>OX596279.1:20372247-21572247 GCA_951394225.1 Harpalus rufipes | reverse complement strand
TATTTCATTATATAAATATTTATTCTTACAGCAAAATGATCATAATAATGAAACTTTGATTTTTTAAATGGTTTTATGTTTACTTGAGATAACCATTTCATTATTCTTTCTTCGTTTTGAGGCACTGAAACTATTTTTTTTACTATTATTACTTCTATTTGGGTACACTAGCACAAAAATCTTTTGTACAACCATGTTTGAGTCTACAAAATATAAGAATCAGTAATATGGACAGAACTGGTAGCTAGTATATAAATGACAGCTCTCACGGCTGTCACTTGTTAAAATTCTGTCGACGGTAAATGTAAGCCATCCTCGTGAGTAGTTTATTGACGTCATCAGGCAACAGAAAAGGCTGCGATTTAAATATTGTATTTTCAGAGACAATTTTCTCATGAATAAAGTATAATATGAATGAAATAAAAAAATACGGATAAAATATTTTTTCTTATTCTTTCGATTAAAACTAAGAAACAAATTGTGAAACGCCTCATTGGTAAGTTTTAAGGGGCTCCAGTTCTTATATATATCCATACCATCAGTTAAGCGTTGTACCTTACTTAAATAACACCCTGTATTGTAGCGAAAGTAATTCTTTTATTATCGAAATCTGTGTACAAAGTAGAGTGATACACCCAGCAATGGGTAATATGCCGAGATGATATATTTATTTATTTTATTTTTATTCGATTCATTACGAACATGCGCGGACAGGACCAGCAATGGGGTATTCCAGTGTAGTAAAATTTAAAAGAAAAACGTTATAATGTTATTAATTAGGTTGAAAAACGACCGAATTCTGAAAAATAAACTCAAAATTGTTTTATTTAATATGATTTTCCATGTGTTTTATTTTAGCGCGGAAAAGATTCACGTGATGTATGACGTTCATTCGCTCTATAACGTATGTAATGACGTACTTGTCTGCTTGTGGAAAAAGAAAAAGCAGTGCGTTCACCATTGATGCTTTCTCGTTTCTCAGCTGATCTTTGTTTGTGTTTCTTGCTAGTTTTGATATGACAGCAACCAAATTCTTAACTAATAATACTTTAATATAGTTACAACTAAAATCCACGGATAACAAAACAAATAAAACAAATGAAAGTCATCCAAAACAAAATAGCATCTGACACTGTGAACAAACCAATTCCCCTCCCCTTACACGCTCCAAGCCAAGCGACTAACAGCTGTAGTCTTTCCACAGATCACGTGATGAAGCGAATATACGTCATACCATATAATTCAAATTTTTAAGCATAATTCAAAAATTCATATCTCGCGGAAATGACACTATAAAAAACTCAAATTTTCACATTTGTATTTCAAATTTATGGAAGTTTCAGAAAAAAAAATAAAAAAATTACTGGAATACCCCATTGTCGTTTAATGGGGCTTCAGTTCAGCATACCCTGATAGGTAGAGATGCGAGTTGCAGGCATTTATATTTTAGTGGAGAAACCCTATTAAACTCTTGTTTGTTTGACAAATTAAATTAGAAGATTAACATGATTTTTTAAAATTAATTGGGAATTACACTTTTTTACGATTGTTTTTTTTTAATATGGCGGATTATAATTTATGCTTCTTCTATATTCTATTTAAATATTAAATATCAAATTCAAAAGAAAAATTTGAAACATTTTATAAAAAATTTAGTACTCGTAATTGAAAACCTGCTTTCATTGTTTGTTTTTAGCTTTCGTCACCTTGGGTAAGGAAGGTATTGTCTTTGGTCAAAAAATTCGATAGTGAGTTTCTGATAATTTCGTATTCCTCATTCTTACATCTAAATGAAGACTTGATTAGATTTTGGTTATAATTGAACAAGGTACCTTAATTTGAAGTTTCTGCTATCCTTAAAAAAAACACAGTTAAATATAATTTTTTTGACATTTAATGTCATAAATATTAAATAATATTTTATACTCTATACGATTTGAATGCATTCTTTTTTTACCTCTCGCTAAGAGAGGTATTGGATTCATGCTAAAAATCGCATTTCCAGATTTTATTGAATAAGCACGTTTTAAGGTCCCTACAATCCGATTTTAACATTTTTACGATGATGTCTGTGTGTGTGTGTGTGTGTGTGTGTGTGTGTGTGTGTGTGTGTGTGTGTGTGTGTGTGTGTGTGGATGTGTGTGTGTGGGATGTTGGAAGGACGGTTACTCAAAAACTATAAGACTTAAAATTTGTTTAACAACGTATTTCCCAATCGGACATTCATGGGAAGATCTGAAAAGGTTTTGGTAACAATTGGACAACCGGAAGTAGAAGATTCTTGAAAAAAAATCTTCTAAATATTATTTTTTGAAATTTTTTCTTGATAATATTAAAGAAAAATAAATTCTCTTTCTGATACATTTAAATATTTTTATACATATTTTATAGATTTAGAGATAAAAGGAATATAATATATAAAATAATCTGTTGTAATAAATTTGACAGCCGAAAGAATGCCATGAAAAATAGTTGATAATTTAAATTATTTGTAACTGACAGATAAATGTCAGTGTCAGAAATAATGAGTAATGAAAGAAAAATGTACTTGGAGAATCCCTTAATGCTTGATCTGTGACTATTATGGAGATGACAAGTCTAGGTTGAAGGACTTAAATTTGTTTCAAACATTATGGGACAATGTACACCAGTACTATAGACTAGAGTAACTTTGAATTGCGAAAAAGCTATCAAATTCTTCTCAAGTAAGTTGTAAATATTGACAAAATTACACATCGATATAAGATTAATCGGAGTGCAATCTATCCGTCACTTTATTAAAGGGAATTAGTGTTATTTAGATATAACATGTATGAAAAAATAAAATGTAAAAGAAGATATGTAAGAATAGATGCACAATCCAGATATATACATTTTAGACCGCCCAAAATTAATGTTTTTACTAGAAGAATATGAAGAGAAAGTAAACAACGTTGTTCGAATTGAAAATTGCTGTTACCAGCCTAATATTTATATATGGTAAACTCTACTTTGTAATTTATTGTAACATAATTTATGATAAAATATCTTCATGTTGAGACATGCTATTATTGAATAATAAAGAAGTTTATACGTCATAGATTTATATGAATATATTATTTGTATTTATAAAAATATTCTTTGCTTTATGCATACAGCCAGGTAAAATATACGGCGAGAGGTTATGTGCTGGCCACATCAGATTTTTTTGTATTCAATTTATGAGACTAATTTTCATAAATCTTGTAATCTTTGATGCGTCACCATGGAAACAGTTTCAATAATTCAATATTACTAATTACTGTCAGTGTCAAGTACAATTTACACAATATGTATGTGAAATAGTTTTACTGAAAATATAAGAAACTTTCACTAGATAAATACAAAAAATCAATTTTGCTGCTTTTTACCTTTTCAAATAACTTATGACATAATATGGACTTTTCTTTTGCATCTCATTGTGGCACTTTTTGTACTCTTTTTATGCTCATTTTTTTTTCTCAGATTTGGTTTTTTGTCAATTCTAAGAATTTTTTTTCGTTAAATAAAACCCATAATGAGGTCCGGTATTAAAAAACTACATTTTTTTTTGTCAAATTATCAAAATATGGCTAATTTAAAAGAATTTATCCTAATTAAAAAAAAAAAAACTTTTCATTCATAATTTTAATAAAAACTCGTTATAGTAGAATTAAGCGAAAAAATATAATTTTATATTATTTCAAATGGCGCATCACGAAAATAATTCCTCCACTGTAATTACGTCATAACTGACGTTAACTTTCGCGTAAGCGGTACAAACAGCACACCATCCACATGGTTGTTAAGGCAGTGGTCACACTAGACAAGTGGGATCGACTAACGCCGATTGATTGCGATCGATTAAAAATTAAACTAACACTAGCTTATGGGAATGGTCACACTGCATGCATCCACTATGGTCGAACGATGTCGATCGTCGACGAACGGTTTGATATATCAAACATGTTTGATTTTCTAGTCGGTCGACAGCGATTGATGTGTTTACGCATGCTCAGTGTTGTCATATTTTTCATACCAACTTAACTGTTTTGACATTTGTGTACAGGTTAAAAAGAATATTGTTAGAATATTACAGCCATATTACTAGTATCATGACGGAAATGTGGAGAATTAATGAAATAGACCATAGTTGAAAAACTGTGTAAGAAATAATGTACAATTTTATGATCAAAGCACACCAGGATACAGTAATAATTACAAGACAATGGAAAAATTATGGATGCAAATTTCTCTAATATAAAAAACAAAAACTCATAAGGTTTGTCATTTATTTAAATATTCCTGAAAACATATATTTGCGGCGTTCCAGTGCAAGAAAAAAATAATTTTCTTTCAATTTAAGTTGGTATCATTTTTGTGGAAATATTTACGTCGATTCATGCAGTGTGACATATCTCCTAAAATTTCGGTCGGTCGCTATTAATCTAGGACAGTTGATCTTGGTTGATCGATTGCATTCTACTCAATGTGACCACTGCCTAACAGTGCTGACAACTTTAGTTCTTGCAATTCTTAAGAAGCGCATATTTTAAAGGTATGACATCACATAATTTGAAATTGAGGGAAATTTTTTAAAAATTATATTTCTTTAACCATATACACATATAGTAAAAAAGATAAGGCAGAAGACGCACGTCATCAACGTGAAAAAAACCTTATAAAATGAAATATACAAATTATTAGTTGTTATTTATTTAAAAAAAAGAAGAAAAAATATACTAGTATTAAAGAACCATATACGTGACCACGCGAGAATGAACCAGCAATTATCACCGTTATTAAGGGAGATAATAATAACATCAAAAATGGTTCTATTACTTCCGGTTCCGGAGTACGTGATACGAATTTTGAAATTTCAAATGGAACATACATTTTTTATATTTTTGAAAATAACACAAAATTTGATTTACATTGGTAGTAAACGAGTAATACTTTGTATTATTAAAAAAATAAAATGGCGGTCGTTTGAAATTTCTTATAATATAAATCAAGAGTGAGAAATTTTGTTTTATTGTCTCTGTAACCCAGGTTACGTCATATAAATGAATATATGTCAGAAAATACCGTCATCTATGAACAAAAAACAATAAAATCTCACACACTTGATTTTTTTCATTCAATATATTCATATTTCAAACGTCCACCATTTTATTTTTTAACAAAAAAAATCTGATGTGGACACCACACGACTTCCTTGTACGATTATTAAACTATACATATTTTTTAATAAATAAATTACAAAATATTAATTTTAACTTCAAAACAGTAAAATATATAACGATCATAAAGGAAGTTTTAAAGAGAGTTTTGATTACAACAAAGAAATATTTGATTACAACAATGAATATGACTAATTTCACAATAAAAATATAATATTTGTTATCGTACGAATCATAAAATTGCACGTATTTAACGTAATTTGACATGAAATTTTTTTTATTTTTTGTTCTAATCTATAGCTAGCATTGTTACAAAAACAAAAAAATTGATGTGGACACCACACGACTTCCTTGTACAATTATTAAACTATACATATTCTTTTAATAACTAAATTACAAAATATTAATTTTAACTTCAAAACGGTAAGATATATAGCGAACATAATCTAACCCGGTTCTTTTTAAAGAGAGTTTTGATTACAACAAAGAAATATTTGATTACAACAATGAAGATGACTAATTTCACAATAAAAATATATTTGTTATTGTACGAATCATAAAATTGCACGTATTTAACGTAATTTGACATGAACATTTTTTTTGTCCTAATCCATAGCAAGCTTTATTACAAAAACAAAAAAGTATATAATTTTTAAATTTACATATCTCGCTTATACAAAGGGCTAATTTAATAATACGCAGAAATTAATTCTCTAAAACTTTTATTTGAAGCATTTATTTCTAAAATCAAAATAAAATAATTTTATTCAAGAAAAACTGTTAACAACTTCAAGTAATGTACCACTTCCGGTTAGCCTATTTTAACCAAAATCTATTATGTTATTTCGATTTACATAAAAGTCTTGTATACCAAATTTGAAAAGTTTTGGATTATATTTTAAAATAGTTTTTCATTAAAATCTATTATAGGCTTCATGTAAAGTGCCACTTATGGAAATTGTGTAATAACTAGAAAGGGAGGTGCACAAGTAGATGTTATAGGAGTCCTAAATACAAAATTTCAACTTTCTACGACTTACCGTTTTTGAGTTATGCAGATACGTCACGACGTCACGACGAAATTAGTCAAAATGGATTCAGGGATGATCAAAATGGATATTTCCGCTGAAATCTGAAAACCGAAATTTTTCGCGATTACAATACTTCCTTTACTTACGTACAAGGAAGTAAAAAGTATATAATTTTTAAATTTACATATCTCGCTTATACAAAGGGCTAATTTAATAATACTGGATGTGTTAGACGCAGAAATTAATTCTCTAAAACTTTTATTTGAAGCATTTATTTCTAAAATCAAAATAAAATCATTTTATTCAAGAAAAACTGTTAAGAACTTCAAGTAATGTACCACTTCCGGTTAGCCTATTTTAACCAAAATCTATTATGTTATTTCGATTGACATAAAAGTCTTGTATAGCAAATTTGAAAAGTTTTGGATTATATTTTAAAACAGTTTTTCATTAAAATCTATTATAGGCTTCATGTAAAGTGCCACTTCTGGAAATTGTGTAATAACCAGAAAGGGAGGTGCACAACTAGATGTTATAGGAGTCCTAAATACAAAATTTCAACTTTCTACGGCTTACCGTTTTTAAGTTATGCGAGATACGTACGTACGGACGTACGTACGTACGTACGTACAGACGTCACGACGAAATTAGTCAAAATGGATTCAGGGATGATCAAAATGAATATTTCCGCTGAAATCTGAAAACCGAAATTTTTCGCGATTACAATACTTCCTTTATTTACGTACAAGGAAGTAAAAACATACCTACGACTTGCTTAAAATCACTACAAAGCAAATTGTGTGTACTTTTCAAAAATATAAAAAAATATAGTATGCTCCATTTGAAATCTCAAAGTTGGTATCACGTACTCCGGAACCGGAAGTAATAGAACGCTTCTTGATATGACATGTTATATTTTCAATATTATCTATAGTAAATTTGCTTATTTGAAGATAATCGCTATCTCCTTTAATAACGGAGATAATTGCTGGTTCATTCTCACGTGATCACTCTGTATATTAATGAATTTACAATTATTTCTAAGTCAATCCCTATTCCTTTTACGGAGTATAAAATTATTTAACACAACATGGTTATTCTCAGTAGTGCCAACGTATGATAGGAAAATAAACTACAATTATTTCAAATAATTTTATATTCCGTAAAAAGAACAACGATGAATTACCACACTCGCCTGCGGCTCGTGTTCTAAAATCATCCGCATGAATAATAACCATTATACGCGAGTAGAATACAATATTTTATCTACATCTGCCATTGAAATCATATTATACCGGGTAACACTGAATGTTCCACTCAAAATAACTTTCTTATTTATAATTTTTTAAATTTATTTTTATATATTTGTAAACCAGGCTTTGTATTTGCATGATGGTAGTGACATTAAATTTCATATTTCAAATGAGACATCCTATATATTTTTATATATTTAGAATCTACATAAAATTATGAATTCAACGACATGCTTGAAGTTAATTATTAATGAAGAAATAAATTACAAAAACGGAGGAAAAAATTATGAATAATTAATCTGGTGAGCTATGATACCAGGTAGGTTGTGAAAACAATTTGATCATTTTTTTTTTGTAACAAAATATAGAATATATGACGGGGCGTGGATTATGAGTCATAATCCACGGGGCGTGGTTAATGAACGGTATTATGTATCCATGGTTACGTACATAATCAATATATTACTAAACAGGTATAAATAAAATGTAATTATTAAATCATTTTTACAAAAACTGATTGAAAATATTATAAATGTACTAAGCATTTTCTGTTGTAGCACTTTTGTCGTGCGCTTTCGTCGGAACGAGAAAGGCCAAGTCGGGGCCAAGTCATCGCGTGGCTCTTCGGCAGTAGTGTAAAGCGTAGAGAGGAAAAATCGTTCCGTCTCACTCGCAGTTATAAATTGCCCATGAGGACAGAATAATTTGGCCTCTGTAAATTCGAGTGAAAAAACACTATTTGAATGGTTATTTGGTATATTATAGTAACAATAATTGTTTTTGAGTTCATATTTTGTAGATTTATATTACTTCAATACATTTTAATTATAAATAAAATAATAAAAATTTACAAATGTTTCGAAGTTGAGGTGAGGTCAGCTTCATCTGGCGCACTGCCACTGCCAGATGTTTAGCCCTATTTTGTAAGCAAGTTGTTGTCTTAGCAAGGTTGCTAAAAATTTTAACCAATAGAAACAACTGTGGAGCCTGTCATTTTCATGTTTTATTCAATGTTTGCAATTATTATTGGTTATTTGCTATAGCAATGTTGTTAAGGCATAACAACATTTTAAAAAAAATAGGGGTGATTGATAGTTTGATATAGTTTTCATTATAGTTAATATTTGAAAATACATGGATATTTTTAAGTGGCCCAATTGTTTATGCTCATCAGTAAATAAGGCCGACTTTCAGCAAAAGTTGTAACAACTCTACATTATTTTTTATTAGATTATTCAAATTTTTGTATTATTTTTAATTTTCAGGTGGGGCGCATTATTCTGCAATCAGCTGCCAATTCTAACATGAAACGTGTTTCGTTAGAACTTGGTGGCAAGAGCCCTTTGATCATCATGAACGATGCTGATTGTAAATATAATTTTTCCGCCATTTTATATTCATTTTCTTATACAAATAATTCTTCTTTCAGTGGATGAAGCTGTAGAAATCGCCCACAATGCAATTTTCGCCAATCACGGCCAAAATTGTTGCGCTGGTTCCAGAACTTTCGTTCAAGCGGGAATCTACGACGAATTCGTTCGCAGAGCAGCTGAAAAAGCCATGGCTAGAAAGGTTGGTGACCCCTTCAACAATGAAACTGATCAGGGACCGCAAGTAAGATAAGAATGTAAAGAAGTGATAAAGAGTTGTAATGGGATAACTTTGCAGGTTGATAGGGAAATGTTTGAAAAAGTTTTGCGTATGATTGAAAGCGGTAAAAAAGAAGGGGCACAGCTCGAAACGGGTGGGGCAAGACAAGGGGAAAGAGGGTATTTTGTGCAACCGACTGTGTTTTCTAACGTGAAGGATAGTATGCAAATCGCCAGAGAAGAAGTAAGTTGTAATTTGTAATACAGTTCTATGCCATTTTTTCTGCAATAACAAGATGAGCAAAGAATTTTAGGACAAACGACTTTTTACGTAATAAGCGAAATATGAATTTTTAAATTTCAGAATTTGGCGTGTAACGTTTCATGTCCTAAAAATGGTTGAGCGCGTGTATCGTTTTTAAAGTGACACAACCAATCAACTTGCTTAGAACATAACACGTCACATAAACTTTCAATCACTTATAGTTTGCGAACGAATTAATAATTTTGTATATTTTCATTTTCTTACCTTGACTAACCTTCTTTTTATACATATGAATAGATGTAGAGCTGTTTTAAATTATTTTGTGACTTAAGTAGTCTGTTGTTGTTTTGAGAAAAAATATAGTCAATTAATTTGTCGGATATTTTGTATTTTGCGTATTGTGATATTGTATTTTGCTATAAAAATTTAATTGTATGTGATTTATTCACGGGTAGTAGGCATTGGGAAAGTGAAAAGGGACCTTCTATAAAATACCTATTTTTGAGTTGTCTCCAATACTCATATACAGGGTGTATCAAGATAATGGAATAGTGCCATTTATTCGTGAATATGAAGTTACACAAAAAAATGATATTTTGTAAAGCATAGAGGGGAACACATTTTGGCATAACTATTATTATTTTAGAGCCAATGGTACTCAACTTACGGATCAATGTTATATTTTTTTTAAATTGCATCATATATTTTTTATTAACTCATTAAATAGCGAATTTTCTTCTGAATTCAACAATATAATAACATCATACTCTTAAATTGCGAAAAAATTGATAAAAATTAATTCAAAGTTAGTATTTTAATTTTTTTAAGTAGGCTAAGCAAACATTCAACTATTAAAACAAAAGAAAATTATGTCATTTTGTATGTCATTGTATTATATTATTTTTTTTGATTACTATTTAGATTTGCATAATTAGGATAAATTTCTGCAAATAAATAGCATGCTTAAAATACATGTTGATGGGATCAATAAATAAAATCAGTATTTGTTGAATCTTTTACCATTATTAAATTAATTATTACAAAGTTAACGAAAATTACCTTGATTATAATAATACATAACTGTGAAATACAAAAATCTGATGTGGCCAGCACATAACCTCTCGCCGTATATTTTACCTGGCTGTATGCATAAAGCAAAGAATATTTTTATAAATACAAATAATATATTCATATAAATCTATGACGTATAAACTTCTTTATTATTCAATAATAGCATGTCTCAACATGAAGATATTTTACCATAAATTATGTTACAATAAATTACAAAGTAGAGTTTACCATATATAAATATTAGGCTGGTAACAGCAATTTTCAATTCGAACAACGTTGTTTACTTTCTCTTCATATTCTTCTAGTAAAAACATTAATTTTGGGCGGTCTAAAATGTATATATGGATTGTGCATCTATTCTTACATATCTTCTTTTACATTTTATTTTTTCATACATGTTATATCTAAATAACACTAATTCCCTTTAATAAAGTGACGGATAGATTGCACTCCGATTATTCTTATATCGATGTGTAATTTTGTCAATATTTACAACTTACTTGAGAAGAATTTGATAGCTTTTTCGCAATTCAAAGTTACTCTAGTCTATAGTACTGGTGTACATTGTCCCATAATGTTTGAAACAAATTTAAGTCCTTCAACCTAGACTTGTCATCTCCATAATAGTCACAGATCAAGCATTAAGGGATTCTCCAAGTACATTTTTCTTTCATTAATCATTATTTCTGACACTGACATTTATCTGTCAGTTACAAATAATTTAAATTATCAACTATTTTTCATGGCATTCTTTCGGCTGTCAAATTTATTACAACAGATTATTTTATATATTATACTTCTTTTATCTCTAAATCTATGGAATATATAATAAAATATTTAAATGTATCAGATAGAGAATTTAATTTTCTTTAATATTACCACGAAAAATTTTCAAAAAATAATATTTAGAAGATTTTTTTACAAGAATCTTCTACTTCCGGTTGTCCAATTATTACCAAAACCTTTTCAGATCTTCCCATGAATGTCCGATTGGGAAATACGTTGTTAAACAAATTTTAAGTCTTATAGTTTTTGAGTAACCGTCCTTCCAACATCCACACACACACACACACACACACACACACACACACACACACACACACACACACACACACATCCACACACACACACACACACACAGACATCATCGTAAAAATGTTAAAATCGGATTGTAGGGACCTTAAAACATGCTTATTCAATAAAATCTGGATATGCGATTTTTAGCATGAATGCAATACCTCTCTTAGCGAGAGGTAAAAATGACAGATAATTTTCTTTTGTTTTACAGATTAAATGTTTGCACAACCTACTTAAAAAAATCTGATGTAGACACCACACGACTTCCTTGTACGATTATTAAACTATACATATTTTTTTAATAAATAAATTACAAAATATTAATTTTAAATTCAAAACAGTAAGATATATAGCGACCATAAAGGGAGTTTTTAAAGAGAGTTTTGATTACAACAAAGAAATATTTGATTACAACAATGAATATGACTAATTTCACAATAAAAATATTTGTTATTGTACGAATCATAAAATTGCACGTATTTAACGTAATTTGACATGAACATTTTTTTATGTTTTTGTCCTAATCCATAGCAAGCTTTATTACAAAAACAAAAAAGTGTATAATTTTTAAATTTACATATCTAGCTTATACAAAGGGCTAATTTAATAATACTTGATGTGCTAGACGCAGAAATTAATTTTCTAAAACGTTTATTTGAAGCATTTATTTCTAAAATCAAAATAAAATCATTTTATTCAAGAAAAACTGTTAACAACTTCAAGTAATGTACCACTTCCGGTTAGCCTCTTTTAACCAAAATCCATTATGTTATTTCGATTGACATAAAAGTCTTGTATACCAAATTTGAAAAGTTTTGGATTATATTTTAAAACAGTTTTTCATTAAAATCTATTATAGGCTTCATGTAAAGTACCACTTCTGGAAATTGTGTAATAACCAGAAAGGGAGGTGCACAACTAGATGTTATAGGAGTCCTAAATTAGTCAAAATGGATTCAGGGATGATCAAAATGGATATTTCCGCTGAAATCTGAAAACCGAAATTTTTCGCGATTACAATACTTCCTTTACTTATGTACAAGGAAGTAAAAATAAAAATGAGAAACTAACTTTGAATTATTTTTATCAAATTTTTCGCAATGAAAGGGTATGATATTATTATTTCGTTGAATTCAGAAGAAAATTCTTTATTTAATGAGTTAATAAAAAATATATAATGCCATTTAAAAAATTATAACATTGAGCAGTCAGTTGAGTACATCTGGCTTTAAAATAATAATGGTAATGTCAAAATGTGTCCCCCTTTAAGGCTTACAAAATATCATAAAATGTACTGTTCCATTATCTTGATACACCCTGTTTTGAATAAAATTTACTTTTAGATACATTTCAAAGCGCTGATTCTAAATTTTCAAACCGCAAAAATTAATGTCTCTCTTAGTTTCTGATATATTTGCGTGGGAACACACGCATCGTCCTAATGTTCATACATCACCCCGTTCATTTCTTGTTTTGTTCAGTTTCCTAACATTCAAATTTTGACCATGAACTTCGCGCGCTCACAATTTAAAAAGTACACTGAAAATTATTTATTGAGTCGGGATAGGTGGAGTTATAGTTAGTTTTTTTTTTTTATTATTTAAAATTCGTACTGCGGATTGTACTTTTTAAATTGTAAGCGCGTCACGTTCATCTGCGCTAACTTCATGGTCAAGATTTGAACGTTAGGAAACTGAACGAAATAAGAATTGAACAGGGTGATATAAAATCTGCACAAATGCTGATGTATTTTTACAAAATTATTTCGATTATTTTAAAATAAAAACTTTAAATTTACAAAAAATTAATGTTATATTCAAGTTACTCAATAAGCAGAAATTATACAGGGTTTTAAAAAAAGGGTAAAAAAAATTGATGGCATATAGCACTGAACAAAATGAGTCAAAAAAACTTAATCAACATGGGTCCGAGCTTCAATAGTTTCCGAGATATAAAACAGTGAAAAATGAGTTTTTACGGGGTTTACCACTGCTATCTCGAAAATTATAGGAGTTACGACTTCGATTAAATGAGACTTTCTGTTTACATTTTAGAGGTTAACTTAGATGATAAATGTGCTTTTTCCTTTAAATCAAATAATTGTGCAAAGTTAAATGTTGTGGCGACCTTGGCCAATATCGTAACTATTAGAAATTGAAAAAATGTTTTATATAACATTTTATTGTTTTTTTATAGTTTGTTTTACTTACTATATAAAATTATATGAAATAATTGTAGTTTATTTTCGTACCATACATTGTACTACTGAGAATGACCATGTTATGTCTAATAATTCATTTATTTTTCGTAAAAGGAATAAGGATTAACTTAGAAATAATTTTAAATTCATTAATATATACGTTTCTTAATATTAGTATATTTTTTCTTCTTTTTTAAAAAAATAAATAACACCCAATAATTTTTACAAGTTATTTCATTTTATATAGTTTTTTTCAGGTTGATGACGTGCGTCTTCTGTCTAATCATTTCTACTATAGTGATTTATTATTAAAATGGTTTTCTAATAGGGCGCGTTTATTTGAGACACATGTGTATTTAATCATATTCATTATTACTTGCTTTTCTTACTTACCTTGAAGAGTATCAAACTTGAAAGTATATATAATTTTTATATTACTTTATAAATTTATCCATACAATATATAGAAAAAGTATTAAAGCAAACTTGTAGAAAATGGAATAATCTTTAATTTTTATAATAACAAATTGAGAAAAAATTACATTTAAAGGTATTTTTTGAAGAAAAACTATCTTGAGCTTCAAGTAAACTGCCATTTCCGGTTATTCGATTGCCACCAAAATCTAATCAGTTCTTTCCATATTAGAATAAGGTAGAAATACATGGTTTCAAAACTTTCTGAATGATAGTATGTATTTGAGTTAGAGCGTAAAGAGGATTACATACATACACACACAGACATCATCGTGAAAATGTTAAAAATGGATTCTAGGGACTTTAAAACGTGGTCATTTTCCAAAATCTCGATATGCGATTTTTAGCACAATCCCTATACCTTTCTTACCAAGGGTAGCGGGAGGAAAAATGGAAATCTTAAGTTTAAGTGCAAAGTATAATTGTTCATGTTGTTTTATAGATATTTGGCCCTGTCCAAAGCATTTTCAAATTCAGTACATTAGAAGAAGCGATCGAAAGAGGAAATAGCACTAATTATGGTCTAGCTGCTGGTATTGTGACCAAGAGTTTGGATAGCGCTCTTACTTTCGCACAAAATATCAAAGCTGGTTCTGTTTGGTAAGTACTCATACTTGCATAAAAAACAATTTTTCCGAAATCGTCAAGAAAATTGATTCTTCTCACGACTACCTAGGTACGAATATTGATAATATTTTTTATATATGACTTTGTCTTTACAAAGAATCGCTAAGAACGAAAGTATGAAAATAAATATTATGACTACGAGTGATAATATGCAGATTTAACCCTTTTTATAATAATTATAGTTGTATAATATTGTATTATTAAATAGGGAAATATATGTATGTCTAGTTGGTAACACAAGAATATACTCGTATAGAGGTTAAAAACAGCGGCGAGAACGTGTGTATCACAATCCTATAATAAATATAATTAAACAAGTGTTTTAATTCATTGGAGTTCCTAAATGGGAACACTGGTACTTATAAACAGAACAGTTGGTTATACTGCCGAACTCGACAATTCACTATCGTTTTACTTTGTGTTATTTGACATTTGATTTGAGGTTAGAATTATTCAAACGTATATAAAACAATGAATACGTGGTTAATACAGTATTATTATACAATGAAACTTATTTCTAGACAACGTGAATGTGATTATCACAAAAATGGATGGCAGAAAGAGGTTTTCATATACTCGTGTGATTGCTGCGCTCGATTACACACTATAGTAGCATAAAATCTTAAAGTTAGTAATAATTGGTGTAACGGCGAGACATGAATTTCTAAAATGACAAAATTGAAAAAATCATGGTTTGTAAAAGTACCACATCTTGAAATTACCTATTTGTAGGATATGTTATATAATTATTTATTAATTCTAAAACATATTCTACGCTAGATTTTGATAGCCGGAATCTTTGAACAAATTCTTCGTTGGTCCAAATATTTGTCGTACAGTATACATTTTCCTTATGGGATTAATATTTTCAATAATTTCAAGGTCTTCCTCTTCCAACATAATAATCAATTTCATCAAAATACATTTTTATCTTACAATATTTTTTATTCCAAGTTTAAATGTGACAATGACATTCGTTTTATAAGGTAGATAACAAATTTATTAGCTGCAATTTGTTGGCGAATAAACAATTTATAAGGTACCTAATAACTTGTTTGGATATTAAAATACGCAAAAAATGATTGTTAGGTAAATAAAAAATTAGTAGGAAGTTTTTAGGAGACTGAAATACCGGGCCTTATTAATGTAATAAAAATGGGGGGGGGGGGGGTGTTACGTATATTGACGTTTTGCTGCATGATTAATATATTTGTTACCTATTTAGTAGTAATTATTATGTTATTATTACAACAAGGTCCATTAACATTTATAATTGGTATAAGGGGGAAGCATTTACAGAATAAATGTCGTCAAAAATGTTCCGGACAGGGTTGGTCTTTAAATATACAATAAAATTCCTGCTTCAATTAAAGTAGATTTTTTTTAAACTTTTAATGAAAGTCTAAAATGTTATTTAATTACTATGAATTTTTACACTGTTAAACAATTTATGGAGAGGTATGTAAACTTTGTTAATCTTCATTTTGTATTTGACGTTTACTATACACAATGTATTCTGTGTCAACAGGAATAAATTTATTATTATTATTATTATTAAAAGATCGCTTTCCTGACATATAACGTAAATTGCTATTACTTTCCATACCAACAAACATACCCAAGTAACACTGACCGACGGTCGACCAAAAAGTGACGTCGATTTCAGGTCGAATTTAAGTCATATTCTGCCGTCTAATCCGACGTCTATACGACGACATTGTGACGTTGATTTTTGGTCTGAAATAGGACTATTTAGACGTCTAATCAGACGTCTATACGACGACATTGTGACGTTGATTTTTGGTCTGAAATAGGACTATTTAGACGTCAGATTTGTGGTCGCTATGACGTCTATATGACGACTTTATATGGTCATAATTAGGTCTATTTAAACCTTTTTTCCACGTCTAATTTGACGTCTTTATGACGATTATTTTTACTTTATTATTAATATTATTAAAAATTCATATTTTAAATTTATTTAATTTGGCAATTAATAACACACGAAGGGATATATTATTTTTATTTATATATCAATTCATTATGACAATATATTGTTTATTATAATGATTTTTAAAATTAGAATAAATGTAATATAAAACTTAGTTTATATTTACATATATGTGTAATATATATATTTTTATTTAATTATTGTCATTACCAAAATCTACGAATAGAAGCAGATTGGCACACCCAAATATAGGTATGCCGTGGTGATATTTATATTTTATTTATTTAAAACATATTACATTTTTACATAATTATTAATGCGAAACGGAAACAATTTATATCTGTTATATTTTTTGGTATAAAAATCATGGACATATTAATTTTCAACAATTTAAACAAAAGCTAGTAGTGCTTTAAAAAAACCATTTTAAGAAATGTTGCTAATACAAAAGCAAATGTATAAATAAAGGGAAATATATAATATAAAAACAAAGATTTATCTATATAGTTTTACGGTTTTACCTGAGCATTTCCTATAACTCCAAAAATCCCACTTTCCTAAGTTTTCCAAGAATCTTTACATCTTCCCTTTCAAGCTATTCTTGAACGATTGGATTCAAGTAAACCATCGACAAAGAGACATCATAGTGTTTTTTAATACATATTTCGATTCTGGTGATCTTGACCAAGTTGCATTTTTTTTTTTTAATGGAAACTTAATTTCTAATTTCTTTTGTATAGATTGGCATTAGCTGTAATAGAATTTGTTGGTACAAATTCTATTCAAACTGCCGAAATGTTGGCTGCGTAATAAAAATAATAAAATTTATCGCGCTTGGCCCGAAAATTTGAAATATAAAAAAAAATTGGTTCGGGCAATTAACAATTATTCCCAGCAGCCCAATTCTGAATATAAATTATTCAAGGTGGATATTTTAGAATAATTTGGTAAGTTGAAAGAATTATATTTTCATTTTTGTATTTACAACTCTTTTCTAAAATTAAAAGAAATTACAGCAAAATAAAAATAAATCAAATAAAAATTGACATATGCTCAGACTACTGTATATGTATGAACGCACCCTCCGCCATCTTTGTGTTGTGTCATGTCCAGCATTTTAATTACCACGGGAGAATACTGTTCTTAATACGAACATTGAAAATTTAGTATATTGTAAGTAGATAAAATTGTGCTTATATTGCTTATGACAATTACTTTTTTATAGATATGGTAAGACACGAAGCGAAGTGCCATTATGAAGAATATTAACAAGCAATCATAACCAAGAGATGGTGAACTAGTTGAAATATGCACCACACAACAACGGGCAAATAAATATGTACATAACTTTTTTGTAGATATAAGATGCATTATTTATTTAATTAATTTGTATTTTTCGTAATATTTTTTTTAAATACTTTTTATGTGTAATATTTATTGTTCATATATTGTTGTGCATTAATATTTTTTAATAATTTTTTTTATATTATATAGTATAAATAAAACTAGAATTAAATTATTTATTTTTCCTACCACCATTTATGTTTATACCATAAAAATTACGTCGAAACAATGCCCTAAAATGAGGTCGAAACAACGCCTTAAAAGACGTCGATACAACGTCTTAAAAGACGTCGATACAACGTCTTAAAAGACGTCGATACAACGTCTTAAATAGACGTCGATACAACGTCTTAAAAAGACGTCGATACAACGTCTTACAATGACGTCGAAACAACGTCTTATAATGACGTCGATACAACGTCTTATAATGACGTCTAAACAACGTCTTAAAATGACGTCGTACAGCTCCACGCTGAGACGTCTTCTAGACGTCTATGTGACGTAAATTAGGACGTCACAGTGACGTCGATTTTAGGTCATTTGTGTTACTTGGGTAGGTAACTTAGATTGAAAGAAAATAATAATATATGAATTATAATATTCTTTTGGCAGATATCAAACAGGCCGTATTTTATAAATATTTAAGTGTAATTCACCAATAGCGCGGAAATATAATAACACGGAAAACATACACATCTTAACATAATTGAAAGTTACCTATAAGGCCTTGGCTTCTTCTATGACGTAGGTACTTAGTTTTTGTAGCTTAAAAAACTATTAGGTAATTTACAAATTGAAAAAAGAAAAACAAGTTTTTGTGAATGCTCTTATTAAAAATTTAAATATATTTTTTGTGATAGCTTCTTATAATTGTTTTATCATATTATATCATAGATTATCATATAACAGAAATTTTATTAAAATAAAAATAAAATCTTCCTTTTCCTTGGAAGTAAATGTTAAGTAACTAACTGTCTAAGCAATACGATTTTGAGGTCAATAAACCTAATTTATGAGCAAGGTCATGTACTAAAAATCTTGACATCTAATCAACAATCATTTGATTAGTGTTGAGTATTTCGAAATATATTGAAAATTACATAAATGTGACTAACACATGACCTTCCGTCGATTCTGTATATTTTATATAAATTACTCACAACTAAGGTAGTTCCTTGCAAAAGATAATATATTTCCAGTAAAATTATTTCACGAACTATACAAATTGTACTTGAGCTTATATCAGCATAGGTTGCAAGATTTATGAAAATTAATTTTTACCTTCCATCACCTTTGTGTAATTAAGGTGCTGTCTTTGGTCAAAAAATTGGATGAGTTTTAGGGTTCCTAGGATACGATTTTACTATTTTTACGATATTACGATGATTGTTTATGTGCGTTTGCGTGAGATAAAAAATTATAAAGAAATTAATTTTTATAAATCTTGAAACCTATGCTGCTTATAAGCTCACCATGGAAACAGCATATATTATTAATTGACAGATGTCAGTACAAGTACAATTTGCATAGTTCGTGAAATAATTTTACTGGAAATATATTTTTGCAAGAAACTACCGTACCTGTGAATAATTTAAATAAAATACACAGATTCGACGGAAGCTAAGCTCATGTGTTGACCACATCAGATTTTTTTTGATTATTATTACAATCTACATGTCTATGATAATTTTCTGGACATAAAAGCACATTTAAGATGTATTTAAAATAGTATATTACATTGCAAGTCATGAAAATGTTTCATTGTAGACGAGGAGGCTTGTTCGAAGAATGCGAGGATGCGCAGCGTCCGAGCATTTCTTCAAAGCCTCCGAGTCAAGCAAAGACATTTTTATGACGCGTGATGTATTCTATTTTTTTTAAATCGGCAATTATAGAAGCTTCAAATTATAGAAAAAATTAGGTTTGCATAAATCATCAGAGCTGTGACAAATTTTAGAAAACGTTGTCATGACAAGTGTGATTGTTTCTACAGACAGTGGAAAGTAAAAATGACTAGTCAAATAAAATTTTCATGACTAGTCATGGAAATCTTACTTTCAAGACTCAAATTAGTCCGAAAATGAGAATTTTCATGCCGATTTTAAAAAAAACCTTATTGCTCTATAATACATATACAGGGTGACACTAACGGGCCACTCAAAATAACTTTTTATTTACAATTATATTTTAATTCTCTTTACACATTCGTAAAAGTAGGCTCGTAAAGTATTTGGCATAATGGTAGCGCTTCCGGTTTAACCGGAAATGACATTAACTTTAATATTTCAAATAGGTCATTCTACATATTTGTATATATTTGGATTCTACGTAAAATTGCGAATTCAACGATATGCTTGACGTCAATTTTTATTCAAGGAATAAATTAAAAAAAGTAAGAGAAAATTATGAATAATTAACCTGGTAAGCCATGTTAGGTGGGTAGTGATAACAAATTGATCATTTTTTTTGTAATAAAATATGGAATCTTATAAAATTAACTTACCATTTAAACAATTAACTTAAATATTACTTAATATTATCTCAACTATTTTCACAGCTTGCCTGATATCAAGGCTCACCAGGTTAATTTTGCATCATTTTGTTTTACGTTTTTGTAATTTATTTCTTCAATAAAAATGCTCTTTATGCATATCGTTGAATTCGTAATTTTACGTAGATTTCAAATATATAAAAATATATATGCTGTCCCATTTGAAAGTTAATGTCACTTTCGGTCAATCCGGAAGCGCTACCATCATGCTAAATATTATGATTTGTGAGCCCCGAAGCCTTGTTTACGGATATGTAAAGAGAATTGAAAAATAATTACAAATAAAAAAATTATATTGAGTGGCCCATTTTCCAGTGTCATCCTGTATATACCATTTAGCAAAAATCTTTACGAAAACTCATTGGAGACAGTCGATGATGCCTACGACATATTTGTAATGTTAGGTAACCATGTAGTGATATTATTGAGGTTAGAAACTATTAGCAAAATAAAAAAAACCGCGTGGCCGGATAGCGAATTTTAAAATGTATGTATATGTATACTGTCTTATGATGTGATTATTTATGTTAATTTATGACAACGTCGAAACTCAAGTATTACCAAATTTTTCAAGACTAATTTTGTCTTTCTTCTTCAGGGTGAACTGCTATGATGCAGTTGTACCGCAATGTCCTTTCGGAGGTTACAAGATGTCAGGAATTGGAAGAGAATTGTAGGTTTTATTTTCTGATAGAAATTGCGGTAATTCATTGTAATTTACTCTTTCAGGGGTGAGGATTCCTTGAAAGAATATTCCGAAATCAAAACAATTTCTATGAAAGTGGCTTCTGTTTAAATAAGGACCCCATGGTATTTTAAAAATGTAATTGTGTACTACGCTTTTATTTAGTTATTGTTATTTTTATATGTATTATAATATTATAAATAAAATATGTGTGCATTTAACTAAATA
This sequence comes from Harpalus rufipes, assembly GCA_951394225.1. Lineage (NCBI taxonomy): Eukaryota > Metazoa > Arthropoda > Insecta > Coleoptera > Carabidae > Harpalus > Harpalus rufipes. The sequence continues at coordinate 21,550,722 of OX596279.1, read as the reverse complement.
TTTATTAACACAATTTTCCACAAAATAGATTGGTATAAATATATAAACTGCAATCGTATGATATTAAATATTTTAAATTGAATACATAGCTTTTTATTTATAATACCATTTTATATATGCATTTTTATTCGTCCAAATTATAAATTATTCACCTCATTTAAAAGCGTCTAGATCTATTATAAATAAAAATTTATTTGATTGAATAATATAATTTAAATAATAATTGGATGGGATCTACGTGATAACATAAAATTTGAAAGGTGCTTGAAATATAAATTCAAAGAAGGAACTAAGTTTATGGATGCAAACTTGTATAGGTAAGTAAGTATAGTATTCTTCACGTAAGAATAGAATTACACAATAATAATTCGTTTATAGGTAGTTCAATTTGCTCTATAATCTCTATTAACACCCACTAGGAAAATATTTTTTTCTGTATCAAAAAACAAGACTATTATTGTAGTCTTTTTTGATTGTTTTTTATGGCATTATTAATAAATCGCGTAAATCAATACGACACAAAAATGCTAAAATACACGCCAATGTATACGAACTATATTTCTTTTCCTGAATAGAATGACGACATACGGCGCCTGATTCTATAACCTGGAGGATAAGAAAACTACTTCAATTACATATGTCTTCAACAATCATATACTTTTTATTTACTATGCCATTCTTACCTGAAGAATACTATAGTCATGAAAGAAGGACAGTAATTGTTAGGTAACAGTATGTTATTGTTTTGTACAAAACACTTTTTGTTGAATAATTTTAAATCATAAAAATGACCCTTTCAATTCAAATGTTTCAATGGGAAGTTCCAAGGCAATGACTTTAAAAATCATTGTATTGTGTATTAGTTTTAGTGCTATGTATTTAAGTATGTTGTAATGAAACTACGTTAATATTTTATTCTAATGTTTATTAAAAAAGTAAATTTAGATATTATTTAACAGGGTTGTGACATTTTAATCTCAAATTGTTAACTACAAATTGTATTCCTTTCCCTGCCAATTTTCTTGTTTCAGATTTATGACATGCCAATTTGTACCACGAACAAAGCTTAAATTTTAAGCGACTTAGAAATAATTTGAATAAATGTTGGAATAATATTTATCAAGCAATATTAAATTGATTTTTGATTACTATTTATTAAGGAAACTACCTACTTATTAGTGAATAACGTGAATATGTATTGTAAAATTTGTAAGTTTCCAAATTCACACTGAAGTATTTCTAGCGGGGTGCAGTTCTCCTCATCGTTTTCAGTATCCATTTTAACGTAGTTTAGCACTTTTAAAAACGATAAAAATCGGTTGTAAAACGTAAACACAAAAATATAAATGATGAGTGACAACAGTGACAATGACAAAACTGTCAACTGTCGGACGACCATAGGATACGGGATCGCGCGGGTAGAATTGATTTCTGGTTCTGTAATTGGCCGAGAACAGTGAAATATGGCTACTATAATTAATCGAAAAAATTGTAATAATGGGGATATATTTTTACAGAAGTAGAAAAAGTAATATTATTAAATGTTACATTGTTTATTATTCTATATTATTTATTTGTTTAAGTATTATTTCGGTTAGAAATAAAAATATTTCAGTGAGATTCTGTAGCTAATATTTCTTGTATTTTTTAAACAACAATAAATAATTTAAAGTAAAACATAAGTTGTGTTTTGTATCCGTATATTTATAATTTGTTTGTTATTTAATTCTTTTAGTTATGTAAATAAAATGGTAATTGTATATTTGAATAATTATTTACGAGTTGTATATACGGGTATTTATAAATCACATTTTACAAGCCTATTTGTTTAAAATTCTGTATATTTCCTATACTTACAATGCAGTCGTTCGAGGCGGGCGTCACGTCACAGCGAGAGCCTCGCAATGACGTTAGGAAATGAGCATTTAAACCTGTTTCTCGTGAGGGCTCGGCGCCTCGAGAACGCTTAAAAAAAAGTTACGTTTGTGCAACCGGCCATAATAAAGAATTGAAGACTAACATATTAAAATAAAATGGTAAATATGTACATTACTATCACTATCAAGATTAAATAGTAGGTAATGAAGAATGGCGATAATAATTGTATATTTGGATATGGACCCGGAAAAAAATATATTTTTTTCATTTATGTCCTATAGGCCAATATAAATTTATTAAAAGAAAAAAAATTAAAAAAACGTTAAGTGCGACTTACGGACCAGTAGATTTTACAATAACTAAGCATTTTTGACAAGGTTACATTTCCAAAATGCAACTCTCACTATCAATTATTAGGCATATGGGCGAGATAAATATGGTAATACATAAATTAATAATTGTGCAATAAGGAAAAACTGGTAATGAATAATTCCTTTTTCATAAATTTGTTAATTTCGCTAATTCATTCATTTATAATCCTCTAAAAGTAGTTTATATAAGGTTTCCAAATATACTTACTCCTAATTAAAATTAATGATGTGGCATAATAAAAAAAATAATAGCAATATTGACGTTACGCTAAATTAATTCAATGTTTTTTATAAATTACAAAATTTGGTATCCCAGTAATGCATTTAAAATTGCATACTTGTTCAAGTCATGCAATGTCATATTTCAATAGAAAATAACAGTAGTAAATAATGTTTTCCTTTAGATGTTTTAAAATACTTCTATGAAATAAAAAATATTATGTTTATTCTTTTTATGACGTAATTTTATACATAAATATTCAGTAATTATTTTTATACTACATTTATTTGCAAGATAGTATCTATCCTTCAATGCTAAGTTTTATTAGTACTTTGAATTTCTTTGTGTTTAAGAACAATACGAAAAAATATCCTTCATTTTCAATAGGAAAATATAATAAAATTTCCATTCATACAGGTTGTTCCATTTAAATGTACCACCACGAATAACTCGAAAAATATGCATCTAATAAAAATGTCCCGATTTAAAAGTTTGATAGTTCGGATGGGGACATTCGAGTCTATTAAAATAACCCCCTCAGGGGTCGGGGAAGAGGGGCAACTTTGTAATCTTTAATGGGAACCCCTAGTTTTTATTGCAGGTTCGGATAGATCATCATAAATGAAGTAGGGTTTACCCGGGGAACTTTGAAAAAAACCTGACCCTTTTCTCGAAATTCTCGACAATTTCACTGGGAGTTGAGAGTGTAACTAGCCATGGTCATTGATTGATGCGACTTCGTGTACTATTGGACAAAATCGGGTGTTCCCCTCCGTATTCCTATGGCTATCTATCAACAAGAACAAGAAATACTCATATTACTCGTATGACGCCCATATAAAACATAAATGAACGAATAGAGTCATAAAAAAATCCTTAAACCTAAAGAAATGTAAACCACTTGGCACTCTTGAAAATTATTCAAAAAATCTGTTGTGTCCATCACAATACCTCTCGCGCCCTTTCCATTGTGGTATATATAAGTATTGTATTTAACATTTCTTGTACACACAAAAAAAGTCTAATTACACTTAATCTTTATATTTACGTATTTTCTATAATTTTTAATTCATTCTATAAGCATGTTTTCGCCATTTCTTGTAAATGTTCGGGGTTTTTCCAATTCATTAGCAGGATTGGCGTTATTTCTGAAGGGTTCATGTAATGTACCTATAATTTTAAATATATAATTAATAATACAATAAGAAAGATTAAATATCGTTTCCAGAAAAAACCTTCAGTACTATCTTTGAATTTTTGACACTGACTTAGTGACATTTATTTGTCAATTACAGACATTTTAACTTCTCAAGTAGTTACCATGGAGATGTTTGAGCTGTGAGATTTATTACAACAGATTTTTTTATACATTATATATCTTTAAATCTATAGAAGGTATAATATTTTTACCTCTCGCTAAGAGAGGTATTGGATTCATGCTAAAAATCGCATATCCAGATTTTATTGAATAAACACGATTTAGGGTCCATAGAATCCGATTTTAACATTTTTACAATGATGTCTGTGTGTATGTGTGTGTGTGTGTGTGTGTGTGTGTGTGTGTGTGTGTGTATGTGTGTGTGTGTATGTGTGTGCGTGTATGTGTATGTGTGTGTGTGTGTGTGGATGTGTGTGTGTGTGTGGATGTGTGTGTGTGGTGTGAGGTTGTTGGAGACACGATTTCTCAAATTCTATAAGACTAAAGACCAGTATAACTACGGATTCCTCAATCTAACAGTAATGGGAAGAGTTGAATAGGTTCTGGTAACAATAAAACAACCGGAAGTGGTAGTTTCTAAAAAGAAAAATTCTAAATATTCTTTTTTGAAAATTTGTTACTACAAATATTAAAGATAATTAAATTCTCAATCTGACATATTTAATTTTTTTATTATATCTCGTATAGGTTTGGAGATATAATAATATAGAATAATCTGCTGTAATAAATCTCATTGCCCGAAAAACAGTTGCGATATACAAATTTTTGTAATTGACAAATAAATGCAAAATGTCAGTGTCAGATTTTTCTGGGAGGTATGAGTACATTTAATATACAGTGTGCGATTAAAGTGTGGAATATCAAAAAAAAAAGCCGAACTCAGCCGGTTTTTATAAAAACGCTTAAACACGACGATTTTAATATTTAAAAATACACATTAATATGTACGATTCATCTTCCGACTTTCATTTGTTTTTCAGTTATGACGTCATCACAAAAAAATCACAAAAAAAATTAAATGACAACATAGATTTTTAGTAGTGAAATCCGATAGTGTTTTTTCTTCTCTTTATGATCATGTAAATAAATCATAACGTTGCATAACAAAAATTCTGAGAAAAATCGAGTTGAACATTTAATAATAATGAATAATCAAGATACCTACCTCGATAAAAAATTTAAATGTAACAAACTGTTTCATTCAATTATTCTGTCAATCTTCAAATCTCTAGACATAAATATTGTAGTATATTGTTGAATTTTAATAATATTCTTCTAAATTATCAAGGCCATGGCGGATTTAACAATAAGGCAACGAATAGAAATTTTAATTTTTCTTGGTTGTGGGAACCTTACAAGATCCCAGCAAGAAGTGTGTGATATGTTTAATGCAAAATAAGTTATAAGTTCCATAATCAACTTTTAAATATTTTTATCAGGGTATCTTGATAGGGCTCGCGCCCTATGTAACATAAAATGAAAATGGCGAGAGGTATTGTGCTGGCCACAACAGATTTTTTTTTAAATGTGTCGGATAGAGAATTTTGTTTTTTAATATTTGTAATAATATAAATATTCAAAAAATAATATTTAGAAGATTTTTGTTAAAATACTACTACTTCCGGTTATCAAATTGTTACCAGAATCTATTCAACTCTTCCCATTACTGTTAGATTGAGGAATCCCTAATTACACAGATCTTTAGTCTAATATAATTTGAGAAATCGTACCTCCATCAACCTCACACACAGACATCATCGTAAAAATGTTATTCTCGGATTCTGGGGACCATAAAACGTGCTTATTCAATAAAATCTGGATATGCGATTTTTAGCATCATTCCAATGTCTCTTTAGCGAAAGGTAAAAATGGAAACCAGTAAATTTACATTTTTGCTTATATCTAGTGACCTACCCTTTTGTCACAAAGCCTTCTGCCGCCCCATAAATTTAAATATATTTATACATATACCGGGTGTAATGTAATGGTAATATGGCTGTAATTTCTGCCCTATTAATTTTTAGAAATAAGTGTAAATCCAAAAAATGCGCAGAATTAATGTTTACATGCACTAAATTTGCGAAAGAGAGACAAAATAAAAGTTAGGTATTTACAGACTGCCATGAGAAATAGATCAAACATATTAAATAGTTGTATAGTTTTCGTTTGACAGATGACATCTGACATACAGTTTTAATATAGTTAATTAATTAAAAATTAATCTACTGAAATCAATAATTATTAATCTTTATTTTTCATCTTTTTATTGACACCACAATCATTGCTGTCATAGTTAAAATGGGGGGCAACAGTCTGCAATAATTTGAATTACAATGTTAATATCCTATGTAGGTACTCCTTGAAAAAGAACACCTGGTATATATTTTTCATAGTTACTTTATTTTTTACCTCTCCCTAAGAGAGGTATTGGATTCATGCTAAAAATCGCATATCCAGATTTTATTGAATAAGCACGATTTAAGTTCCATAGAATCAGATTTTAACATTTTTACAATGATGTCTCTCTGTGTGTGTGTGTGTGTGTGTGTGTGTGTGTGTGTGTGTGTGTGTGTGTGTGTGTGTGTGTGTGTGTGTGTGTGTGTGTGTGTGTGTGTGTGGATGTGTGTGTGTGAGGTTGTTGGAGACACGATTTCTCAAATTCTATAAGAGTAAAGACCTGTTTGACTACGGATTCCTCAATCTTACAGTAATGGGAACAGTTGAATAGGTTCTGGTAACAATTGGACAACCGGAAGTGGTAGTTTCTAAAAAAAAAAATTCTAAATATTATTTTTTGAAAATTTGTTACTACAAATATTAAAGATAATTAAATTCTCAATCTGACACATTTAATTATTTTATCATATCTCGTATAGGTTTGGAGATATAGTATATAATAATATAGAATAATAATAATAATAAATCTCATTGCCAGAAAAACAGTTATTAAATTTTTTGTAATTAACAAATAAATGCAAAAAGTCAGTGTCAGTTCTGAGAGGTATGAGTACATTTAATATATATTATTGTATTGTTAAATATTTATTTAAATTGCAGGTATGTCAATATTACATATATCCTTAAGAAATACCGCTAATATTGTCAATGAATTTGAAGTATTTTGAACATATTAGAATAGTAGGATAAAATATCTCATAGAACGAAAGAAGAGAAACAATTTCAATTATTTGTGTGTACAAGAAATGTTAAATTCGTTACATATAGAGCGCGAGCAGCCATGTGACTTTGTTGGCCTTGGCAGGCAGATATGAGGATCCGTGTCAGAATGACGGCTAGTAGTTATTTACATAGATGTCACAATTGTCATATGTCATAATTTTTCATTCAAAATTTCATAATATTCTGTTTATTTGTCATCCATTAGTATGGAATATACTTGTCGAGGAAAATAATCCACATGGATTTGGAAAATCATAATAGGTTTGTTCATAGAACGGTTTGAAACCGTCAGCAACCGTCAGAGGCATGCGCAGTTACATAAAAGCGTTCGCAGAGTCACAAATTTCCAACTCTAATTATTAGTTCAATGTTCATAGAAACTTTCTGACTGGTTGCTGATCGGTTGCCAACTATCAGAATAATTTCCAACTCGGGAGGAAATTTTAAATTTGAGGCATGCGCACTTACACTGTTTTGACAAGACATTTGTATTTGTTTTGATTACAGGTTTTGATTTCTTTAATGTTTGGTTATATACTTACAAATAAAATAAATTAGTGAAATAAATATTTTACGGTAAATAAATCATTGTAAATTAATGTAATAAAATAATAAAAGACTGACTCACTGACAAGTGTCATTACAGTGATCGATAATATCGATATATTTACTACCAAAATTAAGCAGAGACATTTATTATTCACTTTAAAAAGTTAAGTGACATAATGCTGTTCACAGAAGAATTCAAACAGTTTGTTTTCAACCAGTTTGAAACCACGCATGCGCACTCAAACTCAAACTCCAACCGTTGGAAATATGTTCTATGAACAAACCTAATGTTTCGAATGAAAACTTATTATACTTGACACCTATGTATATTACCAGCTATCATTCTGACACGGGCCCCCATATCTGCTTGCTAAGGCCAACAAAGTCGCATAACTGCTCGCGCCCTATGCAAGATAAAATGAAAATGGCGAGAGGTTTTGTGCTGGCCACAACAGATTTTTTTTAAATAAAGTTTATATTGCAAATATACAGATGAACACTAGAAACCGTGATATACGCGTTCGATATGGGAAAATAATTTTCTACAAATATATATCTATATTATCTGTCCGGAAAAATATTATGTAGTGCTATATAGATAAGGATTTAGAGAACAAAATTCAGATTTTTTGCCAAAGTTCGTATATTTTATAGTTTCCTAGATTCCTATACCGCAATTTGGGACAGCCTGTATTATGTTTATAAAAAATACAGTATAAATGGAATGTGTTTGCCTTATGCCTTAACAGTATTTTTATTTTTAGCAATAATTTAACTCCAGTAAAAAATAGCCATAAAAGAAAACAAATTGTTTTTGACAAGGAAGAAAGATGTAGGCAGGTCCCTTTTTTAAATGATTAATATTTATCCAGCGAGTATAGGATCAATGCACTCGTAGGATATGATACATGGTTCATGGTCAATTTAAATATTGTACATTTCAAGTTTTTTTTAAAATAAATTAAAACGTCGATTTTTATTTATTTTATTTATGTAGATTAAAAATGTTTTAATATTTTTTGAATTTCTTCGATATTAATTGTTATACTAGTTGTTAGCAATTAAAAAAGGTGCATGCATTACTGTTGCTAGTATGTAAATATATTTATGTATAGTCAGAATATAATTTTGAAGAATTTTGAAAATATCTACTTTTAACCTTTTTAGACTGGAATGTGTCATATTTATGTTAAAGCATAATTAGGTTATTAAGTATTACTCGGAATCTCAATAACACATCATTTATTCTAACAAAACTAACGTTTCGCGAAACGTGATATATTTACAACTTACGCAAATTTACAAGCTTTCAAAAACAAATTAATGCATATAATACTTGTAATTGTTGTAACGCTTGCTCAAGTTAATGTTATACATATGTATTAATTTGTTTTTAAATGTTTAATGGCCTTGATAAAAGTATTACGTATATATGACTGAGATTTTGAGTAATTGTTAAGAGTTAATGTATACCACAGTCAAGAAACGAAACTTACTGTATGGCTATCAATAGTAACTATAAATAAGTGAATTTATCTATTAAATAATATGGTGTTCACTTTACAATATCTTTGAGGGCCCATGTAAATCACGTCATGCCCAGAATTCAGAATTTGTGAATGGCAGCAGGTTGGCAGACCCACAAATGGGTAATTATAGGTGTGATGATGTACATGCAGTAGCGTGCAAAAGTTTTGAGCCAAATACTCGTGAATATAATGTATTGTAAAGGTGATACAAAAATGAAACAGTTATATTAATAAACATGCATTTGTGCATAAAATATTTTTTTCTACAACTGTCAAAAACAGTTGATGTTTGTGCATTGATACTATTATGCGAAATATATGTTATTATTTCATTAAGTACGTAACTATAAAAACGAGTATTTCATACACAGTACAAACTATTTCGTGCACTAGGCGCATTATTTCGTGCACAGGGCACAGTACAGTCCTTCCATCTTCTCTTTGTTTTTCCGGTTTCTTCTACCTTCTATTACTAAGCAGTTCATTCTTCTTCCTACATATTAATCTCTCCTCATGACATACAAACCAATGTAATCGTCTCTCTTGTATCTTTCTAGAAACTTCTACACTCAAGCCTTTTACCTTATCCTCTCATTCCTTATTCTATTTTTCCGTGTCTTCTCCAATATGCATTTCAACATCCTCATCTATACCACATTAATTTTTTTATTCATTGACATCTGTCAATTACAATTTTCTTGGTTATAGCATCGCTGGTTGATTTATCAAATTTAATTTCTTTATAATTCTTTGACTCTATATCCATTGAATATCAATTATAAAATACAATCAATTTGTATAGATAATAGAATATTCTTTAATATTTATAATAACAGCAACAGCGTTTTTTCAGGAAAAACTGTTAAAATTTTCAAATGAGGATACTTCCGGTTGACCATTTATAACCAAAATCTCATCAATAGAGGAATTGTAATTTTTGGAATTCTAGTATTGGAGTTATCGCGGCCGAACTATATGTACTTCTAAATGTTCGAATTTCTTCCAATTTCTTGACGGGATTTCTGATGGGTATATGTATATAGCTATAATTTTAAATATCTAATTGTTATTATTGTTATACAACAAGAAATAGTAAACTTACCAATATCACAGAAAAATTCTTCAATAATATCAGTTAAACTTCTTCATTTAACGTAAAAGCGTAATTTGACGTTTTACTACTATGTTGCCAAAAAAGAATATGTAAGATTTATTTTCAGCTAAAATCTACATAAAACCATATTCATACTATGACAAATTCTGAATCGGTTCTTATCCACTGTCATGTGTTTAGTTAAAATAGACTTAAGGTCAAGTCTTAGAATTGAGCTGCTAATACCGCCCAAATAGGTTTATGAACTACTGTTGGTTTTTGACAATGACATTTTTCTGTCATATGCAAACATCTGATCGTTATTATAGAGTTGTTTAGGCTCTGAAATTTATTACAACAAATTATTTTATATATTACTCTTTTATCTCAGTATATAGAAGATATAATATTTTTTTTAAATGTATCGAAGAGAGAATTTTACGTTCTTTAAGACTAATAATAAAAAATTCGAAAAAATAATATTTAGATTTTTTTTAAGATACTACTACATCCGCTTTTCCAATTGGTACCAAAACCTATTCAACTCTTCCCATTAATGTTAGATTGAGGAATCCGTAGTCAAAAAGGTCTTTAGTCTTACAGAATTTGAGAAATAATGGCCGCTAGTATGAACAAGTGATTAAGGGTGATTAGCGAGCATTTGACTAGCATTGTTTTATCCCTGTCAATAGTTTATTTATTATTTTACAGAAAAATTCTTCAAATAAAAGATGTGTGCAATTATTTTTTCTATAACTTTTATTAGAAATATTTTTCTCTAAAATAATAAATAAACGATTGATAGGGATAAAACAATGCTAGTCAAATGCTCGCTAATCACCCTTAATCACTTGTTCATACTAGCGGTCAATGTCTCCAACAACCTAACACACATCCACACACACACACACACACACACACACACACACACACACACACACACACACACACACACACATACACACACATACACACACACACACACACACACACACACACACACACAGACATCATTGTAAAAATGTTAAAATCGGATTCTATGGACCTTAAATCGTGCTTATTCAATAAAATCTGGATATGTGATTTTTTGCATGAATCTAATAGGTACCTCTCTTTGCAAGAGGTAAAAGTATCGTCGATTTAGATACATCGGCTAAAAGACAATATCGCCGATATATCGGTATCGGTTGCATACCTAGTTTTGGATTCACAATGGCCAATAAGAATGTAGCATGGAGTTGGGGTTCCGCGAAACGGAAGTGGTTTTTAAAGGTTCCATGACTGAAAATGTTTGGGAATCGCTGATCTTAACTATTCGGTATTCAACAAAACAATAATGCTTATTCGATGAATCTGATTGTCCTAGTCGTGTAGTAATTAACCCGCCGAATATTGGCATGTTTCTGCTCCAAGCTCCTTGAAACCAATGTAGAACGGCTTTATCTACATTTTTATACATTTTTTTTCAGCTTCTTGCTACTTCGAGATGCAGTACCATCTTCCACTGGAATGATAATTTATTGCTTATGTTTTAAAATCGTAGATACTGCGTATTTAGAGATACACCATATTTTCTAACAACATCCCTTTTCTTTGAATCATTTTTTACCTCATTCATATCTCTTCAATTGTTTTCAAAATATGATTACGAACAATTTACAATCGTGAACCACTAATGACTAATAACCACAGAAAGAAAATGTAGCTGAATTATAACATGCGTAGGTCTCATTGTAGCGAGAATTTCCCGAAAATTTGAATTTTCTATTCGAGTTACCGAGAAGTTCGACTGTATATAACAATATAGTACTGTTAAATTCCTGTTTGATTTTAGATGAAAACTCTGTATACAGGGTGTTTCAGGACTAGTGTAACAAACTTTAACAGCTTATTCCTGAGGTCATTTTGAGCCAAAAATGTCATATGAACATAGGTCCTATTCCTTCTAGTTACCAAAATACAAGAGATTGAAGTTCTATAAATAACACGAAATTTTCTAATTTTTGCAATCAAGCTACTTTCGGAAAACAAGAGTTATTATTGAAAAGTCATTCCTTATTTGTATTAATTAATTAATTGTTGTACTTTTGATTGTATTTTTGTTTCATAATGGATGGTTATAGTACTCCTGAATATGCAGATATGATTTTTATTTATGGATTATGTAATGGTAATGCCCGTTATGAGTCCAGAGAATACCAAGTCAGATATCCAAATAGACGCCAACCTTCCCATCGCCTATTTGCGCGCATTTTTCAGCGTCTACGTGAAACTGGATCAACAACTGTACGGGGAGGTGTTCAAAATGATGGCATTGTTGTTAATAATAACGTTGAAGATGAAGAGAATGTAATTGATGCTGTTCTCGATAATCCTGAAATCAGCACAAGACGCATCGCTGATCAATTACACATGTCTCACAGCACTGTCTTTTTTATTAAATTTTAAAGTTTAATTCATTGCAAATAGAACGGCGGCTATATGTTTGAGATTAATTTGATAAACAAAACAATTATTAGTTTCGCAAAAAACTGTAAAAATGTCTAAAAATAACAACTTTACAATGTTTATTATATTTATTTTAAAAAGTAAACTAAGAAAATTATCACTTATATAGATCAGCCGATCAGCGTCGCGATTATGTTGTAGTAAGTGTGACATGACGACAGCTGCCTCTAACTATCTCTTTCCCTCCCATTCTATTCGTCTTCTTCCACGATTCTACCATGCTCACATCACGTATCCCTTTCCCAAATTTTTAATAATTATTTTCTCGTAAAGTAGGAATAATTAATCGATTTAAAAATATACGTGTATTTTATTTTTTTGTCCAGTATCATTATGTAAAAATAAAAATTTGGTCACATACCCCATTATTTCAAATAATTTTATATTCCGTAAAAGGAATAACGATTGATTTAGAAATAATTGTAAATATCATTAATATAATAATACTAGTACGTTTTACCTTCCGTCATCTTTAGGTAAGGAAGGTATTGTCTGGTCAAAAAATTCAATGATGACTTTTTAGTGAATAAGTACGTTTTAAGATCCATATAATACGATTTTACCATTTTTACCATGATGTCTATAATATGTACGTATGTGCGTGTATGCTCGCGCGTGTGTGTGTGTGTGTGTGTGTGTGTGTGTGTGTGTGTGTGTGTGTGTGTGTGTGTGTGTGTGTGTGTGTGTCTGTGTCTGTGTGTGTGTGACGAAAGTTTCGGATCGTATAACTTCAATACCACGATTCCAAAAGTTATTTTTTTTCATATTTCTCAAGTTTACATCGAGAAGAACAAGTGATTAGATTTTGGTTATAAATGGTCAACCGGAAGTACCCTTATTTGAAGATTTTAACAGTTTATCTTGGAAAAACGCAGTTAAGTATCATTTATTGACATTTAACTTTATTATAACTTGAAGAATATATTTTTCTCTATACGATTTGATCGCATTTTATACTTCATATTCAATAGATATAGAGTTAAAGAATTATAAAGATATTAAATTTCATAAATTAGCCAGATATACTAACCATGGAAACTACTAATATATTCAGATAATTCAAATTGACAGATGTCAGTATCAATAGGTGCGATCAATGAAGTACGCAGTTCAAGAAAATACTAGGTAAGCAAACGAGACTTGTTGCTTAGTACACTGAAAGATTTGCTAGCTGTATGACGACCTGATATTCAGAAATGTCATCGAGAAAGTTATACAGTTGTCAAATATAACATGTGTATCTTTCATATCCCTTTTTTAGGTCTAAGAAAATATTTAAAATTTAACAATGTTAAATTAAGCCTTTTTGACATGTAATTGATACAAACACACCATAAACTGAAATAGAAACAGTACAAGTTAAATTTATGTATGTATAATTTACATTTCCCGCCATTATATTTCATAAGTTAGCAAGACAAGCGAGAAATTTGGCACTTGGATTGTTTGCAAGCAAATCAAGCAAATGCTAGGCTATCAAAATCGTTCAACAAATTTTACTTCCCATTGCATGGTTGTTTATGAAATAATTTTATTGGAAATTTAGAAAATTTATGTATGGAATTTATACATAATACACAGGATTGACGGAAGGTTTTGTGTTGGCCATATCAGAATTTTTTCTTCTTCTTTTAAAAATAAATAATACCCAATAATTTCTTTAAGTTATATTTCATTGTATAAGGTTTATTCCAGGTTGATGACGTGCATCTTCGGCCTAATCATTTTCACTATAGCAAGCAGGGATGGAAAACGCAACGTAACGATAGCCGTAACATAACAAATAACGATTCACAATAACGTTACCAATTTTACAAGATTTTTGCCCTTTGAAACTATAATTTCCTGATAACTTAATCATGTTTTATAATAAATAGATGTCACTGTCATATACAAATGTTGAACACTTTATTTTATTTCTAGAATAAGGGCGTAAGTTTTTTTAATACATTGTTTTTAATTTTAACTTTTAATGAATTTTTATTACAAACTTGAGAAATATATGGTTATTTAGTACCTCTGGAGTGAGGGCAATGAAAATATCATGATCCATTTCGTTTTTCAATAAAAAATATAAATACAAGTTAAAAATTTCAATAAGAGCTATAATTATCACAATGCTGGTGTATTAAGTGGGTTGTATTAACCAAGTTAATGTTATTTTGTCACTACATTGTGGTTGTACAGAATATTGCACTCCAAAAATATATATTTTTTAATGTTAATATACAGTTTGTTCTAACCACGCATCAAGCACAGCCGTTTTATTTTAATACTTTAGTAGAAATAGTAAACATCTTTTTCAGATTTTCCACTGCAATTTATTGCTAACAACAGATACTAAGCAAATTTGGTTTATACAAATTGGCGCGTCTCCGCTTATTGATTACATAGGTCAAAAACTTAACATAGTTAAATAATACAGCTTTTAAATTGAGCCCACTAAATAGCGCCCATCATATTTAAACTGCAAATAATTTACTTACCTTTGAACACATCTATATATTTTGATGGTCCTCAGTCCTTCAGACTTTTTTCATATTGATACTCCAATGCCATTAACAACAACAATATTGTTTACTTCGTAAATGACAACTATTATTGTTTTGTATGGTGTAGTAAACACTATGCACTAAACAAGATAATAGTTAATAAATGTGACATGGCCCAGACGCCTACCCAAAGTCTCACAACAAGTACACGTTCTTGTTCAATGCGCAATGCAATGACAATATGCCGAATCAGATTAGAATATGCACAAAACGCAGTGCGCATCAGTAAACTCTATTCGCAACAAAAAAAAAAAGTTGTGGTGATAAAAATAAGTAGTTACAACGCATTTTCTTTTGTTTCAAAAACCGATATGTTGTCACTGCAAATAATAAATTCTTGCTATAACTGAATGCATTGCTAACCATTAAAAGATATGTTCTGTGAACAAAATTAATAACCGACCGGAAGTAAAACGATTCAGCTGTATTTTATTGTTACTTCTGCAAATTGAATTATGTTGTATGTAACAAGTACATTTTAAAATTGATGTGTAAAACAAATTAAATTTGTATTCGTAGCAAAAATTAATGCAAGTAAATTATTTTAGTTGGACCAATCAAGTTATTTATCTCCGCGTATATGCAAAAAAAAATACATAAATGGTATGAACTAAAGTGAATATACCATGCATACACACACAATGACATTATCCGTAAAAATGTAAAAATCGGATTACACAGATCTTGATACTAGTTTATTCATGAAAATCTAAACATGACGTCCTGTCAAGTCTACGTTCAGATCTTCAAGTATAGTACCAGTACCACTTTCGAAAGATCATTTGTAGTCAAAATTTAATCTTGTTCTCATAAATATAAGTATCTTCATTTTAGGATTTTGGAAGCAATCTTGAAGTTTGAATTCAATGTAGAAGGCCGTAGGTTCCAAATAAATTTATGGCCATAATTATAAGTCACTTTATTTTACACATAATTGCATGTTTCGGAACAACATTTGACCATTTGATAAATTTTGTTACAATTATAATATTGCGTAATGTTATGTTACATTTTGTTAAACTACATAATACAAAAGTAGTTGAAGCCTAAATTTTGTCAAGAATTAAGCAGAACCACATGCAAAAGTTAACAACGGTTTTCTTCCCAGAAGGGGGAGGGGGTGCATGTGTATATTCACTGATGATGGAACCATTTGGCCCCGAAACGTCCTGTTTATTATGTGACAACAAATTATAAATAAAAAATTGCGAACATAAAGGCCAAATACAATTTTATTTAGGAATATTCGGGAAAATTTAAGATAATTTAGAATGTGTTTTTTATTATTTTATTTCATTGCAAAAAATTAAATTGAAAAAATATTTTTTAAATAAACAAATGTTTTACATCTGGTAGCTACAGTGAAATTCGGTTTATCTTTAAATTAATAATAACATGGTATGAAATAAAAGTAATTTTATGTAAAATCCATTATTATGATAATAAAACAAAATCGTAACTAAACACAGCCATTATATCATTTAAAACCTTAAAACAGAAAAATTCAAGTACAATAAAAATTTTGAAAGTCCGATCAAGGTCATCTGTCTCATGAACGAATTAACAATTGGCATTCATTTATCTCTCTCATTTGCCATAACTAGAAGCTTGTGCGAGAAGGATGAATACAACACGCTTGTCTCTGAAAAATTCATTTGTTTCAACTAAGTTATGACATTCCATTTTAAAACGATGCTCGTTGTTGATAATACTTCGCTGTAACGTAAGTTTATTTATTAATTTAGATACATTACCTTGATTCATAGTCGTATGAATAACACGATATTTTCTGTCAGTGTCACTGATATTGACCCGGTATCAGTAATCTCATCATCTTATTTTTCACATATTTGGTTTTACATTTGCCAATAAACTTACTAGTTGACTTATTTTTGAATTTTGAATGCTTTTACTGTAACATATAAATATTTTTATAATAAAATAACTAAACAAACTACACTACTGAATTTGTCAGAGGGACGGAGCAAAAATCTTTATTCATACAATTCGTAGATGACAATAATGATCGGACATCTTTCAAAATTGTTACTGTATGTGGATTTTTTAGGTTAAAAATTAAGAATTATTTCTATTTAAAAAAGTAAATTATTTAATGAACTGTTTTATGAATTAAAAAATAAATAAAGCAGAAAAGAGCACTAACAAAGCACTAACAAAATATGTATTAAACAATTTGATATTTTGGCACGTGAATAATAGTAGTTTATATATCAAGGGAGCAAAGTTCGTCATTATTGGTCGAGAGCCCGAGGGATGCAATACGCGTTTTCTACAATCTCAAACTTCAAATTTGGCCTCATCACTCCAAATGACACTATGCCATTGTTCTTTAGTCGAATTTTTGTGATCATTAGCCCATTTCTATCAACTACGGTTTGAAATTTTGTAAGCAAAGGTTTTTTTTTTCGCCTAGTGTTGTTTCACAATTTTCATTGAAGCTCGATGATCTGCATTATGTTACACACGAATATAATTAATTGATGAAAGTTCTCAAAAATACATAATGGAAAACAGACTCAAACAAATATAATAATCCCTAATCCCTGGATGGTCCAGACTCTCTCCTGCCAGCGCCAATAGCCTGGAACAGATAAAAAATAGATGAGTATACCCTCTTAGTGAGTGCTTAGGATCCACGTAAATACGCAAGGTCTCAGCCTAGCTTTGGGATTAGGAGAGAATTAGGTACCAGTCCCAGCCGCACTGTAGCCTCTTCCTCAGCCCGCAAGTGAGGGTACAGTTAAACCGCAGAATAGCTCTTTCTCAACACCGCAGTGGAGAGCAACCAGTCCCAGCCGCACTGTATACTCTTCCTCAGCCCGCAAGCGAGGGTACAGCTGAACCGCAGAATAGCTCTCTCTCAACACCGCAGTGCAGAGCAACCAGTCCCAGCCGCACTGTAGACTCTTCCTCAGCCCGCAAGCGTGGGTATAGCTAAACCGCAGAATAGCTCTTTCTCAACACCGCAGCGTGAGAGCAACAACATATAGTAACAACACAACTCTAGCACTCACCGTTACTCAAAAATAAATAAATACATCCTCTATACCCTGATGTTGTCGCTTCAACAGCTCTAGCACAACTGACCGATACCTAAATATACAATCATTTAATATATACGATCATGTAATTCAATATAAAGCTGAAATTAAAAGATTAAAGAGGGAAGTAAATAAACATAATACTTGCATAACTCAAAATGCCGCTAACAATTATAAGTTGACGGTAGACGACCAGTTTTTTTACCTCTCGCTAAGAGAGGTATTGGATTCATGCTATAAATCGCATATCCAGATTTTATTGAATAAGCACGATTTAAGGTCCATAGAATCCGATTTTAACATTTTTACAATGATGTCTGTGTGTGTGTGTGTGTGTGTGTGTGTGTGTGTGTGTGTGTGTGTGTGTGTGTGTGTGTGTGTGTGTGTGGATGTGTGTGTGTGTGTGAGGTTGTTGGAGACACGATTTCTCAAATTCTATAAAACTAAAGACCTGTTTGACTACGGATTCCTCAATCTAACAGTAATGGGAAGAGTTGAATAGATTCTGGTAACAATTGGACAACCGGAAGTGGTAGTTTCTAAAAAAAAAATTTCTAAATAATATTTTTTGAAAAAATGTTACTACAAATATTAAAGATAATTAAATTCTCAATCTGACACATTTAATTTTTTTATTATATCTGTTGTAATATATCTCGTTCCCAGAAAAACAGTTGCGATATTAAATTTTTTGTATATTAGAATAGTAGGATAAAATATCTCATAGAACGAAAGAAGATAACAAATTCAATTATTTGTGTGTACAAGAAATGTTAAATTCGTTACTTATAGGGCGCGAGCAGCCATGTGACTGCAAGCAGATATGAGGAACCGTGTCAGAATGACGGCTAGTAGTTATTTACATAGATGTCACAATTATCATATGTCATAATTTTTCATTCAAAATTTCATAATATTCTGTTTATTTGTCATCCATTATTATGGAATATACTTGTCGAGGAAAATAATTCACATGGATTTGGAAAATCATAATGTTTCGAATGAAAACTTATTATACTTGACACCTATATATATATTACCAGCTGTCATACTGACACGGGCCCCCATATCTGCTTGCTAAGGCCAACAAAGTCACATAACTGCTCGCGCCCTATGCAAAATAAAATGAAAATGGCAAGAGGTATTGTGCTGGCCACAACAGATTTTTCCATCTGTAACATTTCCATTTTCTTTAAAAAATTAATAATACCTTGTAATGTCGATCGCGGAATCAAAATTTTTCATGCCGAAATGGCGTTCATATGGGCATTAATTATGGTTTTTCTTGAATCTTGACTACATGGTTTACCACGACCCACTGTAGTGTAAAAACTTATCACTTACAATAAATGTCAAACACTTTGTTGATTTCAAAAATGTATCAATTATTTTGTCAACAGTTGAATCATGCACCGCCTACTTTATGCAAAATTTATAAGTGGCCGAACTATTCTGATTTGTATGTTATAGATAATTTATTTTAGTTTAAAACCTAACTGTTATCGAAACTATTTTTTGTTGTTGTTAATTTAAGCTAAAATTGTATATTTTACGGTAATAATATAATTTTTGTACGAATAAAATATTTATTGAGTTTTTTGTAATAAAATGAAATGTCATTAAGGTAAAATATTGTTTGTCTGTAATGTATTTTTTTTTAGATGTAAACTTATACTTGCGATAAATTTCCATCCGTCATACGTGCCGAACTGGCAATGTGCACTGCGCCTGCTGTAGATGCCATTGACCTAGACTAAAGACTTCGGCAGCAGTTTCTTTCGCACAAAAATAAGCTAGCCCTAGGTCAGCCAGATCGGATGTCTCCCCACTTAACTTACCTTCATCAGACAATAATATGTTCATGTCGTAGTGACTCAGTTTTCAGTTGTGCATTTGATACCGTCCGTAAACTCTTGCAGTTAATCGACGCCTTCAGCAGTGCTTACAGCTTACAGTTTGTCTTCACACGAGCATGTCAGGTAGGAAGATTATTTTACTCCTCTATCGTTTCAGGATTAACTTACACTTTTAATTATATTACCAGAAGAATTTTAGAAATATATAATAATTTTTATAAAATATAATATATAATTTAGATAATTTTTATAAATATTTAAAATTAAACAGAACTATTAGTTTAAATTCTGTAAATTTATTTAATTTATCGGCGTACTTCTCCTCAATTTCTATATCAAAACATAATATAATTAAATAACAAAGACTATAAATAACTAGGTGTTAACAATTACTCGAAACTTGTCATAGCTTGTATTCTTACAAAACTGATGTTTCTGTATACACTTCATCAGGGTAAGATCTCAAACAAATTAGGATGATTCAGGACTAGTATAACAAACTTATTGAAGTTTATTCCTGTCATTTTGAGCAAAAAATGTAATATGAAGGTATATCCGGAAGCTTTTAGTTACAGAGTTACAGTTCTTTGAAAGTGCACCTCATCAGACACATTTTTATTAATAACTCTGGTACTAATTGCCCTAAAAAATTTAAACTTGGTATGACGATACTATTTATTTAGATGCATACTTATATTTTGTTTTGTTTTTCTATCTCAACCAGAGGGGTCTCGTATGGGGAAGCCATGAACGTTTTTTATCGTTATTTTTACCTCCCGCTACCCTTGGTAAGGGAGGTATAGGGATCGTGCTAAAAATCGCATATCGTGATTTTGGTAAACGACCACGTTTTAAAGTCCCTAGAATCCAATTTTAACATTTTCACGATGTCTATGTGTGTATGTCTGTGTTATGTGTGCGTGTATGTGTGAGTGTGTGTCTGGATCCTCTTTACTCCCTAACTCAAATACTATCGTTCAGAAAGTTTTGAAATCTTGTATTTCTACCTTATTCTAATGTGGAAAGAAGCCATTAGATTTTGTTGTAAATCAGATAACCGAAAATGGCACTTTACTTGAAGCTCAAAATAGTTTTTCTTCGAAAAATAGATTTATGTTGTATATAAATTAAAGATTATTATATTTTCTACAGGTTTGCATTAATATTTTTTCTATATTAAATTTATAAAATTATCTATAATTTAAATCCCGGAGCTTACGCTTTAAACACAACTCCATGATTACACGGTTCAGGTCTCAAATGTATGTAACTGACAAACTGACAGATAAATGTCACTGTTAAAAAACTAATCATTTCAAATTAATAATAGTAACGTTTTAAAAAGAAAGTAGTAAATAGATCAATATTTATATGAAAAGGGACTTAATTCATCAAATTCATTGTCGATATTAGCGGTATTTCTGTAGGATATATGTAATATTAATATACTTGTAATTTTAAATATACCGGGTGGAACATCATACCTGTGTACATAGGCGATTCATATGAGAAAAACAGTTATTTCGTGCGCATTGCTCCCCAAATTATTTTAGACAAAAATGCTTCAAATAAATGTTGTAGAGCATAAAATTCTGCATCTAAATCAATAAACAGAATTACTTTTACATGCTTTGTAACGACACAAATTAAATAAGAAAATATTGAAAATTACGTTGAAAATATCAAATAGCCATGGAATTGAAACAAAAATAGAAACAAATACATAGGTAAATTAAATTCATACAAAAATCTCCATACCTATTATTACGACAATTGTACATTTCAATGAAATATTTATTTTTTATAGGATTTTTAATGAAAATCTTTTTAAATTGGAAATAATTCATGTAAACATTAAGACCTATCAAATTAGTTATTTATCTGTCAAACGTCAGACATTTATTTGTTTCTATTTTTGTTTCAATTCCATGGCTATTTGATATTTTCAATGTAATTTTCAATATTTTCTTATTTAATTTGTGTCGTTACAAAGCATGTAAAAGTAATTCTGTTTATTGATTTAGATGCAGAATTTTATGCTCTACAACATTTATTTGAAGCATTTTTGTCTAAAATAATTTGGGGAGCAATGCGCACGAAAAAACTGTTTTTCTCATATGAATCGCCTATGTAAACAGGTATGATGTTCCACCCGGTATATTTAATTAGTAATACAATAAGATATATTAGATGTACTCGTACCTCCCAGACAAATCTGTCAGTATAATGTCAGTAAAACAGCTGATTTTTGACACCGATTTTTGGCATTTATTTTTCAATTACAAACATTTAAATATCCCAACTGGTTGCCATGGAGTTATTTCGGTAGCGAAATTTATTACAACAGATTATTCTATATTATTTTATATTATATCTCTAAATCTATAGGTGATACAATAAAAAAATTAAATGCGCCAGATTGAGAATTTAATTATCTTTATTATTTGTAATAACATAAATTTTCAAAGAATAATATTTAGAAATTTTAATATAGTTCATTACAAATTGTTATGGGCTTCAAGTAAAGTATCTTTTCCGGCTGTCCAATTGATATCAAAACCTTATCAGCACTTGCTATTAATGTTAGATTGAGGAATTCGTAGTTAAACATGTCTTAAGTCTTATAGTATTTGAGTAACTGTCCTTCCAACATAAACACGCACGCAAACACATACACACATGTACACACACGGACATAATTGTAAAAATGGTATAATAGGATTCTGGGGACCTTAAAACGTGCTTATTCACTAAAATCTGGATATACTATTTTTAGCATGAACCCAATATCTCTCTTAGCGAGATGTAAAAAAGATAATAAGAAACAATCAATTCAAATAAATTCATTCTTTGATATCTACGTCGATATTTTCTGGACGCACGACAACCATTACCGTTACAATATCCTTAAATACACACCGTATTAAAGTATTAACCTGCACTAACTTTTTCCATTTTTTTATTTTAAGTAATAGAAAAAGTTACCAATAATGAAAATAAGGTACTTAAAAATAGTTATAAACATATTTCTTTGTTTTTTATATTCCATGCTGATTACTATGGTAATGGTATTGTATTTTAACTGCTAAGTAAATATTTTGGATAATTGATTTTTTCTAAAAATTAAAATATCTAAAAAACCACTGAGTTTTCAAGAGGACCTTTTTACCCCTCGCTAAAAGATGTATTGGAATCATTCTAAAAATCGCATATCCAGATTTTAGTGAATACGCACGTTTTAAGGTCCCTAGAATTCGATAATAACATTTTTACGATGACGTCTGTGTGTGTGTGGATGTGTGTGAGGTTGTTGAAGGTACGATTTCTCAAATTCTATAAGACTAAAGACCTATGTAACTACGGATTCCTCAATCTAACAGTAATGGGAAGAGTTGTATAGATTATGGTAACAATTGGACAACCGGAAGTAGTAGTATTTTAACAAAAATCTTCTAAATATTATTTTTTGAAAATTTATGTTATTACAAATGTTAAAAAACAAAATTCTCTAACCGACACATTTAATAAATTTATTATACCTTTCATAGATTGAAAAATATAGATATATAATCATACGTAATATAACAAGTGATATGATTATCATCGATGATATTCTCGAGTGAAACCGAACTGCAGATTTCACGAGTCCGAAGGATGAGTTGAAATGTGCTGCTTCGGTTTCACGAGCAATATCTTCGATTATTAATCATATCACGAGCTTATATTTAATGAGAGAATATAATGAATTTTTGCAATCTAACGTAACCTAACTTTTGATATACATATTCATATTGTATTAAAACATGGTACTTACGAGTTTTATTTAATATTTCGGAGTTTGAATTATTGTTATTATTTATTTTTATACTCAAAATTAACTGTCAATGTCATAAATAAAGAAAACAAATCCCTTAGTAACGACTATAAATACGGTGTTTATTTCTTTGTTTTTTATCATCGCTGTGATAAACGCGTAGCTAGGGAGATTCTGAATGTTGATTGGCGGAAAACATGTCACGTGACTAAGGAATTATATTCTCTATAAAATAATCTGTTGTAATAAATCTCACAGCCTGCTCACAGGCCAAACATCTCCATGGTAACTACTTGAGAAATTAAAATGTCTGTAACTGAAAGATAAATGTCACTAATGTCAGTGTCGAAAATTCAGAGATAGTACTGAAGGCTTTTTCTGGGAACGATATTTAATATATCTTACTGTGTTAATAATTATATATTTAAAATTATACATATATTTCATGAACATGAAATACCGCCAATCCTGTTTTCAATTGGAAAAACCTCGAACATTTAAAAGAAATGGAGAGAACTTCCTCATAGAATGAATTTAAAATTATAGAAAATACGTAAATATAAAGATTAGGTGTAATTAGAATTTTTTGTGTGTACAAGAAATGTTAAATACAATACGTATGTATATACCACAACGGAACGTGCGCGAGAGGTATTGTGATGACCACAAGAGATTTTTTTGTATAAATTTTTATTTTATGTAATATTTTATAAGTAATAATGAAAAAATATTAGTGAACAAATTACGATAAAAAAACGTTCATGACTTCCCAAATGAGACGCCTCTTGTTGAGATACAGAAATAAAAGGAAGATAAATAAGTATTTAAATAAATAGTACCCTCATACCAAGTTTCAAAATTTTAGTGCAACTAAAATGACCTCAGGTATAGGCTGTTAAAGTTCGTTACACTAGTCCCGAATCATTCTGTATATTCATTTAAACATTTAATTTTACATTGTACAAAAATTCTTTTCATATTGAGAGCGAACAGATGTGAATGTGTTTTTTGCAATTTTTTGTACGATGTTTGTAAACTAAATGTTTAAATTTAAATGAATTAATTTCTTTGTACGTGAATTTATATTAAAGAACCTGCACGATTTTATCCTAAAAAATCTGATGTGGCCAGCACAATACCTTCCGTCAATCTTTTCATTCAAAATTTATTTTTTTGGTATTTTATGATTCCTTTTCTCGGCAACTGAATTCCACACCCCTGATAATAAATATACCACATGAAATAAGAAAATCATGAAACTTTTGAATGAAAAATTACGACATTTGTCAGTTATGGACGTAATTAATAGCTGTCATTTTGACACGGGTCCACATATCTGCTTGCCAAAGTCAGCAAAGTCACGTCACTGCACTCGCTCTACACATATTTTTTTTGCAAAAGATCCTATATTTCCAGTTAAATTATTTCATAAACAAATTATTCGCATTGCACTTGACACTAACATCTTCTTCTTCTGTAGTTTTCCCATTCGTTAGGGGGTCGCTATTTTTTATTTTCTTCTTCCACTAATTTTTGTTTTGTATGTCGTCCTCATTCAGTTCCTTTTCTCTCCTTTCATATTATATTTGGTCTTCCTATGTTTCTTCCAACTTCTGTTATAAGCTATTCATTCTTCCAAGATACTCATCTCTCCTCATGACATGTTCAAACCAATGTAATCATCTCTCTTATATAATTCTAGAAACGCCCAACACTAGAGTTATTTCCCTTATTCTTTCATCATTTACTTTTTATTGATATTGACATCTGTCAATTTGAATTACCTGAATATATTAGCAGTCTCCATGGTTAAGTTAGCACAGCTGGCTGATTTATGAAATTTTATAATTTTTATAATCTTTATAATTCTTTAACTCCATATCTGTTGAATATGAAATATAAAATGCAATCAAATCGAATGGAGAATAATATATTCTTTAAGTTATAATAAAATTTAACTGAGTTTTTCAAGATAAACTGTTAAAATCTTCAAATGAGGATACTTCTGGTTGACCAATTATAACCAAAATCTAATCAAGTCTGCATATGGTTGTAAGGAAGAGGAATATGCAAGAATTGTAATTTTTGGAATTCTAGTATTGGAGATATCGTTGACGACCCGGCGGTCACATACACACACACACACACACACACACACACACACACACACACACACACACACACACACACACAGACACACACACATACAGACATCATCGTAAAAATAGTAAAATCGTATTGTAAAGACCCTAAAACGTGCTTATTCAATGAAAACTCACCACCGAATTTTTTGACCAAAGACAATACCTTCCTTACCTAGAGGTGACGGAAGGTAAAAAGATAAAAGTGTAAGAATAAATGCTGTTTGAAGTTTGAGTATAAATGTTAATATATATTCTACACCACAGTTAAGAAATTTACACACAATATAAACAACTTTAAATGGTAATGTAATAAAAATTTCATAAAAGGGTGACTAAGTTCAGGAATATATAGGTGACAGAAAAATGGGCCACTCAAAATAACTTTTTTATTTATAATTATTTTTTAATTTTCTTGATATATTTGTAAGCTTAACTTAGCTTGATGGTAGCGCTTCCGGTTTAACCGGAAATTGCATTAACTTCCATATTTCAAGTGGGACACCTATATATTTTTATATATTTGGAATCTACGTAAAATTAGGGTATATTTGGAGTGCAATTTTAGTAAAAAATAAATAACATAAACGAAAGAGAAAATTATGAATAATTAACCTGGGAAGCCATGATATCAGGCAGGCCGTGAAAACAGTTGAGATAATATTGAATAATATTTAAGTTAAAAGTTATTTTTGTAAGATTGTATATTTTGTTACAAAAAAATGATCAATTTGTTATCACAAACTACCTGATGTTGTTTACCAGGTCATAATTTGCTGTTACGTTTTTGTAATTTATTTTTTCGATTATTTTTTGACATTCCTTTAAACCAATGAAATGTTTCTTTTTTTGTCACGTGTTTGTGTTTTAACCAATCCTGTCATTATTATACTGAGAATAAAACTCTAGAGATTATTCCCGGGAATAATCTCTGTAGCTTTTGTTTTTGTGTCATGTATTTAGTTTCTTCATAAATATGTATAAATCAAATCGTGATTATTTATAATTATTTGGCATTTGGCCTTGTCAAAGTAATTGTGTTCTAGTTGTCAAAACAGACTTACCAACTGTACTGTGTAAATGAATGAAGCAAATTAATAACGACAGTAGATGGCGTCAATAACATGACAGTTGTGTCTTACCGTTTGAAACAAATTTGTAGATCAAAAAATAATCTAATTAAATATAATTCGAGAGTTCGATAAATTAGAAAATAATTCTCCAGTTTCTTTCTCAAACTTGTTGCCAGTTGTCAATAGCCACTCAAGCCCTTCGGGCTTTCGTGACTATTGCCTGGCAACACGTTTTCGAAAGATCTGTCAAATTACTTTCAATTTATTCTCACTCTCTTGTTATATTATTACTGATAAAAATTCACTTTCAGCATGTTGAATTCGTAATTTTTTCCAGCTATAAATAAAAATATATAGGCGTCCTATTTGAAATATGAAAGACAATGACACTTCCGGTTAGACCGGAAGCGCTACCATTATGCCAAATATCACGATTTGTGAGCCCCTAAGCTTAGTTTACAAATATAGCAAAAACATTAAAAACATAATTATAAATAAGAAAGTTAGTTTGAGTGGCCGTTTTTCAGTGTCAGCCTGTGAGGATGTCCCGCGATTTGATGGCCATAGCTTAGTGGAATAGTACTGATCAAAATGAGTAAAAAAGGCCGAATCTTCAATAGTTTCCGAGATATAAGGCAGTGAAAATGAGTATTTACGGGGTTTATCTCTGCTATCTCGAAAACTATTAGCGTTACGACTTCGATTAAATGAGACGTTTTGATTACCTTTGAGAGGTTATCTTAGATGTGCTTTTTTTTTTTTTTTTAAATCAAATCATTGTATAACGTTAAATATTATGGCGACCTTGGCCAATATTTCATTTTCAAATAACTTCGTAACTACGTATTAGAAATTGAGAAAAATGTTTCATATGAAAGTTTTCTTTTTTTTGTAATCTATCTACTGACACAGACAAAATTTTATTCGATCACTATCTTTGTCAGTTTTTCTTCGATTCCGGTATAAAATGGCTCCTATCTCGGAAACAGTTGATCATCAGGTGTTGATTAAGCTTTTTTTACTCATTTTGGTCAGTATTATTCCGGATGGTGAATTGATTTGTGCAATTTGGGAAACACAATGTTATTTTTTTAACATAATGATTGTTGCTTCCCTAATTATTTTAAAACAAAAGTGTAAATACAAAAGATGTTCGGAATTAAAAATGACATC
The DNA here is from genome assembly GCA_951394225.1 of Harpalus rufipes. Classification (NCBI taxonomy): domain Eukaryota; kingdom Metazoa; phylum Arthropoda; class Insecta; order Coleoptera; family Carabidae; genus Harpalus; species Harpalus rufipes. Next base: position 21,522,504 of record OX596279.1, on the reverse strand, counting down.
CAAAAGTTCCAATCTTAAACTGATATTAGACTGTCGTGAGACAGCAGAACAAACTGTCATATCATTTAATAAGTAATATTACTTATTAAATGGTCATATGTTGTATGGATTGATATTCAGAATGTGTTTATTTAATTTTTACTTTAATTTTATTTTTATTGAAGATAATTGAACCGCTTAATATAATGGTAAAGTTCTTAATTTGTGCAAATATTAATATATTTCAAAGTAAGCGTCAAATTATCATTTATTTGGATTTTTCAATTTATTTTATTTCTCATGGCAATCTAAGAGCTGTCTGAAAATGGAACTTTTATGGACAATTGCACAGCTTATAGTTAAAGTCATAAGTAAAGGTTAACAAAAGTAGTACGTATCGAAATTTTAACATTAATATTTAATAACTCATTTGATATTTCATTTCGATGCGCTATTTCTATTTAACCAGTAGTTAAAATTTAACTATAAGCGGTGCCACTGGACATTAATTTGTATCTATTGTGTGACAAGAATGTACTATATCCATAAATTAGGATTTTTTGGGTATCATTTTAAATTCTGAAAATCTTTGGTATTTACACTTTTATGCTAATTTAATTAGAAAAGCAACAATAATTATATGAAAAAATTAACATTGTTTTCCCTATATTGCATACATCAATTCACCGCCCCCCCCCCCACCCCTTAAGCTATGGCCATCGAGTCGCGGGGCATTCTGTATAACACAAAAATACCATATATTTTAATTTTATTAAAGCACTGCTACTACGTTCATAAAGTCTAGTTAATTTATGTGATAGGTAATAGATATTTGTATCTTTGCATAGGTATGAAGTTTTATGTAAATTTGCTATACATACCTATAAATTTTTTATATCTAACAATTTTTTTTTCTATTTACAAGTATTTCCAAATGTTTACATATACAATAAAATGACTATATCATCAAAATATTTGTTTGTACTTATATTTATTTACAATCTCTAATTCTAAATACATACAGTGTATACTCGTAATAACAAAATTAATCATTTTCGTCAATTATCTTTTTTAACATGAAATAACCGTATTACATATCAAGTTCGGAAAAAAACATTTTAACTGGATCAGTTACGCAATTTTTCAGCGAATCCTAAAGCCTCCGAATTCAGTAATCGATTCTACTTTAAATAGTACTGATAATGGAATACAAGACAAAAATTGATTTTAATTCATCTAATTGAATTCTGTACCTGTATATTTCAAAATTTATTAAATATTAATAAAATTGGAGAAATACGGCATTAAAACTTCTGGTACGTCACCTGTGCGAAGCAATACAAACAATAAACCTATCTATTTTGCCCTCATTGCTTTTCGCATAGGTGACATGATAGAATTTTTAAAGTAGTTTTTCTCGAATTCTTTTAATATGTAACAAATGATGTTATTTCGAAACTTTATGTTACTATTTTAATATTTTTTTCTCTAAATTTCGTTATTATTATTATTATTTTTGCAACGAATATTGATTTTACTGGACTAATTCAGTAAAATACGAATTTTCAGGGCGTATGGTATTTTTTCAGCATAAAATTTTTGGAATTTATAAATCAGGAAAGTGATCATCTTAAAGGACGAGTAAGCATATTCCATACGAGCTGATGCGAGGACCTAGAAATCTGTGAATCCTGTTAAGACACTTTCCTGACGTAATACGAAAATAATCCGGAAATCGCTTACATTATTTAATAGTTATTTGTATGTCAAGGCCGCCAAATAACTCTTTAGCGTTCCGAGAAAAAACAATCCCGAGGACGCTAAAGGATTTCGCGAACAAAGTGTATACATTATTTTTTGTGTAAATATGTAATTACAAATTTTATTGTGTTTAAATAGTTTAATTTATTGAAATAGAAAGACGGCTTTGATGGGGCTGATATTTAATAAATAAAACAGTTAGTTTTGTAAAAAATCGTTGAAAACAAGAAAAGATTATTTCAAATATACAGTAATTTCTTTTAAGAATAAATAGTACAAATAGAAATTCGTTGACAGTTGAATCATTGCACGTGGCAGCAGAAATTTGTTGACAGTTTGTTGGAAATTGCTTTCATTAATTGTAATGTAGTTTTGTAAAAAATCGTTGAAAAAAAGAAAAGGTTATTTCAAATACACAGTATTTTTTTTTAAAAACGTCCGATCAAGGTCATTGGTACCATGAACGAATTAACAAATTGGCATACATTTATCACTCTCATATGCAATGACTACAAGATAAGGATGGATATAACACGCTTGTCGTTCAAAATTTATATTGTTTTGACTAAGTTAGGACATTCCATTTTAAAACGATGCTCATTGTTGACAATACTTTCACTGTAACACAAGTTTATTTATTAATTCAGTCAGAAATATTACTTTAATTCGAATAACGTTATTTTCTGTCAATGTCACTGACACTGACACTGTCAATATCTTATTTTTTATATATTTGGTTTTTTGCTAATAAACTTACTAGTTGACATAGTTTTGAATGCTTTTACTGTAACATAATTTTTATAATAATTAAATAATAGTAGTATCTTATGTACCCTCATAAAAACTAAGTAAACGACACCACTGAACTTGACAGAATGGGCGGAATTAAAATCTAATAATATTAATATCTACAATTAGTAGATGATCGTGATCTTTAAAAAAAATTACTGTAATTATTTTACAATATGTATTGTATTTATTTTAAAAGCAAATCAAGAAACTTATTGTCATATTTTAAAAGCGCGACTGCCATTGTCATATTATTGTCATGTCAATTCTCGTGCCAAAGTGATTTTACGTTACATCCAATTTCGCGGTCTGTATTGCGTCTGCGAAATGTTTAGTTCACGTCCGGTGTCCGGTTGCACAGAAATATAATTTTATTCTGGTATTTAGCATTTAGCCCTTATCCCATATTTTTTTTTATTCAGAAACAAAGTTTTTATAAAAACTAAGTGTATAAAATCATATTATTTATATTGAAAGTTCAATCATTTAAATTTATTGTAAATAATTTATCTAGTATTCATATTGCTATAAATCTAACTTTTGAATTTACTTCATCTATTTTAAAAACAGGGTATAGGACTGCAAATATGAACTTTCAAGACTCAATATAGCCGTGAAAATTCAATTTCGGTTTCGGAAAAACCTTGTTTTCCAGTTGGTTAAAGACAAAAACTTCAAACATACTTTCGTTTGAAGGACATCTTGTATTTCATTACAATGAATGTGTAAAAGAAGCTTGTTTATAGTGTTGTGTTCATTTGTTTTTTATTTTTTTTATTTCAGAATCCGCCAAAATGGAAAAGCAAGTTGACAGGGTAACAGCAATGTTCGTCGGAAAACATATTTTCATAACTGGTGGAACAGGATTTATTGGAAAAGTATTAGTTGAAAATATTTTGCGTCATTGCCCGGAAGTTGGATGTATCTATCTTTTAATTCGCCCGAAAAAAGGAAAAGATCCTCAAACACGTATCAAAGAACTCATGGCGAATCCTGTAAGTTATTTTTAAGTTACTTGTGCAATTACTTTGAAAAACTTAGTTTAAACATAAAAACACAAATTTATTTGGTTATTATTTACTCATTTATGTTATAATTTCGACATCAAATAATATTCTTAGATGTTTGAAGACAATTTTATCATGTATAATTTTTAAAGCATTTATTCACAACATTTTGTAAGTAAAAAAAAACTATAGTAGGTACTTTAGAGGTTGAACAGACCTATGCAAATTTTTCATGCCCCACCCGTTTTTTTTTAAGATTACTACCTTGGCACACCTGCCTATAAGGCTGACAAGATTTATATAAAGATTTGGTATTTTGGTGGGATTTTATGTCCATAATAATTTTTAAAAGAAAATAGGTATATTTAATTTTTTTTTTATATTTCTTTAAAACAAAATAAAAATTTAAGATGAATAAATATGCAATATTAAATATGTATTACTTATATTCTAATGGAAACAAAATAATATAAGTACAAAATAATGGTATATTATATAGCAAGAGAGAGAAATGCATGAGTTATGAAGAAAGTAGCATTCTCTCTTAAGGTGTATATGTTACGTGCAGTATGATAAATCGGTATATATTTCCCAGTAATATTGGAGAATGTTTAATTTATCAAATATACCGGATATTATGAATAATCTACAATATTACTGGTAATATTGATTAATTGAAATTAGATGCCAACAATTGACTATTGTCTATGTCTATATCCAATACATAATAACTGCAAAGCAATTTTTAGGTTCGCTTTTGGCACTGTCAACATCAAGAATTCTTATAAGTACCGTATCACCTACTTTTCCAGTAGGAAACTTTTTGTTAGGGTAGGTTCGGTTGCTTTCTCTCTCTTATTTGTCAAATACACTAGCGATCGATGGAGAATAAGTAAAATGACCGGTATATGTAATAAATTTCTATATATTTATTAAATTCACCAACTTTGGAGGCGACTATACAATATAAATTTGCCGTAACATATAAATACTATTTTTTCGATGACCGGGAGGTGGAAAACATTATTTTTACAAGAATAAATTTTGAAATTTTATTATCCCACATTTAATAAACTTTTGGCCGGTTTCACCAATATCAAATAAGTCTCTAAATAGTTTATTCATCGAATAAGAGAAAAATATCGCATCGAAACCAAAACACAAATGACTGTATTTATTCTAGCTGTCATATTTTGATGCGATATTTTTCACTTATTCGACGAATAAGCTATTCGAAGATTTGATGTTGGTGAAACCGGACATTTGAATAGTTATAAACAGAAATTCGTTGACAGTTGAATCGATGCACGTGGCAACAGAAATTTGTTTGTTGGATATTGCTTTCAATAATTGTAATGTAGTTCAGTTCTAAAGAACCGCAAGAAGTAATTGATGTTGCCGGTGCTGTAGTTTTGATATTGTTACCCACGAAATCCATTTGTATGATAAAGCATTAAATTTCATTACTTATGAAATCATGAAAACTCCCCTAGGGGGATAATGTTTCTAGAGACAAAATGGTGTAATCTTGGTCATGAAATAAAATAAATAAATACATAAAATATATTTAATAGGTTAGAAGAAAGAACTACGTAAAAAAAAACCTTGATTTTTGTAAATTATGGTCATCGTCACGCCTCCCTTTAAGACTTTGAGAACTTAAAAGAGCTGATCGATAACCCATGCTCATGAAGAAACAAGATTTATAGATATCATTAATGAATTATAGTTTTATGCTTTTCCTGTTTAATATACAGGCTGGTTACCGGGACAGCCGAACATAGGACTTTTACATGTAAAATCGTAATTTTCTGCTTCCCTAATTATTTTAGGTAAAAAAAGATTCAAATAAAAGTTAATGAAAAATTAATTTCATGTGCCTTGTAACGGCAGAAATTAGATATGAAAATGTCCAAAAACACCCCAAACATAGCTATACCCATGGAATTGAAACAAAAATTAACAAATGTCAATGATTTATCTGTCAAGCCAGGTTAATTTATTTTTATTATTATTATTATTTGTAATTTCTGTTCAAGTGAACAAATATCAATTTAAATTAATAGATAATTGTTAACTGGAACAGAAAATAGAAATACGAGTAATACCTAATAAAAATAAATTATCCTAACATGACAGATAAACCGTTAGACATTTGTTTTTTATTTTGTCTCAATTCCATGGCTATTACTATTTTTGAGGTATTTTTCGATATTTTCATACCTAATTTCTCCCGATACAAGGCATACAAAATTAATTTTGCTTATTGAGTCAGATGCAGAATTTATACTCTACAACTTTAAAACTTTTTTACCTAAAATAATTAGAGAAGCAGGAAATTAGGAAAGTCTGATTTTACATGTTAAATTCCTACGTTCGGCTCTGTCAATCACCACCCTGTGTAATTTTATCTTGCACAATTTTTATAGAATAATTTAATCAGTGTTAAGTAACTTTTTTTTAAATCCAAAACTATAAATCAATAGAGAATTTTTGCAAAGCGTACGAATATATTTCGCCAATTTTAACGTACAAAACAAACGAATTTTAAAAAGTTACATATTTTGCACAACGATCTAAGGTAAGAACATTAATTTGATGTTAAGGCAACAGTCGTTTTAATAACTGTCAGTTTTTTTTTATTTCAAAACAAAACTAGTTGCTTTTAGGCAACAGTAGACATCCGCTAAACCGGTTCGTGGCTTACTTTTTACCCCTTACAAATGTACAGTGTGTTAAAAAAAATTAATTCGGAGTAAACTATATGAACAGACAAACATATGTCAATTGATATGTAGTTTTAAGAAGAAAAGATAATAAAGAAGGAGACATTGCCATTTGCTATTTTCTAATTTATTTCCAGTTCTAAAATAAAATTCAAGAAAAGTTTTAGATATTGATTGACATTTAATTAATTACTTTTAAATAAAGTTTCTTTGTCCATAGCCTACTTCAAGTTTTTTTTTCTTGAACACACTATTATGTCCGTATTTTATGTTCGACAAATCACAAATAGGATATTGCTGAGCAACATTGACGCTAACGTAAATGTCCTTCAGAAAAACGCTATGCAAAAACTCTAACGGAACATCGAGGACTTCAACTGTCATAATCATTAATAACAAATTATTATTTTAATTTAATATTAAAAGTATCGTTTAGTTTAAGATTTTATTTATTGTATAAAAATCTATTTTGATAATATTTAGCTATAAAAATTTCGTGAAGTATGAATCATTTATAATTCTGTTTTTTTTAAATCTTGTTTTTGCCTAAAAACTGATTACTGTTAGACTTTAACTTCTCCTTAAATTCAAGAAGAATATAGTTCTACTTTAAGAGTAAAGAGGATTAAGATCATTCATCCGTTTCCATTCCAAAGAAATTAATCGATTCTATTTATTATACAGTGACGTAACTAAAAGAATTCACTTCCTTTTTTATGAACTTGACCGCGCATTGGTTTGTAAATTAATACACTCTTATTGAACGTAACAAAACTAAAAGTGCCTAAGGGGTTCGGTACTAAAAACAGGTTTATATTTTTCATCAAATTATTAAAGTATGACTAATTCTAATTGATTTTATAACAAAATTTTATTAAAACAAAACTTTTAATTCATGATTTTAACAAAAACTATTTGCGCTCTAACGTCAGAACTTCAAATTGATCATTAGTAGCAAAGCGAAATAAAAGATAATTTTATATTATTCAAAATTTCGCATGTGCTACTTTATCGGCCGCATGTGCAACTTTACCACACGCATGTGCAACTTTACCGCCCGCATGGTTACTTTGCCGTCCGTAGGGTGCAATGATTCGGTTTCCAACATGGTAACTATATGTAAACAAACAATTTTAATGCAGCTGTGCATAAAAAAATAAATAAATCGAAAAATGAGTACTGGACCTCATTCTGATAATAAATTACATTGCTTTGTGTAAATTATTTTTATACAAACAGATATTTTCGGACTGCAGGTTGCTCACCGCTGATAAATAAATGTAATTTTTATGAAGGATTAGTTAAACTTCTGATTCATGTTAACAATTATGATTACGGACATTTTAAATTTGATATATAACTAATCTTGCATAAGCATTATATCATTCTTTATATGCTAATAAACAGGGGCGGATCTAGATTTTTCGGGGCCTAGGTCTTGAAGTACAATGGGGGGGGGGGGGGATTTTTTGTTAGATTAAAAATCTTTAAATTGGGGTTTAAAATTCATTTTTAATAACATCAAAATTGGAGTTGAAATGTATTTATTTATGAAATGATGTTGAATGACAAACATTACATATTATATTAAAAAACAATACCTCTCACGCCCTTTCCATTGTGGTATATAAAAGTATTGTATTTAACATTTCTTGTACATACAAAAAAATTAATTACACCTAATCTTTATATTTACGTATTTTCTATAATTTTAAATTCATTCTATGAGCAAGTTTTCTCCATTTCTTCTAAATGTTCGAGGTTTTTCCAATTCATCAACGGGATTGGCGTTATTTCTGAAGTGTTCATGAAATATACCTATAATTTTAAATATATATTTAATAACACAGTAAGAAATATTAAATATCGTCCCCAGAAAAAGCCGTCAGTACTATCTCTGAATTTTCGACACTGACATTAGTGACATTTATCTTTCAGTACAGATATTTTAATTTCTCAAGTAGTTACCATAGAGATGTGAGCAGGCTGTGAGATTTATTACAACATATTATTTTATAGATTATATTTCTATATCTTTAAATCTATAGAAGATATAATAAAAAATTTAAATATGCCGGATAGAGAATTTTGTTTTTTAATATTTGTAATAACATAAATATTCAAAAAATAATATTTTGAAGATTTTTGTTAAAATACTAGTACTTCCGGTTATCCAATTGTTACCAGAACCTATTCAACTCTTCCCATTACTGTTAGATTGAGGAATCCGTAGTTACATAGGTCTTTAGTCTTATAGAATTTGAGAAATCGTACCTCCAACAACCTAACACACATTCACACACACACACATCCACACACACACGCACATACACATACACACACACACACACACACACACACACACAGATATCATCGTAAAAATGTTATTATCGGATTCTAGGGACCTTAAAACGTACTTATTCACTAAAATCTGGATATGCGATTTTTAGCATGATGCCAGTATTATTAACAAAAACGTATAAACAAACATTTTTTTATAAAATACAATAAATATACTATCACGCTATTTACCTATAGCTGGGTGCTGGATGTAGCATTTTTTCCAATTTTTAATTAATTTTTTTTTCTACATTTTTTATTTGCGAAGTCTTTTATAACGTCGTCATATGTGAGCGATCTGGTAGTTCTATTTCTATTGATAACATACATAAGTCTAACTATCCGATACTCATTGTTAATAAAAACGTATTAAAAAATTATGATAATAATTCAATTTTTGTGGGCCCTTTGACTCTTGGGGGACCAGGGTTTAAGCCGTATTAGGGTAGATCCGCCTCTGCTAATAAATATTTGAAAGTTTTTTGTACCTTGTGCTCAATAATTATGTTAATGATTTTATTTCAGCTATTTGACAAAATGAAATCAATCCATGGGGCAGAACTTGCGCTCAAGAAGTGTAGAGTTATTGAAGGGGATGTCTCCCAAGTGGATTTGGGCATTAGTGCCGAAGATCGCAAATTATTAACAGGGAAAATTGATTATATTTATCATATTGCCGCCACAGTTCGCTTCGATGAGCCGTTGAAAAGTGCACTCCTAATGAACACCCGAGGGACCAAATTCATGCTAGCACTTGCCAAAGAGTGCACGAACTTACAGGTCAGTAAAAATTATCACTTTAGCCTAATTTGCACTTGAAGCGGAAATTATACGGCTTATAAATTTATACCATTTACTATTTTTACTTGTTCATAAAATTTAGGAGAGACTTCTACGAGTAACATGATGAAAATACTAAAGTCGGTCATTTTTTTAACTATTATATTGGTTTAAATCACTCACTTTGCACTTAGGCCCAGTTTCACCACGGTCGCTTAAAGTAGAACTTAACTAAACGATACTTAATACTAAGTGATACTTAAATTTATAATTTGTTCCGCCAACAAATATATACAAGTCCTTAGTTAAGCGCATCTTAACTTACATGTACAGGAGGATGTTTTTTTTTTTTTTAAGGTATATCGGGTAATATTAACGATAGAGCAAAACCGTTTGCACATAGCAGGGTCAACTTTTCGAGAAAAGTTTAATAGTCGCCACAGAAATTTTCGATCTTCTTTTATGTTTGAGTTATTAGCAGAAACAAGGTTTCCTATTTCGCGTACACAAAGTGAATTTTGTACAACTGTTTTTGTCAGAAACAATGAAACAATGAATAATTTTTTACATAAGTTTTTGGGGATTTTTAAAATTGTGAATTTGGTAACTTATTTTAAGTGTTAAATAAATATCTTTAATTTTAGCTGTCATTACTCATGGGAATTTACTGCAATTAGATTTTTTATAGTGAAATATTTAAATAAACAGTAAAGCACTCTTTAAAATTAAAAGTCAACGTATTTATTTGTATGTTCTAACATAATAAATATAAATTTTAACTTTAACCTAACTTGTAAGTATCAGTTGTCAAATGTCAGAGTATATTAAATTGAAACGATTGAAACTGTCAATAGTACCAACCTTAATATTTTAATATTTCTCTCAATAATTTTGTTTAAATAAATGTAAATTAATGCGAAATAGGAAAAATTGTATGAAAAACACGTATTACAATATCCATTTGTAATACTCGTACTTGTCTTTCAATATACTATTTTTGCTAATTTCGGTAAATATCTCGTGTCTTATTTATTATGATAGAGAAAAATTGTTTAGACAAATTTTGTACCGTTTTTATCTAGAATAAAATAGCGTAATTAGATTTTTTCAAAACTTAATAATTCTAGAGATATAACACAAAATTACATTTTTTTTAAATTGGAACCTATGTTGAAAATAGTCTCATCTTTTTGCTTATTTTATAAGATTTTCAACAATATATAATAAGTCCACATTCTTTTGTTTTATAGAATACTTAAGGGTTAAGTGTGGTTGGTGAAAATGGCCATTTGATAAACAAACAATTGTTAAAGAGTAAAATTCAAAGCAATGTTTACACCGTCTCTGTTGATAAAATCCTGGCTTGGACCTTGCATGGTTTAAGCCAATGTGCAATCTGAACTCAAATACCTTTAAGAATCTACTTTAGTATAATTACAAAGTTAACATAAGTAGACAAATTTTTAACGAATTAAATTATTAGTTGCAGAAAAAATATTGTTTGTGCATATTTTGTGCGCAAAATGTGTTTCGTTCGTTCGAATGACATTCTCAGTATTTATAAAACAAGTTCGAAAATAATCGAATATACAGTTGAGAGGACGAGATGTGTTTTCAGGTAACACACCGAGTCAACAAACTATGTATTCGGATGATGTGGTAAGATTATACAACGAATTTTTACTTCAACACACTGACTCAAATTTTCGAACTACAATAATAAAAGACACAGTAGTATAATGTGTATAGAAAAAGTCAGTACAAAGAAAATAAATAAACAAGACAATGAGAACTATATCTTTTTTTATAAATTTGATAAAATTCTTCTAAATTATAAAAGTAGTGTTCAATCAAAAACATTTTAAGATTTTTTAAAGGTTGTAATATTTTTTTTTTTATTTAATAATTATAAAATAATACAAGAAGTTTGTAATATTGTTTACGTTTTTAATAATAGGAGGTATGCAGATGTAGATATGAAATCCAAGTATATAGGCCGAATGTCCACCAATTTTGGTTCTAGTTAATGGTGTACGAAAGTCATTTTTAGTTCGTGGATTGAACTGGTGGTAATATCTGTTTAACATATTTTTTTCTTTATTTTATGTACCAAAATGCATAAATCGATAATGAAAAGACATGAGAGTGGGAAAATGTACATTTTTTTTTAAATAATTCTCCGCAGCTACTCTGGCGATTTGCACCAGCCAGACAACTTACTATTCTTTTTTGGGCTACAAAAACCTCATTACTTGTGGAAGAATTTCCACAAAAACAAATACTGTATCTTATTCTTGACTCGAGACTATAACGTAGTAGTACATAATTAATTGTCGTTCGTTTAAGAAGCATCTTAAATGCCTAATTTGATAGCAATAACTATTTAGGAGGGCTATGAATTCTTTATATTGAGATTTTCAATCAAGATTTTCATCCATGGTTAAACCTAAAGTTTTAATTTTGTTAGTTTGTTGTAAATATGTATCAAAAATAGATATATCAAGTTTTTGCATATTTCTATTTTGATATTTATGAAATGAATGAACATATTTTTAATCCCTTTAAGAAATAGAGTATTGCACCATTGATTATTACACTTAAGCTGTAGTTTTTCGTTATCCTTATCCAAGATCAGAACTGAGGTATGATCAGGGTACAATGATACCGTAGTTGAAATATTAAGTAATATTGGAAGAAGCTTTCAGAACTCATAATATAATGAAATAAAACAATATTTGGGTTTAGTTCTGTATAAATTTAATTATTTAAACGACGTTTTAACAGCGAAGTGCTGTCTTCATCAGGTAAATAACAAAGTATATGTAGTCAAGACAACAAGTTTACAAAATGAGGGTAACATAGATCGAAAGTTACATAAAAAACATACAAAGATAAAATAGAAAATTATGAACGAATAACGTAACCACGACTTATTAAGCTGAAAGCCTGTATTTAAATTAACGTTATTAGAAGATTTCTTGATTTCGATGGCTTTTTTAATTAGTCCTCTCATACAGTTATTTTCTGTTACTAAAATCTTCGTGTTTTTGAAATCAGATAAATCTGCTGTTGCTGAACATGCTATTCAAGGATTACATGGAATTGTTTCAAAATCACGAAGATTTTAGCAAGAGAAAATAACTGGATGAGAAGACTAATTACAGAAGCTATCGTAATCAAGAAATCTTCTAATAACGTTATTTTAAATACAGGTTTTCAGCTTAATAAGTCGTGGTTACCTGTTATTCTAATAATTTAAATAATTAAAATAATTTTCTATTTTATCTTTGTATGTTTTTTATATAACTTTTCATCTATGTTACCCTCATTTTGTAAACTTGCTGACTTAACTACAGTCCATACGATGTAACTTGGCGAGCCAAAAGAATGTAATTCAGTTCTCTATTCCTAAGTTGCGTTTTGTCAAATATTTACGTTTACTTCGATGCCGCACCGCTTCAGAAGTGAAATAGTGATTTTATAATGTTTTATTGCCTTGCACAAAGCAAATTTCCCTCTAATACACTCAAACTCGGGGTGTCAGGTACTTTTCAACCCAAGAAATTATATTCATACATAAGCGTTGGTGAATTTTTTTTTACCTTCCGTCACCTTTAGGTAAGGAAGGTATTGTCTTTGGTCAAAAAATTCAATGATGAGTTTTTACTGAATAAGCACGTTTTAGGGTCCATATAATACGATTTTACCATTTTTACGATGATGTCTGTATGTATGTGTCTGTGTGTCTGTGTGTGTGTGACAAAAGTTCCGGATTCCATAACTTCAATACCACGATTCCAAAAATTATAATTTTTTCGTATTCCTCAAGTTTACATCCAGAAGAACAACTGATTAGATTTTGGTTATAATTGGTCAATCGGAAGTAGTCTCATTTGAAGATTTAACAGTTAAATTTGATTTATTGACATTTAACGTTATTATAACTTAAAGAATATATTATTCTCTATACGATTTGATTACAATTTATACTTCATATTAAATAGATACAGAGTTAAAGAATTTTAAAGAAATTAAATTTTATAATTCAGCCAGCTATGCCAAACTTGGGAACTAGTAATATATTCATATAATTCAAATTGACAGATGTCAGTATCAATAAAAAGTAAATTAATGTGGCAGATATGAGGATGTTGAAGTAGACATTGGGAAATACACGGAAAGATACGGTAAGAAAATAACTCTAGTGTTACAAGGTTTTAGAAAGATACAAGAAAGACGATTACATTGGTTTGAACATGTCATGAGGAGAAATGAAGAATTATATTGGAACAAGAATGAATAGTTCAGTAATAGGACGTTAAAGAAACAGAGGAAGACCAAAAATAAGATGGAAGGACTGTATTGCGGAAAATTTGAGAGAAAAGGAACTGAATGAGAACGACATGCAAAAATAGCGACCCCTAACGAATGGAAGAAGCTAAAGAAGAAGAAGATGCCAGTGTCAAGTGCAATTTGAATAGTTTGTTTCTGAAATAATTTTACTGGAAATTTAGAATCTTTTGTAAGAAAAATTATGGAATTTATACATTATACACGAGAATGACGGAATCTTAACTTAATTAATTTGAAAAATAATTAATTATAATATGATTTATATAATAAATAATTCATTCCAATATTTTTAATATTTTTTTTTTGTATAAATAATTTCTTTTTTTTGTAATATTCGTAATTTTATTGAACTTCATTCTTCTTCGGTACGCCTATGGATTTTATAACTTCCCCATTACCGCAGTGATAATGTGAATTGCCCCAACTCGCCAAGTTACATCGTATGGACAGTACATGTACTTTTGTTATTTATCTGATGAATACAGCACTTCGCTGTCGAAACGTCGTTTAAATAATTAAATTTATACAGTACTAAACCCAAATATTGTTTTATTTCATTATATTAAGTACTATATTTTAATCATTTCTATACAGTATGAATAGAATTGGAGCAAGAACTGCTCCTTGTGGAACGCCTACGTTCGTAATGAGATATTCGGAACAAAAGGTTTTATTTGTGTAAATGCCTGACTGAAACAAATTGCCGCCTATTTTTCAGAAAGCTCCACGCTCCACGGATACCCATACGCTTCAATTTATAGAGTAGATGGTCGAATTTGAACAGAAACCGAATTTGTTTTTATCAAGAAGTTTGGAATTATTTACAAAACATTCTAATCTTGTAGAAAACTGTATTCAAAGACTAGAGAATACTGATTGGTTTATATTTGTCCATAATGTTCCTGTCTCCCTTTTTATGAAGCGGAGTTATTGTCTTCCAGTTTTTCAGGAAAATTTCCTATTTCAAATGATAAATTAATTAATTAAGTAAGAGGTTTACAAATTTCTGATGACACTACATTTATTATACAATTTGGGATCGAATCAAGCTTGGACCTCAAAATTTCCCCTTTTAAACAATAACCCAATAATGGGTGGACATGCCTGGCGACTTCGCTATTCGATTCTGCAGACAAAATTACATAAGTATACAAAAAAATGAGCATTACATACAATTTTTACAGAAAAATAACTGAAAATGATCATTTTCATGGATTTTAGTTTTTTGACTAAACTAATGGGATAAATTCTTTGAAACTTTCTACACTCATGTAATTTTGCCCGTATAATTGAATGGTATCTCAATCAATTTTTGGGTCATAACATAACCCATAAATGGGTGAAATTTTATATGTAAATATGTTGAGAATGAGAAGAGATATGGATTTGTGGTTTGAAAATTTGGAATTAGCAACGCGCTGATGTGTATTTATATAAAAATTGGAATTTTTTTTTTTTGAAGATTTTGTGAAAATAAGTGTATTTGGATTTTAAAGGCTATCTGTATCGTCTGATGCCAGTAAGTATTTTGTATTTTCGAATGTTTAAGATTGAATTAGTTAATTTCAAATTAATTTAATTGTAGAGAAAGTTATCAGAACGAACTAAAAATCTCAAGAAATTTTGTTTATTTAGTAGATACCATTTAACTAAAAAATTCATTAGACAGACATTGTATTTTCTTTCACAAGCTACGCTTAAAGTCTTTTTCTGCATTTCAAAGTTGCTCTGGCAACGTTTTAAAAACAACTGGCCGAGACGTTAACTATAAAGCAATGAATTTTCTAAAATACAGTGTGTAACAAAAATAAGTACGTTAAATATAACTAGTGACAGCGTCGAGAACAACAATAATTAAGTAACTTTTTTTCCAAAACCTCTAATTTTTTAGCCTGTATACCTATTAAATTAAAGAGTCGTTTAGGTATTTTCATAATAATTTAATACACGAGCAATAGCAATGAAACAATTGTTTTGGACAAAAGTCAGTTCTCAACTTTTCAAATAAATTTGGACTATTATAAATAAATCGATTAATAATTATTGATTAAGACCCTTGGTCTAATGGGCTTAGCACCGAACTGCTACCGAAATTAATTGGCGGATTTTGTCAAGTTTGAGTTAGAAACTTTGTTTAATAAAATTAAATTAACATGAGTTTAGCCGTTTATTAGTCGGCTATGGTTTCTATAGCCAAGTAATGTAATTTTAAACAAAATTCTGAAGAATTTTTACACAAAATCTAGAAGGTTTACAAAAAAAGTTACTTGAAATATTGTTGCTGTCGGCGAAATCTGTTACAGGTTAAATTTACAAGTAATATAAATAATTTTTTTCTGTTACAGCCTGTATAGTATAGTATTAGTAAAAAAAATTACTAAATTTGTCAGACTATGCGAAGTTCAATGTTTTAAGCAGCAACTAATTCTTGTAAATCAATTAAACTGAACAACAATTGTTTACTCGAACGTATGAACCATAAAACAATTTCTGAGAAATGTTATACAATTAAATTACATTACTATAACTTTATTTTATTTCTTATACTTAAATGTTTAATAGCTTTTTCCAGAGAACTACAAAAACATACTTTCTTATTAAGCTAAGTAATAATTAAATGCACTTTTTCAATCACTATATATTATTTATAGGTTAGGAAGTTGTAAATGACTGAAGCATGTCAAAAATAAAAAGATATGAAAAAAATCTAACACAAACTTAAATGATAGTAATTATTTTTAGTTTTCAAATATGTACATTGAACGTGTAAAACAACCAAACTGTTTATTATATCGTTAAACAGTTTCATAGTTATATATTATTTACTTACTTAGAACTTGTATTAAGATAAATTCTACATACATTACAAATTTATTTAAAAAATGAAAAAAAAAATCATGGCAATGAACTATAATTTTATCTAATTGAAGAAACTAATCCGAACTGGAGTCATTAAATGACTGACACTTTTTTTATATAATTGCCCATAATACTTAAAATTTATGTATAAGATTTAAATTACTTTTCCCCGTTCACAAAATTTTCATGTAGGTACACATGCATAGCCAATGTACGTCATTGAAAAAAGTAATTAGATGTGTGACGTCACTAGCTAGTACGTTACACAGGTTTGTGCATCGTAATGAAAAAAAATCTGTTGTGGCCAACACAATACCTCTTGCCACTTCCGTTTTTGGTTACACAAGTATAGAGCGCGAGCAGTCATGTGACATTGTTGGCCTTGACAAGCAGACATGGTGGCCCGTATCAGAATGACAATTAGTAATTATGTACATAGATGTCAAATGTCAAAATCTTTCAATAAAACATTTCAAGATTTTCTAAATTTACGTAGTTAATTTGTCACCAGGAGTGTGAAATTTACTTGTCGAGGAAAATAAACTACATTCAATTGGAAAATCATTAAATTTAAAATAAGAAATTATGATGTTTGAGATCTATGTACATAATTACTAGCTATCATTCTGACACGGGCCACCATATCTGCTTGTCAAGGCCAACAAAGTCACATGACTGCTCGCGTCCTATTGTAATTTTTCGAAATGTTTCCAATTCATAGTCGGGATTTACAGTATTTTTGGAGGGTGTATGTAATATACCTATAATTTCAATTATTTAACTATTATTACAGTAACAAATAATATAATGTATGTACTTCCCAGAAAAAAACTTCAGTTATGTCTCTGGATTTTTGGCAGACATTTATCTATCAGTTACAAACATTTTAATTTTGAATTGGTTTCCATGACATTATTCGGGCGTGAGATTGATTACAATAGATTATTATATACCTTATATTTCTTTATCTCTAAATCTATAAAAGATATTATATAATATTTATATGTATCAGATAGAGAATTTACTCTTCTTTATAGTGTTGCCGCAAGACCATGATGGTCTTGTCTCGACAAGACCATCATTTTGGTGTCGACTAAAAAGTCGAGACGAGACGAGACGAGACTAGTGTCGAGTCTTGTCGAGAAAGTCTTGAAGTCTCGACAAGACTCTCGACTTCAGTTCGTAGGTATTTTTTGAAATATATTTTCTAAAAGTTCTGCTGTAAATATTTTTTGAAAATCGTAAAAAGAAGAGATATTCATTTTTAAAATTTAATAATTATGTATTTTCGTTGTATTCCTGAAATATTAATTTAAGTGTGTATAAAAATTTGGATACTTTATTAGAAATTCACGCACTTGGTTTGAAACATAGCTTAAACTTCCAAAAATTGTAAATATTGCAAAATAAGCATAATACTCCTATTTATGATCTACATGTACAGAAATAATGAAATAAATGTGCATTTAGATAGATTTTAGTATATCGTAAAAAAAAATCATAAACAATTAAACAGTTAAATGAGAGAGAAGAACTGACTCATACAGAGCTGGAGAAAACACATTGTTGGGGTATAGGAATTCTCGGAAAAGTTATATTTTGGGGCCTGGCATTATTACCAAGGTCAAGCGTCTGCAAGGGATGTTGTATGTGACTGTCAATGAATCGAATGGAAATTGCGGAAGCGACTCGTGTTTTATTTATAACAAAATAACTACGTAACTATTTACACTAACAATAATAAAAAAATATGTCTATTCTTAAAAAAAATACCCTTTTTAACATCCTGTACACATGTATGTATACTTTAATACAAAGAAATACCTAATTGTTGGTTAATATATTTTTATTTTCCAATCTCGTATCTACATTTTTTGAAAAAGTAAAAAATGGATATTCACTTCATAGATATTAAATTTTTTGTTGATCCAAGAAGTTAAAATAATAAAATGTATCACGGAGTATGTTTTTACATACATACGTATATACGATTTATTAAATTCTAGATTACCATAATCGCCGTCAAATAAATATGGACTGATGCTCAACTTTTTCTTTTCTCCGGATCCTGTCCCTTGTCTTGCGGTGTTGCCACTTCTTCAACATTGTCATACTGAATTGACAACACTGCAAAAATCCTCAGTCCATACTTATTTGACGACAAGAATAATACATACTAATTGTAAAATTGAAAAACATTATTTAATTCACATACCTACTTGAAATACATAAATGTAAATAAATACTGTAACTCAGTATGTACACACATTTTCATATTAATTCTTTGAAGAGATCAAGTTGGCGATACTTGTAGAAAACTTTAAAAATAAATATCTCAAATATTTTTTGGAATTTTTTAATCGCGATTGTACTGATTTTCTTAGCTTTTCATGTACTATTATATGCAATTATAAAAAAGTTGTTGATTAACGCAGAGTCGAGAGTCTTGTCGAGATTCGAGACAAGACGAGACTGAGTGCAAGTCTCGTCTCGACAAGACCAAGACAAGACCAAGGTAGTCGAGACTTAGTCAAGACCAAGACAAGACCGACTTCAAGTCTCGTCTCGTCCCGTCTTGTGGCAACACTACTTCTTTAATACTAGCAAGAATAAAAATTTCAAAAAACAATATTTAGAAGAATTTATGTAAGAATCTGCTACTTCCTGTTGTTCAATTACTACCAACACCTTTTCAGCTCTTCCCAGTAATGTATGATTGAGAAATACGTAGATAAACAGATATTAAGTATTCTAGTTTTTGAGACATCGTCATTTCAATGTCCCACACACATACACACACATAACACACACAGACATCATCGTAAAAATATTAAAATTGGATTGTAGAGACCTTAAAACGTGCTTAATCATTAAAATCTGGATATGCGATTTTTAGCATGAATCCAATACCTCTCTTAGCTAGAGGTAAAAATGTAAATACCACAAGTCACTACGCACAAAAATCTTTCAAACATAATACCAAAGTTTTTTAAATTGTCAAATAATCTTCAAAATCTAGAAGTATTCATATCATATACGAAATTACACCGTTTCTTTTCTTATAATCTATAAGTAAAATTAAGACTATTGGTGAAAATCCGGTGAAAATAATCGTATTAATAAGCGAGTTATGTTCCCCCGAAGTTTGAAAAAATAGATGTGACGTTAAGAATATAACTTTTATATCAAACTGTTTTCTTCGTGGACCTAAATGTTCTTGAAATGTATGCTATTTCTAAATTCTATTTATACAAAATAAATGAATATTATAACATTGTATAAGTCTAGACACTTAATAATTACAAGTGTATATAAATTATTAAGACATTTATATTCAAATAGAAACTGTTTCAGAATTGCAATGCTGGATTGATAGCCATGCCTCCGCTTTTTGAATTTCTTTACTTCTATTGGTAGCACCCACCTCCTCTTACCTCGGTATTCGTTACATATTTAGAAGCGGTCTTCTAGTTGTCAGTCAAAATACACAGGGTAGTGGTGGTAAGGGGTGAACATAGAGATTTAACATGGGATTTTTGTTTTATGAAAACCAAAAGTTGCATATAAAACTGGTTTTATATATTTTATTACGATGTTATGACATTTGTTTTCTTTTTTTTTCATTTTCAGAAAATATTAAACGTCAAACATCAATCTGTCTTATGGAAAATAAATCCCGTATTCTTCGAGAACTATTTCCATCACAATAATTCTTTATAATAATGACAAGTTCCTTATTCGAATAAACATTCATTATTAAATTTACTTTTTACAAAAACGTATTGACAGATTATTAGTAAAATAATATTGTTTTCTACAATGTCATAAGCCATGGGTATTGCTAAATTAAAGGAACTTTTGAATTTTTTATTTAATTAAGAGCAAACTAAAACTATAATAAAAAATCGGATGTGGCCATCACAATACCTTCCGTCAATCCATTGTATTATATACAAATTCCATACATAAATTTTCTTGCAAAAGATTCTAAATTTCCAGTAAAATTATTTCATAAACAAAGAATGCAAGTTGCACTTGACACTGACATCTTCTTCTTCTTTAGCTTTTCCCATTCGTTAGGGGTCGCTATTTTTTATTTTCTTTTTCCACTCATTTCTGTTTTCTCATTCAGATACTTTTCTCTCAAGTCTTCCGCAATACAGTCCTTCCATGTTATTTTTGGTCTTCCTCTGTTTCTTCAACCTTCTATTACTAAGTTATTCATTCTTCTTCCAATATATTCTTGTTCAAATCAATGTAATCGTCTCTCTTGTATCTTTCTATAAACTTCTAACACTAGAGTTATTTCCCTTATTCTTTCATTACTTACCGTATCTTTCCGTGTCTTCCCTAACATCTATCTCAACATCCTCATCTCTGCCACAATCATTTACTTTTAACAGATACAGACATCTGTCAATTTGAATTATCTGAATATATTAGCAGTTTCCATGGTTAGCATAGCTGGCTGATTTATGAAATTTAATATCTTTATAGTTCTTTAACTCTATATCTGTTGAATATGAAGTATAAAATTCAATAAAATCGTATACAGAATAATATATTCTTTAAGTTATAATAATATTTAACTGATGTTCTTATTGTTATCGGGTTTGTGCGAACCCACTAAGTGGGACACGCGTGATTTTATGTATGTATGTATGTATATAAATCGTACAGTGAAGTATATGATTGCTCAGCTCCGAAAATGTTTAAATTTAACCATTTTAATAAAAAAGATTATTTTCATTTTTTTATTTCTGCTGAAGTTATTTAAAAAAAAATACAATTCTAAATTAATACTTTTACTTATTTTATAGCCCAAGGTTACAAATTCGTTTTACGATTGCTAAATTATATTGTAAACAATTATTTTGACCCTCAATGAGATATTACGTTTGTTTATGGGAGGATATTCTGTTTTAAATGAGGGCATCAACCTTTACAATATATCCGAAAGTAAATTGTAATAACAAAACAAATAATAATATTATGCAAGGTATCTCTCTCTCTCTCTCTTTCTGCAGACAATAGACAAAAACATTGAATAATTGTATACCTATATACAATAGAATCATAGACAATTTTACTTTTATATAAAATTTGTTTATCATTCATTGACGTCAAATTTATGAAGGCTTCATTATAACGTGTCACTTTTTTATAAGAAATCTAATAAATACTAATATTTTAACACTAACAAATGACATCCAACCAAGATGTCGTAGTGGTACAACAAACTTAAAATGTTCCAATTGTAACTTAGTCAATATTTATTTAAAAAAATTTATATATACATAATGTACAAGTAAACAGCTGATGATGACTCGCATAGCGGTCGAAACGTCCAAAATATAACTAATTGTACCATTAATAAATATGTATTGGAATAAAAAACGATCCTACTGCCTCCCAAAAACTTATCAAACTAACAAATGATTAAAATTTATGTTGTGTTCCATAAAAATACGAATTTGTACAAAAACAAATTATTAATCCAAAAAAAATATTTTTACCATATAGTTGCTGTACAACAACTTTAGTAGGTGTAGTATTCTCCATGTAGAATGGCATTGTGCAATAAAAAGTGTATGAGTCTTGACAACATACGTAATTGAAGTAGTTTCTTTTTGCCACACAGAGTATAGAATCTGTTCATAAAACGACGTACTTCGTACCTCTGTTCAGGAAATAATTTGGAACTGTCAACATAATCCGTATACATTGGCGTGCATTTTAGCAATTTTATGTTTCGTGTTGATTTACTTGATTTATCAATAATACCAAAAATAAACTATTGAAAAGGGCTTGAATAATGGTCTTGTGTGCATGTGCGTTTTTGTTGCAGAAAAAATAGTGTCCTAGTAGGTGTCAGTATAGATTAAAGAGCGATTTGAAATATATCTGAACTATATATTTTATAAACGAAATATTATTGCACAAAGCTATTCTTAAGTAGAGAAAACAAGCCCAGTTGGTTCACCCGCTTTAATTTCATTTTATTTAGTTAATTTATGATACAAAAAATAATAACTAACATAAATTATCGCCATTTTTTTGTTGTTCTAATGGCACATTGCAAGATATGTTTTCTAAAATATTTTATTGTTTTAATGTAAAATGAAATAATACTTAGTTTTACTAACAATTTAAAAAAAACTGAAAAAAATTAAACGAATTTAAGTTGTAAGGTTATTAGGTTTCGTTAAATAAAATGTACAAAAGAATTACTGTAGCTATTTACAGTAAAAACGATAGCTGGTACCACAAGCATTGTTTTGAAAACGCTGTTTAGATAATGTCAAATTTCAATTTTTAATTTCACTCTAAAGTTTGAAGAACGATTTTTTTCAAAATATTTATTTTAATACAAACTATGTTTTGCTTTAAATTAATATTTTGAAAAAGATCGTTCTTTACACATAAGGGAAAGGGTGATATTAAATATTAAAATTTGACATTTTCAAAACAATACTCGTGGTACCTGCTATTGTTTTTACTGTAAATTATTACTGAGTCTTTTAGACATTTTATTTAATAAAATCTAACATCCTTGCAACTTAAATTCGTTTAAATTTTTGCAGCAAGGAACTATTTTAGAAAAAATACCTTGCTATGTGCACAGTATAGAGGATATATCCAGTAGCTATTATTATTATTATTATTACTATTATTATTTGTATTGTAACGGTTCTTAGAAAATAAACACTGTTTATTTATTAAAATTAATATTTAATGGCAAAAATGTATATATATATATATATATATATATATATATATATATATATATATATAATTATTATTATTTTACTGTCACTAATTATGTTATGTCATTCTGTCATATCTTTTTATCCTCTCTAGTGATTTGTGGCCAAAATTGAACATTCGCAGTAAGCCGCACGTAAAGGCAATTATGTTCCGGAAAGGTTTCGTTACAGTATCATAAATTAAGTAAATAAAACGAAATTAAAGCGGGTGGGCTAACTGATGTAGGACGGAGCTCGTACGAGGGTTGCCTTTTATATTTCGGGATTAGAGAACAAAAACAAATATCGAAAATGGCTGTATTGTTTTTCAAAATATTCTCCATGAAGATCAATACACTATTGCATGCGTGTGAACCAATTTTCGAAGTACTTTTTCTACTACGTAATTTGTTTTTGATGTTCGGGAATAAAAAGTAGTCATTGGGTGCCAAATCAGTACTATACGGCGGATGACTCATCAAATTAACGTTTTGAGCGCTTAAAAAATCACTTGTTCGAATCGATGTGTGAGAGCTCGCATTGTCGTGGTAGATAATGATACGTCTTCGGCGGTTCGTTTTCCGTATTTCTCCGAAAACTTGTGGAAAACAAATAGTTGTATACCATTCAGAATTTACCGTTCTACGTTGTACCATTGGTACGGTTGAGACATGTCCAGTTTATCCGAAAAAAACAGGCGACCATTTGCTTCGAAGTGCTTGAAGCACGAACGACTTTTGTTGGGTTTGGCTGGCCTTGGAAGACTCTTACAGTTGACTGTTGTTTACTCTCGAACTTATAGGTACACGTAGATCCACTATTCGTCATCTGTTACGATGTCAGACACATGTTTTGAAGCATCGTGATCGATTTTTTTTGAGCAGTTCTTGCAACCAATTAACACGAGCTTGTTTTTGAGCAATTGTCAAATTATGTTGGATTCAACGCGAACAAATCTTTTTTACGGCCAAATGGTTATGTAATATTGAATGTATGCTGGTCCCACTAATGTCTAAGAATACCTCAATCTCACGATAAGTCACATGACGATCTTGCAGTATCAGTTCACGCACCGCATCAATGTTTTTTTTTTGGAACAATAACAGATTTTGGACGACCTTCACGAAATTTGTTCTTGACCGAACTACGGCCACGATTGGATTCGGTATACCATCGATAAACACTGGTCCTAGATGGTGCTTCATCGCCAAAAATCGAATTAAGTTCATCGATGCACTGTTGATGAGTTAATGCACGTCGAAAGTTGTAAAAAATAATCGTACAAAAATGTTCACGATTTAATTCCATTTTTTGGCCGATATAAATTTATCAAGATACTGTAAACAACACAAATAGCGCTCGTAGGTCAAAACGTTCTGAGTACGTATACCGTCAAAAATGTCAAACTTTACGATAGAGACGTCGGTTGCCAGATGGCAGCACTAGGTTTGCCCAGTCCCGAAATATAAAATGCAACCCTCGTACTATGATATGTAAACCGAATAAATAAAATTAATATCCTATTACTATTATTAAATAAGATTGAATACCGAGGGTCACGTTAGATATTTTGATAATAGAAAATCAGGTAGGCGTAAAACAAAATAAATAATACTACGATTATATTTAACATTATTTTATACAGTTATTTATCTGTTTTTTGAAATTTAGTTGCAAAAGTTAAGTTAGAACTTAGTTAAACATTTTTAAAGTATTGTTGTGAGCGGATACATCGTATGTGATCATCTTAGCCAATATATTATGTTATTTATTACTTAGTGTTGTTAACTCTAACGAACAAAAAAGATTGTCTCTCCACAAAGTAAATATTTAAACGAGTAAAAATACCACAAACAACCTCAAAGAAAAAAACATCAAACATTTAAATAAACTAAAACAACGAGATAAAATACAAAACACTCTTTTCCGGCAAGAGTTTTTTACATAAGGAAGATTTATTTATTTTTGCAGTTGTTTTGCTATGTTTCAACGGCTTACGTGAATCCTAATGAAAAAATTCTCGAGGAAAAAGCTTATCCTGCCCCCATTGATCCTCATCAGACGATAGAAGCTATAGAAAATATGAATTCCGAAGCAGTAGATGTCATTACGCCCAAGTAAGTGGTTCAAAGTTAATAGACTTTTTTACTCCATTTATGGCTGGTTGCACCAATGTTACTTAAATATGAAACGGCTTGAATTGGCAATATTGAATCGAAATGATATATTAGATATAGTATAATACAGTGTTCAAAAAAAAACGTAACCCGGAACGGGCTATGAACAAAGAAACGCATTTCAATTTAAAAATATTTAACTAAATGCCAAAAAATCAAAGCTTTTCTTCTTCAATCTTAATTTAGAAATGGAAACAAATTAGAAAACGACGAATGGCAATATACTGTTTCCTTCTTTATTATCTTTTCTCCTTAAAATTACATTTTAAGATCAATTTTGACAATTTGACTTGAATTAAATAAAGACATATGTTCATAGTCTACTCCGAGTTAATTTTTTTAACAGAACAACTACGAGTTTATTGCCGTAAAAAATTCGATTTACATTTTTTATTTAAGCCTAGCTTAAAATTTAAGCCTAGCTTAAAATTTAAGCCTTGTTATTGCAACTGGACATTAAATACACCTTTATCTTGAAATGATAAATTTCCTTCACTAGGCTGTTATGTGAATATTTTTTTTTCCATGGAATTTAGTCCATAATGTAATATTTTGTTTTTTCTTTCTATAATGATGTTTTTTTTTGTTATATTTATCTGCACTAGAACTTAATTAAATATTATGGATTTTCTAATTTTTGTTTGCATCAATATTTAATTGAAAAGTAAACAAAAATTATATTAAAATAAACATTTATAATCGTATAAAATATATTATGTGTAAAATTTAATTTAATTTTTGTTTAATTCTCAATTAAAATATTCGGGCAATCAGCCATCAGGCTAATATAATTAATAATAAAATTTAAATTATCCGTAATAATAAAATTAATTGAAAATAAAAACTTAATATTGAAAATTGTCAGTAGTAAATTTTACTGGAAACTATATTAAGAGGGTAAAGAGAAATTAGGATTACTGAACATGTCAACTATGCCTCAGTCAGATCTAATTCAGAGTTGTTGAAATTTTTGGTATGTTTCACTACTCTTTGAGAAAATAAGGGTTGCTCCTTATTCATTAATCTCAAAAATTGTATATAAAAAATCTTTTTTGAATGGAAATCCAAAAATACACATACTTTCAGTTATCTTGTGACAAAAATAAAAGTATTTTAACAATGGAAACTTTTACCTACAAAATATTGGAAATTTCCTGTTTACACAAATTTCAATGGAATTTTTATTATTTTTTATATTTTAATGATATTTCTATTTTAGTAAACTTCTACAGCAATAATTGAAAAGTAATTTACATAAGTAACGAAAAAAGATGTTATATAACAACAATATTTCATGTTTGGTAAACACTATTGATGTTATCGTTTTATTTATTATTATTAATATTTATTAATTTATTTTTGGGAATCATACAATATTCTAATTTTATAAAGAACATACTACGCCAATAGTAAACAAAAATCTAATTTAAGTATCAGGAAATTAAAAATATGTTGACGTAAGTAACGAAAAAGTTGTTGTGTAACATAAAAAAATTGATGTTTTTTAACATTATTGATGTTCATCTTACTATACGAGTAACCAAGTAATTTATTTTTGGTACTAAACAATATTCTTATTTTATTTTTTATTGACAAATGTATGTATCTCAAGCGAATATTATTTTACCGGTAATATTTTTGTTACGAAAAATTGTTGCTTTGGTAACACACTATGACAAATGATATACCTACTCAGAAAAATTGACTCTGTCGGGTTTAGCAATAAAACTATAAATATCGTAATAATTATGCAAAGCGGCAAAGCGGCATATCACTCACTGCTTGCATTATAACATTGGATGCCAACGGATCATTATTTACATCACTCTATTGGAATGAAGACTTCATTGCACTGCACGGTACTTCTACTTGCTTTGAATGCTCTGTATAGTAAAATAATCCAACTGTTCTTTTAACTTAAATGCTATTTATTTTATTTTAGAATTATAAACGTGTATATACGCCGTCAAAAGCGGTCGAAATTTGGCTATTATTCAGTGGTGAACCGGCTATGTGGAGAACGTGGAAATTTCCACGTGGGCCGGTCTGATTATGGGCCGATTTATTGTTGCTTTTTTCTAATTGTATAAATTGATTTGTATTATGGATATTTTTTAACTAACGCAGTAATTTTTTTTTATACAATAATATTTGTCTGAACTAGCACACAAAAAATTAGCCGCAACAATTCTAAAACTTCATGCAAACTTTCATTCGTTTCTAAATTACTAATATCCCGCACTTGTTACAAACAATAACAATGCCCAAACCGAAGTACATGGTTGTCAAGGTAACAAAGGTAATATAACAAATAGTCGATTTGTTAAAAAGCACCTCTTTCGCGCACTTTATTTAATGACAAAATATCAACATTTTTGGCAGTTGTAGGAAAAAGTAATTTATTACTAGAAATATAACAAAAAATATTTCACGTCAAGTACGTTTGTGGCTTGCAGTTGTTATGGATTCCTTTGAATCGAATCAAATCACAAAATAAACCACTTTTATGACGTCAGAAGAATAACACATTTTTTTAGTATGGGTGGGGGTTGAATTTTGTTTCATTTAATACTGGAACTAAAAAGGACCATGCACATGTGGGCCGTTCAAAAATTTTCCATATTGATATTTAGATCCCAGTTCGCCCTTGCTTTTATTGCCCGAGGGCCTATTAAGTTGCCAGGCAACAGCTGTTCATACATATCAAAATGTCAAGACAACACAATAAATTCGATAAATCAAATTTTGTGAACACCGTCACTCGCACAACTTTTGTATTCTTTCTCATATTCTTTTGCCTTCTGTGGAACTAATTTGCTCAATTGATATTTCTTTGGAATAATTGATATCTGTCACTTTTATTTGACACTAAATTAAAATTGTTTCTAAAAAACATCATAGCAACACCAACAAATTATGTAGAAACCACAGTATACTTAAAATTCACAACGCCAGCACAACGATAACGAATATACAAATATACCCATTGAATCCCTGAATTTCGAGAACCAAAATAAAATAAAACATTGTATATACCACGGGCATAATCAAGAGTAATAGCACTCGGGAAAATTAAAGCTCTCCGCTACGCATCGAGCTTTAAACATTCCCCCGTGTTACATTTTTTTAAATTATGCCCTTAATACATGAATAACTATTTTGTTTGAAATAAATTTTGGAATCACAGTTTTCATTCTCATTAAATTATTTCAAACAAAAATAGCATTTATCTTAAAGGAATAGTAAGATTATTTTAGTATATTTTACTATATAGAGCATGACTTCATTTCAACAGAGCGGTGCAAATGGCCAGTTAGCGTCCAATATTATAATGCTAGCAGTGAGCGATATGCCGCTTTGTCATAATTACGATATTTATAGTTTTATTGCTGGACGAGACAGTCAATTTTTTTGGCTATAGGAACATAATACCAAGCCAGATTTCTTATTATTCTTCTAACATTACGGCACTAGGGAGTATTGTATAAGTATTAATTTCTTTATTATTTAAAGGCTGGAATATAATGTACACAAAAATAGATATTTGTTTACAAAGGGTTGTAAGTAGTACTTTGCATACTGAAGCTATAGATTGCTGCCCGAACGTACCGAGGGCTGCAAATATATTTTCAACCAGAGGATAATATGAAATATTGACTTATTAAAAAATAAATTTAACCTATTCTACTCTAATTTAATCTAACCTAAATCATCTAACTTTAACATATTATTCATACTTATTGACCTTTTTTTTACTGAGCAAATAAATAGAAGTGTGTTATTAATTAAATCAACATTGCAGGCTTTTGGGAAAATTACCAAACACTTACACCCTTACAAAGTGTTTGAGTGAAGCCCTAGTCGTTGAACAAATGGACAATTTGCCGATTGTTATAGTCCGGCCATCCGTAGGTGAGTAATTAATAATTTTATATCCATTTTAGTGCGTAAAATATGTTGGAAAATATTTTATGACGCGTAAACTAATTAACAAGTTTTTTATGTTGCCATACTACATTTAAATGGTATAATTATTGTTCAATGATTCATTAAATTAATTATTCGCTATAAGAGAATTTTTATTTGTTGTTATTCGATCCTTGACACGATAAGTTCAAAGACAGAATGTAATTATAATAATTAATTGTTGATTATACTAATTTAAATGGAATAAAAACCATAAACAATTTATAAATAGCATTACTTTAACCTGTTTCATATCTTAAAAGGAGTTTATAAGTACTGTTCAATATTTTGTGTAAATATTTATTTAATGTAAATTAAAATACAGATTTGTTTACATAATATTAAAGTAATACGTAAATCTCAAATATAAATATGAAATATTTTATATCTTCAGAGAAAATTAAATATTTTCCATTATTTGTACAAGGTACTTTGATAATTCGTACTCAATAAATATAAAAAGAATTCAAGTTTACGGTTTTATATATATATATATATATACCTATATACATACGAGTATACCTGGTGTATAGTTGAAATCTGTTAGGAAATACATAAATAAAATAAATATATCATCACGGCATATTAAGCCGGCTTCCCACGGCCTGTGGCGCGTACACGCCACTACCTGGTTTAGCGCGCAACGGGCCATGGGAAGGGGCAGCGCGTGGCGCGTTCGCGCCGCCCGTCCGTTCCCATCATTTGTCGGTAAATGTTGCACGCGTCAAAAGAAACCCGCGGCGCGAGATGGCGCGGCGTGTGCAAGTATGCCCATGGCCTGTGCTTGCTTGTCCCTACACGCGTTCTTTTCTTGCAGTATAGCAGGGCAGTATAGTTTCATCAGCGTTGCTGTACAGTGCATAATATATCGTACACTTTTATTATGGACAAACGATATTATTATTGAATTCGTGGACTTATTCCAAAATGAACCAGCAATTTGGAACCCCAGACATGAGAAACATAAAGAACGAAATGCAATTCACGATGCGTGGGTTCGAATTAAGGAAAAAATGAGTGTAGATTTTCCTATGGAGGAAATTAAAAAAAAAAAAATCATTAATGTTGACATACAGAAAATTGCACGTTGAAAGTTGACATCCACCAGCGTCTTTTCTGTTTGATTTTCTTTTGTTTTAAAATTTCGCCCGACAATAAAACACATGTAGCTGCACACACAGCAATCTTTCTCTGTTATCTATTCATAATGAACTGCATTACTGCATAAGCGTCAAATTATCTTAAAATCAAGATGGCGGGTGCCTCGGTTAGGCCCGTGCATGCTTGCGCGCGCTGCACGTACTACGCGCCAACGCGCCTTGGGAATGATCGAGGCTTGTAGAAGCTCGTGGAGCGAAGCGCGTCTACTCAGGTAGTGGCGCGTCGCGCCACAGGCCGTGGGAAGCCGGCTTTTTACCCATTGCTGGGTGTGCCAATATGTTGTGTAAACACAGATCTCGGTAATGATGATGACAAATTTGTACCGTGCAGGTGTTTACCAGGCATCACCTCTTGGGCACTCATTGCTGACGTGGAGAGAGCTCAAAAGAGGGGTCACTTTTGTTTATTTAAAATTTTAAAATAGTATATTAAAAGGCAAATAATCGAGCCGTAGGCGAGTTACGTAAAGTACGAGTATTACAAATAGACATTATAATATACATGTTTTTCATACAATTTTTCCTATTTCGTATTAATTTATTCTTATTTCAAAATTATTATTGAAAGAAATACTAAAATATCAAGGTTGGTAACACTGACAGTTTCAATAAACATATCAAATTTAATTTATTTTGACATACGACATTTTGACAACCGTTACTTACAAGTTAGGTCAGAGTCAAAATTTATATTTAATATGTTGTGAACCTAGAAATACATACTTTGAATTTTAATTTAAAAGAGTACTTTACTGTTTGATGTAAATATTTTACTATCAAAAATCTAATGTCAGTAATTCTCTATGAGTAAAGACAGGTAATGACAACTAAAATGAAATAAATTTATTTGACACAGACTAAGTTACCAACTTCGCAATTTAAAAATCCTCTAAAAATCTGTTGTGACCAGCACAATACCTATCGCCACTTCCGTGTTTGGTTAAATAAATATGGGGCGTTCGCAGTCATGTGACATTGTTGGCCTTGACTAGCAGATATGGGGGCCCATGTCAGAATGACAATTAGTAAATATGTACATAGGTGTCAAATGTCAGAATTTATCATTAAAAATTTCAAGATTTTCTAAATTCACGTAGTTAGTTTGTCACATTTGGCATAGACAAGCAGATATGGAGGCCCTTGTCAAAATGACAGTTAATAATTATTTACATAAACGTCATAATTTTTCACGTGGTTAATTTGTCACCAGGAATGTGGAATTTACTTGTCAAGGAAAATGAACCACATGGAATTGGAAAATCATGAAATTTGGGATGGAAAATTGATATTTGACATCCATGTACATAATTACTAGCTGTCATTCTAACTCAGGCCCCCATATTTGCTTGTCAAGTCCAACAAAGTCACGTGACTGCTCGCGCCCTATAAATTCCTCTTGTCTTTTCTTTATGTTTAGATTATTTTCATAATTTTAAATTTATTTTTTGCGGAAGTTTTCTCCTACACTTCTAAATGTTCGAATTTCTTCCAATTTCTTGACGGGATTTCTGATGGGTATATGTATATAGCTATAATTTTAAATATTTAATTGTTATTATTGTTATACAACAAGAAACTTACCAATATCACAGAAAAAATATTCAATAATGTCAGTTAAATTTCTTCATTTAACGTAAAAGCGTAATTTGAAGTTTTACTTCTATGTTCCCAAAAAAATTTCTAAGATTTGGTTTCAGCTAAAATCTACATAAAATCATATTCGTACTGTGACAAATTTTGAATCGGTTTTAATCCACTGTCATGTGTTTAGTTAAAATAGACTTAAGGTCAAGTTTTAGAATTGAGCTGCCAATGCCGCCCAAATAGGTTTATGAACTACTGTTGGTTTTTGACATTAACATTTTTCTGTCATTTACAAACATCTGATGGTTACTGTGGAGTTGTTTAGGCTCTGAAATTTATTACAACAGATTATTTTATATATTACATTTTTATCTCAGTATATAGAAGATATAATAAAATAAAATAAAATACGTTCTTTAAGACTAGTAATAAAAAAATTCAAAAAAATAATATTTAAAATATTTTTTTTAAGATACTACTACTTTCGGTTTTCCAATTGGTACCAAAACCTATTCAACTCTCCCCATTAATGTTAGATTGAGGAATCCGTAGTCAATCAGGTCTTTAGTCTTATAGAATTTGAGAAATCGTGCCACCAAAAACCTCACACACACACACATCCGCACACATTGTTGTAAGAATGTTAAAATCAGATTGTATAGGCCTTAAATCGTGTTTATTCAATAAAATCTGGATATGCGATTTTTAGCATGAATCCAATACCTCTCTTAGCGCGAGATAAAAACTGTTGTGAACGCGAAATAGGATTTTTTTTTTTTTACTTGCAGTAGTTGAATAATTGATTCTTGTATCTTAATTTATTTTTGTTGTATTTCTATATTCAAGTAATGCTTCTTGGCGGTTACGAACCCCTTAATGTTGCCAGACAGACCCCCCGAAGGTCCGCTCATTTCTCATTTCAGTTTCAGATCTACTGATTTTTTTTTTTTTTTCTCTCCAGTGGTTCCGGTCTGGAAAGATCCCCTTCCAGGTTGGGGTGAGAACATCAACGGTCCTATGGGCCTCCTTATCGGAGCAGGCAAGGGTGTGGTCCGCTCCATGTACTGTCAGAGCGACTACTACGCAGATTTTATTCCTGTAGATGTAGCTGTCAATGCCTTATGCATCTGTGCTTGGGAATATGTCACTCATAAAAACAAGTACGTACTTTTTATTATCATATCCTCATTTGGAATATCTTTAACACTTATTATAACAATACAAAAAATATCTATGTCAGTGATGCGATGAGTTCAATGTGAATGAATTGCATAAAAACTAACCTTGCCTAGGTTAATGACAGACACGCAATAAAAATAAACAACAAGAATGAGATATAAATAGGTAAAACTAATTTGAAATTAATAGCTATTTTGTAATTATTTGCAGCTGATTGTTGGTGTTAAAATTTATGCATATTTGCAAGGAAGCGTTGATTTATTTAAAACACTTTCCATTTCTTAAATAAACAGGAACAATGTTTTTGACACATATGTTGTTTTTCCTCGTACTATTATTACAAAAAGTTTGTTTTTATAGCAGATTTTAAAAAAGTGTGCAATGTCTATACATGGTACTTCTCGGATATGGGACACCGATTATTTTCTTTATTATTATAAAATTCAATTGAAATTTAAATAAATTTTATTTTTACAGTTATTTTCAGTAGGCTATGAATGAAATAATGAATAAATTAAAACGAAATATAAATATTTGTTAATAGTGTTAAAACCATTAAATAGTGAATTATGAATGGCACGTTACACAACTTATAGTTAATGCCTTAACTACGAGTTAACAAAAAAGTGCGTATCGAAATTTTGACAGTAACATTCAACAACTCATTTGATATTTCGTTTCAATACGATATTGTCAATTTAACTAACGCTTAATAATTTATCTATAAGCCTGTGCAAATGGCCATAAATAATTATATAATATAAACATAAAATTTATTTCAATTGATTTTTTCTCAATATTTTTGTTATGTAAGGATATAAAATGATTATATGGTTGAATTGAGAAAAAAATACTCTATCGAATGGACCTAAATAATATATATATATATATATATATATATATATATATATATATATATATATCCCTTTTAAAAAAATATAACTTTATATTTGGGAATCACTGGTTAATTTTTTTTCTTCAATAAGTGAATGTCTCCATTGATCTAGGTACTACAACTTTTATTTGAAAACTTTTCTCCTATTTCCAACAATAAAGAAAATAATCGAGGTGTCCCGTCTCCGAGAAACACCCTGTGGCGGACTAAGGACAATTAACACTCGGGACGGAACGTTATACGACCCCCCCATTTTTTGGCGATTAGTTAATTATTTTTTTTAAATACAAATATAAGTTTGAATGGGAAATTCCACTAATTTTTTTTGTATTTTCAACTGAAGGAAATCCCGGCGAAAAACTTCCTATTAATAACCGATTTATGGTCCCCGAAAGTTTGAAAAAGTAGACGTGATGTCACGAAGTTTTCATATCAAACTGTTTTCTTCGTGGACCAAAATGTTCTCGAAATATATGTAATTTATAAATTATATTTATAAAAAATAAATTAATATGATAACATTGTTTAAACATCTTATTTTATTATTAATTAAATATTTAAAATTATAGGTATATTAATATTACATATTAAGAAATACCGCTAATACCGTCAATGAATATGAAGAATTTTGAACATATAAGAAGTGTAAGACAAAATTCCTCATAGAACGAAAGAATAGATACAATTTGAATTATTTGTGCGTACAAGAAATGTTAAATTCGTTAATTATGTAACATAAAATGGAAATGGCGAGAGGTATTGTGCTGGCCACAACAGATATTTTTTTTATCGTGAAAAGAAGTTTTTTTTCCATTGAATACACGAAAAACATTATACTTTTATTCGAAGATAACTTACTGACTAACTTCGGTCAATACTAGATCTGTTACCAAATTGTAATATATTATTTTACGCTTGAATTAATTTTTAACAGATACAACCCGACATGTTGATCTTGATCCACAAAGCTAGCAATATTCTATAATTTTGATAATTGATTTGGTAGCTTTGTTATGTTGTTAAGCGGTCACATATCACACATTCAACCAACGTATTCTTTTCGAGAAATCAGCTTGGATTTTCCAATCACAAGATAATTAGTTATTACTTGAATTTTTTAGGAGATCACCCATCTAGATGTTTCTTGCTTTAGTCACAGCTTTAGTATATTGCTCATATGCATGTTTACGCGATTATAGTAATAACAACAAGGCCATTTACTACATGAATAGTCAATATTTTTTTCAAATGTTAGTGATAGTGAATTTGACTGAAGGTCTGTCTTGCTAAATTAATATTCATATTAAGCAATAATAACTAATTATTATATTTGCATGGAATTTTCTGGCTATAAATAAACTAATTACATAACCACTAAATGTCTCATTTTTTTACGATTTGTTGCATTATCTTTTCCTGCTTTCAAATATTATCACAGACCCAAAACAATTTAGAGTTAGAGAAACTGCACATGTTCTACCCCTTTTTAAAATAACGCGTGCGCACTTGACAATGACATTTTGATTGAAAACAATAATTATATGACAAAATTTATTATATCGTTACGGATAAAAGAAAATAATTTCACGTAACTGTCAAACAGTAGCCCACGAAAATATTATGTTCATAACAAGGACGAACGTATGGATACTTGATGATTAAATATTAAATGGATTAGATGTAACTGACAGGTTCTGATTAGCAAAAGAAGAGATCTGGAATGAAAATAGAAAAACTGAGGAAAATACAAACAATATTTAGAAAAATAAATATATAATCTTTTATGTCAGTCAATATATTTACAGATACCCGAATTTCGATTAACATTAATGTGATCTCGAAAATTATGAGAAATACTATTCCTTTTGCATAAATTTTCATATATTATTTGCCACTAAATAAAGAGGAAAAGTGATTTTGATTGAATTTTTAATTTTCAAATGTATCATGGTATTCCAAATACTCACCCTTAGTGCTCCCTTAAATACCCTGGAGAACGATTTAATGCAGTGGTACGCAACCTTTTTAAATCGCGGGCAAAAAAAAACATTTTCTCAAAGGACCAGTTACATAAGGTAGCAAAAATCTTGTATTCGATATTGTAAAAAAGTGGACTGGTACATAATTAATAATAATATTTATTATAAATTACAATTATAACAACATAGGAATAGGTAATAAAAATACTGACTTAAATGTTATAAAATTTAAATTAAAAAGCTTATATCCGAAGCTTACTGATTAATATCAGGATTGATGTTAGTGGTCGCAAAAAGCAAAAGATTTTTTAAATTGCCATCTATTAATCGAGAACTTTCTTCATTTTTTATAATTTTCATTGAAGAAAACGCTTGTTTGCAAATATACTCGCATATGTAGGCGAACCGACAAACATATCGTTATGTAAATTGTCTTTATTTCGGAAAATTTTGGTGTGGCAATAATTTCCAAAAATTTATAATTTCATTAAATAAATTACAAAATTTATCGTATTTGTTTTTTAGTGCAGCATTAAATTTATAATATTCATTATTTTTAACTGCAACTCGGTATCAATTTGTTTTATTTGCTGTTCACTTAATGAAAACGGATTGGTAAAGAGTGCTATATTCTTCTCTTCGGCTGCAAATTCAGATAAGCAAGAATCATATTCTTGATTCAGGAATTTAAATTTTTCTTTATATCTGTCGTAATTAAACAAAAAATAATAAAATCACGTTCAAGGTAGTATAAATAAACGCTCTCTTATAAACATAAAAAATAATATAAATTATAATTTTCTATTCTTATTCGATATAGTGTATAGAATTGTAGATAAGGTTATATATATATAGAAATAGATTTTAAAATTAGAAAAATTATACATTTTTTTTTATTTCATAAAGGGCTACCACTTGCGCACCACTGATTTACTTACTGTCTTCCCCGGAAAAATTACGATCTATTCAGCTGTGGGTCATGCTCATGATGACCCAAAACTCTATAAAAAAATGATATTTTAGAATCTGGGTTGGTTATGTCCCACAGCTGGGTAGATCGTCTTTTTTTCGGGGAAGACAGCAAATTGTTCTCCATGGTATTTAAAGTGAGCACCAAGGGTGAGTATTTGGAATACAATGATACATTTTTCACGTAGCACTAGCCCTCGGTCTAATAGCTCTAAAATTACTGATAATCAAGAAAAATGTTGGATATTTTTATGATGTATCAAGATTTTTATATTGGTAATTTTTATGCCCGGTTTCACCATTGCCGAATAAATTCATAATTCATCTAACAAATTTTATTCATCGGATAGTCAAAATTTCGATTCATTAACCAAAATCGTTTAATAGTATTTTTCTCTCCATTATTTTGCGACCAGTATACCGCTTACAAGTTCATATCCCTGACAAAACTGTCAAATTCGCTGTCAACGAAAATATTTTTTTGATTTGTGTCGTTGTTGAAAATATAAATAAAAAGAGGGAGAGAAATATAAATTATTTTCAAGAAGAAGAAAAATGTTTAATAATTATAGTGAAAGAATATTTGCATATTATAGAGAATAAGAACACTAACTACATGTTGTCAAACGAAAAAATTAAATAATGGAATACGAATGGAATACTTTTGCATATGACCCTTCATAAAAAAACTGGCATATTTCTTGCATTTATTGGCTCCAGATGATGCCGAATCGTATTTAGAATTTCATAAACGCATTATTTTGATAATCAAAATCGCATGCAAAAATCTACTTTGTCAAATTGATTATGGATTATAGGGATCATTTCTTTTTCGCCTGAATAACAATTTTTTCATCGGAAGATGTCAACAACGTGAGGATGACATGCTCATATTTATCCACTATCTATTTTAGATTGGTACCTATTGTAAATATTCTTTTGATCACCTTACTAAACAATTATAAAATTATTATAACACGCAGAAAAAAAAATGTGAAATGTCAAACTATTCGTTGAATAAATATTTAACTGGGCAAAAATCTCCAGATAATATAAACAACGATTTATTCGTCGAATAGATGTTAACTGACGTTGGTGAAATAAAAATATGCTATTTTATTCGACGAATAGTTTAACTGACGAATAAAATGTTTATTAGTCAATGGTAAAACCGGACATTAGAGATATACCATAAACTATTTTTATTGTTCAGAAATCGGCACTAAAGTAATCCATTAAACGACGATTTTAAAGAAATGGAGTGTTGCCAACCTTACATAATTATTGTACATGTAAGGTAAATTGGGCAGCTGTAAAATGTACAATAGTAAATTTGTAAAATGACAAAAAATAAGTGCAAGAAGATTCCGATGACGATGACTGTCATATGTATATAAACATAACCTATAAAAATAAATGTTCCTTTCATCTTCACAATTTTTCGATTTCAAATAAAATTGAATAAGCACCTCAGTAATGAAGTTCCTTTTTATCACTCGTATGGTGTAATTTCCTCGGCCCTAAGGGCCTCGGTAAATAAATTCCACGTTCGTGATAATTTAACACAGTTTTTAGAGCCTACAAAAATTGAGTGCCTACGTAATTATTGAAACATATTTTAGTCGTATATTAGACGGCGCTGATACGGAAATGTAGAATTGACACTTGGATCTTATGTCGTAATGGCTGTACCATTAATGTCTAAATAATACCACAGCTATAGAGAATACATCCACTAGCGACACTCTTTTCGGAACCTTTGATCTTTCTTTCCAAGCTGCTCAGTGTGAAGGAGGAGCGCGAAATTTAAAGAAAACATAAAAAAGATATACCTACCTATTTAATACTTCTTATTTTATATCAAAGGATAAATTGTGGTATGGTTAAAATGAATAAAAGAAAACTGTAAATATGTATATTAAAAGAAAATAATAATATTCGTTTAGTTTTTATTTATTTTATTAAATTTTAGTTGCTAGCGAGATCGTTTTCCATACTATTGCTTGATTTTTAATATATATATATATATATATATATATATATATATATATATATATATATATATATATATATATATATATATAATGCAGGTAGAACAAGTAATATTGAAGCACTTATCTTAAAGCGAATTAATAACAAAGTAACAAAAATTTATATAAACGTAATACATTAAATTCATTGTACTAAACAAAAGATAATTATAAATATTATATATTTTTCTATTATAATTATAAATTTATAGTACAATATGAATTATATTACATACTTTTCTAAGTTTCTAGGGACCGAAAAAAAAACGACACTTTTGATATATTTATTATATTTTTACACGTTTGTAATGCACATTTATCTAAATACTTTTTGGAACTCATATAGATGAATTATTAACTATCTCTCTTGATATATTAATGACAACTGAACACGTCTACGAGTTCTATCTTTGTGTTTCATTCAATTCTCACTTTATGTGCATGTGTAAGCAAGTACAAACTTTTATTTCAAAAATTAAATATTTAGTAGCAAAATAAAAATATGTATATAATATAAAAATGTGACTGTTCAAATTTACAATAAATAAATCTATTTATCCACAACTGTCAAATAATATACCCATAATTCAACCGATTGTTAGTAATTAATTAATGATCTTCGATACTGTTGCTAATTGAATAATATTGACAGTTCGATGGAATAATACTATTCAATCGTTATGTCAAATACAAATCGTACCTTTCAAAGAGTACAAACAAAATTACTTTTAATAAGTAATTCTTTCCACATAAAAACCCAATGCTACTTTAGTTTTGTCATTTTTCATACTTTTATGTTCTTCTTAAACTTAAACTGTAGCTGAATAGTCAAATCATTTCATAATTTTGTTTCGACACCGTGATAATAAGATTTGTTTACGTAAACAATTTTTTTGCATTTGTCAGTGAAAAATTCCTTTTATTTTTCAATACGAATATGTCACTGATAGTATTTGACAATTGTGGATAAATTATAGTATTCTATTCGCATGTAATGGCTATTACTCATTCGAATGATTCACATCACTCGCCTTCCGTCTCGTGATGCAAACTTCATTGTCAAGAGTAATAGCATACATTACATGCTCATTGAATAATATACTATTATTACACATTTTACTGGGCACTGTATTTAAGGCAGTGGTCACACTGGACAAGTGGGATCGACTAACGCCGATTGATTGCGATCGATTAAAAATTAAACTAACACTAGCTTATGGGAATAGTCACACTGCATGCATCCACTATGGTCGAACGATGTCGAACGTCGACGAGCTGTTTGATATATCAAACATGTTTGATTTTCTAGTCGATCGACAGCGATTGATGTGTTTACGCATGCTCAGTGTTGTCATATTTTTCATACCAACTTAACTGTTTTGACATTTGTGTATAGGTTAAAAAGAATATTGTTAGAATATTACAGCCATATTACTAATATCATGACGGAAATGTGGAGAGTTAATGAAATAGACCATAGTTGAAAAACTGTGTAAGAAATAATGTACAATTTTATGATCAAAGCACACCAGGATACAATAATAATTGTAAGACAATGGAAAAATTATGGATGCAAATTTCTCTAATTTTAAAAACAAAAACATAAGGTTTGTCATTTATTTCAGTGCAAGAAAAAAATAATTTTCTTTCAATTTAAGTTGGTATCATTTTTGTGGAAATATTTCCGTCGATTCATGCAGTGTGACATACCTCCTAAAATTTCGGTCGGTCGCTATTGATCTACGACAGTTGATCTTGGTTGATCGATTGCATTCTACTCAATGTGACCACTGCCTTAAATTTATAATTGAATGATCTTACTTTTATTTTTGAGAACTGTGCATATTAAAATATATTATTTATAAAATTCTAACAAATACATGATTATTATTATAAAAACTATGAATCTGCATGTAAAATATTATTTAATGTAATTCAAAATCTTGTTCCTCCCTATTTTCCCCTTCAACCCCAGCAGCTTGGAACGAAAGCGAAGTGTCGCTACTGTATAATTCTTTATACTGTGGTAATACTTATAATGCTTATATAATAACTAAAATATATTTTGAGTTTTATATTCGTTTATATTGATTGTGGAAAAGAATTATTGTCTATAACAAGTAGAATTTATGTTCTATATTTTTTCTGCTGATATCGGTAAACACATTTTGTTTAACAATAAAAGGAATACACAATTGCTTTTGGGTAACAGCTTGCAAAGATCTCCATAAATTATAATGATTTCTGCATCCCTTGCATGCAAATTGCGTATATATTTGATTATTAAACGCCAGTTGTGGAATTCGAATGAGAAGTTTGCCGTACAAATTTTAACGAAAAGTAATATTATTTTGTTATTGAGCACAGAAAATATAATAATTCTTTGTTTCCTGTTTTATATATTCGTATGGAGAATGGAGTATTGAAAATGAAATAATACAATTATATACATGAAACAAATTAACTTGTAACTTGTTCCATAAATAAAGCGTTATACATAGATTACTGGCAAAACATTTGAAATGTGTTCCTAGTTTAAAAACATAAAATTACGTGCAGTGTGCAGTGCAACTAAACGTAAACTAAATTATTCATTTTATATTTACATTTTAACAAAGAAATTAGAATATTATATACTCGTATTCAGAATGTTTCGCAAAATGCGGGCTATATTATGTGTTTAATAGGTGAAAACAATTTTTATTCACAATCGGTTAGTAATGACGATTTCGGACTTGTAAAAATTATTGTTATCTCATTTTCCAAAGCTTCTTTACATTTTATATTTAAATAAACGAATGAAATCAAACTGACAGGACACTTCATGTGACAAATGAACAAGGTCTGGATATCTATTCTTGAGCATTCATCATATTTGCCATGGTTACTCGTATTCGTGCGAATACGAACGAAAACCATAGTAACGGTATTCTTAGCCATTCGCTTATTCGGATTCGCTTGAGACGAATGAAAATTTTATTCGATTCGTAACGAATAGTAAAAGTTTTCGTTTTACTAGTCTTGGACAGTTCTAGTCTACTATTTATATATTTATAAGTACGGTTTTCCTGGCGTTTTACATTATTCATAAATATTTTATAGATTTTATATAATTTGAAATAATATAACCACTGATTTTGCTGTAAATAAATAATTATATTTTTAAGTTTTTGGATATCTATATTTTAATATAATATTCAAATTTATTAGTTGACACATATTACTAATAATGCACTAAAACAGAATAATTAGATAACAATTGACTTACAATATCTGCATATTCATCAATTTCAAGTTGTTATTGCACTATTTTCAATTGTTACTACCACTAACAATGAACGTTACAATAATATCTATACTTAACACACACTAAAAACACTATTAATAATAACGTAAATAGTTAATAACACAAAAGACATATTACAAATATTCTTTATACGGACAGAGATGCCGATAAACTAAATCTAAGCACGATTCAATGCTGCTATAAACGAACAGACCTGTTAAAACAAAATTCTTATTATTTTGTTCTCATTAGTTTATATCGATGATTTTGACGTTGGTGTAGATTTCGACCAAATATTATTTTTTGTTAAATACGTTATCTATTGAGTTGAAGGAAAATCTTCAGGAACAGATTATTTATTCTGATATTCACACCTACGTTTAAAAAACTTCTTCGTATAATTTTTACTGTATTTTAATTTATTTTTGTTTTTAATACTTTGCCAAGTATACACATTAATATAATGATAAGATTATTATATTCTATTTCTCTTTATATTCTCATTGCTAATGCTTACGCATATATTTTTTTCTTGTATTCTTTGTTTATAATCTTCCTGTAATTGGGATTTTTTTTTAATCCTGTTGGAATGATTTATTAAATAAATAAATAAAAATATATCTATAATATACCAAAACTCTTCAGAAATGTATATTTCAAGTTGATTTGACATATGTCAAAACATAAGTGAATGTAGTGGTTAATAATAATAATACACACTATTCGTTTCCATAGTCACAATCGTTTCTTGTTTCCTTACGAATCCGAAAGAAAATGCGAAGTCTCAGGAATAGAGTCCAGAGCATTCGTTTATATATGTTAGGTTATTATTTTTATTTAAATATCACTTACTCGTTATTAATTTCAGATTGTGAATAAAATAGTGCACAAAACTCGGTGAAAAGTTTCATTATGTCTCAGGCTATAAGATAACTTTAGCGCTTCGCGGTTTTTGTTAGTTATCTTCGTCCTCGACACTTATGAAACACTTTCCCCAAGCGAAGAAAATAAACTTGTAGCCGCTTGGTGGCAAAATTATGAACTTGTCTAAAAAGTAATCAAACAAGAATGCACTTCAAATCAATTTACATTTAAAAATATATGAACTTTATTCGTTTCTCTGTCTCACACTGTACAAGTTCTGGCAATTACTTTTTACGCCGGCCATTAGTGCTGCCACCATTCGTCATTTTCATTGCGAATATCATTGATTTTATATTATATAGAATATCGATGCCAATAGGATTCCTTGTATGGTGCTTCCCAAAGTATTTTAGAACATAAAATTTTCATATAAATCAGCAAACAAAATTAATTTCGTTTGTTTTGTAAATGTAGAAATATGAAAATTTGAAAGATTACAATTTATTAGTCATGAAATTAAAACAAAAAGAAAAACAAATGTGTGAAGATATGAACAATTCATACGCATTTTTTTTTTTGTAATTACATGAAAATGAATTAATAATATCCATTATACAGGTTGTAATACCAAAACCGATCACTGTCATTATATTCTTTATTATTAGAGTCACAAAAAATACTATAGAACAAAGTTGTAGGAGACCAAGAGGGACATCACATTAAAGAAGAAAATAGTTTTTCAAACCAGTGGTTCTCAAGTTACAACACAAAGTTATATTTTTTCAAATGTAATTATACATATTTCTTATGTCTATTTGACAGCGTCTTTTTTTCTGAATTCTGTATTAGTTTTATATCTTTACATAATAAAAATATTGAAAAAAATGCGATTGAAATTTAAATAAATTTGATTTTTATAGTCATTTTTCAGCAGCCTATGCATGAAAAACAAAAACTGCTATTTGTCAATTTGAATTATTTAGGCTAGAAATCTAATAGAACACTATTTATAACGTTTTTAACAAATATTTGTTTAAATTTAATTTAAGCTCAATTCATAGCCTACTGAAAAATTAAATTTATTTAAATTTCAATTTTTCTCAATATTTTTGTCATGGCATACAAAATATGTATAATCCTAGTTGAAAAAATAAAACTTTATGTTGTAACCACTGGCTTAAAAAAATATTTTCATCTCTAATTGGTCTCGTACAACTTTGTTCTGTAATATTCTTTTGTAAGTATAATAATAAAGAGAATAATGGCGGTGGACAGTTTTGGTGTTACACCCTGTGTAGTTTTAGATTTATTAATTTATGAGATCATTAGTGTTTCTAAATTCCATTTAGGGGGTTATAAATTTATGAAATACTTAGTGAAGTTAACAAATTTACTATTTATGACCACATGAATGAGAAATTTTGAAATGTTAAGCTGCGTACACACTTGCGCACGAATACGAATGAGGCAGGCCGCGGCCACACGAGGCAT
Source organism: Harpalus rufipes (assembly GCA_951394225.1). Taxonomy (NCBI): domain Eukaryota; kingdom Metazoa; phylum Arthropoda; class Insecta; order Coleoptera; family Carabidae; genus Harpalus; species Harpalus rufipes. The sequence continues at coordinate 21,477,584 of OX596279.1, read as the reverse complement.
GCAGTGTGGACGTTGTCCGGAGGCACGACGAACTGTTCGCCGAACAGTTCGGAACGAGCCAACTGCTGTCGGTCTATCAAAGGGATTCGTGCTCAGTGTGGACGTGTTCAAAACATTTGAACACATGATTTTGAATACATTGTAAAAATGGAGTGGACTCAAGAGTTATGTTTCGATCTTATAAATAAATATAGAAAGACGGAAATATTATGGAACCCTCGGGATTCCAATTTTTTAATAAATTAAGAAAATAAGATGCGTGGGCAGAAATAGCAGCAGCTCTTGAAAAAAGTGTAGAAGAATTAAAGAAAAAAATGGATAGTTTAAAAAGTTCTGAATCTTGTATCGTTTTTTTATTTATTTTACTTTTAATACCATTTAAAAGAAAATTAAACTCTTCTTTTGACATTCTGGTGAAAATTTTAAATTTGCCAAAATCTTCGTCAACACGTAAGTCATTTAATAAAAAAAGTACAATTAACATTATTAATGCGGCTTCGTCTCAAATAAAGTTGTGAAGACCATCTTCGCCTCTGTTTTTTTACGTTTTTTGATTTTTATTAACTTTAAAAGTAGTATAACACTGATACAAGCCACGGGTAGTAACCGTTCATTCGGCATTTCGCCTATTCGCCGCACAACACTGGAGCACTGCCGCGGCATGCCTCATGCGCTCCTATGTGGGAAAACGTTTATCCCACACGAGGAATTCTGTTCAGCCTCGATCTGCCTCATTCGCATTCGTGCTCAAGTGTGTACGCAGCTTTACAAATTTGATCATAAAAAATAATTTGCTGTGACATAACCACTATTTTTGTATAATCAATTATTTCTAATTTTCAAATTGTCATTAAATCACATACCTACACTATACGAGTAGATTGTCACATCCAGCTATGACATATGCTGGGTAATAACAAGATAAGATGCGATATTATACGTATTTATACGTATTTGAATCTTATTATTATTATGTATTTGATGAAACTGCCATTGTTTGCTTGAACACTAACATTGGTTTTCGGGCAAGTTCAAATGTTGTAATTTAGTTTTAAGGTAGGGACACCATACCAGGCATACCACGCCATTTGACTTATCGTCAGAAGGATCTGACACCGTGTATTTTTATGTATATTTGTATATTGTGAGCATGCTATTCTGATGCAATCCCATCCAATGTGTCGCTACGCCATCCGACGTGATACGAATCCTCACTTGCCAGATTTTCGTCACGTCGCGTTGGATCGTGTGTGTTGCTGTGTAATTTAAATTTTTGTTTAATGAAGTGGAATTTAAATGTGAATATAGCTGTTTATTTTGAATTCGCGCTTATATGACGAACGACAGATTTTCTACAGACATTTTAGCTCTTCTTCTACAGACATACATTTTTTTCACTTTCAACACTGTTGTTGTTTCGCGGCTGTAGTGTGCACGTGAAAGTGGAATCATAATGCATAAAATGACGGCAAGAATTGACGAAATCCTATTAATTGAGTTGGTTCCGAAGCATGAATGTCTTTATAATTTGAAAAGCAAACACTATAGAGACCAGAATATGATAGGAAAAACCAGGGAAGAAATCCTATGAAAATATCGTTATATATTTACAAGATGCACCCAATATTTCCTTTTTTCTCTTTCTTTTAAAACTAATACAGCTGATACACATTCTTTGTCTTAATTTCACTCATCAGAGAAACTACTAGTCGCCATGATTCCCGAATTGAAACCTGTTTGTTTGAAAAGTAACGTAGCGTGGTATCGGATGGCGTGGTGTGGTATTGCATCAGAACAATGTGTCCTTTCTGAACCTTAATTTAACTCAGCCGGTGAATTATTTTCAATTTTTAAATCACCCAAAACCGATTAATCACTGACCCCCTAGAATTTTAAGAATATATTAATTGTTAGATTTTATTATAAATTTATTTTTCAGAAACCGTCGTATCTTCAACTTAACGTCGTCGGACGAAGTTCACTATAGTTGGCAAGATATAATCAATGGAGGTAAAAAGGTTGTAACCACAGAAATTCCCTTCAACTACGTGCCTTGGTATCCAGGAGGAGGGCTTACGAAATACAAAATAAATCATTATGTTTGCACCATTCTCTTCCAGATTATTCCAGCCATATTAATTGATGCTTTGCTTCTCTGTTTAGGACAAAAACCAGTGTAGGTGTTTCTACTTTCTATTGGAATTTTATTATTTTTTTATATTTATTTGACCCAATGAAAGAAACAAATTTATATTAGAGACATTTTAAGAGCGATGAAGTATTTATTCACAATTAATTTAATTTAACTATTCATTATTATTATTATGAGGGCCGTCCTAAAATTAAAGATACATAGGCTACCAAAAATCTAAAAAAGAATTTATTTTCAAAAATCTACATCGTCTGTTTAGTGGGGAGTTCATTCACATTCTATAGGCAGGGCACAAGGTTTTTGATGCTAGTGTCAAACAAGGATGCCATCTGCTCCCTTATCTAATGTTCCACGCACTGAAATATAAATATATTATAGATTGGAATGCGCATTCCTACTATGATCATGAAGGTCTATTGAATGCCGGCTGCTGGAGGAATCGGCAAACATCGAGACAATTCGTGAGAACGAATATTAATTCGTCTAGGGTGCGTTTCAAAACCTTACTCTGGAGTATCGAGTATGATAAATTCCGTTCCAAAATTATTGAGTTTACTCTGAGAGTTTACGCTATAAACGTAATTAATAAGAATTATTTGTGATCATACCTAAATGTGTAAATGGTAGAAATAGGCCTTAATGATCGAGGAAATTTTAAATTAACGAAGAAAGAATTTGTAAAAAATTCATGGACCCCGCAGAAATTTGAACCCTGGACCTTCTCATATCTAGTGAGACTGAGCCACAAAATCATATTCTATTTAAGTCAATGAATCTTTCACAAATCTTTTTACAATTTTCGTGAGTACACTCCCCTAATCGCGGTAGATGAATACCCCGGCGTGAACAATGCGCTATAATTATTATTGTGAAATTTTCGCCTTCATTGAAACGTTAATATTTCTACGAGTTATTTTATTTACTCAAAGCCGTTCATAAATACTCCAAATATGATCATGTGCCCGTACTCGAAGTAGGGGCATTAACGATTCGGACCGTTCGTAAGTGCGCTTACTTCTTGCTTGTCATTTGTGTGTGACATAACCTGTGCGCAATGATTAACCAAGAACAAATAGTTCTCCTGGAAACATTTTCCCTAATTTGTGAGAGCGATGATAGTGATTCAAAAATGTTTATTGATTCTTCGTCCTCGTTTTCTAGTTCAAGTAGTGACGAAGATGATGATGAAAGAATCCTATACATCGCTCTTGTCCTAGGAAATAGGAGAGGTGAATTGGAGCGAAGACCTTTACTTCGCTAGCAGCTTCCATATTACATACTTCGTTGTTCCGGCATGTATTGGCGTCAAATATAACAAGCGTGTTTACAGTGCTTGCACTGCCTATCATAGAAGTAGGAATAAAAAGGAGGGAGCATGAGATTCTATTTAGGGTCAGGAGAATGAAGCCTAGTGGTCCCGGACAAACACCACTGCTGGTTCAACCTATGGAGGGGATAAACGCAGCAATTTTCAAACAAAAGTGCATTGTTTGTCCAAATAAAATTTTATTAAACCTAAACACTGGAAGAAATGAGTTGTAATTATATTATTTATTGAAATATAATATTAAATTGCTTTTATATACTTATCGAGTTTTAAATTTTGTAAAATAATAGAGAGGCATGTGTTAATTTAATTAACAACACTGAAATGCATAAAGTAATTATTCTAAATTCTATGAAAAACGAACAATTTAGCTGTCAGGTTTATTATGAACAACAAAATAATAAAACAAATATCTCCGTTCAGTACTTATTTGAAATATATTAATGACGGAAACAAATATAAAATTATTTCTACACACATTTAAGCTTCTAATCTAATGACCACGAAATAATAAGACTTTGTTGTATCAATGACGAATATTTTCAGATTTATCTAGTGAACATACAAACGTAAACAAAACAAAATGACTTTGTTAAAGGTTGATAGTTAGTGGCCACCTGGAGTGGGGGAAATGGCTTCACTTTTACTGCCACTTGCTCCCTCCTTATTTATTCCTACTTCCATGCTGCCTATGCTCTCCGGCGTGAGCACTGTGAGCATGAAATTTTGAGGTGATCTCTGACGTCATGCACCTCACAGCGCAAACTTTGAATGTTGTGAATATGATTCGGGCCAACCGTTGGCGCGCTGTTGGTACTTAAAGTGTAATTCGGACCGTGCCCTAGTGTGTTCCGTTTAGTGGCCATGGCGTAAGTTTCAAATGTGAGTAGTGGAAAGAGTGTATACGATTATTCGACTATATTCGGTTCAACACGAACTCACGAACATACACGAACAGGGCCAGCAATTGTCATTCAATGGGGGTTCAGTTCAGCATATGCTGATAGGTAGAGTATACGAGTTCCAGTTTCATTGATTCCACGTCTTCGTTTACCTAATCTTCGTCGTTTTTGTGTCAGATTCTTATATAAATAATGTAAGAGATGAAAATCATCCGAAATTGCTCAGTAAAGCTTTGGTGATTCGCGCTGTTTGAGGCTGTGAGGACATGTTGTGGTATCGTGAAGCAGACACATCCCGCGAGTCAACATTCCCCCGCCTTTGGCTTTGAATCGCACTTCGACGTTTCTTTATGATTATACAGTAGTGAGCCGCTTTCACAATCAGAGTAGACCCATGCAGAAAACGTATGATCGAGCGGATTTCGCATCTAGCGAAAGAGTGAAGGAGATGCTTCATCGCAAATGAATGCCACTGTTCACCCTAGAGAGCTGCTGTACCACTCGTTTGAAAAAGGGTCCCTTTACACGACAGTGGTTCCCATTAAAAAAAATATCCAGTCTACCAGGGCCTTTGTATCTTTAATTTTAGGACGGCAAATTTGTCCAATTAACCGAAATCCGTATGTTGAACACGTTATCCTGGACATTCTGTATAATATATAACCTGGATTGACAGTGGCGTATCCAGATAATGAGCCTTGAGAGGGGATATAAAATATATTTTTTTATATTTATCAAAAAGTTTATTGCAAAAGAAAATATAACATAAATTCAAATTCAGGCGACTTATGAGCTTATTCTGTAACATATTCGCATAACGAATCGTTATCTTAACGAAATCGTTACTATGAAAATCGTTAACTTAACGTAACTAATCGTTATCTTCGTATCCGTGTTCTGTAACACATTTTAAAAAATAATAACTTCATATCAATGAAATATCTAAAATAATTCATATGACTCAAAAACTTCTAGGTTAGATCAGGTCTGGTGGGAGTCAGCTGTCAGGCTCTATCTTCTTCTTGTTGTTGGCTATGCTAGAGCTACTACTACGTCTGTAGACAAATTGGGAAGCTTGCGCTATGCGCTAGGAATAAAAACTTATTAAATTATTTTAATATTACCTTGTAAAAAAACTATAATATGACGGATTTTTGAGATCACTATTCAACATAATAGCAATTTTATTTTGACATGAATAAAATTACTAACTTATTGACAAAACGTTTATGTAACGAATGATTTTTCCAGTCGTTAAAAAATAACGATAGTTTTTTTTTTCGTTATCTAGAATTAAATTATTGTTTACAGAATACCACTTAACGATTATCGTTATAATAACGATATAACAATACATAATGTCATAATTAACGTTTACAGAATAAGCCCATTAAACGATTTTGTTATTATTTTATCGAAATAACGTTTTAACGATTCGTTATGGCATAACGATGCTTACAAAATAGCCCTGTTAATCTATAATAATTATAATTTGTACAAGGAAGGGATGCAAAAAAATCATAAAACAAAATTTAAACGTCTTGGTTTTCGGACGAATTTATCTATAATAGTATCTAGTGAAATGGGTTGTGTTCAATGGATTGATAGCATAGATTTACCATGATGAACGCCTATGTCATGGATTCTCGTGTTCACCGTGTATACCCCATAAACCCTTCCCCCCCACGTAAATACTCTACTGTGGATTGATATACAAGATGTAACAGCTAAACGAGCTACCGCAAATAATTTCTATATTATTAAAGATATAATAAAATACTACAAGATAATCTTGTAGAAGACCAATGGGAACATTCGATTAGAAAAGAAAATATTTTTTTTAAACCAGTGGTTCTCAAATTACAATACAATGTTGTATTTTTGAAATGGGATGATATATACTTTTTAGGCTCTTTCGATGAGTTTTTTTCTGAATTCAACCATGTAATAATTTTATATCCTTACATGACAAAAATATTGAATTCATTTGAAATTTAAATATATTTGTTTTTTATTTTGATATTTTTCAGTAGGCTTTGTATTTAAAAAATTATAACATTGTAATGAAAAATATTGCATAAACTTTCGTTTAAAATGCTTTTTAAAAAATGTGAAACTGGTTTATTAATACCAAATTTTGCTGCTTTTTACTGTAGAGAGTCTGAGATCATGTTTATTTCGTAATATTTATTGAATTTATTTAATAATTTTAGTAAAATTAATATAGCTCTCATTAACATACATTTTTTACAATAATTGAAAAAGTCAAAATTTTATTGTTTTTAGTACTTACAGAATTGTTGATTTTAGGTTGATTAACATCCAAAAAAAAATATGGAATGGCACCAAATTGTTAGAATTTTATACATCCCATCAATGGAATTTTGTTAAGAATAACGGGTACGAAGTAAAGAAACTATTGACGAAAGCTGAGTTGGAGAAATATTATGTTGATGCTAGTGGCTTTGTTTTCGATGATTATGTGAAGAATGCAGTATTAGGAGCAAGGAGATTTGTTATGAAGGAACCCGATAGTACGTTACCTGCTGCTAGAAGGCATTTAATGATGTAAGTATCAATTCTCATAATGGAAGATTGCATTTATTTCTATTTTTATGTTTGATAAAAAGTAGGCTTTTCGAACGTTATTACAGACTAAAGCTCTTTGCCTTGCATATCATTGCTAGTAGTAATGGTCTACAAAGTAAGTGCCTTGCAGATTAGTGTATTTTTTCCCTGGTTACTTACTTTCAAAAGATGATATGTGAAATATTACAAAAAAAGTTATTAATTACATTTATAAGTACTTTTGGTTCTTTAGTGAATTTAACTATAGATATAATATTATAATGTGTGTATGTATATAAATTAATTCATATATTTTGTTTCAGAATGTGGATGGTCGACATTCTTTTTAAAGTTATGGTAGTAGGAGTTTTCATTTATTATTGTATGAAATTAGTCTATTGAATAATAATCATTTATTAATTTTGTTTGTTTATTTGTACATTATAGTTTTAATGTTAATAAGGGTAGTGATATTATATTAACACCGTGAAGTACATTATTATAGTTTGTTATCCGAATATGTCAATTTGTCATTTTTTTAACTAAATAAATTATATGTATACATATATTAAATAATGGTTTCCTTTATTTATTTAGTTCATGTCAATTTATAATAATTACGATATATATTATTCAGAATTTTAGGGAGAACAAGAAAATCAGGTAGGCTGTGGAAAACAAAATTTGCACTACAATTATAAACAGTTGAAATTTAGTTGCGAAGGTTAAGATAATAAGGTTTGTTCCAACATACAATCAAATCAGTACGGAACTAAACGATGCGCAACGCATGCGCAGTATTAAAATGGAGTTCCCGTTTGAATACTACGCATGCGTCGGACAGTTCCGTACTGATTTGATTGTATGTTGGAACCTGGAACAAACCTAATGTATAAAGAAGGTATAAATTATTATTATTATTATTTCATGTTATCAGATGAATTTTTAAACTCATAAATAATATAACATGTAAAAGTTTTATATTGAATATATTAGAAAAAAAATAATTATGTTACATTATTTTTACATTTATACGAAACAATTAACAATTGCTACAACATATATACAACGGCATATTTTTGGTATTATAGTTATCTATGGAACAAGTATGTTATATTGCAAATGAGTTATGCGGTACTTTTCTTACGAGCACGTGACTTATGTAATTAATACATGTGTGCCATGCAAAATTTTATCCAACTCCTCTTTAAATGATTTGTGGTGTATTTGAACGTTTTTTAATTGAACATTTTAAAACGATATTTGTTAAAAAATATAATAGAAGGTTATGCACAGTTACTATGATGTTTATGTCTACATGAAATCTATTATACCTATAGGGAAAAATGTATTTTTTTATTTTGCTGTGGTTACTTACCTATTGATGATAAAGGAAAGTCATAAATACTAATGCAAAATAAAAAGAAAATACATTGTGTATAAGAATGATTATCTCACGTTGCTAATAGCAGCGTGACTTACAATTTTTAGCTCACGAGGAAGTTATAAACATATTTTTTTTAATCACCATACTTATAGCGTTATTATCAAAGGTGTTGGATAAAAATAATTACTTATTCCAATAATACATCCTACACATATAACTAAAATATACACAATTACAATTATAATAATAATTTGGATACACATCAAAATTAATGAATAATCAAGTACTACTCAATACGAGTGTTTCGCATTGTGGCAAACACTACTGAAAACACAACTGAATTAGTGAGCGAGCGTTGAAAATACACATCTATATTTTTATTTACTTATATTTTTTCTCCACTTAAACTAACCATATTATAGTACGAATGATCGGGGAACCTTTCTAGTTCTATATAGTCTGTTTCAGTCAATAAGAGTTTTTCCAGAAGTTCTCCACATTCAGCGAACGAGGGTCGAGCTTCAGGATCTTTATCCCAGCAGTAGTACATAATGTTGTAAAGCTCTCTACGGCAGTGTTCGGGCTTATCTAGTCGATGGCCATCCCTTACCTAAAATCAGTAAATAAGAAATAAAATAGTAAATTAGATGAAATCCACTGTATATTGGCATTTTTATAACTACTTATATATGTAACCGATCGGTAGACATGAACCAAAGTACTTCAGATTCGTCAAAATATATAGATTTTCAATACTTTTCTTTTATGCCAATAGCGGTGTACACAATCTTTTTTAACTTCCGTCACCTTTAGGTAAGGAAGGCATTGTTTTTGGTCAAAAAATTCAATGTTGAGTTTTTAGTGAATAAGCACGTTTTAGGGTCCCTATAATACGATTTTACTATTTGTACGATGATGTCTGTATGTATGTATGTATGTATGTATGTATGTATGTCAGTGTCTCTCTTTCTCTCTCTCTCTCTCTCTCTCTCTCTGTGTGTGTGTGTGTGTGTGTGTGTGTGTGTGTGTGTGTGTGTGTGTGTGTGTGTGTGTGTGTGTGTATGACGAAAGTTTCGAATCGTATAACTTCAATACCACGATTCCGAATATTATAATTTTTTCGTATTCCTGAAGTTTACATCCAGAAGAAGAGGTGATTAGATTTTGGTTATAATTGGTTAACCGGAATTACCCTCATTTGAAGATTTTAACAGTTTTTCTTGAAAAAACGCTGTTAAATATTTTTTTGACACTTAATGTTACAATAAATATTAAAGAATATGTTATCTACACGATTTAATTGCATTTCATATCATCATATTCAATGAATATAGATTTAAAGAATTATAAAGATATTAATTTTCATACATCAGTCAGCTATGCTATAACCACGCTATAAACAGCTACTATATTAAGAAAATTCTAATTTACAGATGTCAGTGTCAATGACAAGAAAATGAATGTGGCAGATAGATGAGAATGTTAAGATGGATGTTGGGAAGACACCGAAAATTAGGATACGGAATGAGAGGATAAGAGAAATGGCTCGAGTGATACAAGTTTCTAGAAAGATACAAGAGATACGATTATATTGGCTTGAACATGTCATGAGGGGAAATGAAGAATATATTGGAAGATGAATGTACAGATTAGTAGTAGAAGGTAGAAGAAACAGAGTAAGACCAAAGATAAGATGGAAATGCTGTATTGTGAAGGACTTAAGAGAAAAGAACTGAATGAGGGCAACAAGCAAAATAGAAATGAGTTGATAAAGAAATTCAAGAATAGCGACCACTTAGCCAGTGGGAAAAGCTAAAGTAGAAGAAGGAGACAGTGTCAAGTGCAATTTACATTGTTTATGAAATAATTTTGCTGGAAATATATAATCTTTTACAAGAAAATTTATATATGGATTTTGTAAATAATACACTGAACTGACGGAAGGTAACGAGCTGGCCACATTAGATTTTTTATTGTTTGAAAAGTTAATTCAAATGTCATTTACATAATTATCGGGTTTGAAATATTACGCATAAAAAATTACGTAATAAACGAGTTTCCTTCCAATTTACGAAAGATTGATGGATGAGATAGAAAGAAAATTGTCGATATACTAAATTTAAAACTGTCAGTTATTTCAACCCAGCAGGAATTGAAATTTACAGTGAATAATTTATTATCTTCAACAGCATTTGTTGCTGTTTATGTTACAATATTAAAGACAAAATATATTTTATTTTTAATTACTTCTATTAAGAATCCTTTCAAATTTTGTAATTTCAGTTCAATCTAGTTTTTATTTAAAATCTGAATCGAACTTTGAGGGATGTCAAACTCAAAATACATATTCATTCTTTTTTCTTTGTTATTCAAATTGTTTTGCGGCTCGGAATTCCGTACAAATTTTCAATCTCGTATAAATTAATTAATTTTACAGACGGAGCCGATCTTTAAAGTGCTTCTACAATAATTAAATTTGATTAAGTACTTTATTAATTTGTCAGTATAACTTCTATTCTACAGTTGTATATAAAATGATACATTTCTGTAAACATACAAACACCAAAAGTAATATTTTGAATTTAAATAACACAAAAGTGACCTCTGTGGTGCACGCGTGGATTTTATAGGGCATCCAAATTTATCAAATTAGCAACAACCGGGGGCGTATTTGAGCCAAAAAAAAAAAGTCACCAGCCTACAGCGCACGAAGACCTTAATCCGGTCCTGACGAAATAGATATAAATTAATTAAATAATTTTACAGACGAGGCCAAACTTTAAAGTGCTTCACAATTAAATTTGATTAACTAAAGTAGTTAATTTGTTAATAAAACTTGTTCTACAGTTGTACACAAAATGGTACATTTGTGTAAACATGCTTATCGCTTAAATAATTTATAATTAGTAAATACAAATGTTCACGCTAAATATAATTAACAAAATTTAAAAATTAATATACCTATATTTTTAAATATTTAAGTATTAATAAAATAAAAAATAATATAATGTATGTACTTCCCAGAAAAAGTCTTCAGTAATGTCTCTAGATTTTTGACACTGACATTTATCTGTCAGTTACAAACATTTTAATTTTTCAATTGGTTTCTATGGCATTTGAGCTGTGACATTTATTGCAACAGAATATTTTATATTTTATATAATAAAATATTTATATATGTCAGAATGAGAATTTAATCATCTTTAATACTCGTAAGAACAAAAATTTTCAAAAAACAATATTTAGAAGATTTTTTTTAAGTATCCGCTACTTCCGGTTGTCCAGTTATTACACACACACACCCACACACGCACGCACACACACACGCACGCAGGCGCACACACACACACACACACACACACACACACACACACACACACACATACATACATACATACATACATACATACATACATACATACATACATACATACATACATACATACACACAGACATGGTAAAAATATTAAAATTGGATTGTAGGGACCTTAAAACGTGCTTATTCATTATAATCTGAATATGCGATTTTTAGCATGAAAATTATATATAATTAATTTGAAGCATTAATACGTATACTTTTAACTGTTGATATATTTAATTTAATTTATTTCTTTCATCTGTCCGCTGAGTGAAAACACCCTCTCAATGTTAGCGTTGTGGCCAGGAATATGTATCGAAAAGGAAAAAGATACCGTACCTTTACCCTAAAAAAAGCATGTCCGTTAAATAAAGAACGTCTGGTAATCATAGGCTCCTCAATGCTGGGACATTTAAAATAGTACTATACTTTTACGGGGTCTCGTGGCCGCGTGCCTGAGGGAGGTCGCGAATCTGAGGCATCGAGATCGATCCCGACCGACGCCAAATATTTCGAATTTATATGGCACATAATTGACCCTTCTGGTGCACTCTCCATGCCAGCAATGAGTTCCCGTGGAGTGACATTTATTTATTTATTTTCTATACTTTTCAATTTGTAAAATATTTCTAATATTTTTTTTTATTAAATCAATAAATCTTCACTTTCTCATCAGGATTATTACCCATTTTCAGGGTAACATATATAAACAAAAATACATGTAATAATATAGTTTATTCAATATAAAAAAATAAAACGACGCATCGATTGACAGTTGAATCCGTAATTTAATGTGATTATTAACCTATTTTTGTTTAACAGTATAATAGTGGTAGTGCCCGACCATTACGGGCCCGGGCCCTGGGGCTACTGTCCCGTCTGTCTCCCCTCTCGACGGGCCAGTCAAAATACTTCAATAAAAGATGCATATAATTAAATTTTCTATAACTGTTATTTGAAATATTTTATAATAATCACTCAAAAAAGTGTTTGTTACTATAGTTGAGAAATTAATCCATATTAAGATAATTTGATTACAATACTTAAAATGAGTAATAAAGTAATAAATAAATGATAAAAAAGTTGGGTTGGCTGAGATGCGTATTCACAACAAAAAAAGAGTTTTAATCATTTTAAAACTCTTTTTAAACTTTTCTCCCAAAAGTTTTGGAATCTTCCCTCATATTGTAATGCGTAATGACATTCTGGCCAAGTAATATCAACATAGGCCTGAATTCGGTGTTTACCTAAACTATGGCTAGCTTGGGCTAAAGGCTAAACGCGCACGTGAATTGACTGTTTGAAAGGCTTGGTCCTGTTGGCTTGTATCAGGTTCGTTTGATGATTTGCTCGGTTCAGTGGAGTGTGAGTGTACAGGATCACGACATTCAGTTGGAATTGCTGTGTGATGTGTCTATCAGAAGGCGGCAAGATAACAAGGTTAGTTCGAGTTCTGCACTCCGAGAACACTTGCTTAACAGGAAAGCCCTGTCAAAAAAGCCCCTAAACACAGACGAATAAGGAATAAAACTTTATAATGAACAAGTTTTCATTTCTTCTCCTCTTGAATAGCGTGCTAATGTATTAACTTTACTCTTTTCAGAGTGTACTTATACAATAAAACAGGAAAACAACCAATCTTAAGACCTTTTCGCACTTGTCATTTAGAAAACTCGCCAAGGTTTGTTTTCTAAATTTTGACGCGAAAAAATGTCTTATAAAACTCGTTCGTTGAAACTCGTTCTCTAGCATTCACTAGTTTTCAATGTAATGAAAAAGTTGAAGGTTCTATTTTAGTTATGTTACTTTATAACACTTTTTAAAATTTCCAGATAGTGCCCTTTTCATGTTAGAATTTTCAAAGCTTCAAAATTAAAATGTCAGTTTACCGCTTTTTGACATTGAATAGTGTGACTGAATATAAATTTATTTGTACAAAAGAAATAGTTCTACGCGTAATTTATTTTATATTAGACGAGAAAAAGTTTTAGAATTCAAGAAATAGAAAAGTATAAAAAGTAATTTAAAACTACATGTATGTATAATGTATTTAAAAGTATTTTTAACCTTTCACGTTACGACTAACATACCCTAATCCTAATATGTAGCACATATATAAATAAATGCAAAGCACATTCCATATGTAAAAAATCTGTTGTGGCCAGCACAATACCTTCCGTCAATCCTGTGTATAATGTATAAATTCCATACATAATTTTTCTTGCAAAAGATTCTAAATTTCCAGTAAAATTATTTCATAAACAAACTATTCAAATTGCACTTGACACTATCTTCTTCCTCTTTAGCTTTTCCCATTCGTTAGGGGTCGCAATTTTTGCGTGTCGTTCTCATTCAGTTCCTTTTCTCTCAAGTCTTCCGCAATACAGTCCTTCCATCTTATCTTTGGTCTTCCTCTGTTTCTTCAACCTCCTTTTACTAACCTACTCATTCTTGTTCAAATTTAATTTTTCATTTCTCCTCATGACATGTTCAAACCAATGTAATCATCTTTCTTGTATCTTTCTAGAAACTTGTAACACTAGAGTTATTTTCTTACCGTACCTTTCTGTGTCTTCCCCAACATCTACTTCAACATCCTCATCTCTGCCACATTAATTTACTTTTTATTTATACTGACATCTGTCAATTTGAATTATATGAATATATTAGTAGTTTCCATGTTTAGCATAGCTGGCTGATTTATAAAATTTAATTTCTTTAAAATTCTTTAACTCTTATCTATTGAATATGAAGTATAAAATGTAATCAAATCGTATAGAGAATAATATATTCTTTAAGTTATAATAACGTTAAATGTCATAAATCAAATTTAACTGTTAAATCTTCAAATGAGGCTATTTCCGGTTCACCAATTATAACCAAAATCTAATCAGTTGTTCTTCTGGATGTAAACTTGAGGAATACGAAAAAATTATAATTTTTGGAATCGTGGTATTGAAGTTATGCGATCCGGAACTTTTGTCACACACACACAGACACAGACACAGACACACACACACACACACACACACACACACACACACACACACACACACACACACACACACACACATAGTGTACAATTATGTGATGGATAATAGTAATCTGTCTAGGATTACGAATTGTAAAGATTTGGGAATATTATTTGATCAGAAATGTAATTTGATTACACATTTGAATGACTGTGTTCGATCATCACATAAAAAACTTGGATTTATTATTAGGAACTCACGTCACTTCCGTAATCACAATACTGTAATAGCACTATACAATTGTTTTATTCGCGCCAAGCTTGAATATTGTTTTTTAGTTTGGAATCCTTTATATAAAAACTCAATAAGAGCAATAGAGAGAGTACAAAAAAAATTCTTACGATACTGTTGGTATAAATTCAAACTGAATATCCAATTAAATGATCATTTTCACTACTCTACTGCTCTTATTGAATATAATATGATGTCTTTAGAAAATCGCAGAATTCTGCAGTCATGCATATTTCTTTTCAAACTAATTAACAATAATATTAGAGATTGCAATCTGCTATCTCTCATAAATTTCCATGTTCCTCGTACAAGTAATCCTAGACAGAAACCCTTTTTTCATGTTACAATGGCAAAGGTAAATTACGAATTAAAATGCCCTGTAAGGCGCGTATGCTCGTATTACAATGATATTTGTAAGTCTGTAGATATTGATATTTTCAATGACAAATTTAATGTCTACAAACGTAAATTAATTCATTATTTTAAAACAATTGTGAATTGATGTTCTTCATATTTTCAATCTTGTTATTATTTCAATTTGTTTACAATGTACTACTTTGTTACCATTAGAATACTTTTTTGTGTATATTATATTTTGTAATATTACCCTCTGTAACTGGGACGCAAGTCCTGTTGAGTGGTTTAAATAAATAAATAAATAAATAAATAAAATACATACATACATACAGACATCATCATAAAAATGGTAAAATCGTATTATAGGGACCCTAAAACTTGCTTATTCACTAAAAACTCATCATTGATTTTTTTGACCAAAGACAATACCTTTCTTACCTAAAGGTGATGGAAGGTAAACATGAAACAAGGAGTGGAATGCTTAATATCCAATAAAGGTAAAATTATGGTCGATATAGAGCTTGAGACTTTTTAATCACATGGATATGAGCCCCACGTTAGGCGCCAAATTGTGCAACGCATAAACAAATCAATCAATTATTGTTTATATTTTATTTTATTTTCAATTAGGCAATCATGAATGGACAAATAATGAATTTGTATTTTTATTTTATTTTGGAATCATAATCTTGTTTTTTCGCCCTAGTAACCGGGCGCAATTTGATTTTTATTGCCAGAGAGTCTGGAAACAGCTATTAAAATATATCAATATCATGGTTTATGGATAAATGTCAGACAATACAACAAATTAGATTAATCACATTTTTTGAACACCACCACTCGCAGCTTTAAATATTCCCCCATGATACAATCTTTAAATTATGCCCTTAATACATAAATAACTATTACGACTAATTAAAATTCTTCAAAAATAGAGTCCTTTTCGTTACAGGCATATACAATATACAGCAATTTTTTTTAAAGATGTCCGATCAAGGTCATCTGTCTCATAAACGAATTAACAAATTGGCATACATTTATTTCTATCATGTGCAAAGACTACAAATTTGTACGATAAGGATGGATATAACACGCTTGTTTTTCAAAAATTTATATTGTTTCGACTAAGTTAGGACATTCCATTTTAAAACGATGTTCGTTGTTGATAATACTTTAGCTGTAACGTAAGTTTATTTATTAATTCAAATATATTACCTTGATTCATAGCCTTACGTACAACGTTATTTTCTGTCAGTGTTACTGACAATGATATTGTGTCAGTATCTAATTTTTCACATATTTGGTTTTACATTTGCTAATAAAGTTACGTTAACTTATTTTTGAATTTGAATGGTTTTACTATAACACATTTTTATAATAATAAAATAACAGTAGTATCTTATGTACCCTCATAAAAACTAAGTTAATGACACTACTGAATTTGAAAGAATGGGCGGAGCTAAAATCTTAATTCATACATCTTTAAAAAAAAATACTGTACAATAAAATTTCAGATAAATTATTGTAATAATTAACTTAACCATTAATGAAAAGAACAGCATTTATATGACAAATAATTTAGTAGTCCATTTCAAATGCAAGGCGTTTAGTTTTGAAAGTATTTGTTTTTCACCACTTGTCTGTCGGTAGAATATATAAAATAAAATATGTATAGGTACTTCTACATTCTACAATATTCTTCTACATACGAGTTACGAGTATATAATAAAATATTTCTCACACGAACTACCGGTAGCTTGATCAACAGTTTGGCGACTTCTATGACTTTCTTGAAATGCTGTCATGAATATGAATGTAGACAGACAAGACGAAGAATAAAAATATTCAGCGAAAGATTTTTATTTATACATGTTTTCTTTCTTTGTTATTAAATAAAATCAGATAAGAAAATTTATATTATGTATTCTAATGAGATAAAAATAGATGGTAATTTAATCTCATTATTAGCCTTAGTGACTAAATTATAGAGAGTATATTTCGTTATCAAAGATAAAATATGTATATCGTCATTTAATACTTGGCGAAGAATGGAACAGCGGTGTTTAAATAGAGAATAAAGATACGATGATAATTTAATACGTTTAAAATAGATACTGAGTTTATAGCAAGGCTAATTTACTAGGGGCAATTTCGTACGGGTTGTTTTGTTAAGAGATAATATATCAGGTCACGTTCTTGTGTGTCTTATGAGAACATGTTTTCTTACTTCCAAATTTTGCTTTTCGACTCTAAATTGGAATGAATGAATAGGACATAAATGAGTATTTATAATGAAAAACAACAGTAATTCTAAGAAAAACATTTTTTTTTGTTGGCTCTCAATCTGCATAGGCAATGGCGGATCTGTTGGAGGAATAAAGGGGGTAATTATCCCACTAAAAATATTGAAAAATATTGTTTTTAAACTGCAGTATTATTTTAAATATTGAAAAGTTCTATTTAAACGTTGTAAACGGAACTTGACCCCCAAATATTGTGTTATTATTATTATTATCTTATTTATTTATTTTAAAAAATAAGATTATGTTAAATATTTATTTATTATAAACCATGTCGTTTTATTAATTTTTTTCTTCTACTTCAATAAAGAAATTATCAACGAATGAAGCTTTTAATCCAAGAATCCTACCACTGAATTACCATTCACTGCTTCAGAAAATAAAATTATATATTTTTTGTTAAATTATTAGTAGTGGTAGTTTTCAATAAAAAATATCAGTCAAATTTAATTGCAAATTTCATAATTACCCCCCCCCCCCTAAACTCTTAGGCTAGATCCGCCATTATGCATAGGTTTCTCTATGTACATATTTATATCAAGGTTATAGTATAGATAATTTTATAAATTTATCCATAAAATATATACAAAAAGTATTAATGTAAACCTGTAGAAAATTTAAAATAATTTAATTTTTATAATAACAAATCTCGAAAAAATAACATTTAAAGGTATTTTTCGAAGAAAAATTATTTTGAGCTTCCAGTAAAGTGCCATTTCTGGTTATCTGATTTACTCCAAAATATAATGGCATCTTTCCATATAAGAGTAAGGAAGAAATACAAGGTTTCAAAATTTTCTGAACTATAGTATTTGAGTTAGAGCGTAAAGAGAAACTACACACAAAAATCGGATGTGGTCAGCACATTACTTTCCGTCAATAGTGTGTATTATTTACAAATTGCATACATAAATTTTCTTGTAAAATATTCTATATTTCCAGTAAAATTTCATTTCATGAACTATATGAATTGCACTTGACACTGACATCTTTTTCTTTACTTTTTCGCATTCGTTAGGGGTCACTATTCTTGATTTTCTTCTTCCACTCATTTCTATTTTGCGTGTCGTCCTCATTCACTTCCTTTTTTCTCAAGTCTTCCGCAAGACAGTTCTTCCATCTTTTCAATGGTTTTCATCTGTTTCTTCTACCTTCTATTACTACGCTGTTTATTCTTCTTTCAATATATACTTCATATCTCCTCATGACATGTTCAAACCAATGTAATCGTCTCTCGTATCTTTCTAGAAATTTCTATCACTCGAGCCATTTCCCCTTATCCTTTCATTCTTTATCCTATCTCTCCGTAACTTCCAAAAATCTATCTCAACATTCTCATCTCTGCCACATTCATTTTTTTTTTCATTGACAGTGAAATTTGTCAATTTGAATTATTTGAATATATCAGCAGTTTCCATGGTTAGCATAGCTGGCTGATTTAATAAATTTAAAATCTTTATAATTTTTTAACTTTATATCTATTGAATATAAGAAAAAAATTAATTAAACCATACAGAGAATAATTAATTCTTTAATATTTATAATAACATAAAATGTACAAAAAATGGTATTTAATTGCGTTTTTTCAAGAAAAACTGTTAAGAACTGTAAATGAGGGTACTACCAATTATAATCAAAATCTAATCAACTCTTCATATGTATGTAACGAAGAAGAATATGAAAGAATTATAATTTTTAGAATTGTAGTGTTGGAGTTATCGACACACACACAGACATAATCGTAAAACGTGATTATTAATTAAATTCTCACCATCGAATTTTTTGACCAAAGGTAATTAATACCTTCCTTACTTGAAGGCGGCGGAAGATAAAAATACATAATCACACAAAAATTGCTTTCTGAACTAAAATATAAAATAAAAATGACAATTTGTTGAACCTTTTATCCTATTTTGTTAGGTTTAATATAAACTTATCATATTTGTTAATATTTTGTTGTAATTACATTTTTAAAAGTATCTTAACAACCTTCTCAAACTCAAAATTGGAATGAATATCTAAGACATACAGTGAAGACGATTACTTACTATTCAAAAACTTTGGAGATGCTTACCGGAGTTATTGGTCGAATTAGTTTTAATTCAACCAGTATACATAGGTACATAATCTGGTCTAATAAGAGGGTATATTTTTAGCAGAAAGACCATTTGGAAATTGCTGACAGCTTGGAGAAACTGCGGAAAATGTTTTATGAAGGTATTCAAAATTGGACGCATCCGAATTAAAGCCACTAATTTGTAACTTAGCTTCTCATGAGCTTTTCCGGTGCCAAAAAAGTTACAGAAATATTCGCGGACAGTGGCTTCTTTCTGAAAGTTTTTATGTAAGTATGTAATTTACCAGATGACGTACAAATAAAAGTTGTTTTGTTTTCAAGTTGCCGAAACTATTTATATCAGAGTTCTAGAACTGTTACACGCAGGCGGCCAAATGGTGGGGCGGCCGTCTTTACGTCGAACTTAAACAAAAATATTTATATTATAACGTAAATAATTTATCAAATTACCATAGTATGTGCAAGAAAGTAGCAATATTTTTAAAAAGTTTTATAATATATGTGAGCGTTATTCCAAATTAATATTTTGTTACATCCGATTTGGAGTTATTTAATAAATTCTTTAGGCAATTAATGAGTATTACTGATTACACCAACGGTATCATTATACCGTGAGTATTTTTTAACATGAAACATGAGATATGTCATATCCATGGTTACGACTTGACATTTTATTGACAGCAATGTAATTGCCTGTCTCATTTAAAATGAAACATAGGGGATGAATTTGACAGAAGTATTATATTTAAATATTGAGCAGTAATATTCCCGTTAATAAAAAATTGCCCAATAATGTGGGTTCCTATTATGCCAGCCCAAACGTTAACTTTCTCGGGTCGTTGAGTCCTCGTACTACGATACAAATGTAGATTTTCCCTGGACCAATACCGACAATTTTGTGTATTTACCTCGTCATGTAAATAAAAAGTTGCTTCGTTCGTAAAAAGTATATTTTGCAGCAAATCTGAATTGTTTCAAACATTCTTTCACAAAAATTTATTCTTCGTCTCGTGTCAATAACTAACTCCTGGTGATTTTGGAAATGGTATGAACTGTAATGCTCCTTTTTAAATAGTCTGTGTACAGTAGCTTTGCTTACAGCAGTAGCTTACCCAATCTCTCTTAATGTTAAACACTTCTTATTCAGAAGTCAGAACTTCATGTTTTTTCTGCGCAGTTAATATATTACAGGATCTATTCCTACTGTTATGTGCAGGCTGGATGCAACCATTTCCTCTAAAGCTATTCACTATTCATAAAATTGTTGCTGCACTTGGTGTAGGCCTGTCAGGAAATGAAGCGCGGAACAAGTCCGACACTTGCCTTAAACTTGGATTAAAATTCGAATAATACCACGTAATAATTTGCACCTTCTCTTCCACAGTATAAACCA
This sequence comes from Harpalus rufipes, assembly GCA_951394225.1. NCBI lineage: Eukaryota > Metazoa > Arthropoda > Insecta > Coleoptera > Carabidae > Harpalus > Harpalus rufipes. Next base: position 21,456,500 of record OX596279.1, on the reverse strand, counting down.
TTGTATTTCAAATTGGTTTTTTGACACTGACAGAGTAGACAAATGTCAAAATTGTCCCCTATGTTTCATTTTAAATGAGACAGACAAATACATTGCTGTCAATGAAATCATAACCATGCATATGACAAATCCCATGTTTCATGTTAAAAAATACTCACGGTAGTAGTAGCTTCCTGAACATTGAAGGGGGCGGTCGGCTATCTCTTCGCGTATTGTTTTTCAGGTTCCGATTGTGCATATTTTCAGAGAATAGTGTTTATGAGATGGTGCTGATGCCATACTCAAAGTGGGTGTGATACCCTAGTGTTTGTGAGATGGTGCTGATGCCATACTCAAGGTGAGTGTGATACCCTAGTGTTTGTGAGCTGGTGCGGATGCCATGCCTGGGACGAGTGTGATGCTCGTAATACGAAAATGAATGCGAGTGGTGATTTTGCATTCGTGAAGGGTGCTGATGCCAGTGTATATAATGGTTACGTAAGACCCTACGTTCAATTAACAAAATGTTTGTTTACGTTTTATAGAGATAATTACTATCTCGGGGTTGTGTTGTAACGATAATTAAAGACTACAATTAGTAGGCAAGAAATTATTATGAATGAATCAGTATGGATTTGGACACGAACGTGTACAGATCAGTGCATCGTGCTTCGTGCTTATATTTATATATATATATATATATATATATATATATATATATATATATATATACAGGGTGTCCCTTAACTTCGAGCAAAAACTTTAAGGGCATATAGTACTGACTAAAATGAATAAAAAAGCTTCATCAACATAGGAATGACCTTCAACTGTTTCCGAGAAAAGCGAAAAATCTAAGAAAAACTGACAAAGATAACGATCGAATAAAATTTTGTCTATGTCAGTAAAAAGACTATAAAAAACAATAAAATTTTATATGAAACATTTTTCTCAATTTCTTATAGTTACGTAGTTATATGAAAATTAAATATTGACCAAGGTCGCCACAACATTTCACTTTTGATTTTTATAAAATAACAAAAGGCCATCTAAGATTACCTCTCAAAGGTAAACAAAAAGTCTCAATTAATCAAAATCGTAATTCTTATAGTTTTTGAGATAGCAAAGGTAAATCTCGTAAAAACTCATTTTTCACTGCGTTATATCTGGGAAACTATTAAAGATCGGACACATTTTGACTGAGCTTTTTTTTACTCATTTTGATCAGTATTATATGCCCTTAAAGTTTGTGCACCAAGTTAAGGGACACCCTGTATATATATATATATATATATATATATATATATATATATATATATATATATATATATATATATATATATATATATATACATTTTTTGTATTTATGAGGTGCTACCCAAACTAACTGAGAATTATATTCTGGCGGGTTGTAAAGCGCTAAAGTCGAGGGACGTCGCAGTCGAGATTCATTTTCAATTGACATTCGACCACTTTTAACTCAAGAAAATCACTTGTAACCCCTTGCATGGCTCAATGCTTCCTCCCCGTAAGTCCTCCGAAGCAATGCGACAGTTTCCGCTGCTGATTTTCTCTAACAAAAAACAAAACTTTACTGTCTATAAAAATCGCAGAACACGTCAAACAGCGCTTAAAAATAAAACACACTGACTGGTCAGATGTTTTCCCACGAATGACACTTGGACGAGAGATCCAAAAGGGTGTCTATTGAAGTAACCTGTTAGGAGACGTCGGAACTAGTGCCCTACCAACCGCCGGAAAATAATTCTCGGATATTTTGGGTAGCACCTCGTATGTATAAAAAAGGTATTATACAGGTGTAATTTTTAAAATGGGTCATAGAAAAACAGTTTATATATTAATTTATAGGAAAAATAATTGATACATGTTATAGAGAAAAAAAACTGTTGTGGCCAGCACAATACCTCTCGCCACTTCCTTTTTTGGTTATATAAGTATAGGGCGCGAACAGCCATATTACATTTTGGTCTTGACAAGCAGATGTGGGGACCTGTTTCAGAATGATAATTAGTAATTATGTACACAGATGTCAAATGTTAGAATTTTTCATTAAAAATTTCAAGATTTTTTTAATCCACGTAGTTAATTTGTCACCAGGAGTATAGAATTTACTTGTCGAGGATAATAAACCACATGGAATTGGAAAATCCCTAAATTTAGAATAAGAAATTATGATATTTGACATCTATATACATAATTACTAGCTATCATTTTGACATGGGTGCCCATATCTGCGCTGGTCAAGGCCAACAAAGTTACATGACTGCTCGCGTCCTATTATATTTAACATTTCTTGTATACCTACACTCTACACCAAAAATTCTACTCCATATATTGAGATTGTTTAATTTTAAATTCATTTTATGAAGAAATTTTGTCCTCTTCTAATTTTTCGAAATGTTTCCAATTCATTGTCAGGATTGACAGTATTTTTGAAGGATATATGTAATATACCTAAAAATTTAAATACTTAACTATAAATAGAATAAGAAATAATATAATGTATGTACTTCCCAGAAAAAATCTTCAGTAATGTCTCCGGATTTCTGACACTGACATTTATCTGTCTGTTACAAAAAAATTAAATTTTCAATTATTTTCCATGGCATTCTTCCGGCTGTAAAATCTATTAGGTACAACAGATTATTTTATATATTATATTTCTTTTATCTCTAAATCTATAGAATATATAATAAAATATTTAAATGTAGGTATCAGATAAGAGAATTTAATTTTCTTTAATATTACCAAGAAATTTTTTCAAAAAATAATATTTAGAAGATTTTTTTTCAAGAATCTTCTACTTCCGGTTGTCCAATTGTTACCAAAACCTTTTCAGATCTTCCAATGAATGTCCGATTGGGAAATACGTAGTTAAACAAATTTAAAGTCTTATAGTTTTTAAGTAATCGTCCTTCCAACATCCCACATACACACACACATACACACACACATACACACACACACATCCACACACACATACACACACACACATCCACACACATATACACACACACACACACATCCACACACACACAGACATCATCGTAAAAATGTTAAAATCGGATTGTAGGGACCTTAAATCGTGCTTATTCAATAAAATCTGGATATGCGATTTTTAGCATGAATCCAATACCTCTCTTAGCGAGAGGTAAAAATACGAACTTTTTGATACTAAACCATAAAATAAATTAAAAATAAGAAAAAATCTCATTAACTACGAAACTGACAGTAACAAAACAATGTGGATCACCAGGTTCTTGATTGTTATGTTGTACACTATTTGTATATTTGATATGCAATGTATATGTGAGATATACATTTGTATTATTTGTTTGTGGCAGCATGTTCTCCTAATTATCCGAAGGGTTGTCTGGGACAACCCTGCGTCCATAGAGCCTTGTGTTCTATAGGTGGCTAGCGTACCTAGTGGAGAAACACCAAGTGAGCGGCTGAGGCCCCTGAGAGGTCTCGGACCTACTTATGATCGTAAGCTAAGCTCTCACAATAGGTCTGGGACTCAACATGTGTGGAACATGTATTGATGACTATGGTACGGTTGGTGAAACACCAGGTGTGAGAAACACCAAATGAGACGCTGAGTCTGAAAACCTAAATGCGAGCGTAAGCTAAGCTTTCATAATTTTGTGTGTGTGTGTGTGTGTGTGTGTGTGTGTGTATGTGTGTGTATTTGTGTGTGTGTATATGTGTGTGTATGTGTGTGTGTATGTGTGTGTGTCTGTGTGTGTGTGTCTGTGTGTGTGTGTGTCTGTGTGTGTATGTGCTGCCCATATATTCTTGACAATAAATAATTCTATAGTAAATAGCCAACTTCACATGCAACAACCATTAATAGTCCTAACTATAAAGAAAAGAGAATACTATTGTATATTATAGTATGTTTATAATATATCTCTATTCTATATTCATTATTATTAATATAATAATTTTGTTACACTAAAATACTTTTTTTTTAAATCTCGGTAAAATCTAATTTTTGTTTCGTTATGCTTTAAATATGCACATTTTCTGTAACATAACACGACTACTTATAGCCTTATATATCTGATAATAAATTTTCTCTCTTAGACTAGTAAATAAAGGTAATCATAAATTTGTCAATGTGACCCTTTTAAAAGAATGATAATTTATGTAGTGTAAATAATAGAGAAACCATCATCCTTCGCATGTATTTATTGTCTTCTAAGATAAATAAATTTGATCAATAATGTAAATATTTCTCCGTGCTGTGAACACGAGAAGAACGCTTTCTTCTCAGCCAATATTTCAAACAGGTTGCACGTTTCGCTGACGATTCGAAAGACAATCAGATTTACAGGAAAAGGAAACGTTCAGGGCCGTAGCCAGGGAGGGGGGACAGGAAGGGCACGGCCCTTCCTATGACAACTTTCGCCCTTCCTGGGGCTGATGTCTATATACTTTCAACTTTCATCATTTTATTTTACAAATAAAAATATTGAAAAGTTTTTTTTTTTTTTGGAAAATAATATCGATGTTAGATACAGTAGCCGTGGTTACATAATACTGACATTTGACAACAACGCCATCGAGCGTCACACTGTCGCGTCATCGTTTGAACTTCCGAGTTGTAGTAATCGTTTTGACCATAAAATATGCGTATGCAGCAGGCCTATAAAACTCGAATAGCCAGCCTATTATACTGTTGTAGTTCGAAAGATGTTGATAGGGGACGATTTGGCGCTACTGGCGCTACTGTAGCTTCTCCGCGAGGCGTCACTTCATTTGTTTCTATGAGCTTTAACCTAAAACCTAAACCATATATTTGTGCTTTGTTGTGTTGTATTTGAACTTAGTAATTTATTATTTTCGTGTCTTTTTACTATTCAATTCGTTTTGAAAATGGAAATAAGAAAGTTTTTTACCAAGAAACCTCGTCTACGGCTTGAAACAGACAAGGAACCAAAACCAGACGAACACGAAGAAAATGGAACAGCTGCAAAAGTAAAAGCTACATCACTGGTTGCAGTGGTTGCTAATGTAGCAACATTATTACCGGCAAATGATTTGGCAAAACTCGGGGAACCAATTAAACAAATACAATTAAAAAACTACCCGAAACAAAACAATCGATCGTTTCATGCGGAATGGTATAAAAGGTTTAAGTGGCTGGAATATTCTCCGCACATGGATGCTGCTTTCTGCTACCCTTGCAGACAATTTCGGCCACTTGCAAGTAAAGAAGCCACATATACAGATACTAGTTACAGAAATTGGAATGCTTTGGACCCCAAAAATGGATTTCCAAAGCACGAAAATAATGATACCCATATTATATCAATGACTATGTGTAATGAAAAATTATACCAACAATTTAATGGTACTTCTGTAAAAACATTGGTTAACCAAAATGTACTTGAACAACATCGATACTATATAAAATGGATAGCTGAGGTTATTCAGTTTCTTGCCGTGAATGAGTTGGCACTTAGAGGAACCTACGAAGCGGAAGAACATATTGAAACAGGATTGTTTGTTATCTTATTTCGATATACCTTAAAGAAAGATGCAACACTCGCTGAATGCGCACAACATATCCCTAAAAATGCTTCACCTGAAATTCAAAATGTAATAATTGAAATTTTAGCAGAAATAGTTCGTGAAAATGTGGTTAACGATATAACAAATGCAGATGTACCGTGGTTTACATTGCTTGAAGATGGAACGAGAGATAAAAACAATCGAGAAAATGTATCCATTGGAATCCGATATGTAAAAGACGGTAAGATTTTTGAGTCTTTACTAGGAATTTACACAACAAAAAAATGGACGCTAAAACTTTTACTGAAATGACACTAAAAATTCTAAAAGACAATAATATTGACGAATCTCGACTTCTTAGTCAATGTTACGATGGTGCTTCGGTTATGTGCGGGAAAAAAAGGAGGTGTCTCTGCATTAATTCAAAAAGCGTTAAATCGACGTACAGTGTTACAATCATCGACTTCACCTAGTTGTTGTTAAGATGGTCTCGGAAATAATTGTTGCGAAGCACTTTTTTGATCAGTATCTTTTGTTACATACAATTTTCCAACACGGAAAAGTAGCAGCTCAATATAAAGGAAAAACAATTGTTCGGGTTCTAGGACAACGATGGTCAGGTCATCTAGCGATTGTAAATGTTATACTTTCAAACTATAAAGACATAATAACAACGTTAGATATTATTATGAAACATGAAAATTTTTCTGGGGAAGACGATGCAAAAAGTAAAGGATTAAAATCTGTAATGCTGGAACTAAAATTTCGCTTTGCTTTATGTCTTATGATGAAAATTTAGGAATTTTAGAGCCAGCTGATTCTGTTTTGCAAGCACGATTAAGTAGCTTGAAAGATGCTATATCGATTATTAAATCTGTCAAACGCCAAATTTCTATAATAAAAACAGATAAAGTATTTTCCGAAATTTTAAACGAGGCAATCAATATTTTAGAAAATATCGAAGACAAAGCTAGTTATAGTAAGAGAATTGGAAAAACTCTTGCCAATAGAAAGACTATGTAGTTTTGGAAAAGTTGCCAATATATACCAATAAGGAAGATAATTGTGCCTCACATCTTAAGATAATTTATTACGAAGTAATAGATTTAGTAACAACACAACTCGAAGAAAGATTTTCTGATAACGATGAACTTTTTAATTCCATTAGCAGCATTGAAGAATTTGATTTTGAAAAGATCCAGTATTTGAAAGAGTTAGGTAAATAATTTTTTTACTAAACTTATTCAAAACTGCATTTTTTGCAGGTATCATCATTCCATCGAGAAAGGAATTGGCAGTTGTAAAGGATTTTTTGTCCGACAAATTAAAAACAAACGTATTTTAAGAGCTGTACAAACAACGAGAGGTCTTTAAAAAAGTTACGAATTGTTTGCCTCCACTGCAACTATCGGATATAGTACTGCAACATGTGAATCAACATTTTCAACACTTATTGCTGTTAACCGTCCGCAAAGAATTTCTATGGAACACCAACGGATGGCCGATTTAGTGTTTCTGGCTTTTGAAAAGAAAAGAGCGGAAGCCATCGATTTTAATTTGTTTTTAACAAAATTCATCAAAAGGCGTAATAGCAAGTTGCAACTATTTTAATGTCCATATTATTTGTATTATTCCCAGTTGCACTGCTGACCCTTAAATTTAAAACTAGACTTAAACAAATAAATGCAAATCGAAATTTTGACAGCAATATTCAATTACTCATTTGACGTTTCGTTTCGATACGATATTGTAAATTTAAGTGTCAGCGGTGCAACCGGGCATTACTCGTATTTATATAAATTAAAACCTCAAACTTTCAAAAAAATATGTTTGCCCTTTCAATAAAATATTTCGCCCTTCCTAGAACCATAGCCTGGCTACGGGCCTGGAAACGTTCCGAGTTAAAATCGAGTGTGAAATGTTACAAATAGAATTTCATTTCTTTTATTCGTTGTTTTCTTTCACTTTGACAAAAACTTCAAGAGATACGTGATCGTTGGAAATCAGTAAAGAAATAAAATAGAAATAATTTTTGCAAGTTCTCGTAATTAGTGTTTTTATATACTTGAAGTCTTTGAGCTGGCTTTATTTGGAACCCGTTTAATAATAACAAGGTCTCGCGGCCACGTGCCTGTCTGGTCGCGAATCTGGGGAACAGAGTTCGATTCCGACCGACGTCAAAAAGAAATGTTTCGAATTTTATATGGCACAAAAGAGAACCCATGGTACAAATATGTAATCATCATTACCGAAATCCGTGTGCAAAGCAGATTGGCACACCCAGCAATATGTAATATGCTGTATGAAATGAAAATTCACCACCGAATTTTTGACTAAAGACAATACCTTCCTTACCTAGAGGTGGCGGAAGGTAAAAAAAAATCTTCAAACTTCATAAAATCCATATAATTAATATAAATTAAAAGAGCAAAAATGCAGATTCATTGGCCCCATATTCCAAGCACACTTTTATAATAAAAGCGGTTTTATGGAGTACACTCATAAAAATATAATGTAAAAGCGCGGTCCATAAAAGCACTTTTATTATAAAAGTGCGCTCGGAATACGGGCCATTGTCTTTAAGCTAAACATAAATTCAAAGTAAGTACATATTTCTGAGTAAAATCGACTCTAGAACTAGTCCGTCGTTGTCCGTGTTGTCTGCTGTTGGTTGATGCCCATTGTATTTGACAATTTTGAGTTTAAAGGGCCGATAATAAAACTAGAAGTTTATTTTAATTCGCGTAATCCCGCACAGTATTGGTAATGATTGATATGACAATGGCATTATATTCATTTCCACAGAAATATTTGAAATTCCATGAATCATTATTTGCAGATAGACATGGGTATTGTCAATAAACAATAAGCAAGCAATAAAATTATTTCAAATAATTTCGTTTTATATTCCTTTTGTAATAATTTAATAGCATTTCATCATAATTATCCTTATAAATATAAAAATATGTCCATATGAAACAATATTAATTAACGTTATTAATTAATGGAATTATCAATTGAATTATAAAATAAAATGATGTAAATAATGAATGATTTTAGAGTCAACACACTATAAGATAATTTTATAAGACCAAGCGATACATTCACCTAGAGAAGAAAATATTTTTTTAAACCTGTGGTTTCTAAATGAATTTACATTTTTTTCTATTTTAGTTAACAAGTGTTCCGCCTGAAGTTCTTGCGCAGAAAAGTGTTTCGCGGTATTGAAAAGATTGAGAACCACTGTTGTAGTATTAAATTCCACGTCTAAATCACTAAACAGATTTTATTTTTCACGTTTGGTAGCTTGTAAAATCAAATTTGAAATTTTATAAATATTGCTCATTTGTTGTAATAACCATGGAATTGAAACAAAATTACAAAGAAATATGTACATGTCGTTTGAATTGTAACAAAATTAATTTTATAGGTTATAAAATTTGAAAAATAACAATAATAATTATTTAAGTGTAGAATATAAGAGTAAAATTTGTTTAGTGATTTAGGTGCATTCAATTATCAGTAACTTTTATTTGAAAAACGAATTTCTGGCAAGTCACGCGTTATGCATTTGTTTGAAATTTTCTTTCAAATTCATGGCTATCATTACAAGTAAGCAATATTTATAAAATTTCAAATTCGATTTTACAAGTTACCAAACAAACAAAATACAATTTGTTTAGTGATTTATATGTAGAATTTTATCTACAACATTTATTTGAAACATTTTTGTCTAAAATTAATTGGGAACTATTGCACAAAAACTGTTTTCCCATCTTAAACGTCTATGATCCGCTTTTTAATTAACACCCGGTATATTCCAAATCAAGTATATATATATATATATATATATATATATATATATATATATATATATATATATATATATTCTATTTAGAAACGTTTTGAGAACGGCGAAGAAAAACTATTATAATGAAATATTCTAAATTAAAATTCATTTCCAAACAATCAAATATATTACGTATATTTAAAAACATATGATTGTTATTATATTTATTGAACTAAAAATTTAATCTAGTAAAATATAAAACAATTTTTTTTTTTTTTTGATTAAATTGTTATCTGTTGGATTACTGAATATTTGTATTTAGGTATATACATTCAATTTAGAATAACTATTGTTTTACTTTTATTATTAAATTTCATGTAAATATGTACATATAGGTACTCTAAAAATTGTAAACTATACGTATATAAATCCATGATGTATTTTGAAAAATCGTACTTTATTTTGGAAGCTAAGGTACGACTATTTTTTTTTTCTTTATATTGGTATGCATTGGAAGTACGAAGTATACGCCTATTTAAAGTATTCTCCTGCAAAGTGAATTATCATGTTCTTATATTTTACTCTGCAACCAGTCTATATACGCTGCATATTAATCAATCTACCCTTTCGATTTTTGTCTAATCACAATGCACTTCAGACTTCAGGACCTCTATTCCTGAGCATTTGTATTTGCCTAGGTTACTCATATTCGCGCGAATACAAACGAAAACCATAGTAATGGTATTCTTGGCCATTCGTTCAATTTGAATTCGCTTAAGACAAATGAAAATTTTATTCGACTCGTAACGAATAGTGAAAGTCTTTCGTTTTACTACTTTTGGACTGTTCTAGTCTACTATTTATATATTTAGATGTACTGTTTTCCTGACGTTTTACATTTTCATAAATATTTTATAGATTATATATAATTTGAAATAATATAAGCACTGATTTTGCTGTAAATATTTTTTTTTTTGGATATCTATACGTTTATAGATATAAATATAATGTGAAATATTAAAATTTATCAGTTAACCTATATTACTAATAATATACTAAAATAATTAGTAACAAATTGACTTACAATATCTACATCTTCATCAATTTCAGATAGTTATTGCACTATTTTTAATTGTTACTACCTCTAACAATGAACGTTACAATATTATTTACAATTAGCACACACTAAACACACTATTAATAACAATATAAGTAGTTAATAACATTTAGACACATTGAAAATGTTGTTTACACGAACGGAGATACCGATAAACTAAAACTAAGCACGATTCATTGCTGCCATAAACGAACAGACCTGTTAGAACAAAATTCTCATTACTTTATTCTCATTAGTTTATATCGATGATTTTGACGTTAGTGTAGATTTCATACAATATTATTATTTTCTTTAAAAAACGTTATTGAGTTGGAGGAAAATCTTCAGGAACAGATATTTATTATAGCAGGTATTCACATCTACGTTTAATAAACTTCTTTGTATGTTGAATTTTTACTGTATTTTAATTTAGTTTTGCTTTTAATATATTGCCAAGTCTCAACATTAATATAATGATAAGATTAGTATACTTTGGTTCACGAAATTTGATTATTCAAGGTCATTTTTAAGCCGTCTGATATAATATTACTTGAAAATAATTTTATTGCATTTCGTGTGCATAGGCGTGCAACGTGAAATATTTACGGATACATTTTAACTGAAAAAATAAGTGGAATTTATTAGAAAATTATGTTTCTTTTTAAATAATACCTTCCTCAACGATTTATGTTCTTCGCCTATGTTTTTGTAAAACACAAAAACATGAACTTGGCATAAACCATATAATAATAATTTGATTTAAACGTCAAAATCACTGGGTAAACATTAGTACAGAGGGTAGTGTAGTAGATAATTTGATGTCTATAACTCTACGACATACGTCATTATTATTTGTAGTGTGTTAGTAAATAATTTCACATTTACGTATATTTGTCACAAAATAAATTCCATAGATATACGTTAAATAAACTTTTTTTCTTTTTAACATGAAATGTTGCTAAGCTACTGCTGTATAAAGTGATGTGTATTCTTTCTTCGAAAAAGAGACCTTGAATAGTCATTTTTCATGAACCAAACTATATATTGTAATGTGCGCCCTTGACTTAAGGATAAGCGACCGCCGGCACTGGTAGAATATCTCTAGAACGGCGCCGCGCTGGGCGATGACGCAAACTTCTGATCGGCGTAGTAAACTCGTAATTAGACAGGTGTCTAATTAGATATGGTCACCTGATTCTTTTGTATTCAATGGAACACTCTAGAACAGAGACTTCGGGCTGTATAAATACCGTCGGGAGGACGGCCGACAGACATTCTGTTATAAGACAGTGTTTATAACTATTTAATCATAGTGTTAGTTATTTTTATTATCTTTTTAATATTTATCCTAATTATTTATAGTTTATTAAACGTATTATTTTAATTAATATTATTTCTCTGATTTTTACACTTCGCCCAAATAAATAAACGTTACAATATGTATAATATACCAAAACGCATCAGAAATGTATATTTCAAGTTGTCAACTAGGTGAAATCTAGTGTTTTAGCAAGTGACGAATTACGAAATCTACAACTATCCGAAGGAATTCAATGAAAAGTAAATAAACTAATTTTGGACGTTAAAACCCGATGTAATTCAACTTACTACATGGTTGATCGTTTTCTGCAATTATCTAAATATCTTAATATTATGTTAATGGATAAACCGAGAGTTTGCAGTCGATTTGGTAACTTTAAAACAATTTCTGCAATTGCTGCGGCCACTAGAGTTTGTTAATAGGGAAGCGTCTGGTGAGATGTATGTAACAGTTTCCAAAATCTTACCTATAGTAAATTGTTTAACAATAGACATATCTGGCTTATCGACAGAAATCGAGGAATTAAAGCAGGTTAAACTGGAAATGGAGAAACAAATAGCGCATAGATTTGGTTCTGTAGAGAAAAATGAAATTATTGCGATTGCTACCCTCCTTGATCCACGATTCAAAAATTTACATTCTAACCAACCTACTGCAACAGCCCAAGCAATTACAACTTTACGCGGATTAATAACTGAAGGAAGATCACAGGATACGGGTAATCCATCCAGAGGTTCTGACGTTGGCGAGTCAGCTGAAAAAACACGATCTCTGGAGACACAACATCTTCATCATGTCCATGTTCATAAGAAATCAGGGAATAACAGGCAACAAATGTAAACGATGAATTGTCACTATATCTAAACTTGAAGTGTGGGAAGATATGAAGACTGTATATCCTAATATATATGTCCAAGCCAGAAAATATCTGACAGTTGTTGCTACATCCGTTCCTTCTGAGCGACTTTTCTCAAAGGGAGGAGAAAATGTATCCGGGCTGAGAAATAAAGTTTTGGGAAAGAGACTAAGTAAAATGTTGTTCTGAGTGGTTGCTCCGAAGAAGGATGGTTCTAATAATAATGTTATTGTTTTTTTTAAATTGTTTTGTATTTTTATTTTATTTGCAACTTTTCAGGCATAATATGTTTTATTTTTCATACCAAATAAACCGAAGTAACATACATTTCTATTTTCTTCTGTATTTAAAACGCTCAAAATATAAAGGAAATACAAAGCTTAATTTTAAATAAAATTGCTATATTACAATCATTTTTGTATTGTTTAATATGTAAGAATATTATATTTTGTACTTTTTTTTTGGTTAAATAATACATTTACTAATAAAATGCAGTTGTAAACTAGTTTTTTTTTTTTAAATTCATTTATTCTGTGAATACTCGTTAATGATCGGTTGTACCAAAATTTTTAAATATACAAAAGCATATCGAATCTAAACGTCCATAAATATGGAACATTTTGTATGAATGTCAAATATTACATTCGAATTTGTATATTTAAACTAAGTTTAGAATTTCAGTTTTGTTGATACAACCGGCCATAAAACGTTTTAAAAACACATTGTCTATTGCCTATTACATTTATCCTGCAACAAGATATATGTTTAGAATCGATACTTGAAAGTAAATTACGAATTCTCAAGAATAGAGTCCAGGTCACGTGTTTATGTACATTCAGATGATATAAATATAATTAATTCTAATACGATTCTGAAAAATGACTTTAAACACAAATTAAATTGACCTCTATTTCAACATAACTTTCATATTATAAACTATATGAAAGAAGAATTCTCTACCATAGAATATCTCAACTAGTGTAATTAGATTTTTTTCAAATACGGGTATAATAGTTAAATCTCGAGATATAACAAAACATACTTTAAATGGAAACCTATGTTGAAAAATGAAAATAGTCTCATATTTTTTCTTATTTTATAAGCTTTTCAATGACGTAATAACATATTTAAATTATTTTGTTTTAAACATCAATAAATATGAATATTATTATATTGGAAATAAAAAATGAAAAAAAAAAACAATTATAAATTATCATTAACAATTTTTGTTACCTTTCGCATGACATCAGCAGCACTTAGCCCAGGATACGGCGTGGACCCCAGCGTCACTACTTCCCACATGAGGACACCAAAGCTCCAGACATCCGATTTGCTGGTAAAGACGTTGTCGTACAACGACTCTGGGGCCATCCACCTTATGGGAAGACGTCCCTCACTCTTTCTTTCATATACTCGTTCAGAGTTGCCTGTGACGTCACGGGCAAATCCGAAGTCAGCTACCTTGCAGGTGTGGTCTTCTGTGATCAGGATGTTTCGTGCTGCCAAGTCTCTGTGGACGATCTAGGAGAGAAGAATAGTTTTTATTGTTTTTTGAATTATTCCCATAAATATATTTTGTTGGATCATTGGCACGCAAATTAATTATCTAATTTGGTGTAGAACTGCATTTACTACTTTTCTATTCCAATAGATAAGCTAATTTAATTTTTTTCTTTGAAAAACATTATTTAATTTTCGATTTAGTTTTTAGTCTAATTTCAATATTTTATTAATATTATGTATTAAGGTCCGCTAGTTACATCTCTGTTAACTGTCAATTAAAACGTAAAATATCGCATCGAAAAATTCACAGATGTAATTTTTACAAATCACCTATGCTATAATATTGATTGATGCTATATTTTTAATTTTAACTGATTGTTAATAGACAGTTTGGCCAGAGATAAAATTACCGCCCATATTAAATATTTAACTGACCGATTATTTAAAAGATAATTCAAGATTTAATTTCGTCATTTATGAATAATTAACCCGGTATGCCAATCAGGTAATAACAAATTGATCATTATTTGCCTGGCTTACCGGGTTAATTATTAATAGTTTTTTCTTATTTTTCTGATTTATTTCTTCAATAAAAATGCATTTCAACCATATCGTTGAATTGCGTAATTTTACGTAGATTGCAAATATATAAAAATATAATACGAAAGTTAATGTCACTTCTGGTTATACCGGAAGCGATTCTATCATGCTTAATACCATGATTTGTGAGCCCCTAAGACTAGTTTTCAAATAATTTTAAATAAAAGAGTTATTTTAAGTGGCCCGTTTTTCAGTGTCACTTTATAATAAAAATATGAACTATTACTATAGACGCCGTCAAATAAGTACAGACTGATGCTCAACTTTTTCCCTTCTCCGCACTTTGTCCCTTGCCCTGTGGTGTTGCCGCTTTTTCATAACTTGGCATTTTCAACATGTCCAGTGAATTGGCAATAATGTAGAAATCTACAGTCCATACTTATTTGACGGCAAGTATAATAATAAATGTACAAAGTATAATTATTGTGATACTTAGTGAAACTATTCTAATATATTTAAAAATAATACTTGACACGTTTCACAAGATTTCAGTCTCTGAATCAACACCTCTCGGCTTAAGTGCACCACACTAATGAGCTCCAATATAGGGGAAACGCGTCTATGGTTTTAGTTGAGTAGGTCAGTCTCAGATAAATGACGGAGAGATTGATTCAGAGACTGAACTCTTGTAAAACTTATCAAGTATGATTTTTAAATATTATCTTTGAATATATAATACATATAAGAATGACAACGTAATGTATTTAGATTAAATATTTCGAGAGAAGGTGCCATCTATCCCTCCCTATACGAATTATTTCTGAGTTAGTTCAAAAAATACATAATAGGTGGATGTTGCACAGTATTGCCACGTAGCTAGAACAGCAAATTAAGATTTTATAAAGGTTTTTAAGTTTGCTACTGTAAAACAAGTATACATGTACATTGAAGATTCAAAATATATTATCTGGTTATTATGTAACAATATTTTTGAATTATTGATTATTGAATACCTCTAACAAATAGTATCTGGCAATGCTGTCAGCACGATTTACCGTAGTTCATAGTTTTATGGTAGGAGTCACTAGCTATCTATAATAATTTTGTGAATAAAAAGAGACAGATATAGTATGCTAGGCCATATGCGTTGCCATTCTTATATGTATTATAAATTCAAAGATATTATATTATAATACGAGTAGTTACATCACTTTTTAGTCTGGTGTAGAGAATATGCGTATTGTCATAAAATATTAATGTATTCATTGTTAAATTGTGTCGAATGAAAATAGAATTGATTAGTATTGACTAAAAATTTTAATGAGCCATGAAAATTTACTCTTGACTGGTTTATTGTTCTGCATAAATATTAATTTCAAATTCGTTTGCTGATATGTATCATGAAATATAAATTCTCTAATTCCACACAATAAATGGAAAACAATTGATATAACGAGTCACATAACAATACAATATATAATATTTAATTAACATTATGATTACCAATTGGCAGCTGGCAGAAGTATGTATAAAACAAGTGCTTACTGTATTAACTAATTAAGTTTGGAAAATCATGGTTAGACTCATGATTGGTAATGATAACACAAATGCTACAGACCAGTACAGCGCACAGCACATGTTTATATTTTCATCTCATTTATAACGGATTCATACAGCGTGCATATTGTGACGCAGAGTATTGCTGATCAGGCACAGGACATTTCGCATAAAGCATACGCTATTTAGTATTTGTCCCAAAGTACCACGTGCCACGTGCAATAAAGGGTGAATAATTTATTGTGTTGATGACGTTTTATAATTTTGTATGACACTAGCAATCTGAATTACATGAAAAGTACATTAAACACTATTCAGTTAATTTATAAGGTGGATAAAGATGTAGAATTTGTAGACACTTCGTAAATGGAAGGAGCATAGAAAATTGTGCAATAAAGACAGAGAGAGAACTATGTGATTGGCGTCTAGAAATGTATTATCGCGCTCTTGAAGTTTCGTATTTTATTTCTATAAATACGTAAATAGGGTGAACGAATTTGAACGACATTACGTGAAAAATAAACTGTGCATTTTTTTATAGTATCCTATTATTATTTTTATTATTTAAATGTAATTTTTATTTTATACCTTAAAGGTAAATTAGTATAAATTCCTCATGCACTTCTATAAAATATTAACCACTTTTTTCAGTTAGTATCTTCAAAAAGGTTACTAAAATTTTAAGATTATATTTCTTATTGATTAATGAACAGGACCTACAAGCCCAAACACATAATTAATCGGTCGGTTTACATTTTCAATAAACAAATTATAAAACCTACGCAAAGGATGAAAAATTTCTACAAATTTCTTTCGACTAGTTTAAAATATAGAGGCAAGCTCATAACCTTTTACTAAATATTAGTAGCACTACTAATGATTGCAACTACTCATTAATAAATTATTTGCGCTCATAAAGTAAAATTAGAACAAGTATAACTTAGTTGTACGTAGTACCTAATAAAAGAGAAATTTTGTAGTGATAATTAGTAGCAACAAAACTATTATCTCTCAATCAGAAGACTGTCGTGATAATTAAAAAATATTTTAAAAGATGTAAAGATGGGTGGAGTATATAAATATACAGATTTTTAAAAGAGACTGTAAGAAAAATAGTTGATTTAATCACAAATGATCTAAAACCAATATCTAAAAACGGTGGTAGCATATATGCAGAACTACAAGTTTGTATTACTCTACGTAGCTACTGCTGCTTAATTCGTTCTACTTTTAAGTAATATCATTTTCTTCTACTTGCCAATTTCAGCGGCGGATTAACGATTTTACCGCCTGTAGTCTGATAGTAATTTTCCGCCTAAATCCAACAACGATTATAATCAATTTATTTTTGTGTAATTACTGATATTTATTATTGCCATCAAATTTTCTTTATTGTAATCTAAAATTTCTGTTGTAATTAGAATAAATACATACAAGAACAATTATTATAACCAATTTTTTGTGTGATTGGTAATTTTCTTTGTTGGAATCACATTCTCATTATTGTAATCAAGCATTTCTTTGTTACAATTAAAAAACTTTTAAAGGTTCTTTTAAAATCTTACCATCTTGACTTTTGTTCATTATTATTTCTAAATTTTCTTAATTAAATTTAATAAAAATATTTTTTCGTCTATGATCAATTTGCGTGGGGCTCCCGTTTATTTGTCATTTTTTTTAAAGTAATCTTATTTTTCATATTCAATACGTACAACACTTCACTATTTCACCGCTCTCACAACTGTCAAATCTATGGTTATTTTACAAGTCTAGTCTAGTTGCATTCTAACCTTTATCAACAGATGTTTCATTTCATGCTAACATGTTTATTTCTCTATATATCTATCCCTCTCGAACGTTTTCATTAATGAAACAGGATTGCCACAATATACTTTACTACTAGTTAAAATAAGTTAAAATAAGTAATGATCTTATGAAAACCAGTATCACTAGTATTATACTAACTATTTTAGTAAGTAATTCTTAGGCTAGGCGCTCACATGCAATTTTCAATAACGCAACTGGTTCGCAACAGTTTGCTCATCCAAAGGTTAAACTGCGCTAACATAAGCAATTAAACCATGAGGTGAGCACACATGGAACTAAATTGTTTGGTTTCAATATGGATTTTATTTATTTCGGGTCGTTTTATCAATGACGTTTAAATTTTAATCTTCGTTTAAATACGAAATTTAGAGAAGATTTCAAGTTATCAAATAATGTGATCAATACTTATGTATTGCTGTAATTATTTATTATTATTGACTTTATATTATCGAATTTATAATTCAATATGTAATTTCAAAAATAATTAATTCAGGATGAATATATATTTTTTTAACTTGTTCCATTTTTTCTTGCGGAGCACCAAAATTAATTATAAATAACACTATACTATATGGTGTCAATAACTGTAAAATCTTTTCACTGTGCAACAACGTGGTTGCAAGTGAGCTCAGACGTATTTGAATATACAGAACACAAAGAAATTACACATAGTTTCGCAATTGTTCAGTTTGTGACAGAACACAAATTTTTAAGTTGGCCAAATTTGCAGTTGCATGTGTGCGCTCAGTCATATAAACCCTTGGCAGTCACTCATGCAATCAAACTATTTCGCAACTGAAAATTGCATGTCAGCGCCTAGCCTTAGTTGTAAAATTTAGTAAAAGGTTATGAACCTGGCTCATAGATTTTAAACCTACAAAAAGTGAATATGTTTTTTAAGTATTCCGCCATTTAAAATTGGGTTACATCGCCTTTATTAATAACAGCAACTTTAATTCTATTATGCATTGTTTCATTTGTATTCCTAAGCCCCGTATATTTTTCAGTGAATATTGTCCCATATGTCTTGCAAGGTAGGTTTTATTGTACGCACTGGATTTTTACGAAGTTGTTTGTCACTGTATCGGTAGAAGCTAAATCTGGACTAGAAGATGATCTTTAAAATACCGGTCGAACTATTATCATTTGTCATCAGTCACCGGGCAACGGGGAACAGGAATATGGAGAAGAAAAAAAATTAAGTAAAACCATTCAGCATTTTGTATGCACCACGTCATTTGTTAATCAATTATTGACTACTCACCCCTTTGTCCACTAGATAGTTCATCCCCTTGGCCACCTGATGCACAAAACTCGTCAAATCTCTCCCCGTTAAAGTTCCGCTCTTGCCATGTGTGTTTCCGTAGTGATGTCTCTCTGCTCTGGAATCCCGCAGGTAGGTTTGAAGTCGACCCCGACCCACGAACTCCATGATGACAAATACTGGCTCGCGTTCCGTGCAGCTGCCGAGAAGTCGGACTACGTTAGGATGCGGGCCAAGGGATTTCATGACGCTTAGTTCAGAGAGCAAGTCGGATCGTTCGCGGTCAGAAGCGTTGTCTTTGAGGGTTTTGACAGCTACTACTGTTGAACCTTCCGTACCTAGAAGAATAGATAATGAAGTTAAAATATACAAACACCAGGACGAGCATCATGAGTAACAGTTATAATTTAAAAAAAACAGTAATTAATTTTTCTTTGACGGAGTGCCACCGGTACCTGAGACGTCTGTACCTATCACTAAAATATATTAAACATTGGAACTCGCATACTCTACCTATCAGCATAAGCTGAACTGAAAACCCATTGAATGTCAATAATTAGTCCGTTCGTGCAAGTCCGTATTGAACCGGACATAGCCGAATATTCGTATACACTTCTCCCTACATTTTATTTAAAACATGTGCAATGCGCACTAAACGCTCCGCATAGTTCCGTATTCCACGAAGTAATTTCCGTGAACTCATAACTTGTCACGATGTTTGCTGATTCCACCAGCAGCAGGCATTTAATGGGTCTTCACTATTATAGTACGAGTACGTATTCGCATTCCAGTCAATGATATATTTCAGTGGTTTGTATCTTCCATATAATACACTCTACCTTTGGGTAAAGTAAAATTAACAAAAAAAACTTTTTATACTTTTTGCACGATTAAGTTATTTTAAATGTTTACCGTTTTCACGATATTAAGCCTTTTTTATACAGAGTGAGTCACCGAAATCGCCGTCTTCGATATCTCCCTTGTCGTTAGAAATACAGCATAAGTTTATTAACAGAATTTATTCGTCTACTCAAGCAGCATAACGTAAAATTATTTTCACATATACAGGGTGTTGCATTACGACTCGGCGAGAATTGTTTGTCTTTTTTTAAATGGAACACCCTATATATTTTTATATATTTTGAATTGTATTTTATTCACCTATACGAATATATAAATTTTGTTTTAGTTTTCCACAGCGTTGCCAAGTTATTCCGTTTTTTCTCTAAAAAAGATAGAATACACACATTGCTTTATAAAGGCTTACTGAAGTTATTTTAATAGTAACAATTAATAATTTTCTTTTCTGTATAACTGTAATTATACTCTATGTTCTGACATATTTTTTGTAAATGTAATTATACAGGCTGTTCAATAAAGCGAATCAAATGTGCTCAATTTCATATGACTATAACTCGTCATTTTCAAATGGAACACCCTATATTTTATTATTCAGTTGTATGTATTTTTGTATTATCTTCATATGTTATTAATGGTATCCTAGGCCTAAAACCAATAATTTCGGAAATTTTCACCATTTTTCTCTAAATTTATATATTCAATTAAAAATTAAATCTAGTATACCATGGATATTGTTTTTTGAATAAGAAACAATTGCAGTAATAACAGTAGTTTCATTAGCCTGGTTATTATTAATAACAGAGGGATTAAGTAAATTAATTTATTAATATGAGTCTCTCACAAGAAGAACTTACAAATATGGTGTACGCACTTGGAGAAGCGGAAAGAAACCCTCTTTTGTCGTACTGAACATGACCAGTTCTTTCAAACCTTTCCCTTAGTTTTTCAAAAGAACGCGGATTTGGATGTCGTCTTCCCGGAAACCGTTGTGCATAAATTCTTGATGCCAAAAGAGGGTTTGTTTCCGCTGCTTCAAGTGCGTACACCATATTCGTAAGTTCTTCTTGCGCACTCTCCACGCCAGCATTGAGTGCCCGTGAGGTGACGCAGGCGTGACCAGCATACACCATATTCGTAAGTTCTTCTTGCGAGAGACTCATATTAATAAACTAATTTACTTAATCCCTCTGTTATTAATAATAACCTGGGTAATAAAAATACTATCATTACTGCAATTGTTTCTTATTCAAAAAACAATATCCATGGTATACTAGATTTAATTTTTAGTTAAATATATAAATTTAGAGAAAAATGGTTAAAATCTCCGAAATTATTGGTTTTAGGCATAGGATACCCTTAATAACATATGAAGATAATACAAAAATACACACAACTGAATAATAAAATATAGGGTGTTCCATTTGAAAATGACGAGTTATAGTCATTTGAAATTGAGCACATTTGATTCGCTTTATTGAACAACCTGTATAATTACATTTAAAAAAAGATATGTCAGAACATAGAGTATAATTACAGTTATACAGAAAATAAAATTCTTAATTGTTACTATTAAAATAACTTCAGTAAGCCTTTATAAAGCAATGCGTGTATTCGGTCTTTTTTAGAGAAAAAACGGAATAACTTGGCAACGCCGTGGAAAACTAAAACAAAATTTATATGTTCCTATAGGTGAATAAAATACAATTCAAAATATATAAAAATATATAGGGTGTTCCATTTAAAAAAAGAGAAACTATTCTCGCCGAGCCGTAATGCAACATCCTGTATATGTGAAAATAATTTTACGTTATGCTCCTTGAGTAGACGAATAAATTCTGTTAATAAACTTATGCTGTATTTCTAACGACAACGGAGATATCGAAAACGGCGATTTCGGTGACACCCTGTATATACAAAAGTAGGCTGGTAGGTAAGTAATATCTGTATATGTACGGTAATATTATTACCATACTGACATGTCAACAAGAATCTACAAAATGAAAATAAAATGAAAGGATATATAATGCTTCTCATTTATTTAAACTTTAAACAGATAAAGTTAGTGTATCGTTCTTAATACACAATTTTTGTCATATTGACATATGTCCAAATAATTGTTTTGTTTATCATAGCAGCATGCTGAAAGTAGCATTAATTTCAAGAAATTAAATTTATTAGTAACATTTTCATTTGCTGAAATCGATAAACTATTGAACAAACCACAGATGTTATGAATCATAACTAGCCTTACGATTACGATGTCTTACAAACCTTGCTCTACCAGGTGGGATTTCAAACCAACATCTCCGGCAGTTTTGATACAATCCTATATCTTTTTCAGCGAGAGAACGTATGCGTTCCCGAACCAAATTTATATTATTATTATGATTATTATTTGATTTTTACTACTATTATATTCCTTATTTCTATTATATTTACATTAGTTCAATTATATTAATCTAAAAATAATAACAATACAACTCTGGTATGATTTCCCCCGACCAAATTTTATAGTTGCCTACGCAAAACAGGTATATTCTTTCGTTGACCGAAGCATAGGTATGTTAACAACTATTAAATCCACAGCAGAGGGGTGAATATGCATTCAGAAACGTAATAACAAGTTTTCAATCTAGTAGCGTATGGAAATACTTTTTGACCTTTTCATAGATGTCGTTAGTAGTACAGATTTTACAGTAATTCTCAAACTTTAATGTCAAAATACTATAAAAATGTAACATATGTTGGAGAACTGTTGTAAATTTCCCACAATTCTCTATTGCATCGTTCGAAATTCTTTGACATTTAAAACTATTATTTGTGAATTTTTATCTTTATTGCAATATAGTGCTTTATCATTCAATATATTTTCGGTAAGTATATTATCTTTCATATTAGTATTATTATACAAGGATGATATAAAAAATTAACAACAAATTAATATTTTAGAAAAAGATCACATGAAATATTTGTAACTTGTGCGCAGTGAAAACACATTCTTGCAGAAGTTGACAGTGCCCAGTAGAAGAAATGGTGTGTGTAAATATGGACCAGAAGAAAGTACGTCATGGCGGTGCTCTTAGATGTTTACACTATGGCAGAGCAGCAAAATATGCCATTCTTTGCCGAAAGGACGTGAAGCTTCATAAAATACATCAAAGAATCTTGGAATAGTATGGTGTTGTCAGTTTTAATTAAAAAAAGGAATATAGAAGAGGGTAGATTTGTTAAAAAAAATTGAACATGACGACGAGGAAAGAAGCAGTGCATTTCTGGCTGATATTTAAAGTAACATTCCTTTTTGTAATAAAATTACTTCTTATAATAATAATAATAATAACAATAATTCAAATTTTTGTTTCCTTGGTGTATGTATGTATGTAGTATGTGCTGAAATATTATTAGTTGTCGCTGTGTAGTTTGAGATCTGTAGTTAATTATGTAGTTATTATTTGATTTAAATACTGTAATGTATAGGGCGCGAGCAGTAATGTGACTTTGTTGGCATAGGCAAGCAGATATGGGGGTCCGTGTCAGTTGCAGTTGACAGCTGAGTGAAACCTTTTGTATCCCAGTTTTTCGCTATTGTAAACTTGGATTGCGTTTAGACCAATCAGAAATCTGGAATCGTAGGCCCTATCTTACTCCTAACTCTATTCTTATCTGAAATACGGTATAAGTACTTTTATTATTTTTCTACAGTGCAACATTTATATCACATTTCTTGAAAATGTTTTTAATAAATTATCTATTTTCGATAGATATTAATTATATTATCAAGAAATAAAATTTAACTTTCAGAATAATTCAAAATGAATTAATATTTCCCATCACCTTCTCAGCTGTCAAATTTAGTTCTCTGGCCTTTTCATAGGCGGCACTAAAACTTGTTATCACAGTTTATAAGGGAGATACCCAATCTTTTACTATATATTTTCCTTAATCTATGATCCACAGACTGAGAACGTTAGAGCTGTCATCATGTATTGACACAAGGAGCACCTATTGACATTCAAGTCACGTAATATGTAACTCCAGTGTAAATAAATAGGATGCGGTATGAAAACAATGTCATGGAACGTGAAATATTCAGAGTTTGCATCACGATACGTGTGTTCATGTAAATAAATTTCATACCGCACTAGTTAATACCGTTTTGCAGTCTACGTGATATTTAATGATGACAACTTTTAAAATTTAATATACTCGTATATTAAATTGGAAAACAGAGCAGTTTTGAATTATGGTAATTTTTTTCCCGTATTTTTTTATTTTCTAAAATATCAGTGGCGTATCCATCAGAAATTCTTTTTGATGGGGGCAAGTTCCTTTAATTATAGGTGTAATCAGAATAACATATACAATTTTCTAGGTGTGTATTAAGTAATAGATACGGATTGTTTAAAATAAAACAATTTATTATAAACTGACAATATATTAAAATTATAAGTAAAAAATCCGTCAATTCTATGTATTTTGTACAAATTCCATAAAGAAAGTCCCGAAGACGCGCATTCTTTTCTCAATTTTGGAGGAGGCAATTGCCCCTTTTGCCCCCTCTGGATACGTCACTGTAAAATATATTTTTTAACTTTGTAAGCTAATCATAGTGTAATAAGTATTTTCGTAAACACTGTGTGGATGAAAGATAAGAAACAAAAACAGTACCTAGTTTAATTTTTATAAATAATTTTGCGACTTTTACTCAATATTAAATGATGTGGACACCATTTTCAAGTGGGTACATTGTATTCTATTGTTTTTACTTTCCGTCACCTTTAGATAAGGAAAAGGTATTGTCTTTGGTCAACAAAATTAATGATGAGTTTTTAGTGAATAAGCATGTTTTAGGGTCCCTATAATACGATTTTACCATTTTTACGATGATGTATGTATATATGTATGAATGTGTGTGTGTCTGTGACAAAAGTTTCGGATCGCATAACTTCAAAACCACGATTCCAAAAATGATATTGTATTCCTCAAGTTTACATCCAGAAGAACAACTGATTAGATTTTGGTTATAATTGGTGAACCGGAAGTAGCCTCATTTGAAGATTTAACAGTTAAATTTGATTTATTGACATTTATCGTTAATATAACTTAAAGAATATATTATTCTCTATACGATTTGATTACATTTTATGCTTCATATTCAATAGATATAGAGTTAAATAATTTTAAAGTAATTAAATTTTATAATTCAGTCAGCTATACTAAACATGGAAACTACTAATATATTCACATAATTCAAATTGACAGATGTAAGTATAAATAAAAAGTAAATTAATGTGGCAGAGATGAGGATGTTGAAGCAGATGTTGGGGAAGACACGGAAAGATAGGTAAGGAAAGAACTCTAGTGTTACAAGTTTTTAGAAAGATACAAGCGAGATTATTACATTGGTTTGAAAATGAGGAGAAATGAAGAATATATATTGGATGAAGAATGAATAGCTTAGTAATAGAAGGTTGAAGAAACAGAGGAAGACCAAAGATAAGATGGAAGGACTGTATTGCGGAAGACTTGAGAGAAAAGGAACTGAATGAGAACGATACGTAAAACGGAAATGCGTGGAAGAAGAAAATAAAAAATACCCCTAACGAATGGGGAAAGCTAAAGATGAAGGAGATGTTAGTGTTAAGTGCAATTTGCATAGTTTGTTTATGAAATAATTTTACTGGAAATTTAGAATATTTTGCAAGAAAATTTATGTATGGAATTTATACATAATACACAGGATTGGCGGTAGGTATTCTGCTGGCCACAACAGATTTTTTTAAAAATAAAAATGCTACCTGTATAGTACAAAAGCAGTTCTTATTGTAAATCGTAACTGGATCTTTTATCTCTTGATCTGTATACAAGTGAAGTATGGAATCAAGAAATCCCATTTTTATTTGCATCGAAGTGAAAAACTAACAACCAACATTGTTGGCATAGAAAACCTCAAAAGATATGCACTTACACTAAAGAAATATTTTTAGATTCAAGTCTGGGATTGGAAGATGAAATCAGATATCACTGTGTCTATACACGTATCATATCGCATAGTATCTTTATCTCATAATAATAAAAATGTTTCACACTTTGATATAATAACGATTATAATTTACATTCTTGCCGTATGAATAATTATTGTTATTAGAATTACTATTATAATGTATTTAAAATTGTTTAGAGCCATTTTGAAAGAGATGTTATTAAATTTGTCATTTGGATTATGCCCTCAAGAAAATTAGAAAAGATAAAACTTTAAATTAACTGAAATTTCTAATTAATCTTCTTAAGAAATTACTACAAAATATTTTTCGTAGAGAAATTTATGAAATTTCTTACGATTTAAGATTATAACATTATTTTCATTATTAATCCGCATTTCGTTTTAATTGTTATAATTAAACCAACCGGAGAATATCAGGTATGGTAAGTATATGAAAAATGTAGCCCTTTTTTAAAAAAATAATGCAAGGCAAAATAAATAAAATATTTTTTTTATTTTCTTTATTATCAAGTTGTGCACAGAGAAAATAACACGGCATCGAACCCGAACCTGAACCGAATGAAAACCGGAACCAAACCGTAACATTTTAGCAAACCCAAACCTAGAACCAAACCTCAAATATATTTTTCAATTGAACCCGAGTCCGAACCGAACCGAGTGTTAAAATTCGGGTTCAGGGTTCAGGTCTGGTTCAGGTTCAGGTTCATTTTGAGTTCGAAACGTACGCGTAATCGTAATACAGCTGATAATCGACGCCTGTATTGTCTGTTTGTGAAAATTGTGTTCGCGTTCTTGTCTTGCGTAAATTCCGGCTTGTATTTTAAATTATTTCTGCATAAAGATTGTTATTTCAAAAACATTAATTCAGTTTTCATTAGGTCGAACCGAACCTGAACCCGGAACAAAACCGCAAATTTTATTAATGTTTGAATCAGAACCGCACCCAAACCCATCTCTCAAAAAATAAATTAACCAGAACCTGAACCGAACCCAGTTTTTGGCGGGTTCGATGCCCTGGAAAATAATACCGCGTATCTTTAATATTTAAAATTATAGTTTTTTGTTGAATCGCAAACGAAATGAAAACTACTTTTAAATAATTGATTAAAAGAACAAGAGTGTCACGAATTCTTTACAAAAATCAAACTATTGATCAGAACAATGAATTGATATAAAGTTTTGCGTAGATAATTTAAACCTAAAAAATATTACTCCTTAAAAATAATTGCTCAAAAATCCAGCTCCCGAGAATTTTTAAAAGTCAGCGCCTATGCGCCTGAAATAATAAAATTAGGCAAATTATCTGCCTAATTTTATTGTTTTGTATAATTTACTTATTTTTTTAATTATCTTCTCCCTCCCGCCCCTTTCATAAAATAAATTGTTGTTAAATTCTAAATTTTTAAACCGGAAATTACTTAATATCTTTTTTAGTTCCTGAGATATTTGCGTTCAAATATAGACTAAACACTCAAATATATAATCCAAAAATGGGTGGAGATACGAGCTTAGTAACTTCGCCATTTAATTCTAAGGACAAATTATTATTTTAATTTATAAATATTTTATGGAATAATGGAAAATAATCGGACACGCAGTCTTATAAATTATTTATTTCTTGGCCCACCTTTCGACTGTACAACAGTCTTCTTCAGGGCTAGAAATCGTCAAAGATCGAGAACCAGCATCAACACTTTCGAGATTAACAAATGTAATTGTTATATAATATAGTGTATATAATATGTCAATTTTTAAAATTATTTTTAGCTGGAGGCTGGAACGCAGAAAACTCGAAAAAAAATATGTAATTTCATTAACTTTCGAAATTTAAAAAAAATGTGATATCAACGATACGAAAAAAAAATCATTTCTAGCCCTGATGAAGACTGTTGTAGAGTCGAAACGTCAGCCAGGAAATAAATAATTTATATAAGACAGTGTCCGATTATTTTCCATTCTGAAATTAGTCGATCGTCAGTTCTACCATTATAAATACTTTATTTCAAGAATGTTTAACAAGATTGTTATGATTTATTTTATTTTTGTAATTTAAATTCTTTGCCAGGGATGGCATAACGTTAACGAATTGTTACGTATTTCATAACGTTATAAAAAAATACTTCGTTACATAACGTCGGCAATAACTTAATAAACAACAAATTAACATTATAATAACGTTTCATTATTATAACGGTACAATAACCATATTTTTCTCGTTTGTAATAAAAATTCATTAAAAATAAAAATAAAAAACAATGTATTAAAACCACTTACAGACTTATCAGGAAATTATACTTTTAAACGGCAAAAGTCTTGTAAAATTGGATAACGTTATAGTGAAACGTTATTTGTTGTTACGGTTACACAACGTTATTTCGTAATTATAACGCTATTAAAAAAAATAATGAATGAAACGTTATCGGGTATCGTTATGTTACGTTTTCCATCCTTGTTCTTTGGTATTGAATTATAAAAAGAAAGGTATCATAAAATCTATATTTTATAGCTGAAAGAACAGAAAAATAAGATCTTTTATAAATAATAATATTCTATAAAGGGTAAAATAAAATGACCTCTGTTTGTTCAATTATGTTCATTCAGCTATAACATGAGAGAAATAGAGTCCATGTTATAAACAGTTTTTCAGAGAATTCATATTTATAAATACCATTGTTTTTAATAAAATGTGCTCATAAATGAAATACACAGACTGCAACAATTTGAAGTTGTTTCTTCTTTTATCAGATATAATAAAATGATATGAAACAGAATTCCGTGCATACTGCATTACTTCAAATAGAAACTTTAAACTTTGAAACATTGTTCATTTAAAATTGGAAAACTGTAGAGAATAAAAGGTAAAATTATAGCCCTGAGAATTGTAATTTTTTTTTGACATATGAATGGTATAGGGCATTATTGAATAAACTTTTCCTTTTTAATAGGATTTAAAATATTAACTGATCAAGAGCCAAACTAC
This sequence comes from Harpalus rufipes, assembly GCA_951394225.1. Lineage (NCBI taxonomy): Eukaryota > Metazoa > Arthropoda > Insecta > Coleoptera > Carabidae > Harpalus > Harpalus rufipes. The sequence goes on along the minus strand of OX596279.1, from coordinate 21,427,384 downwards.
TCGTATTTCTCTCTACGACATTGTAAATTCTAAGTACATTCTATGCTATAATGATAATGAAAGCCATTGTAACCATACTTTATTTTTTTACAATATCTGGAGTCTGTGTTTACATGTGGCATTATGATACTTGATAAATATCTTACCCGTTTTCGAATTTGAGAGAACTGCTAAGCAATTGTGTAAGTTACATCTCTAATTCAAAGCCGGTCCATTGCCACGTTTAGCAAAATAAAACTAGGAGAGGAATCGATAAGACAACCAATTTATTTTATTTTTATTTTTCGTACGGCGTACAGCAGGTCACAACAAATATCATAGAAAAAAAAAATGTACATGATTGAAATGAATTGAGATTCAGAGAAGCAAATAGAAAGTCATTAGTCTTTATTAACTTGGAAAGTAATTAATTTTATGTATGTTGGCATTAATGAAATAAATACAATGAACTAATTTCATGTTTGAAGTTAAAAAGGTATTAATACAATAAAGTTATGAATACCTATTTCTGATTTGTTATTCATGTGATTGACAATTTTGTAAATAACTATTTATTTTTAGATTTTAATAAAACGATACTTGTGTCGTAGGTAACTCGTAACTGTTGCATATTCTAAATATAATACCGCGTAAATGTTATTGATATTAAATTTCCATTTAATTGTACTGATTAAATTTATTTTATTCATTGGACCATACAATACGATGAAATAACAATATAATTATTAAAATAAATTCAGTCGTACACTTTCTACGCCTACGAGTTTATCCATTTTCTTTTGACATTTACTTATTTATGTATGTGTATGCTACACGAATTCGGGTATTGTTCGAAAAATTTGCTCAAAATTAGTTTTGAACACCTGAAAATACCCAAACCCGAATTTATCCACTTTAACGGTTATTGCTTAATCAGAATGGGAGCCTTAGCGCAAAGCTAAACGTAGAAGGCGCAGGATCGGGCGTCTTGCTTAAAGTACGCGTTACACAATAAAAATTGGGGTCCTATACCATTTATTTTTTCTTTGATCAAAAAATTCAATGCGTTTTTAGTGAATAAGCACGTTTTAGGGTCCATATAATACGATTCTACCATTTTTACGATGATGTCTGTATGCATGTATGTATGTATGTATGTAAGTATATATGTATGTATGTATGTATGTATGTATGTGTGTGTGTGTGTGTGTGTGTGTGTGTGTGTGTGTGTGTGTGTGTGTCTGTGTGTGTGTGACGAAAATCATTCAATAGATATAGAGTTAAAGAAATATAAATATTTAAATTCAGCCAGCTATGCTAACCATGGAAACTGCTAATATATTCAGATAATTCAAATTGACAGGTGTCAGTATTAATGAATAGTAAATGAATGTGGGAGAGATGAGGATGTAGAGATAGATGTTGGGGAATAAGGGAAATAACTTTAATGTTAGAAGTTTCTAGAAAGATACAAGAGAGGCGATTACATTGGTTTGAACATGTCATGAGGAGAAATGAAGAATATATTGGAAGAAGAATGAATAGCTTGGTAATAGAAGGTTGAAGAAACAGTGTAAGAGATAAGATAGAAGGACTGTATTGCGGAAGACTTGAGAGAAAAGGAACTGAATGAGAACGACACGCAAAACAGGAAATTCGCAGGAAATTTTTGAATTCACTTTCCACTTGTCGATAAAGTATCTCTTTATTTTTACATTATAAATTTTCGGACGATGCCCGAATTCGGGTATAGAGTGTAACATATATGTTCATAGAAAAGTACATATGTACCTAATATTTATAGTATTAATTCATACTCATTAGCCATTAATTAATTAATACTTTCTACGACAAATTAGTGAACAAAATTATTGGAAACAAAGTTTCAAACACGACAAAGTCATTTCATATTCCACTTCATTCTAAATTACAAAATTAATTTCGTATGTTCTATAAATAATACATTATACATTAAGGCCCGCGATTTTCATATCCTAATAAACTACCTAATAGCATTTGGGCAAATAAATTATTTATTAGATGAATAAACTTTGTTGGCAAAGCTAATAGTTTTATATGCCATAAACATTCGTATTTGTAACATTGGAAGTTGAAATTATTTAAATATTATTTAGTTGGTAGTTAAATAAATAAAATAGAAACTTTATAACAAGTTGAAATTTACTCATAACTTATTTTCGCTAAAAATGGCAGACACGAGATTCTAAATTTGATTTACATTATTCTACAATTTATTACAACTGATGATTTGATTTGTTCGTCGTAAACAGAGGTGGTACTAGCTGTACTAGATTTCTAGGAGTACATATAAAAAAAAACTTATCTCCATTGTCACCACAGTTACAGTAGGAAGATTGTGCACTTAATATCGGACACTCTTTCTTTTACAAGGCAGTCATCGGATTGATGATATTATTGTGGATTAAAAAAGTTATTACAAATAAAATCCTCTATAATTGATTTCTGTATTTATAGCTAGATGCACATATACAGACTATGAGTATATATTTTGTTTTTGTAGAGTGTATCATTTTGCGCTTATAAAGTATGGAATTTTACACAAAAACTAAACAAATTCTAGATTTAATAGATTTTATCTTGCACTATAACGCAAATTTGTATGCCCGGTGTTATAAATGATCCCAAAACATTTCCCTATAATACTCTATTAAAATGCATTGTTTCAAATATCTGTAAGATATTGGTCTCCATAGAGATTATTTATTACATTCCAGAAACGTGCTTATCTAGAAAAATCAGGAATTGTAAAATTCCGTTGTCTCACAATATCTCTCTCATAATACGTACTGAGGCCAGTTGATAAATGTAAGATTAACATTAAAATTAATTGAAATTTAAAGTTATTATCTTACAATTTATATTCAAACAGATGATATATGCAACTTACAAGCACTTATTTATAACAAAGCATAGAATTACTAGATTTACACTTAATAATTTAATCTAGATACAGAGTACGGATTAAGATGACACTTTACGATACGACAAACTAAGCTTCCAAGGTTAGCTATAAGCCCTACGTGCCGAGAAAGTCTATATCGATCTTTCCCATTATCAGTCTTCCACTGAACTTGTTAGAAGGAACCGAATGCCTATAACATGTTGTTTTACGACATAAATATATCATCTTGAAATTTACTTCATACAATTTGTCACAGTCAATATGACTAAATGATAATTCTTCGTCTTGTTTTTTTTTTTAATTAAAAAGGAAAAGAAATGGTGAATAATATAATAAAAAAATCTGTTGTGGCCAGCACAATACCTCTCGCCACTTCCTTTTTTGGTTAAATATGTATAGGGCGCGAACAGTCATGTTACATTGTTGGCCTTGACAAGCAGATGTGGGGGCCCGTTTCAGAATTATAATAAGTAATTATGTACATATATATCAAATATCATAATTTTTCATTCTAAATTTAGTGATTTTCCAATTCCATGTGGTTTATTTTTCTCAACAAGTAAATTCCACACTCCTGGTGACTAATTAACTACGTGAATTTAGAAAATCTTGAATTTTTTTAATGAAAAATTCTGACATTTGACATCTATGTACATAATTACTAATTGTCATTCAGATACGGGCCCCCATATCTGCTTGTCAAAGCCAACAATGTCACATAACTGCTCGCGCCCTATACTTATGTAACCAAAAACGGAACCGGCGAGATGTATTGTACTGTCCACAACAGACTATTTTTTAATATTCTCGTACTAGATATATTTTTACCGTGAATTTAAATTATGTTTACATGGTTACCAAAGACGTAAATTTAAGAATTTTAGTATCAAAAAATTCAGAAATTTATTTACTAAAATTAAATGTATAAAGCTAGCCATTATTTTTTACGAGACAAATAATATATGAAAAAAAAACTGTTTTTCCATGTTAAATTTTGTCAATAATTGCTTGGGACTCCAGAAGAAATGATAAGAAAACGTGGTAATCGTTTTTGTGTTTCGTTAAGAAATAAAAAACGTTTAATGATATCATCAAAGCGGTAATATTTAGAAAATTTCAAAATATAAATAAAAACTAAATTTCCCCAAAAAACATATTCCTTTGTACGCAATAAGATAAAATATTCGTATGAAGCATGTAATCCTACAAACGCGAGTATCAAGTATTGTAACGAAAATTATGATGCGCTACTAAGACGACAGCTTTCATTACAAATGATAAATTGTTAAACGAGATACGTTTATTATACGAGAATATTTTTATATTTCATCAATGAATATTTGGAATTATATATTATAGAATACCAGCATTGATCAATATGTTTTCTACCGCGATCGTTGTAATATTTCATTGAATACTCTAAAATGAAAAACCCAAAGATAAAATATATTATATGTTAAAAAGGGATATGTTTCAATCCATACACCTTTAATAATACAACAAAATAGTTACAAATATATCATCATGGCATATTACCCATTACTGGGTGTGCCAATCTGCTTTACACTATGAAGAAAGTACAGAGATATTGGTAATGATTATGACATATTTGTACCGTGCTGGCGTTTACCAGGAGTCACCACACGAGCACTCATTGCTGGCGTGGAGATGCACCACAGGAGTTACTTTTGTGCTATTTAGAATTCGAAATAATTTTGGCGTCGATCCGGATAGAAACCGGTTCCCCAGATTCGCAAACAGGCACTCAGCCACACGGACACAAGACGCCATAAAATTGTTAGACATATAAATATGTAAGAAATTATAATAAATAAATAAAACAGAATTTTAAACCTCCATTATCTTTTATTATGCTTGTTTTTAGTTAAATAATAAAAGATAATGGAAGTCAAAGTTCGGTTTTATTGAACAATGAGACATTTGACCGGTTGCACCAATATTTTAAATGAGAATTAAACAATTAATAAATTAAATTAAAATCAACACTTATATAATTTATTTTGGCTATCATGGTCAGCATAATATTGAGATTTTGGTGAGCTCTAAAATGTTTTATGTCGGCAAATATAACATAACCAAACAAAACCTAATCTAACCAAATATTGAGCCAATTTTTTCCCCATTATATAGTTCATGCTGAGTAAATATTTAGCTGGCGAATCATTTAATTACTTGCCATATATTTTATACGTATGTAAACGTTGATTTAATTTAATATTTGTTTAATTATCAATTAAATATTGGTGCAACCGGCCATAAATCTTATAAATTGAAAGTTAAAATGTAAGAAATTTATAAAAAAGAAAATTTCAATTCTCGTAGTTAAATTCAGAGTCTTCACTTTGATAGTGAAACATATTCTTACCCCCGATGTCCAGAGCTTCACATTTCCAGACCTGTCCAAAAGCGCCCTCTCCAAGGATGTTGAAAATTTTAAGTCTATGTCGGGGAAACTCCCATCGATCTCCACTCTTCACCGCAGTTATCTGTTGCTCGTCCGCCTGTAAATTAATTATGAAATTAGTCTCCAAACTGTTGAGTACCACCGGAACTGCTCTTCTCCTGTTTCTGCTAATTAATTAAATATGGAGAAAAAAAGGCTTGCGTAAAACTTTTCCTGTACCTATCTTTGTCTTCGGTTTTCGTGGTTTTATTCCCAGTAGCTGTGCTAATTTTTATGTAAAGTTTGTTTAGGTTGTTCTTTATTAAAAGTATTGAATAATTAATTTTTTGCTTCCTGAGAGTAAGAACTTTATTTGCTGAAACAAATTTTTTATTAAAAGCATTAATATCCATTATTGATATTTTTCGATATCGGATTAATACTTTTTTTTTAAAAAAGATATTGGTATTTGTGTTGATTGCGTTAAAGGAATCTAGGTGAAAACAGTCTCACAAAAGTTTTTGTTGGTTGTTCTAACCAACAAAAACGTTAGCACTAAAGCTTCAGGATTACTTTTTATTTTTAATGAACACGAACTTGTTTGTCTGCTGATTTAATGAAGGCTGTTTCTTTTTTGTTTTTCCTTTTTCTATAAAAATGGTATTGTAGTATATGTAGGAAAATTATTTTAAATTTTAAATGAGAGCAATGCCAAGGCGTATTCATTTTTACATTCAATTGCAATTAAAAAGAGCATAATATATTACATCCGAGGTGGGATGTATCATTACAGCCGAGGTTTTATGTATATTAGCGAGAAGCGAAGCCTCAAGGTGAGATACAGCGCGAGGCTGTAATGAAACTCCCACCGAGGTATGTAAACTATATTATTCACAATCATCCTCTTTTAATTCAATAATTTTCAGAATAAATCATTGAGTTATAACCTTTAATTTTGTTAATGTTTTTGACAGTTCTTTTAAAATTTGTTTAGCCTACTTTATTATAGGAATCTATGACAATGTTGCAGGCAACCCCTGTATAAACATTTCCAATCCATGGGGTGGAAGAGAAATCTGTTATTCCCCACCCAAGAGATTGTCATTGTAATTAGAAATGACGTATTTCCCAACTTCTAAGAGGATAGGAATCGACATATTACTATAATGATTGTAACTGACTAAACATACCTACCTACCTTGTTGGGTTATGTTTGTTTAAAAATTACATCTGGGTTAATTTTACGACGTAATATATTTTATATAACCAGGGATGTAAAATATACCAAAAAATTTAGAAAGTAGTCATGATGTTTTCCCGCATACTTATTTATGATGTGAATATTGAAATGTAGAGGGATGTAGATAAGGGTTGGTATTTTCTTAATTAACGGTACCTAAACAGCCGTCAAAATCTTTATTGTAAACAGTCAAGAGATGTTAGACTTCCTCTCTCCATCTATAACTGCTGCAGCTGAAAGACCATTTTCATAAGAAAAATGCAGGGAATACAAATATAAATACTTATTTGTTTTTAATCTTCAGATGTATAAATTAGGTTTATTTTTTGCTATACAAATTTTATAACATAGTGAAATAGATATGAACATTTTTAAGACTTTTTATTTTCGTTAACTGCTTAAATGTTAAATTTTTGACATAACATTTTAATATTTATTATGATTATAATTTTGTAATAATTACATAAAAAATACTGTTAGTAAATTTATGCACACATTCGGTAATGCGGTACTCCATAGTCAAATTTTAACATCTTAGATAAGAATGCGAAAATATACGTAAATTAATGAGTAAGTGAAAGAATTTTATTTAAATATTAATTAGTTTGTAAACTATAAGTGATTGAAATCGATTAATAATTGGGGTGACGTATCAGGTCGTTGCATTTTGATTCTTTGCTTGAGTTTAAAAGCGAGACTCGCGCGGTTTTTTCGCCCGCCACCATGAAACAACAATGGAAAAACACTAGCGCCATCCACCGCCATAATTTGTATTACAATATTATAATTATAAACGCATTTTGTTTAATATTTTTCTCATAAATATAGCGTATAAGTTTATATATAAAAATATTTCTGCTACGCGAACATGAAGCATATATTCTCTAGAACTAAGAGTTTGTCGATCACTGGTGAAGACCTGCTACGTCACGCACCAAATTCTTAATTTAAAAATTCATATTTCGCTTATTACGTAAAATTTTCAAGTCGCGTTTGCACTAAAATTTTTAGTTAATCATGTTTCGTATTGTACCCCATTTAAAATGTAATACGATAATATATAATTTTATCCGGTAATTTAAACGGTAATTTTGAATCGGTAAATTACGCGTGGCAATTACCAAAAAAAATGCGGTAATTTTACGTCCCTGCTTATAACAGACAATTTAATCAGAGATAGTCATTTTACTTGCTCCCTTTAAATTTGGCCCTAAGTTTATCTATTAATGTATAAAATATAAAACCATCATGATAATTTTTTTCATATTAATTTTGCATGTTTATTAATTAAATTTGCCTTGTAATATTTCAAACAAATGGATAAAATCTCATTATTGTGAAAATAATTTCAATTTATGAATTATTGATGCAGCATTTTAATTTAATTTTTAATCAGCGAACGAAATGAATTCACGTATAAGCGGGTATGTAATATGTAATAATGAAAGTTCTGAAATTCATTCAATGCTAATCATCCTCATTGTTCTTTTTCGCACCACCACTACCGTCTTTATTAGACGGGCGTTGCCCTCAATATGATACACGTGACGTCTGTTCCCCATGGGATTAAATTACGAAATTTCCAATAAATTTTTATTTGATTCTCACACAAACTTTCTCCTGTTTTTCCTTGTATTATATAAATTATGGATCCGGGTTTAAAAGTTTAAATTAAAACATCAACGCATCCGGGAACTCATTGCGCAATAGCCTTCATTAAAATTATTATAACGATCGGAGAGTCTCTCTTTTCAATAATTATTAGTAACGTTTTGTCACGACTTTAAAATTGTTAAATACAAGAATAAGAAAATCGGTAGGTATTTATCTCTCATTTGAAATAAATATGGTTTATCAATTAACCAGAGGGCATTTTCGAAACATTATTAATAATTTGACAGTTTTTAAATTGGTAGTTTTCAGGGATGTAATAGCGTAAATTACCGGATAAATTACCAAATGAATTACCGTAAATTACCAAATTTTGTTTACTGTAAATTAGCAGAAAAATTCCGAGATATTACCAATTTTTTAAAAATTAGGCATGATGTTTACGCTTACTTATCTATTTAAACAGGTAACAGACTTTAAACTTCCACTCTCCACCTATAACTTCTGCAACAGAAAGACCATTTTCTGTGTATGTCAATACTCAAAAGAAAAATGCAGAGAATACAAATATAAATAAAGACGTCTTTTATTCCTTTCTTCCAAATATTGTAAACGCAAATATAATATCAAAGAGAATGAGAACACTTTGGATTGATAATATCGCTTTATTTTTCGCTATACAAATTTTATAACAGTGCAATATTAGATGATTTTTCAAAGATTTTTTATTTTCCTTAAAATGTTTAAATGGTAAATATTTGCCATAAAATTTGCACATTTTAATAATTATGATTTTAATTTGGCAACTATCTATAAAAGAATACTTATCTATAAATTAATGCACGCACATTAATTTCTATTGGGTAATTTCGTGATAATTTTTCTGTAATTTAAAATATATTATGGTAATGTATAATTTCAAATTACTGGGTAATTTAAACGGTAATTTTGAGGTGGTAAATTAAGTGTAGGAAATAAATGAATTCTTAATTATTTCCTATTCAACGTGATTAGATATTTCATAATTTTTAATAAAACATTCATGCTGGCAGTGGCGTAGTAAAAAGAATTAACTGAAATATAAGGAATAATTTTCCGAATTTGAAAAAAAAATCTATTTGATTGAGAATCAGCACATCAAAATGTATAATACCGTCAAATTTATTTACCCTTTTTTAACACCTGTATATGAACCGCATATGTATATCTTATAATCAATAATTCTAGCGTAACTCCTATATATTGGGACTTAGTTTGTAATAATATTTCGGGCGGTTTTGAATTCCCAACCCGCCTCTGGGTTTTAAGATTTAAAATTTAGGAAACGGTGATGAAATATTTTTTATTCATCACATACTATACTTACGTACGAAAATGCGGGTCACGGAAACATTAGAGTAAGCGACTATTTTTCATTCTAGCACATGGCACTTAAGAAATATGAGGTTTTGTGTTCTTGTAGGACATTATACTATTATTTACAGTATATCGTGTTTCTTGAGTGGTAGCATTTTCAAAATGTATGCGCCACCTTGGAAAGTTAATTAAAATTACTGTTTTTTTCCTTTTAATGGTTTTTCCATTAAATTGTCAAATTTATTTGGTTAACTTGCGTCCTTCAATTTATCGGAACGTTTAAAACAGAAAAAAAACTGATTTATCTTAAAAAATAAATAAATATGTACAATATTTTTTCCAAAAACATTGTTACAATGAACAATTTTGTTCAATTGTTTTGGGGAATTTTTTAATTTGTGAAGTCGGTTAAGTTACCAACTAATAGTCAAATACATATCTTTCATATTAGTTGTTATAACCTGTCATTAAATATTAAAAAATACTGCAATTATATTTTTTAAAGTAAAATAATTACATCAAACACTAAAGCACTCTTTTAATTTAAAATACAAAGTATTTATTTGTAGTTTCATAACATAGTAAATATAAATTTTAACTATAACCTAACTCGGAGTTGCTGAACAACATGTACAAAGGTGCGAATGTTTGGAAGATGATTCGGACTTCACCAAAGGCCAGTACAATGTCTGTATTTTTACTGATTATAACTTTTATGATAATTATTAATCTATTTATTTGTCAAAATTTATTTGAAAAAGTTGACCTCACCTTTATCAAAAACAATTGTTTCATTGTTATGGCTACTGGATCATACTATTATGAAACGCCTAAACGACTCGTTAATTTATGGGGCGGTAAAAATGCTAAAAAAAATGAGGTTTCGAAAAAAGTTATTAAGAAATATTGTTGTCCTTGACGTGTTCTACTACTGGTTAAATTTAATGTACTTATTTCTGTTATATCCTGTAAATTTTTGTAATCTATTTTTTATAAAACTTATCCAGAATAAGTAATTTAAATATGTCCTTATCCTTATACTGTCATACTGAAATTACTAAGTAGAATAATTGTAATTCTAGTTCCCTTGCTAGGATATGAATACTGGAATGTGAGACTTACTGTGGTATTGTTGGAGTCCCTGTCCCAGGGCTCATAGCGGTTGGAGAACGCTCTCGGGCCTCTCCAATTCTGCATGGCGAGCGAAGGATCCTCTTGAAGAACGATTCCTCCGTTTGATTCCTTCGCCTTTAATTTACAAGATCAAGATAATAAGATTTATTCTCAATTGCAGACAAAGAAAATGCTTCACCAGATAACCAGATAAGAACCCCTTTTTACCATAATTGATTTGGGTTCACTTATGTACTTATTCCTTTTTTTAACATGATTTAAGCATTCGTTGGTGAACTAAAATCATGACAAATTTTCAAGATGTTTTATAATATATTTTCCTTTCAATTTTAATATATCAAGGATCTTCCTGAATTCATTATTTTTTTCATTTTCCTTTTAATATTCCCCCATTGTACGTACATAATTCATTTGATGAATCATTTTTAATTTTCCCTATCAGGATTCTTTTAATATATTCTTCAATTATTGTTCTTTTTTTCGGTTTACAGATTGATTGAATTAATTTATTCTACGTTTTATCTTTTCCTTCATATATAAAAGAAAACATATAAGAATAATTACAATTTGATTTATACAATACATACATGCATACATATACATAGTATTCTTCACGTAAGAATGGCACTGCGCAGCAATGTTTCGTTTATAGGTAATTCAATTCGTGACACCGACTAGGAATCTATCCTTTTCTGCAACATAAAATGCACATACAGACAAGACCGTTATTTTAGCCGTTTTCCATAGTTTTTCCCAATGTCAAATTATTTCCTGAACAAAGTTACGACATACGTCGCCTTATGAACAGATTCTATAACCTGTGTGGCAGAAAGAAACTACTTCAATTACATATGTTGCCAAGAATCATATACTTTTTATTGCGCAATGCCATTTTTACATAAAAATCACGCATGTTCCACTCTTTTAACAGCATTCTTACTAACAAATATTCCTCACTCTTAACGTATTAAACTGACTGATTTTCAGTAGCGAAATACCGTATCCGGACCTCAATAATAGTTACCCACGCAATAATAATCCTTCGCCATCGCCACACATTCCTGTCTAAACACACTTCTTTCGCGTCATCCACATTCATCATCGCATTCATACATAAGAGCTCAGCTGACTCACTCCACTCTTCGAAGATCATTCTTACTAACCGAACATCTTCATATAGCAAATATTCCACATTCCTTACATATTAAAATGACCGATTTTCGGTCGCGAAATATCGCATCCGGACCACAATAATAGTTACGAAACAATCATCCTTCGACATACATTCCTATCTAAGCACATTTTTTTCGCCTCGGTCACATTCATAATCGCATGCATACACGAAAACGAACACCCTCAACTCCAACAACATACACAGGGTGGTGACCGTGACCGCGGAATATAGAACCTTAACATGTTAAATCATACTTTCTTAATTTCCTGCTTCCCTAATTATTTTGGATAAAAATGCTTTAAATAAAACATGTAGAGCATAAAATTCTGCATCTGAATCAATAAGCAACATTAATTTTGTATGCCTTGTAACGGCAGAAATAAGATATGAAAATGTCGAAAATCACCCAAAAATAGCAATACCCATGGATTTGAGACAAAATAAATAACAAATGTCTAACGTCTGTCACGTTAGGGTAATTTATTTTTATTGGATATTATTTCTAATTTCTGTTTCAATTAACAATTATCTGCTAATTTAAATTGATATTTGTTCACTTGACTGATTTTACAAATAATAATAAAATTTAATTAACCTAGCTTGACAGATAAATCGTTAACATTTGTTAATTTTTTGTTTCAATTCCATGGCTATAATAGCTATTTTTGCAGTGAGTTTCGATATTTTCAAACCTAATTTTTGACGTTACAGGGCATACAAAATTAATTTTGCTTAATGATTCAGATGAAGAATTTTATGCCATTCAACTTTTATTTGAAGCTCTTTTACCTAAAATAATTAGGGAAGCAGGAAATAACGAAAATCTGATTTTACATGTTAAAGTCCTATGTTCCGGGGTCGCGGTCACCACCCTGTATGTATTCATATACGCTTTACAGTTCATTCGTCATTCTCTCCACATGAACAAACCATCCAACTCTCTTGACAACATTCTTCCTGACCATACATTCTTTATACACCAAATTATTTCTCACGTGATCCCGCCTTACATACCAACATACACACAACGTAAATACCTCACTTTCCTGGCAGTTACTCTCTTTTTCTGCTTTCCCGCCCATGCCCAACGTTCGCTTTCATACATCAAAGCAGGCACAAGCACTCCACTATACACACTTAACCGAGCGTCTCTAGATATGTTTACGTTTCGAGCAAACGAACCTAGAACACCCATTGAATCTTTTGAAATACTAACACTTTGGATTATTGAATTTATCAACATACTACACCAGATTTATACTTCGTCCATCGTCCAACTACTTGTATTAGGTACAATTAGGTATTGATACAATAAGAATAAATACTCAAATCTTTATTAAAAAGAAAACACCCATACATACATACATACATATCAATTTTAATGAAAATATTTCGTAGGGATATTTCTGATTTTTAAATTTTTTATTATAAAATTTGATGCAATAGGGTGGTTGAAAGATTTTTGTATTTATAAAATAACATTATATCCTCGTAATTTTGCTTATTAAAACATTATTTATTGGAAAAAAATATAATGATTCCTATAAATAATGAATTATTATACGTGACGTCAAAAGGCACTTCCAAGGAAACAGCTTCGAATGTCAAACGGAGATAAAGACACGTAATTGCACGCGATGAACAAGAAAGGTTGTTTGTTTTCAGGCAGCTAATAGAAATAAGTGCCATCCTACTTTCCTACGTCATAAGAGTGGGAGGTAGTTTTTGTCTAGAGTTTACAGTGCGATTCTTTTTAATTCAATATTTAAAAAATATGAACAATTTTTTTTCAGTTTATTATGAATTAATTTGTGTAATCTTTCGCATAAAATAATAATAAAAAATGTGCAACCACCCTGTTGATCAAAAAATCTAAAACCCAGTAAACCTATTTTAATTTTATTTGTAGAATCGTTTGGTAAAGATGATGTCACCAAATTTTGAAGTTAAATATCTCGAGATTAAGTTAGGTTGTTACGTTAAATTAGGTTAGGTCACTAATAACAAGAACGTAATAGTATACGAGTAGTTCTGTTAATATCTTGTGAAACTCCCAAGGTCATCGTGGCGTATGCAAGAAACAGGCGGAGCGGAACTAATATACGAGTACTACTTTATCGTGCAACGAGAGAGAGAGAGATAAACATGTTGGACTGTATTTATAGCTTTTGTTGGATGTATGTTTAATTAAGGATGTTAATTAGAGTTACATTTATACTATTACACATGCATCGTTGTGACCTTGAGAATTCGCCGAAATTTTAACGAGTTATAAGTATAAACATTTGTTTATAATAGTCACATTTTAAGAATTGCCTAGGGTTTTTACGATGTGGTGAATTTCACAATGAGATTGTGCGTCTTACGTACAATTAGGGAAATATTTTTAATTTTTTTCATTGACATGTTTTGTGATTTTATATTGATGTTAAAATGAGTTTAATTAAAAAAGAATATACTGACTTTTATATTAAATAATTATAATTTAGTTTTGATGCGAATCATTTTTTTATACATTTTATTACGTAATCTACGATTCCATGTTATTAGAAATGTTAATTTCATAATTATATAGATATTGGTTCATATAAAAAATATGACAAAAAAAAATATTGGCACAAATATTATGTAATTTCGGTCTTTGTTCGTTTCAAATTTACCCTCAATGCCTCATTGCATTTTTGACCGTCTACTTCTCTCAATGAATAATTTAAATCTTGGATCTTAACATATAAAATTATATAGGGTGGTGACCGGCACTCCTGACTGACCATAGGACTTTAACAGAAATCATACTTTCATAATTTCCTGCTTCCTTTATTATTTTTTACAAAAAAAAACTTCAAATAAATGTTTTACAGCATTAAATTCAGCATTTGAATATCTCAAGTTAATTGTTATTATTATTTGTAATATTTCTTGAAGTAAACAATAGAGTCAGTTCTATCTGTATAGTATTGAAAGCTTACAGACTTCATTTTCAAATAGAAATTATTGCTTTAACTGTTAGAAGATACACCAGAAGTAAATATATTAACCACGTACTAAATTTGTTAGAAAGTGAAGTCCGTTGTAACCAAACAGGACGCATGCAGCTGCCTACTAGATCGCTAGAGGTTTTAGCGAAATAAATCTCTTGTTATTTCTTCTAGCGCTATATCAGCTAGCGCTAACCCGGCTGAAGGCGAGCTAAAACTATTGGTAAACATCCAGAGAATAATTGAGTTATGGTCCCCCAAAGAATATAAGTTTCCATATCGCCCCTATAACAAAAACGCCCTTATTTCTTAGCTATTTCAATTCTAGCATCTTATTTTTTTATTAATATACATTATTAAGCATATACTTTTACTATCTTTTACTAATTTCTCTTAATTTGGTTGAGCTGCAATCCCCCATTATTTATTTAAAAAAATATATAAAACAAATAATAAATTTATTGACTTTACAAATTACATGTTGATTCATATGCATCATTTTATGCTCAACAACTTTTATTTAAAGCTTTTTACCTAAAATAATTAGAAAAGCAGGAAATTACGAAAGTATGGTTTAATATGTCAAAGCCTTATGTTAGATAGTGTCCGATTACACCCTACATGAGTATAGATACTGTTCTTACCATATCTTCCTTGCTATTTTTCGTTTTGCCGAGATGAATTTTCTTTCTGAAAATGATTGCCAGCAATCCAACTGTCAAGAAGATCGCGCACACCGACAAGACCGGTATCAAAGTCACACTTAAATCCGGGGGCGACTTCAAAGGAAAATCCGCTGGATACAGTCCTGTCACATTATCATCCAGTGAATTCAAAACTGCTGTACTCGTTCGAATTGTCGTCGTAGACGTTGTTGTAGATGACATAGTGAACTCATTTTCCACTGTCGTGTCTTCCAGAATGTTGTCTTTGGGCGTAATCAAGGGATAATTAACAACATGTGGGAATGTGCTGTTATAAGGAAGAGGAACTCGCCCCAATGTCGTCCCAAGCGGGTGGTCAGGCGGGGGGACGTCCCTGAGAGGAGAAAGGGAGGCTGGTGGGCGGTTGGGGAACGAGGGTGGTAGTGGTAGGTAAGGGGGGCGCATTCTGTTCCCCCCTGAAGGGGTGAATGGCTGAGAACTGTTTATCACGTTCACAAAGACTTCGGTCTTCGCTGTAAACCTGCCGTCTGAAACGGTCACGTATAGGAATATGTCCTGGCCGACCTGAAAATAGAAATAAAATTGAGTGGCTTGTTCCAAAGAATGCTTATTGAATTTAGATGTTTTGTTACCGAATCATGAAGGGTCGTTACGTTTTTATTCTATTTACTAAAAGCCAATAAGTTTCATTGTGAAAGGCGGATCAATTTGTACTATTGTTTCTCTTGTCATGGTACACTCTTCATCAAATTCAAATATGTAATTTACTTAAAACAATGTCAATAAATTTAATAATACAAATATAGTAACTATACAAATACATTAATCAACGACTAATAACATTCTACATACAAAATTGACATTCAATAGCTCAAAATTTACTTCCAACAATTGATCAATTATTGTCTAATTAAGAACAGTTAATATTCCTTTGCCAAAGGCCAATTTAGTCATAATATTTAGAGCCAAGTAAAGCTAGCAGTTTTGTCAATACGCAACATCTTATAATAGGTATCAATTTTATATCCCTTTGTTTATATCCTTTCAAGCTCGTGGCCTAAATTTTCTTCTCATGAATAAATATTCTTAACTCAAGTGGTTCATACAATATTTTATCTACAACTAATAAATAATATGTACAGGGTGTTATTTAAATAAGTGTACAACGCTTAACAGATGGTAGAACTAACCCCATATATAGTAAATCTAGCAATAATTCTTGTTTTACATGTTTTCTATAAGTACTGGAGCAGAAGCCCGTTAAAACTGAACAATTACGTCAAAGTTAAGAATTTTGTAAAAAAGTAAAGTCACTGGCTATGTTCAGCACCACTCATTACTGGCATCGCTGAGCACCGAAGTTTGCCGAACACAATGAATGGACGAATGTGAGTGGTCCAGCAATTGCATTTGGGTAACATCGGCGCTCAGCGGTGCTTATCGTTGCCAGCGCTGCTTTGAGAATATCAAAGCCAATCAACAAAATAAAAAATAAAAACTTCCTGATAATATTTTGAATCAGAGAACAGTACAAGTCCATGATTGTATTTTGCTTATAATTCTATACAATTTATATTTTCTCTAAAAAAAAAATTGGATCAAAATATATCTCTCAAGAAACTTTGCAAGTCGTCTGTATATACGAAAGTTGTATCTTCTTTTACTATGAAGATATATTTTTTTTGTAATTATCTCAAAATTAATTTTGGACTCGTTCTGTTTTTGGACTCACCAATTCGAAAGATTTCATTAAATTAATTTTTAATTAATTAATTAATTCGTTTGAGATGATAATGTACCCATGATTATTGATAAATAATTTAATAAAATCAATCACTATCAAAATTTGATGACAGATGTCATCTGTCAACTCAAACAATATAACTGTTTAATATTTTTGTTCTATTTCTCACGGCAGTCTGTAAATAGCTATAAATTACAACTTTTATCTTGCTTCTCTTTCGCGAACGAAGCAAAAATAGACAATTTTGGACTTACTAGATGCAGTGGACGAACATCGATGACGTGGTGAAAGAAGTAGTGCATTTCTGACTGATATTTAAAGTAACATCCCTTTTTACCTTTCGCTAAGAGAGGTATTGGATTCATGCTAAAAATCACATATCCAGATTTTATTTTTTTTGTATTTACAGTTTTGTTCTAAAATAAACAGGACAAAAATTACAGTCATATGATAATTTTACCATTGTATTTTCTATGGTTCGGAAAAAAGTAGAGATCAATAGTGACATCACACACTTTTTCTATGAAATGAGGCATTTTTTTCGCTTTTCGCCACGAAGCGAAAATTTGGTACCATGCGTGTCTCAATATATTCGCCTGTAAGCGTACGACTCAAGGCGAAAAAATTAAACTAACGTCATTATTTTGTCATAATTCAATACAAAGCCAATTTATATCTTTATTATATGTACAACTGTCATAATATTTTCTATTTCAATAGTATAAAATCCGAAAAATCCCAAAATAAAAAGAGAATAATAGAATTCTAAAGTGCATGCTACCAAGATAAAGTAAAATTGCATTCGCCTGTTTCCTATGACAGAATTCTAAAGTGCTTGCTGTCGCTACGTATATAAATCCCGTAGGGAATAAAATATAGTTCACAACAAAAAAAATATGTGGCATCAGTTATAGCAAACGCATTCGTTCACATCGAAAAAATAGGTAAATTAGTAGTCGCGCAGTGGCAATGGCAGCGGTAAAAGTTGGCAAACTCCAAACTTCTACGTTGCCATTACCGCTGCCGCTTAATTTATTGACAGTTTTGACATTTATTGACATCTGATAAAATGAGCAATAGCAAAAAGATTATTTTGTTGTGTGCATTTATATTTATAAATATGATAATGAGAAATGATACATTCCGTCAAGAAAATACCGGGAATTGTATATTAAAAAGCCCGCTTAAAGGCAGTGTCGAAATTCTTTTTGTCGCTACGTTGGCACAACTGTCCTTTATGCCCACGCGGAGTTTGAGCGCCGTCTGTTATTTAGTTTGTTTACAGTGCTCCATTTGTCAGTTCATCTCTATTGTATTTTGAGATGTTTACAATGGATAAAAATATCGAACAAAGAATCTGTCTCAATTTTGCATTCGTGTGCCGAAGCGCTGAAAATGTTACATAAGGCTTACGGTGAATCGACTTTATCAAAAACATGTGCGTATGACTGGTACAGTGCATTCAAAAGATGTCGAGATGCGGTGGAAGATTTGTCTCGCTCAGGTCGGCCATCAACGTCTTCAACTGAACTCAACATCACTAAAGTAAAGGAAATGGTGACTGAAAATCGTCGCTTAAGTCTGAGAGAGATAGCCGTTGAAATTTCTGTGTCTCACGAATCAATTCGTACCATTTTAAACGAGTATTTGGGCATGAACACGTTGGCGCTCGACTAGTGCCGAAAGACCTGAATTTTCTGCAAAAACTCAGTCGCGTAAGGATCGCTGAAGACATGCTAGAACGAGTAAATTCGGACCCCACATTCATAAAACACATTGTAACTGGTGACGAGATATGGGTTTACGAGTTTGACATGCAAACCAGTCAACAAGCTTCGGAATGGCGCCTTCCAACTGAGCCCAAACCGAAAAAAGCACGTCAAAGTCGATCAAAAGTGAAGGTGATGTTGACAGTTTTTTTTCGATTATCGCGGTGTTGTTTCCATCGGAATTCTTGCTAGAAGGTGAGACAATAACTAAAGAATATTATTTGAGCGTTATTTGGCGTTTTAGAGAGCAAATTCGTCGAAAAAGACCAGATTTATGGAAAGGAAACTCATGGATTTTGCAACCACGATAACGCACCATCTCACAAGGCTATCATTGTGAACGAATTTCTAGCCAAAAACTCAACAAATCTTATCAAACAACCACCGTATTCCCCTTATATGGCTCCGGTCGACTTTTTCCTCAAATTACCACTTCGAGGCACCCGTTTTCAGTCGATAGAAGACATAAAAGAGAATTCGCGGCGAGTACTGAAGTTGGTTCGTGAAAATGCGTTTAAAAATGTTTTGATGATTGGATTATTCGTTGGCATAAGTGTATTATTTCAGAAGGGGCCTACTTTGAAGTATATAAAATAAATAATATCAATCAGAAAATTTTGAAACTCCGTATTTCTACTTTATTCTAATATGGAAAGAAGCCATTAGATTTTGGTGTCAATCGGATAACCGGAAATGGCACTTTACTTGAAGCTCAAAATATTTTTTCTTCAAAAAATACCTTTAAATGTTATTTTTTGCAATTTATGTTATTATAAAAATAAAAAGATTGTTAAATTTTCTACAGGTTATATATATATATATATATATATATATATATATATATATATATATATATATATATATATATATATTATGGATAAAGTTATAAAATACTATAAAAAATTATATCCCGGAGCCTATGCATTAAACACAACTCCATGGTTACACAGCTCAAATGTATGTAACTGACAGATAAATGTCAGTGTCAAAAAAATAATCATTTCAAACTAATAATAGTAACGTTTTAGAAAGAAAATTCTAAATAGATCAATAGGTAGTTATATGGAAAAGAACTTAAGTATTAATAAATATGTAGGTATGGATTAACATAAAAAAATTAAAATATATATAATCACGACATATTACCCATTGCTGGGTGTGTGTAAACTGCTTTGTACACAGATTTCGGTAATGATGATGACATATTTGTATCGTGCGGGCGCTTACCAAGCGTGACCTCACGGGCACTCATCACTCATTGCTGCCACAGGGGTCAATTTTGTGCCATTTAAAATTCGAAATATTTGGCATCGGTCGGGATCGAATCTGGTTCCCCAGATTCGTGACCTGACACTCAGGTGCGCGGCCACGAGACCCCAAAGGTGTATGTATTTAAATTAATAAAAATTAAATGGCGGGAGGTATTGTGTTGGCCACATCAGGTTTTTACTATAAATTTCGTACGCTACCAATGCCACTAATTTTATCACTGCCGCTATTTTTTTTTTTTATTCTGAATGGGCCTTAATGATCTGGGAATAATATAATTTTCTTATATATGTAATACATTAGTCGTAGATTAAGTATAGTGTACAACTCGCTATAATGGTTATTGTAAGAGCACGAGATAAAAATATGTAATATATCGTACATATAGATGTTACAAAAATAAGGTTACATTGATGACTAAATTTTGAAATTCGATTTTTTATTTAAAAAGCTCTTAAAAGGCGCAAAATAGAAAAACATAATATAAAGAACTCATTTCATAATTGCCGATTATTTTGTTCGAAGGGTTGCGCAACTGCGCTGCGCGTCGTTATCCAAACTTTCTTCTCACAAAAAAAAAAATTCATTCTTTAATATACTATTATATCATTTATGTATTGTGTAACTTCGTTTATTTATTCCAGTGTTCTTGTGTTGCAACTAAAGCACTTAACCTGTCTATATCTTCTTATCTTTATTCTTCACAATGACAATTTTGAATGGTCTTGAAAACTTAAAAAACGCCAGAATTATTTGATGCGCTCATATGGAAAAGTATTTGGCAAATTGTGAGTTAAACAAAAGTAACTCAAATTTAATTGTTAAAGTTTAAATGTAGGTTGAATGTTAGTGTGTCCGTGAAAGTGTCTTGAAGTCAACAAAGTCCAGCATTTAAGTAAAAAGAGCAAAAATAATATTAAACATAAGATTTTAATTAAAACTTTATTTCTGATTTGAGGAAATGCCACGGGGAATTCGAAAACTTTATTTGTCTATATATCTTTACCAACAAATCTATTTTCTCCAATTAAATAACACGAGACTCAAACAGGAAATTCAAAAGATCCACTTAAAGAGTAAGTCATCACTCATCATATTAATGACACACCTACTCGTGTATAAAGAGTACGAGAAGTAAATTTATTCAGATCAAATATTTACCTACAACAAAGTTAAATTATAAAACTTTTACTTAAATCGGCATCTTTGTTAAAGAAATGATTATATTTATTTAATAAATATCACAGAAAGAAAGTTAATACATGTGAATAATAGTGGGTGTCAAATTTTTTCCTGACAAATCGAAAGTAACACTTATTACACCCGTGTTTAATAAAGGTGACAAGTCTCAAATAGGAAACTATTGATCAATCCTTAACAATTTTAGCAAAATCTTTGAAATCGTCATATATAAATCAAAAAGTTAGGTCCAAAACTACTAATCTTGCAACTTTTTCTCAACACGTTTCAGAGATTTTGGATAATCGTGGATAGATTGATGTCATATATACAGAAACAGGCATAGATCAAAATACTATACCATATATGGTCAATGATAAATGATATAGTTATTTTCGTAACAAGTTTTGAAAAACACCAAATATCATGAGAGTGCAAGTCAATACACACGAGCTAAGATATTTGAATTTCATACAAGTTACGAACATAGCATAGCATAAATAAATTTTACTTTATTTACAAAACTGAAATTTAGGTTCAAACGTACGGACAGCTGACAAATGAATAATGTATACATATTTATCTATTACAAATGTTTATTTTACATTTTTAATTACATATTATTAAATATTTACCAACTGAACACATTTTAACTTGTCTAGCTAGAAAATAATGGCATAGTAACCTAGCAAACCGTGTCAAGTATTACGATATGAAATATATCGTAACACTAATGTCATAAGTTCAACTTTCAGTGTTAGGATACTACGTTGATATATCATACTTATCACAATGGTCGTATAAAAAATATATTTTCACACAGACCGATAATTATCTACTATAAAAATTCTACGAATAAAGTGAAAATACGCTGGAAAGGTAAAATCCTAAAAAAAAATTGACGTTTTTGGGTCCATCCCCTATAACGCGCAAGATATGTGTAGATAGTGCTTCATTTTTTGACTCGACATAATCTTCTAGACTAAATTTATATCTGACGCAAGGTCTTTGTTCTATTAATCCATTGAGATCTATGGGATCATATGTGTAGGTACTTCACCTTCTTGGCCATCTTTCACAAGTAACCAATTGCAATACTACCTAAATTGAAATGAACAACTAATGGTAAATCGTGTGAAAATATTCATAAACTTGAGTTGATCTCTAGAATCGCGGCAATAGAATATGGTGCGATATCAGTAAGAATATATTGCGCGCACACGCAATATAGCGTCGTTGTTACCATACTGTGTATTGTATTGCGGACGTGTGAAAACGGCTAATTTAAAAACACGTCCGCGATACAAGAAACAATATGATAACTTACCATTAATTGTTCATTTCAATTTGCACAGTGTTGCAATTGGTTAATTGTGAAAGATGGGCAAAAAGATGAAGTACCTATCTACACATATGATCCCACTGATCTCACTAAATTAATGGAACAAAGACCTTGTATTTGAGATAAATCTAGTTTAGAAGATTATAAAGATTGTGTCAAAAAAGGAATCACCATCTATGTAATACATATCTAATATCTTGTGCGTAACAGCAACAGGACATGGACCCAAAATAGTTATTTGTATATCAAGGCCGCGAAATCGCTCTTTAGCGTACCGAGAGAAAAATTGTCGCCGAGGCCGCTTGCGGCCGAGGCAAGTCAATCTCGAGGACGCTAAAGGATTTCGCGGACAAGGTGTACACAATATTTTTTGTGCAACCGTAAAAAATATGTAATTACAAATTTTATTAACTTTAAACAGTTTCACTGTAAATTGAAAGTTGGCTTTCAAGGTAGCTATGGAATTAACATTTGATAAACAAAACAATTAGTTTTGAAAAAATCATAGTGATTGTTTACTCAATTTCGCGGCCGTTACCATGACAGCGGTCGCGAAATGGATTTCGCGGCCGTTGCCATAACAACAACCGCGAATTTCAATTTCGTGGCCTATATTGCGGCTGCGAAATGCCTATTTCGCGGCCGGTTACACAAAAAAGTCATTTTTTTCTAGTTTTTTTTCCTTTCTTTATTTTTTTAAATACGAGTAGGATAACATAATCGAGCTATAATCAATAATACAAAAATATTATAATTCTTAATTTATTTTATGAGTGTGGTGGATCATAGGAAGAAAGAAGCATGAACGAGATACTGGATGATACAGGTACAGGAGAAGAATGGATGAGAAGAATACTAGAATGAAGAAAAATGTAAATATTTGAATAAATAATATGTAAATATAAAATAATTTATAAATAACAAATAATTCACAGTTGAAATGTATTTTCAAAGCCATTTTTGGCACGAATAAAATTGATTGATTGAATTTTTCTTCTATTTAAAATTATAGTACACAGTGTCTTCTCTCCAGAGCATCAAACATGAACCTAAACCGAACCAAAACCGGAATCAAACCGTAACATTTTAGCAAACCCAAACCCTGAACCGAACCTCAGATATATTTTTCAATTGAACCCGAGTTGAAACTGAACCGTGTGTCAAATTTCTGGTTCAGGGTTCAGCTCCGGTTCAGGTTCAATTTCAGTTCGAAACGTAAACGTAATCATAATACTTATAGCCGATCATCGACGATCAACGCGTTCTGCGTCTACGTTTCTGTATGTGTTGATTGTTCTTGAAAAATGTATTCATGTTCTTGTCTTGCGTTGCAGTAATTATAAATTTCGGCACGCATTTTAAATGATTTCTATATAAAGATTGTTATTCAAAAAACATTAATTCAATTTTAATTAGGTCGAACCGAACCTGAACCCGGAACAAAACCGCAAATTTTATTAATGCTTGAACCAAAACCGCACACGAACCCATTTTTCAAATAACAAATTAACCTGAACCTGAACCGAACCCAGTTTTTGGCGGGTTCGATGCTCTGCTTCTCTCCATTGTTATTCACAACACAGTGTGGCAACACAGCGTATTTTCACTTTATTCGCAGAATTTTATGGTAGATAATTATTGTTCTGTGTGAAAATATATTTACCATTTATCGTTAGCCATATATATATAGTATCGCTATAACGCCGTGTGAAAACGCCAAGGTTCTTAATTCGTGCGACAATTACTATCATTGTAAACATTGCGATAGCAAGGATTTTCCTACTTCACAAAAATCATAAATATAACTTTGAATGGTACACTAATGCCATATATATTGATTTGTATGGGAACACGTTCGACAATAAATTTAACATTTAGCTCAAATTATAGCTACGCGCGAAATGTGTTTAAAGCGTATGTATCAATTTCAGGACATACGAGTAGAATGCTCTTACAAAATCCTAAAATCTAATTCCTTAATGCTAAATAATGGCGTCATTTAGTCATATAAATTTAGGATTATGGTGATAAAAGTACATCAGACACCGCCAAAGTTGATCGGGATATTCAAACCGATTAAAACATGTCGTACATTTTCAATCCGCACGGTTTTTTTGTCATATTATAATTATTGACTATTGATTAATTATTTTAAACTCTATAATACAATTTTTCAGAAAAATAATTCCTTTTATCACTGTACAAAACAAGTTGTAAGAAAATATTCCATCAATCAATCTTTTATGAAGTGAGACATACACCTTATATAAATGATGCAAATAATATCTTCATTTTTTATCATGTCATTAAGAACATTACGTCAAAGTAATTGACGTTAATAAGTAACGACTTGGCATTTGGAAACGTGTGCAAAAGACAAGAAAAAAACCTACTGTGTAAACTTTATTATTTTTTGCTGTTAATGATAATTCATTACAAATCTGTTTATATTTTATAGGTAATTTGAAACACTATATGGCTTTATATTGTATTCTATTTTTCTACTGCATATATTACTTATATAGGCTGTTCGGATATCAAAGGCTACATTGGGATCTCGGAAACTATAACATAAATGACTTCGGTTAAATGGGACATGTGGTGCGCCTTTAGGGCGGGGAGTCATCTTAGAAGTGCTTTTGTTTTACTAAAGATTCTCAAAGGTTTCTAGATAATGGCGGAAAACTGAATTTGGTTGATATTTACCTTCCGTCACCTCTAGGTATGTATTGTCTTTGGTCAAAAAATTCGGTGGTGAGTTTTTAATGAATAAGCACGTTTTAGGGTTCTTACAATACGATTTTACTATTTTTACGATGATGTCTGTATGTTAGTGTGTATGTGTGTGTGACCGCGGTTTCGGCCGTGATATCTCCAATACTAGAATTCCAAAAATTACAATTTTTACGTATTCCTTTTCCTTACATCCATATGCAGACTTGATTAAATTGTGGTTAAAATTAGTCCACCGGAAGTATCCTCATTTGTAACTTTTAACAGTTTTTCTTGAAAAAACGCTGTTAAATATTATTTTTTGACATTTAATGTTATTATAAATATTAAAGAATATTCTTATCTATACGAATTGATTGCATTTTGTATTTCATATTCAGTGGATATAGAGTTAAAGAATTATAAAGAAATTAAATTTTATAAATCAGCCAGATGTGAAAATATAACTATGCAAACAGCTACTATATTAAGAAAATTCTAACTGACAGATGTCAGTGTCAATGAAAAGAAAATGAATGTGGCAGAGTTAAGGATAAGGAATGAAAGAATAAGGGAAATGGATCGAATGATAGAAGTTTTTAGAAAGATACAAGAGAGACGATTATATTGGAGTGAACATGTCATCAGAAGAAATGAAAAATATATTGGAAGAATGAATAGCTTAGTAATAGAAGGTAGACGAAACAGGACTGTATTGCGAAAGACTTGAGAGAAAAGGAACAAAATGAGGACGACACACAAAACAGAAATGTGTGGAAGAAGAAAATAAAACATAGCGACCCCTAATGAATGGGAAAAGCTAAAGAAAAAGATTTTAGTGTCAAGTGCAATTTGCATAGTTTGGTTATGAAATAATTTTACTAGAAATATAGAATCTTTTGCAAGAAAATTTATGTATGGAATTTGTACAAAATACACTGGATTGCCGGAAAGTATTATGCTGGCTGGCCAATCATATTTTTACCTCCCGGTATTTAAATTTAATTTAATTTTAAATATTTACATGAATAAAAATTAAATCAAACGGGAGGTATTGTGTTTGCCACATCAGATATTTTCATTTTGAAATTATTTCTAAACTATCAGTAATCTTGTACTTTTGTTTTGTCAAAAATTCTCATAGGTACTATATAATAGCGAAAACTGAATTTAGTCGATTTTTTAATTTTTAAAATAACTTCTAAACTATCAGTAATTGAGAAAAATGTTTCAAGTAAAAAAAAAAATAGATATTTTTATTATCTATCCAGCGGCGTACGAAAATATTTTTTATCGGGAAATTTTCGAGATATAACACAAACTTACATTTTTTTAACTGGAAACCATATTTGATTTTTACTTTATAAAAAATGTATTTTTAAAATGTTTTACTCTTCAAATCTTAGATTTTTCTATATTTTTCATGAAATTTTTTATTTTTTTGATTTGACGATTTTCCGAGATTTTCATTAGTTTTTCAAAATAGCACCTTGCTTCATAATTTAATTTTAATTCTATATTTTTAATTAACGTAAGTAGGTATCCCAGGTATCTTATACCAATCGAAAGAGAAAAAAATA
Organism: Harpalus rufipes; assembly: GCA_951394225.1. Taxonomy (NCBI): domain Eukaryota; kingdom Metazoa; phylum Arthropoda; class Insecta; order Coleoptera; family Carabidae; genus Harpalus; species Harpalus rufipes. The sequence goes on along the minus strand of OX596279.1, from coordinate 21,400,304 downwards.
AGTATTATGTTAAAGTAAAAATCAAATCTGGATTCCATTTGAAAAAGTTTGTATTATATCTCGAAATTATTTTCGTACGCCACTGGATAGACAATAAAAATATTTAACTTTGTTATTTGAATCATTTTTGTCAATTACTGATAGTTTAGAAGTAATTGCGAAATGAAAAAAATTGACTAAATTCAGTTTTCGCTAGTATATAGTAACCTATGAGATTTTTTGGCAAAACAAAAGCACAAGATGGCCCCCAAAAGGCACACCACATGTCCCATATAACCGAAAACGTATCTGTTAGAGTTTCCGAGATCCCAATGGAGGCCTACGAAATCCGGACACCTGTATTTTACACAAATGAGTGTAAAATATGTTATAATTGTTTATCACTTTTTAAAAACTTTTTAATGTAAAAATAAATTATTAATTAAAATTTAACAGCTAACAAAAGTTTTCCATATTGAAAATATTTTAAATATTCAATTAATTATTTTTTTTACATTATACATTCGACATACCAGAATGCATACAAATTTAAGTGTAAATAAAATTTTATTATAGGTTAATATATAAAATGTTTGTAACTTTTTTAAAACACGTATTTATGTAAAAAATTACTGATTAAAATTTAACAGATTCAAACTTTTTTTAAAGTTGAAAATATTTTGAACAATTCAAATTATTTTAATTGTCGATATTATACATTTCAGTGAACAAATAAATTTACATATAAATAGAATTTTATTTTACGTTAATTAAAAAACAGGAAATCGTATTTTACACCTTGTATCTCCCTGGATTTACGTAATTGTAGTTCACAAAGCTGAAATCGTTAGATTTAGAATCAGAAAATTGAGGTTCAAGTAAGAAATTAGTTTGTATTTTACGAAGGCGTAAGGCGTATCTATACTTAATTAAACTCTTGTGGTAATGTAGTCCTTCTTTGTCTTGTTTAACTACTGTCTTGTTTAACTACTGCATCTGATTAATGGTAGTGGGTGTTGCATTTTAATGTATGATGTCACTGGGCACTGAATACTACTTCAATCGGCGTACGCCCATTGTTGAAGATGTGATATACCTAATTATTACAAAATAATGGAGTAGGTATATATATACAGGCTATCCGAATTTCGAAGGTTACTATTGGGATCCCGGAAACTATAAGAGATATGACATGGAACATGTGGTGCGCCTTTAGGGAGTCATCTTAGAAGTGCTTTTGTTTTACTAAAGATTCTCATAGGTTACTAGATAATGGCGGCAAATTGTATTTGGTCGATTTTTTCATTTTAAAAGTATTTATAAATCGAGAAAAATGTTTCAAATAAAGAAGTAAGATATTTTTATTGTCTATCCAAGGACGTACGAAAATAATTTTTTTATCGGTAAATTTTTGAGACATAACACAAATATTGATTATTATTAAATCGATACCATATTTGATTTTTAATTTTAAAAATATTTATATTTTCTCTTTCGATTGGTATGAGGGTTATTATGTTTTAAATATTTTTTTAGATCATGTCTACTTAGGTTAACTTAAAAATATAGAAAAACAAATTTAAAATACAATCACATTCATACCCATTGAAAGAGAAGAAAATATGTATTTTTAAAAGTAAAAATCATATATTGGTTCGATTTAAAAAAATGTAAGTTTATCAATAAAAAAAATATTTTCGTACGTCACTAGATAGACTAAAATATCTAACTTTTTTATTTCAAACATTTTTCTCCTATAGAAATAATTTTAAAATGAAAAAATCTGTATATCTATAACTTAAACACGTTGCACTCAAATAACAATATCACGACAACTAAACGAGATATCAACAATCCAAGAACATATGGTTATAGAGGAGGTTATGCGCAACGCAATGATGCCAACCGCATATCACTAAATATCTCCGTTGGCACGTAATTCAAAATGTTCGGTTATTTTCTGAACAGACCTCGTATCCATTGAATATGAAATATAAAATGCAATCAATTTGTATAGACACTAGAATATTCTTTAATATTTATAATAACATTAATAATAATATTTCACAGTTTGTTTATAAAATAATTTTACTGGAAATATAGGATATTTTGCAAGAAAATTTATGTATAGGGCACGAGCAATCACGTGACTTTCTGACCTTGGCAAGCAGATATGGGGGCCCGTATCAGAATGACTGCTATTAATTATTATGTAATAATTTTTCATTCAAAATTTCATTTTTTGGTATTTTATGATTCCTTTTCTCGGCAACTGAATTCCATACTCCTGACAACAAATAAACCACATGAAATAAGAAAATCATGAAATTTTGAATGAAAATTAGGACATTTGTCAGTTATGGACGTAATTAATTGCTGTCATTTTGACACGGGTCCCCATATCTGCTTGCCAAAGTCAGCAAAGTCACTTCACTGTACGCGCCCTATACATATATTTTCTTGCAAAAGACCCTATATTTCCAGTAAAATTATTTCATAAACAAACTATGCAAATTGCATTTGACACTGACATCTTCTTCTTCTTTAGTTTTCCCATTCGTTAGGCGTCGCTATTTTTTAATTTCTTCTTCCACTCATTTTTGTTTTGCGTGTCGTCCTCATTCAGTTCCTTTTCTCTCAAGTCTTGCGCAATATAGTCCTTCCATCTTATATTTAGTCTTTCTATGTTTCTTCCACTTTCTATTACTAAGCTATTCATTTTTCTTCCAATATATTCTTCCTCATGACATGTTCAAACCAATGCAATCGTCTCTCATATCTTTCTATAAACTTCTAACATTAGAGTTACTTCCCTTATTCTTTCATTCATTTACTTTTTAGTGAACTTACATCTGTCAATATGAATTATCTGAGTATATTAATAGTTCCCATGGTTAAGTTAGCATAGTTCTCTGATTTATGAAATTTAATATCTTTATAATTCTTTAACTCTATATCTGTTGAATATGAATTATAAAATACAATCAAATCGTATAGACAATAATATATTCTTTAAGTTAAATAATATTTAACTGAGTTTTTTCAAGAAAAACTGTTAAAATCTACAAATGAGGGTACTTCCGGTTGACCAATTGTAACCAAAATCTAATCAATTCTGCATATGGTTGTAAGAAAGGGGAATACGTAAGAATTGTAATTTTTGGTATTCTAGTATAGGAGATATCGCGGCCGAAACCGCAGTCACATACACACGCACACACACGCACACACACGCACACACACAGACAGACATCATCGTAAAAATAGTAAAACCGTATTGTAAAGACTATAAAACGTGCTCATTTAATGAAAACTCATCACAGAATTTTTTTACCAAAGACAATACCTTCCTTACCTATAGGTGACGGAAGGTAAAAATCGACCAAATTCAGTTTTCCATCTAGTAACCTATAAGAATTTTTAGCAAAACTAAACCCATCTAACATGCCCCCCCCCCACGCACCACATGTCCCATTTAACCGAAGTCGTATCTCTTATAGTTTCCGAGATCCCAATGGTGGCCTTCGAAATCCGGACAGTCAGTATATTTTAACACATTTAATTATAAGGTTAATAATAATTTATCTATTTTTTTAAAATTTGGTAAATATTTATTAATACAATTCATTAAAGCATTAAAATTTCTGTGACGTCACCTGTGCAAATTATTTTGCTTTTGCGGCGGGAACGGCCATGGTATTGCCGTGTATAAAAATGTATTCATTTTTTAATTGAACCTACATTTAACAAAGACTGTACTGTGAATATAATCTATAGTTTTATTGCTTTATTTTACTGGTTGGTTTGCTGCACCGTGTAAAAAGTAAATCGTTACGTTTATTGAAAGTTTCAGTCTGGACATACCAAGACGATTTATAGATTAAGATAAAAACTCTAATGTACTTCTTTTAAAGTAAAGAAAAATCGATACTTTAGTGAAGCCAAGATATCAGCCAGTCAACATCATCAATAGTTTCCTTTTTTGTTGATTATAGATAAGAAAAATAAAATTTATATTAAATTTTTACATTTGAAGTTATAATAATAATGTTTTAATATAATATAGAAGAAATTGTACCTTTTTTATTCACTTTAATAACAATTAATGGTAAAGTTATTAAACGATATAAATTAGATTTTAGAATTTTATTTACATATATGTATATACGAGTAGATGTGTGTATTTTCCTAAATGGATGTGTTTTGAGATAGAATTTACAACTTGTTTTCCCTGAATGCATTGTTGTAAATTGGGGCTATACTTAAATCATCTTACGACCAAATAGACAACATTCGTAAATTCATACCTCTGTAACTTAGAGAATGAGATGGCTTCAAGCAATTTTGAAACTAAATTATAATCCGAATATGCGTATACTTAGAAGTTTGAAGATAAAGTTTCCAGTGTACATCCACATTATGCTTTGAATTAGTATTCACAATGCAGCCAACAATATTAGACTGTTTGTTGTCAAAGGGCTAATTCTGACAAAAATATTTTTACTTGAAATGAGCACAAATTTTTTTTGGTGCGATGATGTACTTGTATATGAGACAAAAATAGTTTCTTCTGGATCCTATACAGTGTTAGTCGAGTCGACTCAAAAATTGAAAGTTCTTAAAAATTCATAAATGCAAAGAATTATGTAGCAAGACATTAATTTTTTTAATTTTAATTCAGGTTCTTTTAAAATAAATAATGGGGTGTCGTGTTTGGTGGTGAAACTGGGGACCCAAGTTCAAAATAAATGTGACGGGGAGTCCCAAGGATTCCACAACGTCGATTAAGGGTTAATAACAAAAAACGTAATAATGTTATTCACAAATTTTAAATATAAGCCTACGGACTGCATCAATGTATATTGATATCAAAAATTATTTTTGGTAATAATACTTGTTGTGATTGTGACTAAGATTAATCACTAGAATACACTAATTGCTTCAGAAATAGAACCTTAGTATCTTTTTAATACTATTTAATTAGAACGAAATATACATTACATTTTATAACATTTTATCAACAATATATAATTATTTGATTGTTACCATGAAAACCTAAAATGACAGATACAACAATTCTCGCCCATTTGATTTTGTAATATAATCCTGAAGATATTGAGGGATTCTCCTTTGACGTTCAGATCTTCGGAGTTGAATTTCTGGGATAGCCTGTGCTTGATCATTGCTGATAGCTAATTAATTTTCAAAATGGTTGTTAGGTGCTGAAGTTTCATGTTGCAGTGGGTCGAATTCAGTCGTGTAATTTTGATTTGTATTTGGTTCTATATTTAAGGTAGATTCTTCGAAAGCTACTGTTTTATTATAAACATCCGATTTCCGCAGTTGGTTTATATGGCGTTTAATTGTTCGCCCTTCATCTAGTTTGACAATATAGTGAAGTTTTCCTAGTTTCCGAATAATTGTTCCAAACTTCCATAGATATTTATTATCAATGAACAAACGTGTTTGTACTTTCTCCCCCACTTGAAGAGAACGTGTACGCGCTAAATTTGGTTGATCAGATTTAGTTTCGTGATATGGACGAATTGTATCTAACTTGATATGGATAGGTCGATGTAAATACATTTCAGCTGGTGATTTCCCGTTAGCTAAGGGTGTAGCTCGATAACGGAGTAGAATTTTTAATATTTTCTGATTGATAGACATATTTTAAATTTTCATAGTTTTTAATCGTTCTTTTAGTGTTAGATCATTTCGATCAGTTAGCCCATTTGTTGCTGGGTGCCCTGGTGCAATGAACTTTTGTTTAATTCCATTCATTTGGCAATAGTTTTTAAAAAATTCGCTAGTGAATATTGATGCATTGTCCGATACCATCGCAAGTGGATATCCGTGAATTGAAAATATTTCATTTAATATATTAATCGTATTTATTGAATTTGGAGCGTCTTTTAGTACTTTAATTTTTGCCCAACGAGATTTAGCGTCTATTAGAACAAAGTAATTAAACCCTTGGAATGGACCCGCATAATCTATGTGAATGCGGTCCCAATTGTTAGTTGGAGGATCCCAATGATGTATAGGAGACTTTATACGATTATATTTAATAGATGAACATGTTTCACATGATTTTACTAACTTTTGTATATGTCTTTGTCGATATTTTTCCAAGTACAATATCGTCTAGCCAATTGTTTCATTTTTGTTATGCCGAGATGTGTTGAATGTTGATCTTTCAATATTTCAGGTTGAAGACTTTTTGGAATGACTATACGATCTCCTTTAAATAAAATGTTATTATTTAAGGTGTATTCACTATCAAAAGTTATTTTTGGTAATAATACTTGTTGTGATTGTGACTAAGATTAATCACTAGAATACACTAATTTCTTCAGAAATAGAACCTTAGTATCTTTTTAATACTATTTAATTAGAACGAAATATACATTACATTTTATGACATTTATCTACGTTATATAATTATTTGATTGTTACCATGAAAACCTAAAATGACAGATACAACAATACTTTACTTGTATAAATCACTTTACTGCCAAAATGAAAAAGCTGTCAATAATAATATTATTAACAAGAATTAACAAAATTAGTTTGGCTGATTATAAACATCGACTCTCGCCTCGGTTTACAAACTTCAGCCGCGTCTGTTATTTATTTCATATCGTAATGACGGTAATAACTATAACTAGGTAGTAAATTTCCCATTAGTTCACTAGCAGCCGAATCCACCATTAATCCGTTCATTAATAATCAGCTGATTAAGAAATCAAGCTGATCTGTGGATTAACGTATGTTCAAATTCACAGACTTGATTTCTGAATCAAGGTATCATGATCAACAGATTCACAGTTTTGTTTTGGTTTTTGACAGTTAATGTAACTGACATGTAATTTTATTCGTGGTAATTGTACTTTCCGTTAAAAATGTATTAATATGTTAGTTTGTAATTTATTTATAAAATATATTTTATAATTTTCCTATAATAATATTATATTTTTATATAGGTAGAAATTACACTGATTCCAATAAAACAGCATTTCTGAATATATTGAAAATGAAAGATATAAAAGTATATTTGAAAATAATAAAGCTAATGCGGTTTTAAATAAAGATAAAAAAGAAGCATGAGACAATATTACAAATGAGTACAACAGCCAGAATAATAACATAGCTATATATGTTAAAATTAGGATTCAAAGATGTGATCAGTCCTTGATTCATGGAATATGACGAATCAGTTGATCATTGAATTTGATCAGTAGATTAGTTTGATTTTCAATGGTGAATTGGATTGATTCAAAATCAGCGTTGATCTATAGATCAACTCATGATTAAGGAATGGTGAATTCGGCCTAGATGATTTAGTGAAATATTTCTCGCTAGCTGTTTCTTCTAGTAATATAATCAGCGCTAGATTCTAGCAACCCGTTCATTATATTGCTAGTCTAGCGCTGGCTAGCGCCAACCCGGCCAAACGCGAGCAATGTTTTGTTATTTTTCCGTTGTAAAGCTAGTTTAAATTAGTTGTCTGAAGGGATTTTTAAACAATGTTCATTTTGTCGGTGACTATGTTACTTGTCGGTTTTAGTTTGTTACGTTAATTTTACATTGTGCGATTGAAGTTTCTGGTGAATGGTGAATTGGAAATTGAGTTTTAGTGGTGATACATTGTTTGAAGGTTAATTGTTTGCGATAAATTGTGAGTACTTCATTTTCATACTCGAAGCGTTCATGACAGTATGATAAATTGTAGTTTGCACATAAAATTATAATGTGTGAATGTAATGACGCTAATAGTATTATGCCGTAAATCTAACTTAATTTTGGGAACACATTATTTGTGAGAACAGTTTATAGTTATTTATTTTAATTTATAATTGCAAAGTATATTGATTTTGCAGTAACATTTAGCTATTTAGGAAGTTTGAGGATTAATTTACATTGATTTGTATGGAAATCTGTTATAATACATCCTCATAATACCATAATCAAAGATATTACTTTAAAAGTGCATACTATTAACTGTAGCATAGTAAAGGATAAGCAGGATTGCATCTTGGAATGAATATATAATATCTACTATTGGTACTGGTATTATATATTCAAAGATTGCATAGATCGTTTTGAATGCAGAGGCCCTCAGAGTTTATTCAGTTTCACAGTCGAATTTATGAATCAGTACAGTTTTGAGCGCTCATTCAGCTTCCATTGAGAAAAGCAGGGCATCGACCCGAATCTGAACCAAACCAAAACCGGAACCAAACCGTAACAATTTAGCGAACCCAAACCCAGAACCGAACCTCAAAAAATTTTTTCAAATAACCCGAGTCGGAACTGATCCGAGTGTTAAAATTCGGGTTCAGGGTTCAGTTCCGGTTCGGGTTCATTTTAAGTTCGAAACGTACGCGTAATCGTAATACAGCCTATAATCGAACCTGTGTTGTCTGTTTGTGAAAAGTGTGTTCGTGTTCTTGTCTTGCGTTAATTCCGGCTCGTATTTTAAATTATTTCTATATAAAGATTGTTATTCCAAAAACAATAATTCAGTTTTCATTAGGTCGAACTGAACCTGAACCCTATACCTAAACCCGGAACAAAATCGCCAATTTTATTAATGTTTGAACCAGAACCGCACCCGAACCCATCTCTCAAAAAATAAATTAACCGGAACCTGACCGAACCCAGTTTTTGGCGGGTTCGATGCCGTGGAGAAAAGTTTAAATTTCCGAACAATTTGAAAGTTATTAAAAAAAAACTGAAAATCGCGATTTTAAAAAATGTCAAATAACTCCGTAATTATGAAAGATATAAAAAATGTTTCATATAAAATATACATGATTTAATAAGACAAACTTAAAAGTGGTGTCAGAATAAAATTCAAAATGACGGTTTCCAAGATATTAATAGCAACTTTCTTGGTTTTAATTGGTGCCAGATTGGATTTTTACTTAAAAAAAATATTTCTTTCTCTTTCCAATGGTATAAGGGTGTAGCGAACCGCCCTAGCTAGCACAACCATAACGCTCCTGACTGACGCTGGCGTGACGTCAGAAGGTCCGACAGTGAGCGACAGACCGGCCAATCAGGGGCCAGCTCGGTCGGCCAATAAGGGCGCGCTCACCCTTTCCTCGCGCCCTAGCGGGTGGCCCGCAGGTATAAAAGCCCCGCGTTACCGCCCAACAAGTCAGTGTGGTGTCGCACTAACTCGCTCAGACTCGGTTGTTAGCATTAGACGGACAACCAGTTCGGGGCCTGTGAAAGCACCTACTCCAGCGACAGTTAGTGAGAGTGGACGACCGTAAGGCCGTTAACTGCACGGACGACCGCTACCCGGACGCACGACCCAACGCCATTCGGTGACCCAGAAGGACGACAAGAGCTGCAACAGAGGACGGATGGAGAGAAGCGTCACTACGTTCCAACCACGACGGAGCAACACCAGACAGCGCGACCGAAGGCGGGCCCAACGCCAGGCGCTACGCTTCGCGGGACAGGAAAGCCAGCTCCCACGCGCCATCTCGCCGTTGCCGCCATCTCCACCGCGAGCGACTCGCGCCCATTCTGCACCACGGCGCAAGGACCACAAACGACGTCGATCCACGTCGCCGCGGAAGCCGCTGCCGAAGAGGTTCCACCCGTCGACAGCACCGCCAGAGCGCCCCTACCAGGTGATACCGCTGTCCCCCGTCCCACGCCGTCTCTACACCGTGGACAGGAGCCGCATCCACCCTCGCGATCCGCGACTCGCGAGCATCCGCCAAGCCCACCAGGAACACGCCCGTTCCCTTGAGCTACGCCCGGACCAGAGTGTGTGCCTAGTGCAGTGAGGACCAAACTTTTGATACAAACACTACAACGTGCGCCCCATTAGACAATCATTCCATACTTATGTTCTGTGCTTTTTATGTTCTCTTCGTGTAAATAAATAGACTACATCACAACTGACGTTTTCTGTGTAAACCCCCTATCCTATCGATCATTAAGTAAAAAATAGTTGACACACCAAGCACCGGTGTGCCGACAAAACTGGTGACCCCGACGTGATCGATAGGAATAGGCGGCTGCCGCGCCGTGTCAACCGCGTCGACATGGAACAAACGACAGCCGAAACACGCGTCGAGCGAGTGCAAATGAAGGTTCCGCCATTTTGGCCAAGCGACCCCGAAGCGTGGTTCCTGCAGTTGGAGCACGCCTTCAACATCAGCGGGATCAGCAGCGACGAAACGCGGTATAGTTACGTGATTGCGAATCTTGAGCCCAAAGTATTCGCCGCGGTAAGAGATACTATCGCGGATCCGCCAGTGACCGCCAAATACCAGAGCATAAAAAAGGCGATCATCTCTCGACTAGCGACCAGCACAGATCAAAAAATTCGGCAGCTACTGGAGCGGGAAGAACTGGGGGACCGACAGCCCTCTCAGTTCTTGCGAGACCTACGGGCTTTGGGAGGCGCCATCATGACCGAAGACTTGCTGAAACACATTTGGCTGCAGCGACTACCGGCAGCATCACAGGCCATACTCGCCACCCAGAAGCACGAGGGCCTCGATAAACTAGGCTTGATAGCCGACGCCGTCGTGAGCTCGCAGACACAGCAACAGGTCAGCGAGGCCAGGCTCACCCCAGCTCCGGATGCGTGGCAGGAAGCCATGCAGCAGCTAAAGAACGACTTCAGTGCATTAACCGCGGAGGTCCGCCGTCAATCTGCACAGGCGGGCAGGCCCAACAGTCGAGACTCCGAAAATTGGCGACAACCAAGGAACCCGGCGCAGGAGCCCGCAGCCGGGATCTGCTTCTACCACGCCACCTACGGGGCAGCGGCCCGACGATGCCGGCAGCCATGCGCTTACCCCCGGGCGGGAAACGCCACCGGGGGTCGCTAAACACCGCTAGCGACCCCAAGACTCCACCACGACGGTTGTTCGTCAAGGATCGCGGGACTAAACAGGAATACCTTATCGACACAGGAGCCGATTTCTGCATATTCCCAAGACGCCTCGTCCGGCGCACTTGCGAACCAACCACCTTGTGTCTATACGCGGCGAACAACACAAAAATACCTACATTCGGAACCATCGCCTTAACACTGGACCTCGGCCTCCCGAAACCACTTCCCTGGAAATTCATCATAGCCGACGTGGAGAAACCCATTATCGGGGCAGACTTCCTGTCCTTTTATGATCTCATGGTGGACGTACGACGCCGGTGTCTGACGGACGGAGAAACCAGGCGGAACAGCATAGGCCGACGGGTTACCGGAAGTACGCCAAACAAGATAACACTAATACAAGGCCACGGACGTTACCACCAAATTCTGCGGCAATTCCCGGGCCTAACCAACCCCGGTGGACTCTCCAAGGCACCACAGCATAACACACAGCACCACATCCATACAACTCCGGGCCCTCCGGTAGCCTACCGTCCCCGTCGGCTAGCACCGGACAAATACCTCATCGCCAGGAACGAGTTCCAAACGATGCTCCGACTCGGCGTCATAAGACCATCCAAAAGCGCATGGGCCGCGCCGCTACACCTCGTGGAGAAAAAAAATAACGAGTGGAGGCCGTGCGGCGACTATCGCGGACTCAACAGCCGAACAATACCCGACAGCTACCCAGTCCCGCATATACAAGACTTCACGCAACAACTACACCGCAAGACCGTCTTCTCCACCGTGGACTTGGTGAGGGCATACCATCAGATACCCGTCGCGCCAGAGGACGTACCAAAGACGGCCATCACCACGCCGTTCGGTCTTTTCGAGTTCACCGCGATGACTTTCGGCCTCAGAAACGCAGCACAAACATTTCAGAGGTTCATGGACGAAATCCTAAGGGACCTCCCATTTGTGTACGTATACATCGACGACCTCTTAGTGGCCTCCGAGAACGAGGAGCAGCATCAACGTCACTTACGCGCGTTATTCCAGCGGTTGCAAGAACACGGGATCGTGGTCAATGCCTCGAAGTGCAGTTTTGGCAAAGCGGAAGTCAAGTTTTTGGGCTACATGGTGTCCGGTCAAGGGATCAAACCTCTGCCGGAAAAAGTGGATGTCATTCAAGGATTTCCTAGACCCGAGAACGCGAAACAGTTGCGGCGGTTCCTGGGAATGGTAAATTACTACAGGCAGTGTATACCGCAGTTGGCAACGACGCAAGCTCCCTTAAACGAGTTACTAAAGGGCAAAGGCGCTGGCAACAAGGCCATAACATGGACGGAAGGAGCCGACCAAGCCTTCAGGACGACCAAGGAGGCCCTTGCTACAGTCACGCGGCTGACACACCCTAACCCCGAGGCAGAGCTCTCGGTGGTAACCGACGCTTCAGACATAGCCCTGGGGGGAGTGCTACAACAACGAACTGCGGCCGGGCCGTGGCTGCCCGTAGCTTTCTTTTCCCGGAAGCTCAGCGACGTCGAGCGACGCTACGCGGCCTATGATCGGGAGTTGCTAGCGGTATATTCCACTATACGACACTTCAGGCACCACGTGGAAGGCAGGATGTTCACCATATACACCGACCACAAACCGCTAATCTACGCATTCAAGCAGAAGCCCGACAAGGCGACACCACGGCAGATGCGTCACCTCAGCTACATTGGGGAGTTCACAACCGACCTGCAACACGTCGCGGGGCAGGATAACGCCGTGGCTGACGCCTTGTCACGAATTGAGGCAGTGACCCAGGCCGTAGATTACCGGCAGCTAGCGGCCGATCAAGCCAAGGACGAGGAGCTAGCTACGTACCTCACTAGGAACGATTCGGGCATTAGACTTGAGCGTGTAGAGATCCCAGGCTCCGGAGCAGCTGTGTATTGCGATACGTCTTCCCGAAGGGCCAGGCCGTTTTTGACGCTCGAACACCGTGAGGCAGCATTCAAACGTCTGCACGGACTCTCGCACCCCGGACCGAAAGCCACCACGAAGCTGATGACACAGCGGTTCGTGTGGCCTTCAATTAAAAAGGACTGTCGACGGTGGGCGCAGCAGTGTCTCCCGTGCCAGCGGAACAAGGTTACGCGCCACGTGTCCGCGCCCCGTGGAACCTTCACGCCTCCATCCGCCAGGTTTGAACATATCCACATCGACCTGGTCGGACCACTCCCGGTATCCGAAGGACAACGCTACATGCTCACGTGCGTCGACCGATTCACCAGGTGGCCGGAAGCTATCCCGCTGCCCAACATCGAAGCTGAGACGGTGGCCCGGGCGTTCTACGAGGGCTGGATCTCTCGTTTCGGAGTGCCGCTCCGCGTCACCACCGACCAGGGCCGGCAATTTGAATCCGCCCTTTTTAAGCAATTGGAGGGGTTGTTGGGGTTCAGCAGAATTCATACGGTGGCCTACAATCCCGCGGCCAACGGAATGGTGGAGCGACTGCATCGTCAGCTGAAAGTAGCCCTGAAATGCAGTGCCGAGGGGCAATGGACCAGAGCTCTACCAACCGTGTTGTTAGGCATCCGAAACGCCTGGAAGGAGGACCTGGGGGCCACAGCAGCGGAATTAACATACGGAGAGGCCCTGCGTTTACCAGGAGAACTATTGGCGAGCGGCCCGCCACCGGCGACGGATCAAGGGGCCTTTTTGGAGCAGCTACGCAGGCACTTCCTGACAGTACGGCCCATTTCCAGTGCAGAACGCAGGCAAGAGAATGTTTTCGTCTTCAAGGATTTGGGGACCGTGGATCGCGTATTCGTCCGCCGAGAAGGGCCACGGAACCCGTTGCAAAGTCCATACGACGGGCCATTTCCAGTACTTCAAAGAGGAGAACATCACTTCACGATACTACGGTCCGAGCGGGAAGTGGTAGTGTCGATTAACCGCTTGAAACCGGCATACCAGGCTAACGACCCGGACGACGCACCGGGACAACGAGCAGGAAAGGAAGAAGAGACACCGGGCGACCAGCAAACCACGTCACCGGCACTCGATCCACAGGATGACACCAGGGTCACTCGCAGTGGCCGGACGGTTCGCCAACCTGTACGTTTTGTGCCGTGATCTCCTAACGACATCACTAGGAGGGGGGTCCTGTAGCGAACCGCCCTAGCTAGCACAACCATAACGCTCCTGACTGACGCTGGCGTGACGTCAGAAGGTCCGACAGTGAGCGACAGACCGGCCAATCAGGGGCCAGCTCGGTCGGCCAATAAGGGCGCGCTCACCCTTTCCTCGCGCCCTAGCGGGTGGCCCGCAGGTATAAAAGCCCCGCGTTACCGCCCAACAAGTCAGTGTGGTGTCGCATTAACTCGCTCAGACTCGGTTGTTAGCATTAGACGGACAACCAGTTCGGGGCCTGTGAAAGCACCTACTCCAGCGACAGTTAGTGAGAGTGGACGACCGTAAGGCCGTTAACTGCACGGACGACCGCTACCCGGACGCACGACCCAACGCCATTCGGTGACCCAGAAGGACGACAAGAGCTGCAACAGAGGACGGATGGAGAGAAGCGTCACTACGTTCCAACCACGACGGAGCAACACCAGACAGCGCGACCGAAGGCGGGCCCAACGCCAGGCGCTACGCTTCGCGGGACAGGAAAGCCAGCTCCCACGCGCCATCTCGCCGTTGCCGCCATCTCCACCGCGAGCGACTCGCGCCCATTCTGCACCACGGCGCAAGGACCACAAACGACGTCGATCCACGTCGCCGCGGAAGCCGCTGCCGAAGAGGTTCCACCCGTCGACAGCACCGCCAGAGCGCCCCTACCAGGTGATACCGCTGTCCCCCGTCCCACGCCGTCTCTACACCGTGGACAGGAGCCGCATCCACCCTCGCGATCCGCGACTCGCGAGCATCCGCCAAGCCCACCAGGAACACGCCCGTTCCCTTGAGCTACGCCCGGACCAGAGTGTGTGCCTAGTGCAGTGAGGACCAAACTTTTGATACAAACACTACAACGTGCGCCCCATTAGACAATCATTCCATACTTATGTTCTGTGCTTTTTATGTTCTCTTCGTGTAAATAAATAGACTACATCACAACTGACGTTTTCTGTGTAAACCCCCTATCCTATCGATCATTAAGTAAAAAATAGTTGACACACCAAGCACCGGTGTGCCGACAAGGGTTATTGTGTTTTAAGCAGACAGTACTGGCCGCAGATTATTTGTCGGGTTAAAATAGGCGTCTGTTTAAAGGAAAATTAAATTTAGCCAAAAAAAAAAAACTTTATCAATCAAGAAACAGTGAAATTTTCATAGTTTAACGGCCAAATTCTCCATTAATCCATTGATTATAATAATCAAGCTGATCTGTAGCTTAACGTGTGTTCTAATTCACCAACTTGATTTCTGAATCAAAGAATCATGTTCAACAGATTCACAGTTATGTTTTGATTTTTGATAGTTTATGTAAATGTCATGTAATATTATTAGTGGTAATTGTACTTTCCGTTAAAAAAGTATTAATATATAAGTGTTTATTTATAAAATATATTTTATAATTTTTCTATAGGCGATTTGCACATTTGAGCGTTAGCGCTTTTAACGGCTACTTTGTAACTTTTGGGTACCAAAAAATTTTGACATTTCGAGAAGGCGGTACAATTTACAACTTATTTTGAGTTTTTGCTATTGTATGTAAATATTATACATCATAGTATATTGAAATAAATAAAGAAATTATTTAAAATGATATATGTGATGTGACTAATTTAAAAAACTTAAAATACCAGCGAAGATATTGTTGCAAAAAAAAAATTGTCACAATATGTGTGATTTCTGTAAACCATTTTATCATATTTAGTTTTACATTATATATTATAATATTAGCTAAATATTACATGATGTACCACATATGGAAAATGCGATTAAAGAGTTGAAGAATTTGGATGATTAGCATATTATTATATTATATTCGCAATAAATGAAGAAGATTTTTCATTAAAAATATACCAGGCTCTAAATGGAGTCAGTGGCACAAGCTCGGAAAGGATAATACACGAAAAATGCGTACCTTATGAATTTCTACATTCTACCTGACCATTAACATTACATATGGTACACAATCTATAATAAATAAACGAATTATATCAAAAATGGACTTCTATTTTATACAACTGCAAGTATTATACAATTTTCTGCTTGTTGTATTATATCTTGTTCAAATATTAACTTAAAAAACCATTTTTATACAACTCATTGTTGCAATCATATGACCATTGTTTTAATTTTATTCATACGATACGATAAGTATCTTTTACAATGAGAAACTATATAAACTTAAATGAATTTGTCATGTTAGTAGAAGCGTAGAAGATATCACTTGAAAAGTTATTTTCTCAAGCATAATTTTCCAGGAATTTTGTGAAATTTGATACTTCAGTCGGTAATTTTGTAAAAATTATTACATCCCCCACTGCATCATATAATAATTTGACGTCCTATTATTCGCATTCATTGCATATATTTTATAAAATAGAAATTACAAAAATTATTCTGACATAAAACATAACCTTGTTACGTTACCAAAAGGACCCAAAACTTTCATTTTTGTCCGATATCGACACTGACTACTTTTGTGCGCACCGCTTATAATAATATATTTTTATTTTGATATAAGCAGAAATTACACTGATTCCAATAAAGCAGTATTTATAAATATAATGATAATGAAATATATAAAAGTATATTTGAAAATCATAAAACCAATGCGGTTTTAAATAAAGATAAAGAAGAAGCATGAGACAAAGTTACAAATAAGTACATACGACAGCCATAATCCTAACATAGCTATAAATGTTAAAATTGGGATTCAAAGATGTGATCAATCATTCATGGAACATTATGAATCAGTTGATTAGCTTGATTTTCAATGGTGAATTGGATTGATTCAGAATCAGTGTTGATCTGTGGATTAACTCATGATTAATGAATGGTGAATTCAGCCGTAAATGTTCCGAAATTTCCTTAGCTTTCGCTATAAAGGAATGTTTTATTTCGTGCTTTAATAAACCATTCATGTGAATCAAAATTTTTCTGTCCTCTTTTTTATAATTCACCTGCATGAGATTTTCCGATATTAAACCGGGCTGCTAACTTACGTACACTGAGTTTTTCTTTATACAAAACTTCAATAATTTGTATTTTCTCATAACATTAACATACGTTTACGTCTGTTGCCATGTTGCCATTTTTAAAATGTGAATTTAACTTAAATGCATAACCAAGGCATAACCCAATACGCATACCTCGTTCAACGAGAGAACATACCCGATCACGTACCAAATTTGTATTATTATTTCATTCTTACTATTATAATATTTTATTTATTTATTTTAGATTAATTAACATAAATCTAAAAGTAGTAACAATACAACTCTGGTTTGACTTCCCCCGCCAGTTTTATATTTTCCTGTGCGGAACAGATACGTTATCTCGTTGAACGAAGTATATTTGTTCGTATTCAAGTACTGTAATAACAGTACAAATAAGAATGATTGCTTCTGCAAGCCAAAATATATCGTAAACAGTAGAAATCCTGATACAATGCTAATGATTTTAACTACCATCCATATATGAGAGGTCATTTCTGAAAAATGGGATCCAAAATTAGTGTCCGTGTCTGTTTAATAGCGTGTTCAGTTAATAGAGATGTTTATTGGGAAAATCAATATAAAAATGCCGGTTCCCGTAAAAGAGATTTTACTGTAAATTTATAAACTTTATTCAATTTGTATAACATTTATTTCTGTCATAAAAATAGCAACCACTTGCATTTACTAGTTTATTGTTTATTTTTTGAATTTCAAGTATTTTTTTTTGTTTAAAAAATATGAATTAGTACTTCCTTTACTCGTATAAATCACGAGTCGGAATCCAGTGAGATTCAGAAATTTATAATCCGACCATATGAAAATGATACTACATATAATGATATTTTGAAAACGTCCACGGTATGACGTGTAAGTCGATTTTGAAGTAAAAGTACAATTGAGCCTTTTACAATACCTGTAATTTCTAAAATTATTCCCCTACTTACTTGAAAATAATTGAAATTTTTTAAAAGTTGCTATCTTTTTAGCCAATCTGTAAGTATAAAAGTTTTGCTCCTATATTTTTGGTTTCGTATTTTAAATATTTAAGGCATAAAAAATAACAAATTTTAACCGTGGTTAACCAAAAGTGTTCCAATAATTTCAAAATTGTACATTTATCAAACAAAGTACCGGTTAAAATGGTTGCAACTGAAACCCATCAACAAAACTGTGGTTTTTTTCTTGGTTTTGTAGGTTTTTTGCGGTTTGCATTCTACGTATTTTAATTTTCCACTCTCTAATTTAGGATTATGAAAGAGGAGACGAAATATTTTGACAGAAAACTTTAGGTTCACAACGAAAGTAACCGAACTGTGTCAAAATAATAGTCACGTGATTATAACCCGCCGATAACTGAAACCATGGTTTTGGTTATTATGTTTACCTCTCGCTAAGAGAGGTATTGGATTCATGCTAAAAATCGCATATAAATATTTTAATGAATAAGCACGTTTTAAGATCTCTACAATCTGATAATAATATTTTACGATGATATCTGTATGTATGTATGTATGTATGTATGTATGTATGTATGTATGTATGTATGTATGTATGTGTGTGTGTGTGTGTGTGTGTGTGTGTTTTTTTTGCAAATTTATGTTATTACAAATATTAAAAAACAAAATTCTCTATCCGACACATTTAAAAAAAATATACCTTCTATAGATTTAAAGATATAGATGTATAATCTATAAAATAATCTGTTGTAGTAAATCTCACAGCCTGCTCACGGTCCAAACATCTCCATGGTAGCTACTTGAGAAATTAAAATGTCTGTAATTGACAGATAAATGTCACTAATGTCAGTGTCAAAAGTTCAGAGATAGTACTGAAGGCTTTTTCTATGGGAACGATATTTAATATTTCGTATTGTATTATTAATTATATATTTAAAATTATAGGTATATTTCATGAACCCTTCAGAAATAACGCCAATCCCGTTAATGAATTGGAAAAACCTCGAACATTTAGAAGAAATGAATGGAGAAAACTTGCTCATAGAATGAATTTAAAATTATAAAAAATACATCAATATATTAGGTGTAATTAGAAATTTTTGTGTGTACAAGAAATGTTAAATACAATACTTATACATACCATAATGGAAAGGGCGCGAGAGGTAGGGTGATGGTCACAACAGATTTTTTATTTTTGGAATATACCCTTAGTAACACCAATTTCGCAAGTCCTGCTTTATTGACGTTTTAAATAATTTTTTTTATTAATTTTAGTTTAAAAATCTTTCTTGAAATTTTATGTTCATAATTTTAGATAAGAAGATTAATTATGGAAGAAAATTGTTATAATTCATTTGTGAAAGTTTCTTTTAAAATTTAATTTATATTAGAAATTTAAGTATCCGAATGAATTTCTCCATTATTAATCTGCTGCCTTGTACGTCATTAAAAGACGCATTTTGAAATTATTTCTCAACCGATGTAAACTTAAAAAATATTTTCCCTTTTAAAATAACACAAAAGTGATGTTTCTATTTAAAAGAGCCCGTGAGGCGTGAGGTGATGTCGAGTAAACGCTCCTTGCGGTACTGAAATCTGCGAATAAAATCTAGATAAGCAAGCCTTTCAATCCAGAATAAGCTAGGATTATTTATACATTTTTTTATAAATTTGAATCGGTCTTATATTTGTCATCATACACATTTTTTAAAGTATTCAATATCATGTTCTTAAATAATTATGTATTTGTTCTTGTCTGTTTTCTGTCATTTAATTTTATTGTTATAATTTTGTGAGGGTCCTCTTAAATCTGATCCTGACTGGATTGAATTACATTGTTGTCCAGAGCTTAATTCACTCCAAAGGTTACATTTAAGACTCACTCGGGGTGTTTAACTTGGCAACTTGGGACCGTAACTTTTAGTACCAGAAGGCATGTGCATACTGCATACCTATTCTCTGTTGTGTAATGCTTAATAGCTTAATTTGGGTTTACTTATTAGGCTGTAAACTTTAACCTATATCCGCCAAAATACAACACAATAGGTAAATTTTCACCAGTAAATTCATAATTCCAAAATATTTCAGTTTAGTGCATGTACCGTACAAACAAGACATATATTTTTAATGTAGAATTAAGATTCTATATTTAATTAATTTCGACTGATAGACTTCGTTGATTGAGTAGTTTTTTTTAGGTTGTTTGGCCTACACTAAATTTTAACAATTTTTTACTGTTATAGTGTTAGTAGCGTAAAAGTTTTATAGGTGTTATGAAGAAGGTTGTAACTTGCGAATATACGCGAAATTTCATACAAAAGTAAAATTAACTTTTCGTTTACTGCAATGGACGTTGGAAAGAAAAATAATAAAATGTGTTTGTTGCAAGTAGACAACATTAAAAAGAATATTAAACATTTCATATAACTGAGAATTTTTAATGTTTTTTGCACGAAAGTTCAAACGCAGGAGTATAATATTTCATTTTAACAGAAATGTCATTTAAAATAATATACAAAGTTTTCTGGTTTATTTATTTTTTCATTTTATTATGTTTCTAAGCATCAGTTCGTAAAAAATGTTTTATCGCGACACACATACTTATACTTTCTATAGGTTAAGTTAGCTCTTACGGATTCTTAAACATAACTAAAATAATGAATTTTTAAAAAGATTTATTTAAAATATGTTATAATTTCGGATAGAGATAGGAAATTGAAGATAATGAAACTTTTATGTACCTACAGTCGTATTTTGTATTGTAACAAGGTGAGCAATAACAAATAAGTAACTTTTTATAATCTTTTCTAAATTATACTTTCAGAAATAATATCTCAACTTGTTATCTTTGTTATTCAAAATTCTGTTTAGAAATAGTTATCATCTTTTACTAACGGACTGTTTAGTCTAGCTGTCAGAAATATTAGACAGTTATTTGTTGACAATTAAGTTTAGAAGTTATTGCGAGCCTACGTGCAGGGTTGATATTTTGATATGGATGCCATATGTTTCCCCCTTCACCCCCTCGGAGATAAGGCCTCTCACGAAAGTAACTCTTTGTTTAAGGCAGTTGGTTTTAGAGTCTTGTATTGTCGAGACATGGAGTTGGTTTTAGATTCTTGTGTTGACAAGACATGGAGCGGGTGTTAGATACTCGTATTGTCGAGATGTTTTGAGTTAGTTTGAGCGCGTAGTAGACGCGCAGAGTTACTATGTAAAATGTAACCATTTAGTTTATGTGCTTAGTTAAGTTTAGTATAATCAATAATAATAAGTGTAAATGTAAATAATAATAGCCATGTAAATAAAGTTAGTTAGTTTGTAATATTAATAATTGTCTGTGTCCATAATTGAAAGTGTGTTCATCAGCCATCAAAGTTAAGTGTGTTACGTGCAATTGTGTCTGTGTTCCGTCCTCGTTAAACAAGCGGTGGCGAACATCAAGCGCCTACCAGTTAGTTGAACAAGTGTCATCGTTGGCAAAAGTAAGAAGTAAAAGTACAAAACCATCATTAGAGCTTCTATTCTAATCTCACTTCCTGCCCCCCCCCCCCGTGTTACAGTATTATTTGGGTTTTGAAGATATTCATGAAAATAAATCAGTATACCAACAATAAATCCTTAATTTATTGTTTATTAACCGAACTATCAATGGTCCCAATCAGAATAGATATTTACACAAGTGCAATTAGGTACCTATATACTCAGGGTATGGCCATGACGTGGCTCGCGTTTCATCCGCCATAAGCGGGCCACTGTCATATTCGTTGTTTTTGGGCAAATTATTATGTATTTTTGTGGTTATTTGTTTTATTTTAATGCAAAACACATTTTAATATACTTCTAATGTTTATTTAAAGTGTAAGTAATACTTTTATTTTATTTATTAGTGTATTTTCTTGAGACACTGACTAAGATGACTGGCAATATTGAAAACATATAAAAATTACCAATATTAAACACAAACATCTAAATTTTTATTTCTTACAAATAAATAGGGAAATGTATTATCAGTATGTTTGACAGTGGCCCGCTTATGGCGGCGACCTTCCCTATGGCCATATATAAAGGTACCCTAAGTGCAATTTGCACATAGCGCCTCTAGCGGTACTGCTTAGAAGTAGGTTACGGCAATACAAACAAAGAACTGTCATCAGCCATTCACAGTACAAATTCAAAGATGTAAACGATGTAAACGTCGTAGCTGCATTTAATAATTATTATAGATAATATCCAGTAGGATAGCTTTCTTTTACTAAATAAATAAATAAATGAATAATCATATGAGTTGCTCCAGGCACATTTTCTGGTTTTAGATTTATTTTTAATGCGATAAAATAAATTGGAATAGAAAGCTAGGTTATAACCTGAATGAAAGATGGAAAAGACAACGGGAGGGGGTTTGTTACAATCAAGATATTCTATCTCTCTTTTGTGTGTGACGTCAATTTTGTGTCTATTGTATTGTGCCAATTGTGCGGATCCTATTTTACATTTATAAAATCGTTCCCAGAATATTTCACAGTATAACAACCCCTGAATAAAATTTCTGTATACGTTGGGTTGTCGACATGCGGACGCATATTTTATTCCTTATACATTTTTTCAGTTTTAATCCTGATTTATAGTTTACAAAGTCTAACAAAATATAAAACTCGCAAATTCGCGTTTTACAGATCTCTTACATAATATACTCGTAGTGTACGTGATAGAAAATAAGTAGAGTAATTTTTTTTCCTCTGTTATGACAGATGCGCAAAGATGTTCGTGCTTTATTCAACCAGGTGTCTGTATACATTTGTTGAAAAAATTTGATATTTATATTTAGATATTTTTCTGCATTTTATAATTGTTGGGTTTCCCATAAGAATCGCATTAATTCATTAAAGGTAGGGGCACATTGTTACGATGCGATACCACACCACGCTATACCACGCCATCTGACCCAACGTCAGAGGGATCTAATACTGTGTATTTTTATGTATATTTATACAGGTGTCTGGGAAGACGCCGCCCCCATCTTTAACTTTTTTATTATAAGTAATAGAAAAAAATGGCTAATATAATTTTTTTTTATTTTAAATGTAATATTTGATAGATGATGAAGATATTTTTATAAAGTCAGGTTTACAAGATACAACTATCAACTTTTATTTTTTAAATAGCAACCTATAATTATTTTACTAAAATATAAACCGCCAATTTTGTCTCTTTTCAACGATGTCTTAGTTTTTATTAATGTATTTGAAAAAAAAAATCAAGAAAAATAAGATAATTGAGATATATAACAAATAATTTTTATTCAAATATTCGAGGTGGCTATATGAAAATAAATAATAAATAAGTAATTAATAGGTAAGTAATAATAAATAAGTAACAAACAAAAGTATACTTTGTTGATATTTACATTGTTCATTTTGTTTATTTTCACATAGCAATCTATAATATTAGAATAAAAAAATATTTCCATATATCTCTACTATCTTATTTATCTCGAATTTTTTCGAATACATTAATTAAAACTAATACATCGTTGAAAACAGAAAAAATGGTGGTTTATATTTTAGAAAATAATTATAGGTTGATGAAGCAGCAAAAGCTGTAACAACACTCGACACCATAACCGAATTACCTATAACAAAAGGTGACATTAAATCGAAATAAAAAGAATAATCATAGAAGAATGGAGGACAAAATGGTTACAAACAACGGACAACAAACTAAAAGAAATAAAAGATGAAATCCAACCTTGGCCAACCCTAGAAAACAGAAGACACCAAATACTATTAAGCAGACTACGAATTGGACACACCTTGATCACACATAAATATCTACTCAACAAAGATGAACAACCCATCTGTGAAAAGTGTAATGTGCCTACCACAGTAAAACATATAATCATAGACTGCCAACAATACAATTTACAAAGGCAATCACAACGTATCGCAAACAATCTCAAAGACAACCTCAAAAAAGACTTAAAACCCCAAAAGAACATTATTGAATTTCTAAATAGTATAAACATAATTAATAGTATATAAACAAATGTAATTGTAAATAAAAACCAAATGTACCGGGGTACTAGTGACTAATAGTCGAAGTACCTCTTAAATTTTTCAAAAAAAAAAGTTGATAGTCGAATATTGTAATCCAGACTTTATAAAAAATATCTACATCTGCCATACAATAACAATAGTATATTTTTTGAAGTAATAAAACTTTTATTTGAGCCATTTTGTTTGTATTACTTATAATAAAAGAGTTAAAGGAAGGGGCGTCTTCCTAGACTCATCCTGTATATTGTGTACATACTGTTCCGATAATGTGACGCGACGCGCCATCCAACGTGGTACGAAATCCCACCTGCCAGATTTTCGTAACGTAGCGTCGGATCGGGTAGTGTGGTGTCGTGTCACGCGAAGAGTTGAATCATATGCATAAAATGAGGCAAAAATTGACAAAATTCTGTTAATTGTGTTGGTTCGGAAGCTCTACAGAGACCTGAATATGAGAGAAGCATTGGAAGAAATTCCATGAAAGTGTCGTTCTAAATTTATAGGATGCACACAATATTATATTTTGTCCTCTCTCTTCTAAAATTAATAAAGCTACTGTACATTCTACTTCCTTATTCCACTAAATCAGAGGAACTACTAGTCGCCATGAATCCTGAATTGAAACTTGTTTGTTTCAAATATAACGTAGCGTCGTATCAGATGGCGTGGGAACAGTGTGCTAACAGAGTTCACTAACGCATTGGTTTATCCCTTTGTTTTTTAATAAATTTCATTTTTTTCTCGCCAATAAATTAATAATTCATGATTTATATGTTTAAAACAAAAGAATGTAGACTTATAATATATCATTGAAAAGATTATAAATTAGGTATATGTTACCATTTAAAAAATATTATGTTTGTGTTAAATCTCAAGAAGTTTTGAAAAAATCTAATTACACCACGCTATTCTACGTAAAAAACGTATAAAAATTATCTAAACATTTTTTCTTTATCTTTTATAATAAGCGCGATATGAGGTATTTTAAAAATAAGCGAAAATCAAGTTTTAGCCTGTAGCTGAAAAACAAAAGACGAAAGAAAGTTCCTATAGCACCTGTTAAAGTTATCTCAAAAAGTTAACCCATAAAAACCTACATCAATTATCTGTAGCGTGCATAATAAGAAAGTTTTTCATATAAGTAACTCGAATTAGTTCCACCTGTACATAACTAATTACGTATATCTATTCTTACCCTGTTTTCTAGGGTTTCATTTAGATATATCACTCCAGTTTCATTGTCTATCCTGAATGGCAGTGGTGTGTTAGGCTGTTGATCGCTTCCGGGTCCATAGAACGTGAGTGGCTCCAATCCAAACGTGAGCGTGTCATGCTCACTGTCGTCAGCGTTCACGCGAGTTATCACGCTGCCTACAGGTTCTGTGTTCCGGATCCGCCAATTGCGATCCAGCCACATCACCGGAGGGTTGTTGTCCGCGATCTGGCATCGTCCTATAAATAGAAAGATAATGAAAAAGGTGGGTTTTGTCATAAATTTTATTTTATGACTTTACTAAATACAAATATTAAAGTAAGCGATAATAAAATGTCAAATGTTTGAAGTTAGTATTACATATTCCGGAATCGGATGTAATAGAACACTTCTGGATATTGCATTTATAGCCCAAATTGTCTATAGCAAAATTACTTAACTTATGTAACACAAGTTTTCGAAAAAAAATTGAATGGACGATACTGTGGTTTGAGGAAAGCATGTTGAATCTGATTATTAATACAATAATTAACATAGCTTATGTTTTAACATTCGTGCGTAATGTAGAGCTAGTGCCCGTTTTCTTCTAGACGACTAAGTTTTTAAAATATAACTTTCTTCGACCACATATGTTCAAAATACTGAAGTCATTTCAGTATCTTTTTTATTAAATACAAATTAATTATTTATTTATAGGTTCAATATACTTTTATTAATTAAAAGTTTTTACAATTATTAATTAATTAAAAGAAAAAAAAAATATATAAATGTTATTTTTACTCATTTCTCCCGCTACATCGTCCTTAATTTGATCTTGCACATATTTTTTGCCATTTTTCGTACATCGTACACCTACTCAAATTATTTTATATGTACAATAATTATCATAAGTTTGGTAACACTGCATTTGCATGAAATCGTTGTATAATGGAATATTTTGGTGCCAATATCTGAAATTTTAATGACTATTTTTGTGCACTTTAGTGACGATTTCAAATAAAATTACTTTAAGGGCCGGTTTTATAAAGATATTTAACCTTCATTTAAAATTTAGTTGTCAAATAAATTTAATGAAATGAACAAATTCGAATCAGTTTCTATGTTCTTATGACATTTATATTATTTTGGTGTCAAAGAGCGCATTGCATTTTTTCTTTTCATTAAATTTATAATGAAAGGAAATTTTAAGGAGAATAAATGTCTTTATAAAACCGGCCCTAAGACTTTATGGTTAATTTGAAATAATGCTAAACTGTTCGCCAAGGTGTTAAAGTGAAGATAAAGTTTATTATGAAAACGGCCCTTAATAACGAAAGGTTCGTTATCGCGTGAACACTATAGGTATAAAGTGATAGGATTAGGAAAATTAACTTAGCTATTAAGTATAAATTATCTGCCATCCATTTCCTGAATATTGCATATCTAGAACAACTAGTAGTTTCAATTACTCCGTTGTTGTTGTTTATATGAACTAAGTACTACTATAGGAAATATACACTGAGAAATGTATATTAAAAATTGTATATTGTACATCAAAATTTTAAATTTAAATATATAAATATTAAGTATTAGTATTGGGAAACGTATATGTAAAAGTATTATAAAAATGTATTTACTATTAAGATTTGTATATTTTTAAACGATATATATTTAAAATTAAAGACAGCATATTAAGAATAATTATATGTATATTCGCCGAATATATTTAAATATATAGAGATATTTAATTGTATATTACATATTAGAATTAAATATTCGGTATATTCAACTTTAAAATACTCAGGTATTGCGATTGACGACGTCAGCAAGTTGAACAGGCAAGCGATGATCAAGGGAAGAACAGTCTCCATGTTCACTTACATGTGTATATGCTTCTGCGTCGATTAAGTGGAAATAAAACAATAAAATCGTGTACATCAATCCTCAAATGAAAATGTGCAACAATTTTGTAATATTTTAAAATCGTAGTGGCTTGAAAATTTGTGTGAAAGTGTTAGGATTATTATTTAGAATTTAATTTATTTTATTCTTGTTATGAAATCTGTTTTGTTGAGTAGTATTTTTTGTTATTACATTCACGTACTTAGAAAAATAAATTCTATTTATAAAAGTTGTCTTTAAATAAGGTACCTGTACATCGATTACGTTACGTAGGAATTTAATGTGCACACCCTATATCTACTATAAAAATGTAATATATTAGTTTGCCCTTATAAGTATGCTGTAATTTTGAGCCTAAGATACTTGTTTAAATGAAGTAAATATTTTGTATAGTAAATTATACCACATGCTATAATAAAATTTAATATAACTTTATAATTATTAATAATATCTCGAATATTAAGGATGATATTATTTTAAATTTGAAAATAAATATATATCTAAAATTAGTATTTTATATATTTGTTCTTATTACATAATATTCTAAACTTTTTAATATCCATACATATTTAATTCATATATCTTGTGTATTTGTCCCTTTTTTAAATATAAAATATAATAACAACTATTATAAATATATTTATCATAACAACACATTTCTCTCGGTGTACTCGTATATGTATGTACGTATTACGTATTTGTGTCCTTGGACACACAAGGGAACAAGCTTTGATTATGTATTGAGTAATGATGCTAAAAGCTCTTCACTATTAATTAGAATTGTATCAATAGGAGGTGTTTGGTTTTGAATTTATAAAATCCGGACAAAAAATTATTTAGGTACAAAACATTAAATCAAAAAAATTATTTAAAAAAAATCTTATTACACCGTAAATACGAGTAGCTAAGTACGCTGCAATATAACTACCTAAACTAATAATACAAAATTTTAATTACTTATTCTATTTTTTATAAAGAACAAGAAAAATTTTTTTATTATTTTATTTCCATATCCACAGATTTTAATCATCCTCTTTTGATTGCTATTATTAACTTTAAAGATTATTAAATTTTCTACAGGTTTGCATTAATACTTTTCTATATATTTTAAGGATAAATTTATAAAATTATGTATAATTTAAATCCCGGAGCACTTTAAACCCAACTCCTTGGTATACAGATAAATGTCACTTTCAAAGAACTAATCATTTCTAATTAATAATAGTAACGTTTTAAAAAGAAAATAGTAAATAGAGCAATAGTTATATAGAAAGGACCTTAATACAGTTTCCAGCTTAAGTAAATATGTAGGTATGTATTTAAATTAATAAAAATTTAATGGCGGTAGGTTTTGTGTTCGCCACATCAGATTTTTTGTATAATCTACCTGTAATTGAGATATAATATCCTGTAGGTCAGTTTGATAATAAATAAATAAATGAATGTATCCATAAATAAATAAATGAATACAGAAATAGATAAAGTCGGGAAGGCGGACTTACAGATTTAAATCGGGACTGTCCCGGCGATATCGGGACAATTGGCCACTCTGCTCGTATGTGATTCAATTAATTGTTCGAAACAGCAAAAACTCTTTCATACTCATATAAATTTCATATGCTGTACGACATGGAAATTAAATCGTTAACAAACGTTTTTATTTTATTCCTCTTACTTTTTTGATGCTATAAAAGAAAATGAATTTAAAATTGTTATATTCTCCTTCTTTGAAAGTATTTCAATATAAAAACAAAATTTAAATAATTTTCTGTCGACGATTAAATTTTGTATTCTGAATGTTGGTCTTTGGTAAAGCACGGAATGCAATTTTTGTATTTTTTTTTTTATTCCTTAATTGTTTGAAACTGTTTAACATTCAAGTCATGTATAGGAAAACTGTGAATGTTTACAAGTTTTCCCGCGGCTAAATTCATTTGAAGGCGTTGAAACAAAATACAAGAAGTATAGTCGTATTTTTTATATTTTGCGTTCATAATGAAATCATTACGAAACCTAATTGCGTATCAAAAGAGCCTTCATTTCGATACACAATTTTTTTGTTTTAGAAGATTGGTACAAGTTGACATTTACTTATGTTACTTATTGACATGAATTTTCATATTATTGAATAAATGTCAATCTAATGTTACCAGTTACATTACAAATACAAATTTCCCTAAATAAAATCGCTTTAATATAGCAGTTTTTTAAAGACGCAAAATATAAAAAATAGTATACATTTTAAAGGGCTTATTATATTTGACGAGTGCGAACAAAACATGTTTTATGAAACTCGTTCTTTAATATACTAGTAACTGAACTCGGATTTTTAATGCATTTGATCTTGTACACCATAAACATACACATTACATAACAGATTTGTAAAAAAAATCAGTATGCTGCTATTTTCATACAAACCATGCATATAAAAGAGTTTGAAAGGACTCCAATTTCAGTACAAATTAAAAGCATTTTTTTTTGTTTGTTATGAAAAAAACATTTTTTTAATTTTAATATCAAGTTTTTGCTATTGATTGCACAATGTAGAGATAGCGCTGTGCACCAATGACAAACCATCGACAAAGGAGCACTTTTGTTTAACTTCCATGGTTATTCTTTAATTCTTCTAGTATTTTGACTTTTTTTTCAGTATTTATTATTATTTTAGGTTGAATAAATTTTCTTGTTTCTTGTTTTGTTAGTTGTAGCAGTAGATTAATTATTATTTTTCATTTTAAATACTTTAATTAATAGTTGTTCGGTTATTTTCACAGTTTAGTTTTTTTTTTTTGTAGAATAAATATTAGGTAATAGCAGTTTAATATTTTTAAATATTAGTTATATTATTTATTTTCCACTATAAACTGTACACTCCTATGTAAAAAGCATACGAATCAAATAAAATGGTTCTTGTGTTTTAGTTTTAAATTTCACCATCAGTGCTGACGATCGCATGACATTTTTACGTCACATCCCATTCTTATTCATATATCCCAATTTTCATTTCAAGCAATAGTGTGTGATTGCGATTGGTATTTTAATAAAAACTCAATCGTAATCACACATAAGTACTTACATAAAAGTACCTACATTGGTGCACAAAGTAATATGTAGAATAAAAAGTAACTGTTTTACTAATTCATACAAATGTACATGAAAAAGCAATTAATTCAAGCTTTTTAGTTTGAGAACATTTTATATTTGTAGATAAAATATAGATACAAGAGTGCATCTTGTCATAATATATTCATGAATTGCCAGATATCAGAAAAAGCATCATAAATAAGCTAAAATTTTAGATGTGATTTAAAAATGCACTTTTCGCAAATATTCTAGCCAAATTTTTTTTGATGCAAAGTATATTTTATTTATTAAAGAAATTTGTCGTTTTATACGAAAATACGAGATAATTTCTTTTAACCCTTTGTCCCCTTTGCCAAGAGCCAGATTTATAGCCTCGGCTGAGAAAGTGGAGTGTACCTTCATAAAATTAATGACCCAAAAACCATACATCTTTAGGTAAAATTTTCAAAAATTCACTTTTTATACTTTTAGAATCATTTCAGCTCGCTGAATATAAATTTTGAAACCGCCAATATATTTAGGTAGTCCTATTCGTTTTATTGAATCCTCAACCTGTGCCATCGTCCAGGAGCTACAAAATTAGATTACCAAATCAAGCAGAATTATAATATGTAATTATATGAAATCACAAAGAGGTAAATACTTATAATAAAGTCAAAAATCATGTAAATAAAATTACAATTCATACATATAAATCTGATATGGCCAGCTCATTACCCTCCTTCTATCCTGTGTATTATGTACAAATTCCATACATAAATTTTCTTGCAAAAGATCCTATATTTCCAGTAAAATTATTTCATATACAAACTATGCATATTGCACTTGACACTGACATATTCTTCTTCTTTAGCTTTTTTTTATTCGTTAGGGGTAGCAGTTTTTTTCTTCTTCTTCCACTCATTTCTTTTTTGCGTTCAGTTCCTTTTTCTCAAATATCTTTATAATTCTTTAACTCTATATCTATTGAATATGAAGTATAAAATGCAATCCAATCGTATAGAGAATAACATTCTTTAAAAATTATAATAACATTAAATGTCAATAAATGATATTTATTTGCTTTTTTTCAAGAAAAACTGTTAAAAGTTGCAAATGAGGGTACTTCAGGTGAAATAATTATAACCAAAATTTAATCACGTCTGCATATGGCTCTAAACTCGAGGAATACGAAAAAATGATAAGTTTTGGAATCGTGGTATTGGAGTTATGCGTGTAAATCCAGCATTATACAACGTAAGCCGTAACGTACCGTAACGTAACGTAAAGAATAAAACAATGCAAACGTATGTGATAATTTATACAGGCGTAAGCCGTAACGTAACGTACCGTGCCGTAACGTGCCAAAAACCCAAAGATCGCCAACTTTTATCTTTCTACGTTATGGCACGTTACTGTACGTTGCGATATTACGAAAATTATTACTGCCCTGCGCTGTAGTCTGTTTTTGGGTGGCTAATATGTGTCAAAGTTTAGCTAATATATTAAATGGAAATAAATATAAAAAATACTGCATTACGAATAATCTGTTTTGTGTGACTGTGACTGACATGTGTCAAGTGTCAAAGTTTAGATTATTATATTAAATGGAAATTATGGAAATATAATGGAATATATTGTATTACGAATAAAATAACCTGTTAAATACAAATATGCCGTACACTTGTATCCACATAGCATGTGCATACTTTTTACGAAAATGTTCTGTATAAAATAGCTTAGAAAAAACACGTGTTACGATACGTCACAATACGCCACGGCACGGTACGTTACGTTACGGTTACGCTGTATAAATCCACCAATATTTCGTGCACTTGGTACACAAATAACTATTTTTGTCCATTCCGTTTGTTAAACGAATAAATTATTTATTTATTTTCACACACACAAAGTAAGGGTCCTCCACAAATCAAGGTCGTTAGACATCAATAAATATACAATTTCTACAACTAAATTTTATATTTAGAAAGCAGGTATAACTATTTAAAAAAAATAACCATTATTGACATCTTGTCATTATGACAGATAATAGTTGACTTTTCCTATAATTTCTGCCACATTTAATTTAGAATTTTTACATAAGTTTAATACAAAATTTATTAATTTGTACACATTTATTAATATTAAAAATATTTTCACAGTTTAAAATGCAATTTTTTGTTCGTTTTATGTCTGATTTTGGAAAACGTGAGTGAGATAGTGCACTAAGTAATGTGCACGAAATAATGCGATCAGTGCACTAAATGCGCACAGAGTACGAAATAATAGGCACAGTGTGTGAAATACTGTTATGGTTAGGTAATTGATGAAATAATGATGTATTTCGCATACTGATATCAATGCACAAACTTTAACTTTTTTGACAGTAGTAGAAAATAGTTATTTATGATACAACTGTTAAAAGTGATATTTTATTTTATGAGAAGAAAGTTTGGAACACGACGCGAAGTGGAGTGGTCCAAACCTTCAAACAAAATAAAATCACTTTTAACACGTATGTCATACACTATTTTTTTCATTTAAATTTCTATTTCTAATAATTTTTTTAACATGTCAAAAATATCGATTTGATGTTTCATACGTCATTACCAAGGTAACTAATGCACTTTTAAAAGTAGTGTTAAAAGTAACAATGATCTGTCACTTTTTAACTCTGGTGTTATAAGATCATATTTTTAACCCTAAAAACAAACATTAAAAACCCTACTTTTAATAGATTTTTAGAAAAAATATTTTTAGTAATTTAAAATTCAGTATAGCGAAACGAACATACTTTATATTAATTTTATTAAAAAATATATTTCTATATCTCCTTAAAAATATATAAAAAATAAAAATGGAACACGCATCATCTTGCATTAGTATGTAATCCCATCAATTATCAAGCTTATCCACTTCTCTTTTTAGTTGCGAACTGTTCGAGAAAATGCATATTTAATCCTAATTTCCATAAAACTATAAATTCAGAAATACCTACACGTGATATATTTTAAATGCAAATTTTAAATTATCTCTACCTATATATCAAAAACTTATAACATTTGTTAGCTATTTAATATATAATAGTTACTTAAGTATTAAGGGCAGAAGTGCACCTTACCGGTAAGAAGCACTTAATGCTCGCAATGCTTATTATATTTTTTGCACGATCGTCCCAATAATAACAAATTAAAGTTTAGAATTATTTAAAAATTATTTTGACATTAAAAATTAGTTGTCATTTTTAAGTAAGCTATGATCGTTGTTTTGTTATCGTTAAAAATTTAAAAATTGTACATTTATTTTTTATTTATGTAATTTTCACCGCCTCCAGATCGTTATGTAGTCACATCACTTACCGGTCGGTCACATCACTTACTGATCAGTAATTTAAACAAAACTTACTGCCTTGGAAACCCTATCGGTAAAGTTTAAAAAAAACCTGATCGTGCAAAAAATATATAAAGTAACATATGTTACGCTTGTAAATTTCTTATTGTGAGATGTAAAAAATTCGAAGAATATAAAATCCAACTTTCACTGAAATGCGACACATTTCGCAGATATGAATTTTATTTTTGCAGAATCGTTCATGGAAAGATGTATTTATTTCAGTTTAATCGCTTTTAAAATGTAATTTGTTCCGAAATCAAACAGTCGTTAAGAACTGTGAAAATAGGTTACATACAGCCTTGTGGTCAAATACAAAGAGAAGTTGTTTTCAATGGTCCACTTGGCTTTTCCTGGTACAGCAACATTGTTTTCTCTTCTTCCAATTAACTGGAGCTTTCCTCCTGTAAGACTTTTAGTCTTCTTTATCCAATTTTGTTGGGATATTTGTTTTTCTTGTAATCTTCTAACATGTCTCGTAAACAATGTCACAGATATAAAAATAATAATTTGAATTTAATAGGATATTTCACATAAATTAAATTTTACAATGTTGGTTGTATTTATTGAAACATATAGCGTTTTACATTTGTATATGAGCCCAAATTCATAATATTTCGGCCGATTTACATTTTCAACAAATTAGAAAATTTACACAAATTGTTAGAAGTTTCTTTCTGCTAGTTTAGATTAGACTTAAAAAAACTGTGGACCAAATAACTGGTGATAATAGTTCGACCGGCATTTTTAGCGTCATCTTCTAGGCCAGATTTAGCTTCTATCGAGACTTTACTTGTGGGCCAATGAAATAAAACTTCGTAAAAATGCAGTGCATATAGTAAAACCTACCTTGCAAGACATATGGAACAATACCCACAGAAAAATGTGCAGGGCCTAAGGGCTTACATATACGGGATATAATGCCTAACAGAGTTAAATCTGGTATTACTAATAAAGACGATGTAACCCAATATTAAATTGAAGAATACTTAAATAACGTATTCAGTTTTTGTAAGTTTCAAATCTATATATTTTAAACCATTAGAATAAAATTTGTAGAAATTTCTCACCATTTACGTAGGTTTGATAATTTGTTTGTTGAAAATGAAAACCGGCCGAATTATTATGAGCTTGGGCTAGTATTTCGTTTTGCACTAAGTGCGCAGCTAATGTCACTATCAATAGAGAGGTTATGTGCAATCGCAATTGTTTATTTGTACACATATACAGGGTGCTTCAAAAATATTGTAAATTTTTTAAGGGTATATGGTACTGACCAAAATGAGTAAAAAAACTTAATCAACATGGATCCGATCTTCAGCTGTTTCCGAGAAAAACGAAAAATCGAAGAAAAACTGACAAAGATAGTGATTGAACAAAATTTTGTCTATGTCAGTAAATAGACTATAAAAAATAAAATTTTATATGAAATATTTTTCTCAATTTCTAATAGTTACAAAGTTATTTGAAAATTAAATATTGACCAATAGTGTTGCCACAAGACGAGACTAGACGAGACTTGAGGTCGGTCTTGTCTTGGTCTTGACTAAGTCTCGACTACATTGGTCTTATCGAGTCTCGTCTTGTCTCGAGTTTCGACAAGACTCTCGACTCTGCGTCAATCAACAAATTGTTTATAATTGTACATAATAATGCTTGGAAATCTAAGAAAATACATATTATTTTAACTTATTGGATCAACAAAAAATTTAATAACTATGAAGTATAGAATTTCCATTTTGTACTTTTTCAAAACATGTAGATATATTGGAAAAGAGCAAGAAGATCTACATCTCTATACCTGTAGACAGGATGGAAATAAAAATAAATGAACGAAGAATTAAGCATTTCTGTGTATTAAAATATACATACATATATGTCTACAGGATGTTAAAAAAGGGTAATTTTTTAAGAGTATATATTGAACCTAGTACAATTTTTTGTTTAAAAAAAAAAAAGCATATCTAAGGTGACCTCTGAAGGGCAAACAAAAAGTCTCATTTAATCGAAGTCGTAACTCTTATAGTTTTCGAGATAGTAGAGGTAAACCCCGTAAAAACTCATTTTTACTGCATTATATTTTGGAAACTATTGATAATTGGACTTGTGTTGATTAAGCTTTTTTTACTAATTTTGGCCAGTACTATATGCCCTTAAAAAAATTACAATATTTTTGAAACATCCTGTATTTACAAACGTTTACAAAGTTAATTTATACGTATTTATTATTTTTTATATTGAATATATAAAAAAATGAGTGAAATGTCCTATTGGTTTATTAAATACCAATAAATAAATAAGTCCCCAACCTTGTACCAAATATTTTATGTGACATTTCCATAAAAATTACGTCTTGTTTTTGAGGCGGTTGTTTGAGGATATACACACGTGTATACTTAAAAAAAATCCTTGATATTGATATTTCAAAGATATTTAAATTTAATGTTGTTTTTACAGTAGCCAAATTTAATTAATTAAAATAATCCAGTATATTTAAATGCTTCAAATAAATTCGTCAATTTTGGATGTCAGTTGTCAGTACAAATTGGATTACCTATATTTTAATTTATATTTTGTCTGTAAATTTACAAAAATATCATTAAAGTGGAATTTGAATATTATTTTGCAATTTGAAATCCTATCAATGTCTGGCAGCAAATTTTAGTGTTACTAATTGCATTGTATCTCTTTGTAAACTGTTTTTCCTAATTATAATTCTTTAGTATGCTGGCACTGTTAACTTTACAGTTTTTTGCAATTACAGATTCATTAAAATTAGCATTTCAATTTGCACGTAATGTTTTTCCCATCCTACAGGCCTGGGATCCTACAGTTTATGACGGAATGTAAACAGTTTGGTATAGCTGTGTTTTATGACTATTAGTTAAATTTAAATTCAAAAGTGTTTATTTAGGTACTAATTGTGCATGCTCACCAATAAACCAAGAATAATTATTACTTAATTCTTTTTGTTACTACAGTATAATGGGTGTTTTTTTTTAAGGTGTACATAGGAAATAAACATGGAAATCAGTTTTTCTTTGCACACTGTTGCCCCGTTTTGACTAACAGCAATGGTTGTGGTATTAATATTTTTTACATCAAATGACAACAAATACATGCACATTATTTATTATTTGTTAGACCTATAAATTAATTATTAAATGTAAGCAATTTCGTATTAATAACAATAGTGCATGATGGCATTTGAACAATAAAATAAACAAATGTTTGACATTTTATCAGTCATAATTCGTTACCGAGCTTTTTTTTACCTCTCGCTAAGAGAGGTATTGCATTCATGCTAAAAATCGCATATCCAGATTTTATTGAATAAGCACGTTTTAAGGTCCCTACAATCCGATTTTAACATTTTTACGATGATGTCTGTGTGTGTGTGTGTGTGTGTGTGTGTGGATGTGTGTGTGTGGGATGTTGGAAGGACGGTTACTCAAAAACTATAAGACTTAAAATTTATTTAACAACGTATTTCCCAATCGGACATTCATGGGAAGATCTGAAAAGGTTTTGGTAATAATTGGACAACCGGAAGTAGAAGATTCTTGAAAAAAAATCTTCTAAATATTATTTTTTGAAAATTTTTCGTGGTAATATTAAAGAAAATTAAATTCTCTATCTGATACATTTAAATATTTTATTATATATTCCATAGATTTAGAGATAAAAGAAGTATAATATATAAAATAATCTGTTGTAATAAATTTGACAGCCGAAAGAATGCCATGAAAAATAGTTGATAATTTAAATTATTTGTAACTGACAGATAAATGTCAGTGTCAGAAATAATGAGTAATGAAAGAAAAATGTACTTGGAGAATCCCTTAGTTCTTGATCTGTGACTATTATGGAGATGACAAGTCTAGGTTGAAGGACTTAAATTTGTTTCAAACATTATGGGACAATGTACACCAGTACTGTAGACTAGAGTAACTTTGAATTGCGAAAAAGCTATCAAATTCTTCTCAAGTAAGTTGTAAATATTGACAAAATTACACATCGATATAAGAATAATCGGAGTGCAATCTATCCGTCACTTTATTAAAGGGAATTAGTGTTATTTAGATATAACATGTATGAAAAAATAAAATGTAAAAGAAGATATGTAAGAATAGATGCACAATCCATATATACATTTTAGACCGCCCAAAATTAATGTTTTTACTAGAAGAATATGAAGAGAAAGTAAACAACGTTGTTCGAATTGAAAATTGCAGTTACCAGCCTAATATTTATATATGGTAAACTCTACTTTGTAATTTATTGTAACATAATTTATGGTAAAATATCTTCATGTGGAGACATGCTATTATTGAATAATAAAGAAGTTTAAACGTCATAGATTTATATGAATATATTATATGTATTTATAAAAATATTCTTTGCTTTATGCATACAGCCAGGTAAAATATACGGCGAGAGGTTATGTGCTGGCCACATCAGATTTTTATGTCTAAAAAACTGATTTCACAAATGCATCGAGGAACCCGTAGACGAACCTAATGATTTTTTTTACCTGTCGCTACCCTTGCTAAGGGAGGTATAGGTATCGTGCTAAAAATCGCATATCGAAATTTTGGTAAATGATCACGTTTTAAGGTCCTTAGAATCCATTTTTAACAATTTCACGATGATGTCTGTGTGTATGTGTATGTGTGTGTGTGTGTGTGTGTGTGTGTGTGTGTGTATGTGTAGATCTTCTTTACGCTCTAACTCAAATACTATCGTTCAGAAGTTTTTGAAATCTTGTATTTCTACCTTATTCTAATATGGAAAATAGCCATTAGATTTTGGTGTCGGATAACGGGAAATGGCAGTTTACTTGAAGCTCAAAATAGTTTTTCTTCAAAAAATACCTTTAAATGTTATTTTTTCGTAATTTGTTATTATAAAACTTGATTGTTTCATTTTCTACAAATTTGCATTAATACTTTTTCTATATATATATATATATATATATATATATATATATATATATATATATATATATATTATGGATAAATTTATAAAATAATATATAAATCATATCTCGGAGCTTATGCTTTAAACACAACTCCATGGTTACACAGTTCACCTCAAATGTATGTAACTGACAGATAAATGTTACTGCCAAAAAAAAAATAATTTCAAATTAATAACAGTAATGTTTTCAAAAGAAAATTGTAAATATAACAATAGTTACATGGAAAGGAACTTAATATACATAATTTCAAATTAATAATAATAACGTTTTAAAACGAAAATTGTAAATAGTACAATAGTTATATGGAAAGGAACTTAAGACACATAAGTTCTAGTATTAGTAAATATGCAGGTATGTATTTAAATAAGAAAATAAATAAATATATTATCATGGCATATTACTCATTGCTGAGTGTGCTAATCTGCATTGTACACAGATTTCGGTAATGATGACGACATATTTGTATCGTGCGGGCATTTATCATGCGGCACCTCACGGGTACTCATTTTTGGCGTGGAGAGTGCATCACAGGGATCAGTTTTGTGACATTTAAAATTCGAAATATTTGATAAAAGGAATTGAATCCGGTTCCCCAGATTCGCGACCAGACACTCAGGCACGCGGCCATTAGATCCCATAGATATATGTATTTAAGTTAATAAAAATTAAATGGCGGGAGGTATTGTGTTGGTCATATCAGATTTTTTTATAATAATGTACTTATTTTGTTTGTTGTTTTTGGTAAATGGTATAAATTTGAGGAATTATAAAATTACATATTATATCTAATACACTAAATGTGGGCCTGATACCCAAGCGATAAACTCTCAAAACAAAACTTTATATAATATTATCTTTGCGCAGCAGGTCGTCAAAATAGCATTTTACTACATTGCCATTATCATAGTACTGCCCTGCGGGCAGCATACATTTTCAGTGCAAAAATATTATTCTGTAAGTAATAATAATTTGTATAATGTAATGTATTACCCATAAAGGATAACCATGTTTTTCAACTGTAAGAAAAGAACATTGCGCTGTGTATGAGCTCACTATGGAAAGCAAGTAGAGTTTTATAATACGCAATGAAATAAATAAATTAAAAACACATTTCATTAGTATAAGTCAAGAAAGGTTGCAAGATGTATCTCTCCTTGCTATTGAATCCTAAATAGCCGCAAAAATGAAAATATCTGATTTAACATCAGAATAAAATTTCATACAGAAACATTCTATATTTCCAGTAAAATTATAATACATCATCGTAAAATAGTAAAATCGTATTCTAGGGACTCTAAAACATGTATATTCATATATTATACAACAAGACGATTGAAAATTCTCGATTATACGAAACGTGTTGCCTGGAAACATCACGAGACCAAAGGTCGAGTGGTATTTCCAATAGGCAACTCGTTGAGTATGTCGAGAATTTTCTATTGTCGAGTTGTATACAGGTAGACTATATCATGAATAAAAAATAAATTAAAAAGTAAATAGTAAATTTAACATAGACCTGTGGTCTATTTTATTTTGACAGAAACGTCAAACTATATGCTACATAACCTATCTTTTAAAATATAGTTGTAGTAGTATGTAATATTACATTGAAATGCTCATATTTCAAATTACATATTTGTATTTTAAATAAACTAGCAACAGTGCAGTTCTAGATTTGTGATCCAAATTATTATTTGTTTACTTGTCAAATTTTTACTTTCATAATTCCTTGCTGTCAAATAATAGATGCGTTCAATTATTTGTTTCAATGCACTTGGAGCTGTCAGTGTGATTTTAAATGTCTACTTAAAGCATACAACGCACGATTTTCCTCCTCAAAATCTAACTACAGATTCATTTATACTCGTATACTCCATACTGTGATCTAATGAAAAAGATCATGTCCGTAAATATAATTAAAAATGACATTGCCAGTTCTGAGTACATAGAACAAAATAACTAAACGCACTTATAAGTGAATATACGAAGGTAGGTATATTCGAATATACCAAGGTTCGTATATTCGTTCACCATGGTTACTCAATAATAACCGCTGTAATACGTGGTAGCTAAGGAAAATCACACACTCTTATTGGTTTACAACTTAATGAATGATATAGTCATTAAAAGCTCATTATCGAATTTTATGGAACGCGCTTTTACATTATATTATTATGAGGAGTGTACTCCATAAAAGCACTTTTATTATGAAAGTGCGCTAACTAAAGGTGACGGAAGGTAAAAAACATCTGGTATTCTGGTATTACAGCGTGTTTTACAATTTATGTACCAAACGTTAGCATGAAAAATAATTTGATAAAAACAAAGTAATATTTCTTTACTTCTCACTAAAAATCTAATATTTTAATTTGTTTCATACATTACTGTAAATAAGTTTAATTATTTTTTCACTAAAACCTGATATCTCGTAAAGGCCCTGCTGTAATCTGATGTGGCCAGCACATAATCTCTCGCCATTTATTTTACCTGGCTGTATGCATAAAGCAAAGAATATTTTTAGAAATACAAATAATATATTCATATAAGTCTATGACGTATAAACTTCTTTATTATTCAATAAAAGCATGTCTCAACATAAAACAATTTTCACATATATTTACAAAATCTATAGGATATTTTACCATAAATCATGTACAATAAATTACAAAGTAGAGTTTACCATATATATAAATTTTAGGCTGGTAACAGGTATTTTCAATTCAAACAACGTTCTTGTTTACTTTCTCTTCATATTCTTCTAGTAAAAAACATTAATTTTGGGCGGTCTAAAATGTAAATATCTGGATTGTGCATCTATTCTTACATATCTTCTTTAACATTTTATTTTTTCATACATGTTGTATCTAAATAACACATTAATTCTCTTTAATAAAGTGATGGATAGATTGCACTCCGATTATTCTTATAACGATGTGTAATTTTGTCAATATTTACAATTTACTTGAGAAGAATTTGATGGCTTTTTCGCAGTGCAATGTTACTCTAGTCTACAGTGTTGGTGTACATTGTCCCATAATGTTTGAAACAAATATAAGTTCTTTAACCTATACTTGTCACCTCCATAATAGTCACAGATCAAGAATTAAGAGATTCTCCAAGTACATTTTTCTTTCATTACTCATTATTTCGATGAGATACAATTTTTCTGTATTTTACGTTGCAGAGTGGAGACCATCTTCACTTTAATCTTGTGTTTATAACATTTAAATATCGTCTTCCTTCGAGCTGTATTCTCGTTTATATCTATTCTTTACATTTAGATTTTTTATATATAAATTCATTCTATGAAGAAATTTTGTCCTACTCTTCTAATTTTTCGAGATGATTCCAATTCATTGTTGGCATTAACAGTATTTCTGAAGGGTATGTGTAATATACCTATAATTTTATAATTTTAAATATTTAACAATATAATAAGAAATAATATAATGCATGTACTTCCCAGAAAAAATCTTCAGTAGTGTCTCCGGATTTCTGACACTGACATTTATCTGTCAGTTACAAACATTTTAAATTTTCAACTATTTTCCATGGCATTCTTTCGGCTGTAAAATTTGTTACAGCAGATTATTTTATATATTATATTTCTTTTATCTCTAAATCTATGGATATGCGATTTTTAGCATGAATCCAATACCTTTCTTAGCTAGAGGTAAAAATGTCATCCGTTCGCTTCGTTCCAGCGTCCATTCCGTCCCTTGCGAATTGAATGCACTTATTTACTCAGCGCGGTCAGAAATACGACTCTACATAAGTATTTACTCAACGTGAGCAGAAATCCAACTAATTCTAAAGTCGTCGAGAAGAAATTGCCAGTGTAGCATGTGTGCTTCGAACCAAAGCTAAGAAAAATATAAAATATTAACCCATATGATGAAACATCTTAAAATTCATCAGTTGGGCTTATTTTGTAACTGGGTTTAATTTTCAGCAAGTCGTTAAAATATTCACCAATCAAGTAGATTGACATAACAAAAAATTGGATTTTTGGTTGTCAAGACTACAGCAATTGGATAAATAAAATTAAACAGTTGCTAAAAACGAACCACATTTTTACAGAATAAATCTGAATGATATTTTTTACCAACATTATTGCTTGTACGTAAAACTATTTACATCTCTGACCTGACTTATATATATATAATTTAATACCTCTGAATTGAAATGCTTCAATGGGATATTTGAACAAAATAGAATTTCAATGTGTATCATAAAATATAAAAATTTACCACTATACATTGATTCTCATTATAATAATAAAAGTTAAACATTATTTCGTAATAATATACACGCACAACGGCAAAATTAAGAGAAAAGCAAAAAAGGTATGTATTGAAAAAAGTATGAAACCTCTTTCTTTCATATTTGTGTTGGTAATTCTACATCTACAAGAAATAACAAATGATGATGTAACACCTAAATAGAGCCACCTAATACAGATTGATTATCATTTATCGCGGTGTTAGATAATGCTCGGTCTTTAGTTTTATTAAATATGTATATCTAGGTATTAAGGTGTTTGATTCGTGTTCATTGTAGTTCAAGGTTTAATACTCATTTCTTCTTTTGTTGTAGTTTCAATTTCCTTATTTTAATTATACATACATATATATATATATATATATATATATATATATATATATATATATATATATATATATATATATATATATAATTAAAAAATACGGGTACTTATTTTATTTGTTTGTCTATGAGTACATATCATATGAAACAATCAAAGTTTAAGGTCACACCCCATTGTTCCAAAATGAATAACTTTAGGGATTTCCTTCTAAATAAAAAAGATCTTTTTATGTTATAAATTGAAAGTGAAACCTTTTCTGTAGTTAAGAGTTAAGTGAAGTGTTTCGGTCAAGGGTAATGAGTTGCGGAAAATTTCAGAGGCAATTTTAATTCCTGTAGTGGCTGCCTTGGTGCCCTGAATGCTCCCTTCCGTTTCTTGCTAAGCGAACAGGTCGACGTTGTGCACCAACGGAAGCCAGCCCATTAGCTTTCTAACAGAAATTGCACAGTTCGTTGGACCAATAATGAACCTCATTAATTATTAAAAATTATGCTTTCTGAGTCTTGCGTTACGTTATGACTTGAAAAGTTTGCATACACGGGAGTAAAGAATAAACTTTATTAAGAGCCATTAAT
This sequence comes from Harpalus rufipes, assembly GCA_951394225.1. NCBI lineage: Eukaryota > Metazoa > Arthropoda > Insecta > Coleoptera > Carabidae > Harpalus > Harpalus rufipes. The sequence goes on along the minus strand of OX596279.1, from coordinate 21,356,588 downwards.
TACCCAAAAAATAGCAAATCTTTGCTTCAGAGAAGGAAATATCTTCTAATAATTTCTATTCTATCTCTTATCCGATTTGTTTATAGTTTCACCATCTGGTGTATCGGTCAATCTATTCACAAGTTTCTAATCTTTCTTTTGTGTTGACAAATTCATTCAACCCGCATAGGCGGGTAATGAAATATGTAACAAAACTTTGAAGAATTTTAGCTCAATATCTAAAAGGTTTACAGGAAAAAGTTATTAAGAAATATTGTTGCACTAAACGAGTTCTATTACTGGTTAAATTTAATGTATTTATTTCTGTTTCACCCTGTATAAACAGCTAAACAGTCTAATTTTGTAAAGATGTCTGTTCAAGGTCATTTGTATTATGAACGAATTAACAAGTTGGCATACATCTATCTCTCTCATCTTTGCATTGACAAGCAGGGCGCGCGATAAGAATGGATATAATACGTTTATCTTTCAAAAATTCATATTTTTTCGTTACGTCATTTTAAAACAATGCTTGTTGTTAACAGTACTAATACTGTAATGTAAGTTCATTTATGATTTCGGATATATTAACTTATTTTATAGCTGTGCGTGTATGGACTTATTTTGTCAGTGTCAGTATAATATTTTTCACATACATATTTGATTTCACATTTGCTATTAAACTTATCAGTTGATTTATTTTTAAATTTTGAATGCTTTTACTCTACTTACCCCGTATAATTATTGATATTTTTAAATTAGATGTGGAACTGACAAAAAAATGCCTGACTCATGTCTTTCAATTTTTATTCAGCCCAAAAATTACAAACTAAATAAGCTTTACTATTATGATTATACCACTAACCATAAGACATTAAGTTAGCAATTTTTCAAGTTGAAAGAAATTTAAATTGTCCACAAATCATTTGAAATTCCTGTCCCATATACAATATAAGAAAAAATTGAACTCTTAATTTTATCACCTTACCTTATTATGTATATGTATATCAATTTTCAGCGTATTCGTTTAATAGCTATAATGTTTTAAAAAGGTTTAGCAAATCCATAACTTATATTTTAATACAGTATTTCTCAACCGCCGGTCCGCAAACATATTTTCTGACGTACTGATATTAGTGCAGTTAATTACGTTACTTACATTTAAATAACATTTATTCACAATCGGTTATTAATATAACAATTTCAGACTTTTAAAAAGTTGGGAAATTAATTATTGTTACTCTCATTTTCCAAGAAATTGAAAAGTGTAGCGTGAGTAAAGATAACACTTTCTAACCTCTGCTATAATCATACTTTCCAAGGCGAGAAAATGCCACATCCCACCAATTCAGAGCTATTTATCATTCACACCCTGACTGATCAGTGATAGGTAAAGAAACGAATGAAATTGTAAATAATATAAATAAGTGCAGATAAATGTGAAATCCAAATTTAAGTTTAGAAATCAAAATGACAGTTCATGTGACAAATGAACAAGCTCAGACCATTCGTTTACTTATGTTAGGTTATTATTATTTAAATATCAATTATTCATTATTAATTTCCGATTGTGAATAAAATAATATATAAACCTCGGTGAAAAGTTATTTATATTCGCCCTCGACAGTAATAAAACACTTTCCACCTCAATTAATAATATAATAATAATTACTCCTCGTAAATTTTACCGGTCCGCGATGAGAAAAAAGTTGAAGAACACTGCTTTAGTGCATTATCGTAAATCTTCATCATTAAAAGTTTTGCTTGCATTAAATGTTCCTCGGGCCAATTTGTGTCATGCAAACTATGAAATGTTGTTCCTTAAATTTGTTTTCACGTTGTAATCAAGGCCAAAAATTGTTAATTTCACCCGAAAGAGAAAAAGATTGTTTTTTACGCTAATAAGTAACGTAAGCTAAGGTAGGTGGTTTTTTACTCGTTTATAAAACCATTGTGATCGAAAATAAACACGTTGAAACTGTAATAATCAAGAAAAAGGCCGCGTCTTGGTCTAGAAAGTTTTAACGGATTATGTTTCCATGTTAAAATTTGAAAACTGACACCATCTGACAGATGAAAGGGGTCTCCGAGACTCCCACGTATTTGAATTCAAAAGGTGTTTCCTTTAATTATATTTAAATATATCGAATATTATTCCTTATAATTTTTATAATTAAAAAAAAATGTACAAAACCAAATAAACAGGCAGATATGAAACCAAATTTAATTAAGTGACTTTTTATTCAAACAAAATTTAAGCTGCGAGCATTGAGACAAAAATTTAATTTACTTATGAACGGACACACGCTGGTAGATTCGTTTATCCGCAGTTTGTGAATGGTCGGACAATTTTAAGTATACTAAACAAAAAATGTGAGATTCACTCCGTTATGTAATGCTCTGAATTTTATAACGCAATATATATTTGCGGAATTTAATAACATGACATTATTACATCATAACTACTATATCACGAAATATACATCATAAATCTAAGACAATAATTTTTATAGATGGGAATATTTCCATGGACCACTTCGTAATGCCCAATTCACAGTGTTGCCAATGTCCACATTTGAAAATCTTTAGTTCAGCTTTAATTTTTCCTTAGAATTCCTTAAAAATATTTTTCTGTTAACCGTTTTTAATAGGTTATGTTAATGTATAGAAAATCATTCATTAAGGACCCCTATTAATGCATGATTTTTTATTAATAAACGATTTTAGTGTGTAACCATTGATACCATATACCATTGCTGGCCAAATGTCAAAATTTATGTGTCAAATGTTATTAACCTAAAAAAAACTGTCATGGAATAAAATTAGATTATCCAGTTCAATAAGATACGGTCAACGGAAAAATATTGTGCATTAATTAGCGATTAATAATTTAAACAATTAACGCGCCCAGTACATCCACGCGTGAAAATGTCTCAGTCAGTAATCGCCTTCATTACACACTTGATAAGTAAATAGCTATTTATAAACAAGAAATCTTAATAAAAATTAGCACGTGACACTATCGCACGTCTATTGGATATATTGAGCGAAATATTTAAATAATTTTATCGCTGTAGGGTCGAATTTTCATAACAGATTTTGTAACCAGCTTTGCTATTTAAAATTATTTGTTATAATTATAGAATATGACAGAAAGTCCTTAGATTTTCATTATTTTATAAAAATCTTAAATACCTATTTACCTGTAAAAATCCTTAGATCTAAGGAAAAATTCCTTACCTTGGCAACACTACCAACTCATACAGCACACAAGTTGCACAACACACGATTCCCATTAGGTCTAAAATGTTCGGTTATACTCGGCAAAGTTCGGCTTACACTGGGAAATACATATCATCATATTTTTCAAATTACCGGGCCATTATTGTATATTTAATTATGTTCGTATCACATTTATCAGGTTTAAATAAATTTGGTGAGAGGTCGTGGTTCTTCTGAGGGCTCGTCTTTGAAACAGTATAAAAGTAATCCCTGTGATGTTTTCTCTACGAAAGCTTTGAGTTTTGACAGTGTGTAAGGTGACGCTTGGTAAGCATCCTGAGCGATATAGATGATATAATGTGATTACCAAATACCTGCCAATATTTAAAATTAGTAAAAGGTTATGATTATGTGTTTTATTTATATTTATAATATAATGAATAAATTGTGGGAAATTTATCGACTGTGATTTGTATAGGGTGTTAACAATTACTCGGAATCTCAGTCAATCTAATGTATTTTGTGTACATGATATGTAACAATCTGTGAAAAAAGTGCAAGTGTGCACCGAAACGTCGATGTTGTAAGAATAAATACAGTATGACTGAGATTTTGAGTAATTGTTAACATCCTAATAATGAATAAATTTGAAATGTAGCAGTTATTTTTCTCTTTTGTAAAGTGGAGGTACACATTTAAAAAAATCTGATGTGGCCAGCACATAACCTCTCGCCGTATATTTTACCTGGCTGTATGCATAAAGCAAAGAATATTTTTATAAATACAAATAATATATTCATATAAATCTATGACGTATAAACTTCTTTATTATTCAATAATAGCATGTCTCAACATGACGATATTTTACCATAAATTATGTTACAATAAATTACAAAGTAGAGTTTACCATATATAAATATTAGGCTGGTAACTGCAATTTTCAATTCGAACAACGTTGTTTACTTTCTCTTCATATTCTTCTAGTAAAAACATTAATTTTGGGCGGTCTAAAATGTATATATCTGGATTGTGCATCTATTCTTATATATCTTCTTTTACATTTTATTTTTTCATACTTGTTATATCTAAATAACACTAATTCCCTTTAATAAAGTGACGGATAGATTGCACTCCGATTATTCTTATATCGATGTGTAATTTTGTCAATATTTACAACTTACTTGAGAAGAATTTGATAGCTTTTTCGCAATTCAAAGTTACTCTAGTCTAGAGTACTGGTGTACATTGTCCCATAATGTTTGAAACAAATTTAAGTCCTTCAACCTAGACTTGTCATCTCCATAATAGTCACAGATCAAGAACTAAGGGATTCTCCAAGTACATTTTTCTTTCATTACTCATTATTTCTGACACTGACATTTATCTGTCAGTTACAAATAATTTAAATTTGCAACTATTTTTCATGGCATCCTTTCGGTTGTAAAATTAATTACAACATTATTTTATATATTATATTCCTTTTATCTCTAAATCTATAAAATATGTATAAAAATATTTAAATGTATCAAAAAGAGAATTTATTTTTCTTTAATGTTATCAAGAAAAATTTTCAAAAAATAATATTTAGAAGATTTTTTTTCAAGAATCTTCTACTTCCGGTTGTCCAATTGTTACCAAAACCTTTTCAGATCTTCCCATGAATGTCCGATTGGGAAATACGTTGTTAAACAAATTTTAAGTCTTATAGTTTTTGAGTAACCGTCCTTCCAACATCCCACACACACACATCCACACACACACACACACACACACACACACACACACACACACACACACACACACACACACACACAGACATCATCGTAAAAATGTTAAAATCGGATTGTAGGGACCTTAAAACATGCTTATTCAATAAAATCTGGATATGCGATTTTTAGCATGAATGCAATACCTCTCTTAGCGAGAGGTAAAAAATAGAAACGTTTTCTGTACATTTCATTAAATCATGTAGGTACAATCTTTTTAAAGTATATACAGCTTTAATATATTCCAAATCACTGAACTGTATGTATTATATATGTATATAATTGTTTGACAAACGAGTAAGGAGTAGGTAATCGAACTAGAATAATGCTTTTTAAAAATTGCTGCATTTAATAGTTTGTAGTTTATCTAAAACAGTACAAAGCAAACTGATTGTACTCTTATGTACCTACTTCTTACCATGATTGCGCAGCCGAATTACACATTATCTGTTATATGTACATAAGTACATAGCAGAATATAAATTTGAGTTACGAATATATGCAATTTTTATTATACTCATACCCAATATACTGTCGGTTGTCTGGAAAAGCTATATGTACTTTATTATTTTTTGTCTAGTGTTAAATTAAAATTAAATAAAAAGTAAAATCAAGAGGTATACTCCGAGCAGAGAATTTATTAATTTAAGTATGCTTTCATAGTATATTGTGCTATTCGAGATATTGCTGTTAATAGCAAATTGATGGTGAAAAATGAAGAAAATTTAACTGGTTTTATCTGCTTTTCAAACTAAATACCCTAATAAAACTAAAATAAATATAAGAAGCTTCACGTAACAGGTTTATACTTGAAAGCACAAGTTGATTTTAAGAGCTAACACGCGACAGAAATATTATAAACACAAAAAGGTACTAGATGTTAATAATTAACAAATACTCGAAAACTGTCACACAGCATTTATATCTATAATTCTGTTGTCAATTTTAAGAGCGAATAGGATGTGCTTTTTGTTAATTTGTGTACGATATTTAAATACTGAATGTTTAAACGCATGTATGTATGGAGGTATTTATGTGTAAAAGTATATGATTTTATATTTAAGAATATGTAATATCTTATTTACTCTGAAGAAGTCCAGAGGCGTAAACTTTGAATTTTGGCTATGGGTGCACTATTTTTATTTTAAATAAGGATATTGTTTTAATAAATAAAATATAATACAAAATAAACCGCATGGAAATGTGCAGTATCTGCAATTTAGCTCAGAAGGAAGTTATGAACCATATTTTGCTTCACAGGCCTCACTATGAGAGTATAAGATAATCCACTGCACAAGTATATTCCTCCTTCGGACAATTACATATCAAATGATAACCTCATAAATAACACAAAAAATTCAAGACATTTGTCGCTTTATAGTCATTGTTGACTTGAATAAGGAATAAAATTTATTTTTATTTATTCCTCAATTTAGTATTTGTATAACTTCACGGCGATGTTAGGAACTTTTATGTATGCAATGGAGAGAACACTACAGTACTACAGTAGACAGTGTCGAGCGTCGAAGTTGAGATAATGGTTGAATAAAGTGTGTGCCACGTGTATACGTGAAGAAATCAAAAGAACCAGTTATCCACAAACATTTTGTATAATCACAATATTAAAAATATGTTGTCGGCAGCACAATACCTCTTGCCATTTTCATTTTATGTTGCATAGGGCGCATGTAGTTATGTGAGTTTGTTGACCTTGGCAAGCATATATGGGGCCCATGTAAAAATGACAGCTCGTAATAATGTACACAGGTGTCAAGTATCATAAGTTTTCATTCAAAACATTATGATTTTCCAAATCCATGTGGATTATTTTTAATAAAAAATTATGACATTTGCAACATCTATGTAAGTAACTACTATCTGTCATGCTGACACGGACCCACAAATCTGCTTGCCAAGGTCAACAAAGGGACATGACTACTCGTGCTCTATAAGTAACGAATTTAACATTTCTTGTACACACAAATAATTGAAATTGTATATCTTCTTTCGTTCTATAAGTAATTTTGTCGTACTCTTCTAATATGTTCAAAATTCTTAAAATTAAGTGACGGTATTAGCGGTATTTCTTAAGGATATATGTAATATTAACATACCTATAATATAAATATATATTTAATTAATAATACAATAATATATATTAAATGTACTCGTACTTCCCAGAAAAATCTGATTTTTGACACTGATATTTTGCATTTATCTGTCAATTACAAACATTTAAATATCTCAACTGTTTTTTAGGCAACGAGATTTATTACAACAGATTATTCTATATTATTATATACTTATATGAGATATAATAAAAAAATTAAATGTGTCAGAGAGAGAATTTAAGTTTCTTTAACATTACCAAAAAAATTTTTCAAAAAATAATATTTAGAAGATTTTTTTCAAGAATCTGCTACTTTCAGTTGTCCAATTGTTACCAAAACCTTTTCAGCTCTTTCCATGAATGTCCGATTGGGAAATACGTAGTTAAACAAATATAAAGTCTTATAGTTTTTGTGTAATCGTCCTTCAAACGTCCCACACACATACACACACACACACACACACACACACACACACATTATCGTAAAAATATTAAAATCGTATTGTAGGACCTTAAAACGTGCTTATTCATTAAAATCTGGATATGCGATTTTTAGCATGAATCCAATGCCTCTCTTCGCGAGAGGTAATAATTACAAGTTTCTATCGAAATGAATAAATTATGTTGTGTAGTAGTGATCAAACGAAAATTCGTGATGTAGGTGTGTGGCAATAGGATCAGTTGTTATATATATTTTTTAAATAATATAAATCCTATATGATCCTATTGCCACACACCTACATCACGAAATGAATAAATTGTATAAATCTTCCTGTTCTACATTAAACATTTTTGTATTAAATGTAATAATAATTAAATACTGTCATACATTTATTAGAACATCACTTAATTTCTTCTATGCATTTTTTCTATACTACTAATGATATTTGTTACTTTTTCTCTATTTTCTGAACTTTATAAAATATAAGTATGTAATTTAGAAAGCCACATTTATTATAATATTTGATAGGTACTGCCAGATGTACGAGTAGGGATATTATATATTTTTTCTGTATTACTATTGGTATCACCAACCTCATTGTATGAGAAATATCTCGCATCAATAAATATATTAAGAAATAATTATTATTAATATCTTATTTACTCTGAAGAAGGTATAACTACAGAGGCGTAAACTTTTAATTATGGCTGTGGGTGCACTATTTTTATTTTAAATAAGGGTATATGTTTCAATAAATGCAAATATTACAGTAAAAATTACATACTTCTTTTATTATTCACATATTAAATAACGTGTACATTGAACATAAATAAAAGTATTATCTATTATTACAAACAGAATACACCTATACTTCGTTCAACGAGAGAACGTATCCATCACGAACACATTCCTTATTTCTATTATATTTACAGTACTTTAATTATATAAATCTACAAATAATAACAATACAACTCTGGTCTGACTTACCCCGCTCAAAGTTGTCTGTTTGTTGTTTGTTCGGCTTAATAGTAGGATTTTACTGCGATTATTATGACACGATTAAATAATGTCAGCTTACTCCTAAACAACTTGAGAGATTGACAACTCATTTTTAATTGACCGACATAAGAATGTATGAAATATAAGTAATATGTTATGGCAAAATGATTGTGTGTGTTGCACACCCGTACTTTTACTCTCTGTTGGGTGGACGGGCGTCCCAGAATGGGCGCCAAAATTTTGTGACGTCTCTAAACCTTAAGTTGTGTTGATAATTCACGATACTCCACCTGGTTGTTCGGTTGGGAGCCACCAGCTTTTAAACAGTGGAGACGAGCGGAGTTGAAACCACAGTAATGGTTATAAAAATAGATAAAGGACGCCACGCTATTTGACCGGAAAATTACAAAAAAATATTGTAATGTACATTTATACCTTACAATTTTACAGTGCCTTTTGCATATCTTTAAATTTAACATTATTAAATTTTATTTTATTAAATCCTTCTTTTATTTCTAGAACCTATCGTTTTCAGGCAACAACAGTCACAGTAGGTAAAGATTATATCTCGTTTGTACCGTCCTTTTTGTAATTTTCCGGTCAGAAATTACGAGGCGCCCTTTATCCCATTTTATAATCATTCCTGTGGTTTCAACCCCGCCCATTTGCACTGTTCAAAAGTTGGCGGCCTCCCAACCGAACAACCGGGTGGATTATCGTGACTCATCATCCCAAGTGAAGATTTAAACACGTCACAATACACACACGCAAATTCTAAGGTAGCAGAGAATAATGTTTATTATAAAACATTGTTTAATTTACGTACAGAAAGGTACAGGTCATGATTTGCTACAGAAGGCGTAGCGGTGCGTGGGCGAACGAACGAGTGCTTGAAAAGTTTTCTGTAGTGAGTGTTTTATACTATTTTCTCAGTTCCAGATTTCATGGTTGACGATTTCCAAGAGAAATTTTTGTAAAAATAGTTATGCTTGTGACAGTGATTTGTGTTTTTTTATTTTGTCCGTTGCCTAGATATTTTCCTCCAATCTCAAATAATAAAATGTCACCAAAACACTTTAAAAATGAAGTTTATTTTAGGATTAATAAGTCTGTTAGAATATTTCATTGTTATTCCTAAACAGATTTTTTTTAAAATTAATTATACCAGGAATTAAATTTTCATTTAGTGGGCTTTGCAATTCAAACAATAAAAACAAATATGTACTTTCATTGTTATGTGAATTATTTCATCTTGTTTTATTTGAATTATCTGCACTAATTGGAAGACAGATGTAAAGAGGGTTTGCTGAATTAAGTTTCAAATAAAATGACAACCTTCATAAATTAGGTTGAATGTTGTGCAAAATTAATATTGTGCCATAATGTCATAAACTCGTTCTAAATGCAAAACCGTCAAGTTCAAGCAGTCGACTTTTTGTTGAGCGACATTGCAGACAGTGTCAATACCAGTTAACTGAACTTTATTCCGTCTCGCGTCCTTCATGTTCTTTTACAAGTTTATAATTACTTTAAACTTAAAGACATTGCAGTCTGTATTAACTGACGTTTTATTGAAAATTAATGTTGCACCAAACACATATTAAATTCCTTTCCATATAACAATTGTTCTATTTAAAATTTTCTTTTTAAAACGTTACTATTATTCATTTGAAATGATTATTTTTTTGACAGTGATATTTATCTGTCCGTTACATACATTTTAAATATGAACTGTGTAACTAAGAAATTGTGTTTTCTTTAAAGCATAGACTCCGGGATTTATAAAATTGATTATTTTATTAATTTATCTATAAAATATATAGAAAAAATATTAATGCATGCCGATAGAAAATTCAATAATCTTTAATTTTTGGAAGAAAAACTATTTTGAGCTTCAAGTAAAGTGCGATTTCTGGTTATCCGATTTAAACCAAATCTAGTGGCTTCTTTCATATTAGAATTGGGTCGAAATACAAGGTTTCAAAATTTTCCGAATGATAGTATTTGAGTTAGTGTCCAGAAGATCCACTCAACACACACACACACACACACACACACACACACACACACACACATACACATATACATACATACTCATACATACACACACACCTACATACACACACACCTACACACATCATTGTGAAAATGTTAAAATCGGATTCTATGGACCTTGAAACGTAGTTATTTATCAAAATCTCGATAATCGATTTTTAGCATAATCCCTATACCTCCTACGCTCCCTTACTAAGGGTTGCGGGAAGTAAAAATAGTGGAGATCGCCATTCAATTTAAATTTTTAAAATATCTTGGAACACCATCAATATAAATGAAAGTCTATGACCGTTTCAGAAATGCTAACATTATTCAATGATTCGAAATAGTGGTCGTAATTTTTTGCTTTAAGCTTTAGCTTTACCGTTTCAACGGTATATATTTTCTTTGCTGTTTGTTTTTACGCCAAACAAATGGTTTTATGTGCTTGTATTTCCTCCCGCTCGTATTGCGATCAATGCAGCAATGTAGATACAGGGAAAACAAATAAAATAAACTGTCGTTTTACAGAGGAAAATCACTGTAACGAATTGAAAAGTAAGCGAAGCCGACAGTTGAATCCGGTAAAAGTACATTGCAGAGATCGAATTTGGGGCAGCCATAATGCGAATCGACGAACTTTCTAAAGACTGCCGCTTATTTTCATACGCTAATTATTTTCTTAATGTGCGCTAATAAAACAAAACAAGCCTGCCATCTGGCTTTGATTAAACTAGATTGTTTTATCAAAATTAAATATGTATTAACAAATCCCAAACGAATTTTTTGGATGAAATTATATTTCTAAATAAAAATTAATTTACGTCTTGTTGCAAATAATGTATTATTCATAATTTTAAAAAATCTGATGTGGCCAGCACAATACCTTCCGTCAATACTGTGTATTATGTATAAATTCCATGCATAAATTTTCTTGCAAAAGATTCTAAATTTCCTGTAAAAATATTTCATAAACAAACTATGCAAATTGCACTTGACATTGACATCTTCTTCTTTAGCTTTTTCCATTCGTTAGGGGTCACTATTTTTTATTTTCTTCTTCCAATCATTTCTGTTTTGTGTGTCGTTCTCATTCAGTTCCTTACGCCCATCAACTTAAATAGCTCTAATAATTTTTTAAATAAAATTTTGTTTCCTGTTTTTGGGAAATTATGGAAACTAATTTCTGCATTTCTGCGTGCTACTGATGTACCTACTTTTGTCAACGCAAGAAAAACTTGTTGAAGTTTTAGATTTTGTTATTAGTACGGGAAATTTCACTCCACTCATGATTTATTTGTCAAATAAGTAACAGAAACGTTGCGTTCGCCGCTAACTTGGCTGGAACTTACTACTTTACACTAGTTCATATTTTCGTCGTCAGACGTCATATTGTTCTATTTCACTAGCGAATAGATAGTGTATTTAATTTATAATACTAGTCAATGCAACAATCGGTTATTATTAACATTAATTATTAAATTTCATTTTGAGTCAGTGATTTATTTTATGAATTTTTAATGTCTTTAATGGAAATATCTTTTAATTCGTAATAAGTTTTCAAATAGCTCGTAGCCTTAAACAAAAGATTGAAAGAAAACAATTGAAACTTGAGAAAATGCACAGAATGAAACTTTCCTTATTAATTTTACATTAATATATAAAATTACCCGAGAAAATGAAGGTAAATAGACGGTAACATAAAATATTAAATTTTCTACTTTAATTTTGAATTAACTGTATACCTACTGATATACAGAAAACGTATTTTTAATTTCGATTTCTTTATCAATGCTGTACGGAATACGAATATGAAATATGTACAAGAAAGTACAAAAATAGAAATATTGGAAAAAATATTAAATTACATACTAACATTTCTCCTACATTACAGCACGTGTCATTCAGTTTCCTATCAAGATATTTTAATATTGAAAAATATTGTATGCTTGTCATTCTCGATTTTCTTTCTTTGTCAATCATGATTGAAGTTTTGAGAAAAATGCCGTAAAAATGAAAATATGTATGAAATTACCGATTAAATTTCCTAATAATCAGAGGGATATTTCTTATCCCTCACAATTTTTTTAAATTGGGCGCGTGCAGGCATGTTATTCGAGTGACTTTGAAGTGCTTGGAATTAGCTGATTTGTGTGCCCGTATCACCTTGACAATAATATCACTTTGATAAGACGTGTTTTGCCACAATTTAATTTGAATTGCCAAAATATTAGTGTTGCAGGTCTCGTGGCCGTGTGTCTGGTCGCGAATCTGGAGGCCCGTGTTCGATCCTGACCGACGCCAAAAATTTACATCGCATTTTAATGACACAAAATTGACCCCTGTGGCGCACTCTCTACGCCAGCAACGAGTGCCGCGAGGTGACGCCTGGTAAGCACCCGCGCGGTACAAATATTTCATCATTATCGATATCTGTGTACGAAGCAGATTGGCACACCCAGCAATGGGTAATATGCCGTGATGAAATATTTATTTATTTATTTCAGGTTGTAAAACAGAAGAAATTAGAAATAATAACTTTTTAGTAGATCTAAATCAAAATAAGTTAAAACATTGGTTTTGTCAAAGTGACATTGTTCTTGTCAAAAGCGCACACAAATCAGCTGATTCGAAGGACTTCAAGGTCGCTCGAATCACGTGTCTGCTCACACTCTGTATCAACAATATTGGAGGAATTAATATTTATAATAACACATACAGAATATTAGAACTTAACAACAATTAAATGAAATATTTTTTTAAATATATTACAAATATTAAAATATATAACTTTAGATTATAATATTTATTTTGTTCTATTTTTAATGTACAGCTGTTTAATGTCACTTTTAGTTAGGTTGTAAATAAATAAACTGGCAATATAATATATTTTCTCCTTTTGCCTAAATATTGAAATTTGAAATATACGAATACATAATTCATTGACTCTGTTTCATGGTTTACTAAATTTGATAATTCGGAAATGGTTCTTTATTTGGAACAGATGAGAAATTGGTTTCTATTGAAACAAAAAGTAAATAAAACTCCTTTAAACATTATTCATGTTTTGTAAAGTTTTATGTTATTATAATATTTTTCCATAGAACTGCTTATTCAAGAAGTTACTCATTTAATATTTATTTTATTAAAGTCCATCTTAATATGGCACATTTTGTCTAAATTAATCAATAGGTCTGCAATACATATTTTGTTCAGGTTAAGTTAGATTAGATTGGGTTAAGTTATACTTGTAAATACTGACCATTTATTTAAAAGACTGTTATTTATTGGATCAGTATTTTAACTAAATACTCAGAATAAAATGATCAGTAATTTCTAAAAATGTAATTTAACCTAATTTAACCTTACCTAATTTAATCTAAACAACCCTCAACTAACTTAACTTAAACCTGCTAGATTGCACAAAATAGAATAGGAATATACATTTTTAGGACAAGTTATAGTTTGCATGGAATGGAATAAAATTCAATTGTACCGGGAGTTTATTTTATCAGTAAACATAGAGTATGTCATTACCATAGTTACAGTATAAAATGAGTGACAGCAATGTATTAAAGCGTTTATTTTATAAGTAAACATAGGGATAATTATCATAGACTAAAATAAATATTAAATTATGAATAAAAGAAACGAGAAATATATTTTTTTATATTTATACACTTAAGAACTATATTAAACAAGCGAGGCATTTTTATTTTAATTTATCAAATACTAAAAATTAACACCACTACCTTCCAAACAATATCCTAAACGATTATAAAAAGAATTAATAGCATTCGTTATTTGCTTGGGAGTAATATTTTGTGAAGCTCCTCAAAGAAAAAAATCATTTGCTGCAAGCTATAATTATTATAGATTTTTCGAATCGGTGCTGGGCAGGGTCTGGGTCGATTATTAAATGTATATAGCAGTAGATACATCTGAAACTTATCTTGGGGTTATATTTGAGTTATACCTGTTATAATCTGCATTATAAAGACCGAAAATATCCACGATTAAACGAAATGTGATTTTCACAGATCGACAATTTTGAATTTTATTTTTATGCCATTTTCGAATGAAATTGAATTCATTTTATACTAGACCTTCTCCGGTAAACATTACCACAAACTGAATGACATATCTGTCATCTTAACCAAATACAACCCTATCGAAAAAAGTTCTTATTGAAAAATCCATTACAAACTAACCTCAATTATACTAACCATAACTTAACCTAACCTAATCTACGCTGGATACAATATACATAGTTACTGATCATTTATGTTACAAAATACTGATCGTTATATAAAAAAATCTGATCAAATAAATATAAATATACTTATTTAAAATATTAATCTAATAAATAGCAGCTTTTGTTAATATACACGAGATTAAATTTTCGAAGTTTATAATTCTATTTCAGGGAAATTCATATAAGATTTAGAACATTTCGATCTGAAATGTACCCTTTCCAAATTATAAAACCCGAGAGAAATTAATGAGACGACTGATACAATTTTGCTAATTAATTAGGATTTAACGATTTGGAAATACATACATTTTGCGATAGATTTCCAGTTTAAAATTATCGTTAAACTAATTAATGTTATTAAAATTAAAGTCTAATATATCTAATTGCCTGCTTGTTGATACTGTATTTATCTTCTGAAGATAAATATATTGACTAGCCTAATTATCTCATTAGCATGTTTGATAATGACAACATTGCATTGTAGCTGAAGCATAACATGTTGCATATCTAACACCATAGTAATAATAATATACTTCATTGGTTAATCCCAATGGCGAGGTTCAGTCACGGGCTGATCTTCGACCTAACCAGTGTTCATTACAAGTTATACAAGTAACAAAAAAAAAGTGAAAAAGGTAAAGATAGTAACAATACCAAAAAGAATTAAACATAACAATAAAAAAGTCAGAGAATTTTTACAATGATAGTGAGTACACAAATTAACTAAGCGAAAAATATTTTTTAATATGACATTTGAGTGAACTACATGATAGAGTTTTTAAATTGAATGGAATATTATTATACAGAGTAGGAAAGTATGAAAAAGAACTTTTATATTTAAATTTTGTTGAAGGACGGCACAATATATATATTCACGTAAATTATATTTGTGTCTTTTTAATGCAAGCTTTTCATGTAATTATTGTGGACATCGGGTAATAATTGTTTTGTGTATGAGACATAGGAAAAATATTCTCACTCTATCTTCAATAAAATTCAAATTAGCTTTAGAACGGTACAGGGATATATGGTCAAATTTACGTACAGCAAATACAAATCGCAAGCAGCTATTTTGTAAAAGATTAATTTTGTATTTGTCACCTTTCGTTAGATTAGGTACGAAAATGCATGAACAATAATCTAATAGGGGGAAATACTAATGAATTGAAAGGCAAAACGTAACATCTGGAGAAGGTACTGATATATTACTTTTAGTTTCAATTTGGCTGCAATTAATTTTTTACTCAAGTGTTCTCGGAAAATTAAATTTTCATCTAGTAACATGCCCAAACTCTGAACCACAGTACTACGTTTAAGTCTTGTACCATTTAGTTCAATGCATGGAGATTCACTTGAGCAATAGACAAGTAAGGAGGATTTACCAGCATTAATTTGAAGTCCATTATTTTTTACCCAGGTGGAGAAATTGTCAAGGTCAGCATTCACCAAAGTTGAATTTTCATTTATGTTATGTTTATTCACTGTTGCTAAAGTTTGTGTGTCATCTGCGTATGCATGTGCAGTGCAAAATTTTAACACACTAGGCAAATCAGCAACATAAATTAAATAAAACAAAGGACCCAAAATAGATCCTTGTGGCACTCCTAGGGATAAACGGGAGAATTTAGAGTGAAATGTATCAGTATTTGATGACATTGTTACCTGAAATGATCTATTTGAAAAGTAACTGGTACACCATTGCAAAGCACTCCAACTGAAATTATAATATTATAACTTTGCTAAAAGCAAATTATGATGTACTATGTCAAAAGCTTTAGAAAAATGTATTTGAATTTAAAGGGTCGCCCTTTAATTATTATAATTATGTAACATATCATCAACGATATTTAGAAGACAAGTACTTGTACTATGACCTTTTCTAAAACCAGATTGAGTTGATGGTAAAATATTTCTATCTTTGATGTAATTGTTAATTTGTTCACAACAGATTTGCTCAAGTATTTTTGACATGGTAGGTAAGATGCTAATAGGACGTAAATCGTCGAATGATTTCACGGTACCTTGTATAGGAATTGGCTTTACAATGGCTGTTTTCCAAATATCAGGGACAATTCCTCCAATAATGCGTAATTTGATCAATCATTTTGGGTAACATAATGTGTATCATTTTAGCAGAAATTCCGTCATTATCAACTGCATTAGATGTAAGTAATTGAATGAGTCATTCAACTTTTTCTCTATCCACACAACTAAAACAAAAATAATTTGTTCCTTTACCTTCGTGGTAATTACAGTTATAAAAGTCAAGTGTTTGTGGATTTGTTGTAGTAGCCCTATTTTTTTCAGCATTATATTTAATATATTCATCCGGTTTTAAAAAACAATCCGGTATAGGGACTTTAATTTCATTCCTAACTTCAACACGACTCAAATTATTGCATAATTCTTTGGAATTATTAATTTTATTATTAATATTATATAAAAGATAGCCTGTTTTTCACGACGAATTGCAGCTGTAGTTAAATTTCATAAATCTTTGTAGTATTTAAGTTTATCTTCAGTTTTAAGCTTTTTGTAATTTAACAACGCTTTATCCCTTTTCTTCTGCATTACTCTTATAATTGGAGTGATCCAGGGGCAGTATTTTCTTTTAACATGATTTTATATTGTGCGTAAACAGCATCCCGCATAATGAGAAAATGACGGCCAAAATTAATTAGCTCTTCGTAGCTATTTAAATTATATCTGAATGCGAAAACCGTGAAATAATATGAAACCCGTTAGTAAATTAAACGGAAATTTGAGTGTAAGAATGCTCGTGTTAGAACTTAAGGAATGTGAAATGCCATGTTACAGAACTTTGGACAGAGAATCTCAAACTTTTCGTCGCATGTATCGAACGTGAAATTTACTAAAGAATTTTAACAGTCAACGATCACACTAAATTATTGAGAATAATACACATGGTGCATATTTTTTAGAATTTTATTAATATGTTAATAATAATAATAATTTATTTGTTTAGAGAATAAACTCATACAAAGAAAATGGTAATAAAATTAAATTTAGTAACTATAATAAGTATAGCACACAAATTACATATACTTCTTGTGCACCTGTACGGAGAGATTTCAAATGTGCTTTTGTTCTTCAAGAAATTCTCTAGGGTACTAGATAATGATGAATTTTTCAAATAGCTTCTAAACTATTAGTAATCGAAAAAAAATGTTTCAAATAAAGAAGTTAGATATTTTTATTTACTAACCAGTGGCGTGCGAAATAAATTTTAATATCCGTAAATTTCCGAGATATTCCACAAAGTTATATTTTTTTATATCTGATTTTAGTCTCAAAAAAATACATATTTTTTCTCTGTCATATGTTATATGACAGGTTGTAGAATGGTATCCGATTTACCATACTAAGTAGAGGTCTCATGACCGTGTGCCGAGTGTATGGTCGCAAATCTGGTTCATTCACCTATGTGCCTGAGAGATGACGCCTAATACAAATATGACATCATCATTACCGAAATTTGTGTAGGTCCACAGCAGATTGGCACATCCAGCAATGGGTAATATGCCGTGATGAAATATTATTTATAATTCATTTAGATGTATTAGTTATGAAATGGCAAAAAATTACATACAATAATAATTATTTTAAAAAAATCATTATATAATTATTGCTTGCAACATGGTATAACATCATATGTATGTGTAATCAAATTTTAGCTCTAATTAAACATTATTATAAAACTTGTTTAATTACGAAAAATGAATTATCACTTATTGTCATGTTAGTTAGTAATGTGAATGTGCAAGTTCTACTCTGATTATTATTAGTTGGTAATTGTTATAATTATTGTGCACTATAATTTATTATGTCACTATTTACATACCTACACTAATTTATCCGATATGCGCCACACCTTTACCACTTATATCATAAATAAATATTCTACAATTAATTTTTTTCTTTACCGGAATCTGCGAATAGAAGCAGATTGACACACATGAATAGGTACTCATAATAAGATGTAATAATAAATTTGGTCTATTTATTAAAATTTCAAATTAGTTCAAACCAAACTTTTTCAATTTTAAAATAGTGTTCAATGAAATAACATCATTCAGGCGACTCCTTTATTCTTATTTCACTTTTCAATGCATATTCATAGTGTTTTTCGTAGTACTTAGTTTTATTATTAGAATCAATCATTTGTCTCCAGATGTTGAGTCACTTTCCGTTGCCTACGTACTAATCAAATTAGAATATGGAAATTTAATTTGACATCCATATTACAAATATCAACAGTTAGGATAGCATTATATTCACCGTAGTCAAACTAGACAATGTGAACTAAGATTGAGAAACAGTTTAGGATTCACTCTTATAATGTCATAATGAGCTTCCTCAGGCTCAGACAGCTCGGAGTAAATTGTTTTGGTTCCTGTGGCATGATGAAATTGACGCACTTGTCCTTTTGTCACGTGTATCAGTTCGCATATTAGGTCAGGCGTCCAGGTTCATAACGACATTCCATTGTCCTGGCTTGCAGTCCTATGGCTCTATCAATAGCACCCTGAACACTTTCAATGCTAATGACATTGAATTATACTATCTACCTCTATCTAATTTATTCCTGATACCAAAAACACGGACTTGCTTGTTAATTCAGTTGACAATTATTATATTAAACAATACTGTGAACTTAAAAATAAATAATATTTGATAAAAAAAAACAGTGTTCTACTTGATTTCTATCTTAAATAATTCAAATTGACAAATAGCAGTTTTTGTTTCTTATACATAGCCCACTAAAAAATTACTATAAAAATCAAATTTATGTAAATTTCAATTGAATTTTCCTCGATATTTTTGTTATGTAAGGATATAAAACGATTACATGGTTGAATTCAGAAAAATATGCCGATTAGCTTTGTATGTAGATTGCGGTAATCACGATGGCATATTTGTATTGTAACTTGAGAAGCACTGGTTTAAAAATATTTTCTTCTCTAATCGGATGTCCCCATTGGTCTTCTATAAGATTGGCTTATAGTATTTTATTGAATCCTTAATAGTATAGAAATTATTTGAGGTTATTGCTCGTTTAGCTGTTACACCCTATATATACAAAATCCCGAATTTTGAAATCCGAGATTAAATTTTGTTTACAAAAAAACGGAGCATAAAAACATTAAATATAATTGAGTATTGCCACTTGTAAGAGCATAAAATGTCATAAAGAAGTTTAAATCAAAATCCAGTATTTTTTCTTAATAAATGTTATTATTATTATTTGTATAGTAAGTACAAAGAATAATATTCTTGTCATTTTTTAAATTAGTGCAGAATTTTTTTTCTTGTCAGCGCTAGACTAAAGAAATAATTGAACGGTTTACTAGAATCTAGCGCTAGAAGAAATATCTAGCGAGAAATTTTTCGCTATAACATATAGCGAACTAGTGGCAAACTGCGTCAATTTTGGTTGCAACGAACGTCACTTTCTAACAAATTTACAACCAGGTTAATAATATTTACTTCTAGTGCATCTTCTAATAGTTCAAGTAATACTTTCCATTTATGAATGAAGGATGCGAGCTTTTAATACTATACTGATCGAACTGTCAGTTATTTTCTTACTTTAAACAGCACTTATGCACTAAGTTTAATAAATGAATACAGTTCAGTACACATCTAGTATCTAGCGCTAACAAACAGCGCTACATTTTTGCTAGCCTAGCGCTACTGAATGCGTGCATTGAAAAAGTTAATGTGTAAACCTTCCTCACAAATTAATTTAACGCTATGTAGTAACAGATCTTTGCAAACAGCTGGTTGGAAAACACTGTTCTCTGTTCCGCACGAAATCAGAATGACGTAGGTGAAAGTAGCGCGTGTGGTACCTAATAGTGTCCGTATTTGGCGTTGTTCAGATCCGTGTTTGTGTAGAAAATACCCGAGAAATATATTTTGCAAGGTTTTTTGTTCTCCAGGAATTTGTTTCGAATATCCTGGTAATAATTATGTTTACGTTGACGACAAAATACGTGCTTGTCATTAAATATCGATTACTAAATGATAATATTGCATCCATTATCCATTAATATGTTATACAATTTCAGGAGAATTGTTATTATATGATTTATGTATATATTAACACTTGTTTGGATAAAAACACAATATTGTTTAATACTATACAAAATAAATCTTTTATGTTCGATGAATAATATTTTTACATAAATTAGTACAAATAAAATATAATATGTAGCATTCAATAATATAATAAATATTTCCCTACAATAATGGTTATTGTATAAAATGTGAATACTATTTTCCAAGAATTTTGTGACAAATATTTGTTGACAAAGACAAATAATTTAATTACGTATACTATGCAACTGATGTATTCTATTGTATGCATTGTGCAATGAAAATAAATCTTATAGATACAAGCTTGCGTATTGAAAAGTATGAATCTCTCTTTCCCTTGATACATACTCGTAATTTATAATATATTTCCAATTACACAATAGCCAACCATGCAAATTGTTATTCTGAAAATAACCAATAAAAATAAAGATAATAGTTTCAAAGAAAACTTTGAGGTTTTGTTATTAATTGCTTGGTTCTCAGAGTTCGCAATTTCAGCCAAAGCTGGCGGAGTACAATGCACGTCTCAAATCTTGCGTCATATTGCAATACAAAATGCTAACCAAAACATAAACGATATAACTGTTAAATAACAATTTTCAATATGGCCGATGTTGTTGCGATAACTGCTTCCATTTTCCATTAGCGGTGAGCACTAAGAAAAAGAAGAACGAAATAAACTGAAAAATCTTTATAAAATACCATAATGGGGAAGTTTAGCGTGATTGAAATTTCATGTGAAATATTTTTTAATCGTAAATATATGAATAATAAGTTAAAATGTAAATGAAAGTTAAAATTATGTTCCCGTTTATTTATAATTAATTATTTATCATCGAACTTTTGTGACGTCACAAGTGACTTATGCGCATGCGTAGAAAGGATGGTGAGACCTGACTTTTGAACGTATATTGAGGCATTACACTACACACTTCTGGCTAGTTCACGTGGGTTTGTTTACGTTTTTGCGGAGTGAGGTTAGGATTTTTTAGTTCGTATTGGAATTGTATTTGTTTTCAAAACTATTATACGATATTTAATTTTTAATATAGAATACAATAATACACTAAATGGAATAAATAGAACCAGTCGTTTGCACAAGAAGAACAACAAAACTATAATAATCACTACACAGAACTGTCACTGCTTATAAACGTCAAAACATGTGGATACCATTTTTAAAATTTCCTGTTACCATGTGAAACAGCGCGCACCTGCTTACAGTAGACTATACGTTCTCCGTGAACTTCTGTGACGTCATTATTTTAGAAAATTTCATTTTTTGAGAAATCTAGGCATCTTTGAGTGAAATACAATATAGAATATCACTTTTGAAGACATTGTTATTACAATAAGAAAATAAAAAAAATACGCTAAACTTCCCCATTTTGGTCAGTATTTATGTAATTCATTTCTTATACCCTAAAATTTCCAAAGGGATATGAGAAATTTGGGCAGAAACATATTTAGCTACAGTGTTTTGCTTTGATCTTTGAACCAGAATATATATTTTACATATATTGTAGTTCCTGAGTTTATGAATTAATTAACCAACTGTTCGAAATAACATGAAGAATTTATTTATTTAGGTACATTACTTTACTAGTAAGATAATAAACATATTCTATAGTGTGTGTACCAATAATATGAATAGTATAATAAGTACACTCACAATCTCTCAAGAAAACTGAAACATCTCAACTGATTCAGTTCTAGTTCTCTACAAGATTCTAGTTATACATTTCTCTTTTCTATATTTAGATTTCTAGATAAGTAGATTCATGTTTCATGCAAAGATAACAATTGTTAGTTGACAGACTAAATAAATCAGAGTTGCACTTCACAGCTAAATCTTTTATTTAAATCAACGTCAATTCGAGCTGTTACCTTCTTCAATAGACAGAAAATAAAAACAATCTAATTTCCCAGACAATACGTTCCGACGTCATGCTATACAAGTATGTAGACTTCCTTCCAATAAAGCCGTGTCAACACTTGTATTAAATCAGCGTATCTATTCAAAACTTTATACGCGATCATGACGCAGGCATCTAACACCAAGGCAGTTCGAATTATATCACGTAATATTGATCACACTGCGTCGATCAACATCCATCGATCCTCGCGCATCAACCGTCTTCTCTTTGAAGTGGTCCCACTGTTGCATCGAGTGGTAAGAAGTGAACTTTTAAAATACCGCGGCTTCTTCCCATAAATGTTAGTATAATTAAATTTCTCTAAAAATGGCATTCCAATTCTAATATTGCAAATCCTAATCACACTATAATTATTAAAAATAACAAAATAAGATATGTTGGGTAACAAAATTTGCACTACTATTTTAAAAGGTAAGTAATTTTTGAAAACATGAAATAAATAGATATAGGCGAAGGAAGATAAGATCGCAGCGCCAAAGTGGAACTAATGTTAATGGGATAATTTGACATTTAATAATTGTATTTATGCATTAAGTGTATAATATTAAGAGATATTACATATGTAAACGTAAATATTATAAACATACTAGATAACACTTGTGTTTATACAAGCAAGAAAATGTCACGTGTATAATTTATCCCGGCAACTATAGTTCCGAAAATACTCCCAGATGTCATATTGCTTATTTCCCGTCGCCTATAGTAAAAATTATTAGGCAGAAGACGCACGTCATCAACCTGAAAAGAACCTTATAAAATGTAATATAACTTATAGAAATTATTGGGTGTTATTTATTTAAAAAAAAAAAAAAGAAAAAAAGTACTGGTATTAAGTAATGTATATGTTAATGATATTATAATGATATTTATTTATAAGTCAATCGTTATTCATTTTACAGAATATAAAATTATTTGAAATAATTGTAGTTTATTTTCGTACCAAACGTTGGCAGTACTGAGAATGAGTATATTATGTCAAATAATTTTATATTCCGTAAAATAAATTAGGATTGCCTTAGAAATAATTGTAAATTCATTAATATATACGTTTATTTAACACTGGTATATTTTTTCTTTAAAAATAAATAACCAATAATTTCTACAAGTTATATTTCATTTTATAAGGTTTTTTTCAGGTTGATGACGTGTGTCTTCTGCCTAATCATTGAATAAGTATGACCATTTTAATTCTCCCAGTAATTAGTTTGATAGCTTTGGCAGTTTTTAAATCACCAGAAGTTTATTTAAGAGATATGCTAGTTTTTAAATCTCCCACATATTTATTTGATGTACCACTCTGTTATTGGGACCTGGTCCTGTTGAGTGGTTAAACTACAAATAAATAAATAAATGCTCTGAAACAGTGGCAAATTGACATATTAGGAGGTTTGAAATTTATAATTTTCGGGGGCCCTTTTCCGTTGTGCGTCAGAAATAAGAAATTAAATTAAAATTGACTGGGAAACCATATATGAAATAAATATTTTAATAAATAAAAACAAATATACATTAAACAAAATCAACAGTATTAGAATGACAATCTGGAAGAAAAAAATCACAATTTCTAATAAGAATAAAATCAAAAGAAATGTCACATCTGTCAGATATGTCAGAAGAACAAATTATTGTTTTGTTTTTATTATTAAATCGTGTATTTTTTTTCTAACTCGTATATAATAAATAGTTTAAGAAGAAACTTGGTACTCAATCGATGCACTTTTTCATTTTGAAAATTTTTCTTCGTTACACTTTTGTTCTAAAATTAATAGGCAAAGAATTATCGCGAAATCAAAATCTTAACATTGAAATTCCTATTTTCTGAATTACGAATTAATTTACTTCCTATTCAATGTCTGTTGCGTGATTAGATAATACATTGTTTTTAATAAAAAATTCATGTCGACAGTGGCGCACTAAAAAAGAATTAAATGAAAAATAAGAAATAATATTCCGAATTTTTGAAAAATTCTTTTTGGTTAAGAATCATCACATCAAAATGTATACGAGATCCTCATGTTTTTATTCTTTTTTTAACAACCTTTATATCAAGCTTCAAATCAGGAGCCCCATATAAGCGGGAGCCTGAAGCTTAAGCTTCAATATAGATCCGTCACTGATTCCAAAATATTAGTTGGGAGCTGTTAAATGCATTAATGTTGAAGGGAACTACTTTGAACATATTTATAATAAAATTATAAAAATTATGAACTATGTGTCTTATTCTTAATTATTGTAGCGTAACCCTTGTATCCGATTTGCTCTTTATTTTCACCAAAAATAACTACATCATCCGCTTATATTTTATGTCTTACGCCAACGCAGATACAATACTTTCACCAATATGTACACCATCTGACCTTTCGAACGCGTTTCAGATGAAAACGTCCATAGAGAAGTTAAACAACATTGACATGAAAAATTGACAAAAAATTTACTCGTTTGGTAAAAATTGAATAGATGTATGCACGAACAATTTGATTGTGTTATGCGCGGGATTAAGGGGCATTTCTGAAGAGCACATTGCATGCATCATTTCAAGAGTTTTCAATGGCTTTTAATATGAATTTTTCTGTGCTTTAACGTTTATTATAATTATTTATGGCGGCGATGATTTAACGATGTCCTGGCAATGTATTGGAAATCGTGCAGAATTGCTGTTAATTCAATTTCGATCGTATTGACGTTAAAAATTAATAAAAAAATATATATTTTTGTGCATTTTACTAGTTGTAAGTTCTTAGATTTATTTAGAAAATTAACGGACATAAGTTTTTGCAAGTCTATGGTGTATAATGCGGATCAAAGCAGCAATAAACCGTTGTCATAAAATTAATTTCGTGTTTTTTTTTTTAATACAATATAAAATATTAGTAGAAATAATGCAAAAAAATCTATCCGTTTATACAAGAATAATCAATGTAAACACTATTTTTCAGAATTAATTATGAATGTCATCAACAGACGACGTAACAAAAATTTTGTGAAACACGACATTCGTAATATAGCAGGATATAGGTTAATAGATAGGAAACGCAACAGAGAAATCAGAACAACATGCAAAACGCAGGACATTGTAAAATGGAATAGAAAAAGAAGACGAGAGTGGAACCAACACATATCCAGAATGGGAGATGACAGAATAGCAAAAATTGCTCGCGATGGAAAACCAGAAACCAAACGTCCGATTGGAAGACCCCCCAAACGATGGAAAGACTCCTGGGTAACAACTTCCGAAGATAGTCCAAGATGAAATCTGGATATAACAGGCTAAAAGCCTATTAAAAGAAGAAGAAGAAGAGAAGAAGACGACATTCGTCAATAGACAAAGGAAACGTAAATTTTGTGAAACGCTATCGATAAAGGACCATTGAACGAAACTTTGGTAAACACGATTGTTGTTAATAGCCAAACAACCAATTTTACGAATATATACCAGCATACACTATTAATACCGTGTCCGACACGTGGGGGTGTGACAAACCCCAAGCGTCGAAAATTGCATATAACTTTTGGAAATTGTCGCTTTGGAGTCGGCTGAACTCAGTAGCTTCTCATTTTAATTGTCTCTATAGTATTAGCATTTAAAATTAGTAATCACTCAGCGTGTGTTTGATTCGTACGCGTTTGAATTCGATTGAGGTGCACGTTTTTAAATTTTTTGCTCATGAATATGGTGAAATCGGGTTTTAAGATAAAAAAACGTTTGTTTTAATTTATATCGTTATCTATGACCATATTATTTCAGAAAATAGCAAAATGGGAGAGTACGAGCGAGAAATTAGCAAAATTAGAGGCGAGGCATCAGAACTCCCTACTAAAAAAACCAAACCAAATGGTCAACAAAGATGTGAAGATTATCCTATTCCGTAATAGTACAGCAAAATGGCTCGTATCCCGAGCGCGCTTTTATGTGGAGTGTGCTCCATAAAAACGCTTTTATTATAAAAGTGCGCTCGGAATATGGGCCAATAAGTTTTCTGTAGCGCGCAATAAGTTTATATGCCTGGAACATTCGAAAATGTTCAAGAGGCAGAAGTTGATGACCAATAACTTTATTTCCAATATATATTTTTATTGCTGTTATAATTTTCTAATGGTTTATTTTTAGTGTTCTCGGGCTATTTAATTTTTATTTTAATGTTTTACATGCAATAAACTTTTTTGAAGCAACTTGTGTTTTCTGTTAATCAATAATAGCCATTTGTTTTTATAACGTCAGAATATAACACTATGGTCCTCTTTTGCAAATTATGCAACATTTGTTTCACAAAATAGATGTTCCAGAATATAAATTTCATTAACATTATTCCAAAATGCTCAAAATACATTTTTTTAACTAAAAAATAGATTGGAGTTTCTCACACCCCACCTGTATAAAAATGTTACACAAGTCCACGTGTCGGACGCAGCGGTAACATTAAGTACAACGCAAAGCTCACTAAAATATCTTCCTTAATAAAATTTGCATTTTAACCAGTTTTTCTACAAACATTGACCCTACAGCTTGTAATGTGTTTCAAACTAACAATATATTTTGAATAAAAATTCTCAGACGTGGAATGTAAATACGCGACTTCAGGCTTAGTCGCTAGGATTACGTGTAAAATATTTTTACGCGTTCGTCGATGAAGAAAAAACTAGATGTGCACAATGCACATATCAAACAATCAAAACAATATCAGGTAAACAACATTTTCTATTTCATTCACGAATGGTGCTTGGTGCTGTAACATTGTATTTAAAAGTACGATATATGTAAACATAGATGTTATTAAAAGCAAACACGAGTGGCATCATACCGTCGTAACAAAAACGAAAAAACTTTTTACTATAAGTAATAGAAAAAATATACTCATATAAAAGTTTTATTATTTGATATATACTATTTGATGGCATATGTACATATATTTTGTAAAGTCTGGTTTACAAGATACAACTATCAACGTTTATTTTTACCTCTCGCTAAGAGAGGTATTGGATTCATGCTAAAGATCGCATATCCAGATTTTAGTGAATAAGCACGTTTTAAGGTCCTTAGAATCCGATTATAACATTTTTACAATGATGTCTGTGTGTGTGTGTGGGGGGGGGGGTTGTTGGAGGTACGATTTTTTATCTCTTGCTCAGACAGGTATTGGAATCATGCTAAAAATCGCATATCCATATTTTAGTGAATAAGCACGTTTTAAGGTCCCTAGAATCCAATAATAACATTTTTACGATGATGTCTGTGTGTGTGTATTTTAACAAAATTTTCTGAATATATTTTGAAAAATTATGTTATTACAAATAATAAAAAACAAAATTCTCTATCCGACATATTTAAAAAAAATATTATATCTTCTATAGATTTAAAGATATATAAATATTCTGTTGTAGTAAATCTCACAGCCTGCTCACAGCCCAAACATCTCCATGGTAATTACTTGAGAAATTTAAATGTGTAATTGACAGATAAATATCACTAATGTCAATGTCAATTATTCAGAGATAGTACTGTAGGCTTTTTCTGAGAATGTTATTTAATGTTTCTTATTGTATTATTAATTATATATTTAAAATTATAGATATATTACATGAACCCTTCAGAAATGCCGCCAATCCCGTTAATGAAGTGGAAAAACGAACATTTAGAAGAAATGGAGAAAACTTGCTCATAGAATGAATTTAAAATTATAGAAAATACGTAAATATAAAGATTAGGTGTAATTAGAAATTTTTGTGTGTCCAAAAAATGTTAAATACAATACTTATATATACCACAATGGAAAAGGCGAGAGGTATTGTGATGGCCACAACAGATTTTTTAAATGGCAACCTATAATTATTTTACTAAAATATAAACCGTCATTTTTTTGTCTTTTCAACGATATATTAGTTTTTATTAATGTATATGAAAAAATTCGAGAAAAATAAGATAATTGAGATATATCAGAAATAATTTTTATTCAAATATTTTAGGTGGCTATCTGAAAATAAGTAACAAATAAATAAATAAATTGGTAAGTAATAAGTAATAATAAATAAGTAGCAAACAAATATATACTTTGATAATATTAATTTAACTGGTTAATATTGTTACATTTTGTTTATCTTCACATAGCCACCTACAATATTTGAATAAAAATGATTTCCCATATTTCTCAATTATATTATATTTCTCGATTTTTTCAGACATTTATAAAAACTAATACATCGTCGAAATGAGAAAAAATGGCGGTTTATATTTTAATAAAATAATTATAGGTTGCTATTTAAAAAATAAAAGTTGATAGTCGTTTCTTTTAAAGATGACTTTATAAAAGATATCTACAGGCTGTTATACAGGGTGATTGGTGACGAAACGGCCATACTCGAGGAACGTGTTCAGGAGATCAAAATAAACGAAAAAAGTCATATAAACATGTGTCCGATTCTTAACCTTTACGGAGATATCACTTAAAAAAATATAATAAAAGCAGCACCTCAATGACGAAACAAATCATTTATTATAATGTAGTATGCTATACAAGTGAAGGAAAAACAATTCAATGTAGAATATTTTCAAAAATACCACCGCCAACTTCGATGGATTTACAGCTGGATGTGACAGCCACAAAAAACAAATGCCAAATATTATTTCTAACAATAACAGCTGAACGTGACAACCACAAAAAACAAATGTGAACTATTATTTTCCGCGGTTAATCGCTTACTACATATTAATAATTAATATCTCAGTAACGGTTAAGAATCGGACACATGTTTATATGACTTTTTTGTTTATTTTGATCTCCTGAACACGTTCCTCGAGTATGGCCGTTTCCTCACCAATCACCCTGTATTTTAATGGACCCAGCAAATATCTCGCTTATTTATTAAGTTAGTAATTTCTTTCATAATACATGATTTATGATTTTTAACATGTAAGCTACTTGATGTCGGATGTACAGTCATGATAACATTTTCGGTTTATTAGTAATTAATATCAACTTTGAAATTTCAAATGGAACATACTATATTTTTTTACAAATTTCAAAAGTACATCAAATTTGCTTTACAATCATGTAAAATAATCCATACGTTACATTATAAAAAAGTAAAATGCCGGGCACTTTTTTATACACCTAGTCGAAAAGAGAATAGTGAACCATGACTGTGGCTTGCAATAAAACAATGAACTAAAACAATTGTAACTATTATTATTAAACGAAATAATATTTTTAGCGTGTTACAATTGTTTTAGTTAATTGTTTTATTTCAAGCCATAGTCATGGCTCACTATATTAATTACTAATAAACCGGAAGTGGTATCATGAATGTACATCCGTCATCAAATATCTTACATGTTTCTGTATAAATCATGTTATATTAAAGAAATTACTAACTTAATAAATAAGCGAGATATTTGCTGGGTCCATTAAAATATAACACCCTGTATATCTGTCATCAAATAATATATTTAAAATAATAAAGAAAAATATGAGCCATTTTTTTTCTATTACTTGTGATAAAAATGTTAAAGAGGGGGGTCTTCTCACACTCATCCTGTATTTTATTATTTCAAAAACCACCCTATGTCAGGTACCTGCTATCTGCAAGGTTCTGACATCTTACAAAGTAAGGTATTCAAGTATACAGGTCGTTGGCGGCTTTAAAATTCCGTTTGTGGTGCAATCTCCAATAACATACTTGTATGTACGTATGCAAGTCATTCATTTCGGAAAGCTCCACATTTAAATATATCTTCCATTTATTGTGTTCAACCGAACTGCCAGTCACCAACTAGGTTAACGAGCTTCCTCATGTTAATTCCGTGTTAAAGTTTGCAAAATTCAATTTTTACAGTATTGAAGAATAAACAGTACACTGAGAGACATACTTCTAATATTTAACACATGTGAGGTTTGGTTATAGTTTCTTTGTAGTTCAGTATATTACTACGTATAAATGAATAATTTGTTTACAGCTTATTTTGTTGTATGTATTCTACAAATTTAACAAGAAAATAATGACAAATTTATATTTTATTTAATATGTCAAACATTATACATATCGTAAATTACTATATATCCTCGTCTGTTTTTTCTTTAGATATAGTAGTAATTTAACAGTTAAGGAATTCTTTTTACATATGATATTATAATTATTATTATGTGTATTGTAATTATAACTTATTTAATTTCTCTTTAATTGTTTAATTTAAAAAATACAATTATTCATTTTATTACTAGCAAAACATATAAAATATAGAAACAACTTGATGGTACTGGTCAGTAAGACATATATATTTGCACCGTCAACGCTTGTACTATTGATTCAATGTGTTTTAATAAATTCTATTGAATCTAAATAGAAAAATGAGTGATATACCTAATTTATTAAACAAAGATAGATTTTCTTTCCATGTGTACTCCTTCGAAGGTAAGTAAAATACGTAAACCGACGTTCATCAATGCATAAGTATTATGTTTTTATATTTCAGCAAACAGGATAGGATCAGTTAAACTTTCACATAAATTTATTAAAAAAAAAAACATTTAAGTACAACTTTGAATTTGGTTCTAACCAAATACATCTATACCAGTAAATAGAAATGAGTATGGAAATTCCCAATTTGATATTATAATTAATATTATGTATACTGATGAAAGAATGATTTACAAATAAAATAACCAAGTCTGTGTAGGCATCGACCAACATTTTCAATTATGCATTATTTGTAGGTTAGTAATATGATGTAAGGCGTGTGTAACGATCTCAAATCAATGCTCTGTTACTGCACTTTAGATTTTTATTTAAGTTTTTTATAATTTTACATCTGTAATATACATATTTTGTGTTCAAATATTTCATTAAACTAGAATCCTAATTTCCCAACAAAATATTTATAAATTAATTTATTAACTATTAATAATATAATTCAACTGCATATATAATATTCATGTATCAGGAATTCATATATTAACTATTAAATTGTGTGCTTATTTAAAAATATATTATTTTATTTAAAATAGTAATTTTTGTAACAGTAAAATAATCATTAGCTTACCAATATCTTCTGAAACTTTGCAATTAATGTCACACTTTAGCAATTAAAATGTAAACTTTAACAGTTAACTAATGATATTTTACTGAATACTGAATATTGAATAAAGATTCAATGTTAGAAAAGATATATTCTTTACTTAATAAAGTATTTATTGTTTGATTTAAATTATTATAAATTTCCTAAAAATATTGTATACACGTATATTTTAAACGTATAATACGCTACTTGCAAAGCTTCATTCGTTTCGCCATATTCAACGTGATTATACATTAATTGTTAATGATACTGTTTTGTTGCAAATATTCCTTTTTTCAGTGTAGGTATGGCTTGGAAGTTTATAAAATGTTTGTAATCTCATTAACATACATTAACAATGATTAAAAAAGAAACTTAGTACAAAAGAACTTTCTTATTTTCATTTGTCACAGCATCCAAGGTTGAATGAGTCAATGAGTCACCATAGAAATATTTCCAACCGTAAATAAATTCATAAATATATGGGCCATTTTTTTAAATGATTTTCAATAACAATAACATCAATATACTTACATCTTATAATAATGGATTGCAATAGGAGCAATTCCGCAATTTGTAAATCATAACATCTGCTTACTATTATATTATTTACCAGTCACATGTGGAACCGGGGAGTCAACTACTGACCCGAGTTCGAATGTCTGAATTTAACTTTTGTAATTATCATTATATTGAGTGGTGAATTTTTACTTCATGCCCCTATACAGGATGTTGACCGCGACACCGGAACATAGAACTCTAATATGTAAAATCATTCTTTTGTAATTTCCTGCTTCCCTAATTATTTTAGGTAAAAAGCTCCGAATAAATGTTGTACGGCATAAAATGCTATATTAGAATCAATAAATAAAATTAATTTTGTATGTTCTATAACGACAGAAATTCGGTATGAAAATGACGAAAATAATAGCGTAGGCATGGAATTGAAACTAGCGATTTATCTGTCATACAGGGTTAATTTATTTTTATTATTATTTGTAATTGCTTTAATGTGAAAAAATATTTATTTAAATTAATAATTGTACATAAATATTACAAATAATGGAAATAATGAATTACTGGATTGCAGTCAAAATATTTATTTAAATTTCAATTTCAATAAATATTTTGTCTGCAATCCGGTAATTCATTATTTCCATATACCCATCCAGTCAAGAAGCTTCATCATCCATTACAAATAATACCTAATAAATATATATTATCCCAACTTGATAGATAAAATGTCAGACATATGTTAACTTATTTGTGTCAATTCCATGGCTATCTCTATTTTTGGGGTGATTTTCAATATTTTCATACCAAATTTCTGCCGTTACAAAGCATGTCAAATTAATTTTGCTTATTAATTCAGATGCAGAATTTTAAGCTTTAATTGAAGCATTTTTACCTAAAATAATTAGGGAAGCAGGAAATTACGAAAATATGATTTTACATGTTAACTTGTGTTTTCTATAAATCAAAAAAAGCCATTTTTTATTATAGGGTAAAAATATAACACTATGATCCTCTTTTGCAAATTATGCAATTGTTGTTTCACAAAAAAGATGTTACAGAATATAATTTTTTAGACTAAAAAATAGATTCGGATTTCTCACACTCCAGCTGTCTAAAAATGTTATACAATCCTACGTGTCGGACGCAGGGTTAAGAAAATTTAATTAAACGAATTTGTCGATTGACCATGATCATCATTGGGTTTGTAAATGATTCAAAATAGTGTTTTATTGGCTTGTCGTATCCGCGAATAGATTTATATAATTGAGACATTCGTTTAGTTGAGCGTTATTCGTTTCAGCCAGATTCCTAGAAACTTAGAAATAGATTAAGTTCAAGTTTGGCCTAACAAAGTGACATCGCTTTAATGTTCATTAGAAAGTTGATGCCAATACTGCATTCGCTGTGTCACGCATATATTATTTATACACATTTTAATACACACCTTACTCATTTCATGCTTATATAGAAGCATTAACACCCTCTTTCAGACTTGTCTACTTGAATGTGTTCTTCTGTTTACTCTTTCGCCGGTTGTACATTAAAGTAATAGTTAAGAAGTTTTTCCTAATTTGGAATGTACAGTACATACCTATATTCGTCTTTTTTCAAAAAATTCAATGATGAGTTTTTAGTGAATAAGTACGATTTGGGGTCCATATAATACGATTTTACCATTTTTACGATGATGTCTGTATGTATGTATGTATGAGTGTGTGTGTGTGTGTGTGTGTGTGTGTGTGTGTGTTTGTGTGTGTGTATGTGTATGTGTGTGTGTGTGTGTCTGTCTGTGTGTCTGTATCTGTGTGTGCGTGTCTGTGTCTGTGTGTGTGTGTGTGTGTGTGTGTGTGTGTGTGTGTGTGTGTGCGCGTGTGTGTGTGTGTGTGTGTGTGTGTGTGACGAAAGTTTCGGATCGCATAACTTCAATACCACGATTCCAAAAGTTATATTTTTTTCATATTTCTCAAGTTTACATCCAGAAGAACAAGTTGTTAGATTTAAGTTATAAATGGTCAACCGGAAGTACTCTCATTTGAAGATTTTAACAGTTTTTTTTTCGAAAAAACGCAGTTAAATATCATTTATTGACATTTAACGTTTTTATAACTAATATATTATTCTCTATACGGTTTGATCGTATTTTATAATTCATATTCAATAGATATAGAGTTAAAGAATTATAAAGATATTAATTTTCATAACTAAGCCAGATATGCTAACCATGGAAACTGCTAATATATTCAGATAATACAAATTGACAGATGTCAGTATTAATAGGTGCGTTCAATGAAGTAAGCAGTACACGCAAATGCTAGGTAAGCAAACGAGACTTGTTGCTTAGTACACTGAAAGATTTGCTAGCTATATGACGAACTGATATTGTGATATTCACAAATGTCATCGAGAAAGTTATACAGTTGTCAAATATAACATGTGTATCTCTCATATCCCTTTTATTGGTCTGGAAAGTTATACAAAATGAATTTATAGATAGGTACAGTTATTTGCAGTTAGTGGAATTAATTTTGAACATTTTTTTTAGGTCTAACAAAATATTTCAAATTAAACAATGTTATGAACATTCATCACAAAACTTTGAAAGCCTTTTTGACATGTAATTGATATAAACACACCATAAAATTAAATAGAAAAAGTACAAGTTAAATTCATGTATGTATAATTTGCATTTCCCGCCATTATATTTCATAAGTTAGCAATAGAAGCGAGAAATTTGGCGCTTGGATTGCTTGCTAGCAAATCAAGCAAATGCTAGGCTAGCAAAGTCGTTCAACAAATTTTACTTCCGATTGCTTGTTTTCCTGGGACTTATTGAAGGCACCCAATGAAAAGTAAATGAATGAGGCAGAGATGAGGATGTTGAGATAGATGTTGGGGAAGACACGGAAAAATACGGTAAGGAATGAGAGAATAAGGGAAATAAATCTAGTGTTGGACGTTTCCAGAAAGATACAAGAGAGACGATTACATTGGTTTGAACATGTCATGAGGAGAGATGGAGAATATATTGGAAAAATAATGAATAGCTTAGAAATAGAAGGTTGAAGAAACAGAGGAAGACCAAAGATAAGTTGGAAGGACTGTATTGCGAAAGACTTGAGAGAAAAGGAACTGAATAAGAACGACACGCAAAACAGAAATGAGTGGAAGAAGAAAAAAAAATACCGGCCCGTAACGATTGGGAAAAGCTAAAGAAGAAGGAGAAGAAAATGTCAGTGTCATTTGCATAGTTTGTTTATGAAATAATTTTACTGGAAATTTAGAATTTTTTGCAAGAAAATTTATGTATGGAATTTATGCATAAGATCAGATTTTTACCTTCCGTCACCTTTAGGTAAGGAAGGTATTGTCTTTGGTCAAAAAATTCAATGATGAGTTTTTACTGAATAAGCACGTTTTAGGGTCCATATAATACGATTTTACCATTTTTACGATGATGTCTGTATGTATGTGTGTCTGTGTGTCTGTGTGTGTGTAACAAAATTTCCGGATTCCATAACTTCAATTCCACGATTCCAAAAATTATAATTTTTTCGTATTCCTCAAGTTTACATCCAGAAGAACAACTGATTAGATTTTGGTTATAATTGATCAACCGGAAGTAGTCTCATTTGAAGATTTAACAGTTAAATTTGATTTATTGACATTTAACGTTATTATAACTTAAAGAATATATTATTCTCTATACGATTTGATTACAATTTATACTCCATATTCAATAGATACAGAGTTAAAGAATTTTAAAGAAATTAAATTTTATAATTCAGCCAGCTATGCCAAACTTGGGAACTAGTAATATATGCATATAATTCAAATTGACAGATGTCAGTATCAATAAAAAGTAAATTAATGTGGCAGATATGAGGATGTTGAAGTAGATATTGGGGAATACACGGAAAGATACGGTAAGAAAATAACTCTAGTGTTACAAGTTTTTAGAAAGATAGAAGAAAGACGATTACATTGGTTTGAACATGTCATGAAGAGAAATGAAGAATTATATTGGAACAAGAATGAATAGTTTAGTAATAGGACGTTAAAGAAACAGAGGAAGACCAAAGATAAGATGGAAGGACTGTATTGCGGAAGATTTGAGTGAAAAGGAACTGAATGAGAACGACATGCAAAAATAGCGACCCCTAACGAATGGAAAAAGCTAAAGAAGAAGAAGATGCCAGTGTCAAGTGCAATTTGAATAGTTTGTTTATGAAATAATTTTACTGGAAATTTAGAATCTTTTGTAAGAAAAATTATGGAATTTATACATTACACACGAGAATGACGGAAGGTATTGTGCTGGCCACAACAGATTTTTTCGTATGAATTCATATTTATCTTTATTTAAAAAATAATTATTTGTTTACCTATAACGGAAAATTAAAGTAGAACATATTTACTCGAGCAAAGAGATTGCATGTTGATGGAGGCGTGCCAACATACAAGAGCGGAAATGATACTTTCAGCACAAAGTACCTTAATTCAATACTTATTTTGCTTTTGTTTTACAAAGAACGTAATCTTAATCTCAGATAAAAATACTCGTATATGCTACTTTTCCGCGATACATTGTACCAGGTTTTCTTGATTGAGTTCGGTGCAAACAAAGACGGCACAGTCGAGCAGTATTTATATTTGTTAAAAACCTATGTCAACTACCGGTTTGAAACGTACTTTAAAGTAATAGCCTGAAGCCGGTCATTTCTTTAAAAAAGGCCGACTAAAACAAGATATAAAACTTTATATTTATTTGAAAAACGCTCAAAAAATATATACATTACATACTTTCTAAAAAGCACAGTAAAATATCTATAAATGCCGGTCTTTAAAAGTAACTTTATTCTTTTTTATTTAATTTTGACGTTTTAAACTGTCATTACTAACTCCATAGCAACAATTCTAAGTAACTAGTTATTGAAGAAATAATTAGGCAGGACGCACATCACCTGAAAAAAACCTTCAGGTTGATGACGTGCGTCTTCTGCCTAATCATATTTACTGTATTTGCTAGTGAATTAATTGTTATTTAACTATCAAGTGTGTTAATGAAGGGGACAAATGATTGAGACATCCGAACGCGTTAATTATTGATCTCATTAATCGTCAATTATCATCAAATCATGCATTAATATGGGGCATTAATAGATGATATTATATGCATTAATATAATCTATTAATAAACGGTCAACAAAAAAAAAGTCACTCACACAGAATTTTAACTCACTCTGCAACAAATAATGCATTTAAAATAACATCAGGGACGAAAATAAAACGCACCAGTCTTCATTACACAGTCAGTCATTTTCATTATTTTTCATGACACAAATGACAGAAAATAAAGCTTGTTTATAATTTATAAATTAACGACTTGGCGTCTATTAATAACAAAATTGTCATGCACAACCTACTAAGTGATTAGTTTTTTATTTTGTCAAAATAAAATGAATTTCTTATTATTTCATCAAAATTAAATAAAATATTGCATAAATCACGTGAGTTAAGAATGTTTATTCTTAATTTAACCCATTCGCCCTACGGGCTCGTGGCTTGTAGCTTAAACTTTCTTTTTATGATTAAACGTATCTTAACTCACTTGATGTATATCTATTATTTATAAAAATTATTAATCAAACGAGTCGTGTCTAAAACGAAATTGGAAAAGCATTTAACTTCCTTAATAGAACGCACATTCAAAAAATTGTGGTCTGTGAATTGGGCCCATTTTTAAATCAGTGCTTTACTGCTACTTTAAATTGAATAGAGAGATGAAAGTCTATAGTTACACAATTATGAGTTTCTAATACCTTTTTGAAATAGATGAGATGTTAAAGACGGTTGGAATCAACCACACTCTATCCGGAATTTCAAACAAGGATTTTGGGATAACTAAGATACAATATAACTTTGGCTAAATGTTCATACAATTAATAAGTATATTTTCGTTACTAAATTCGTTAAGCAAATGATTGCGCTTGAAGTCAGTATTAGAAAAATATTATCACAATACGTATACACATGATATGACGCCGGATAAACATATAATAGTTCAAAAAAAATATTTTGTCATCAAGATCTGTGAACCAAATCAAATTGGCACAACACTGAGTAATAAGGTTTAATAAAAAATAAATAAATATTTCATCAATACCGATATCTGTACAAAGCAGATAAGCTTTAATGATAAATTTATTTATCAACACAAAAATATATTGAACTTTTAATAATACCTATTAATTGTTTGTGTGGTTGGTACTTGGTGAAACATTTTGAAATGATTAAAATAAAAACACTTGGTAAATTTCACAAATTATAATATTTATTATATTGACACGACGCGTTTCGACCCTGA
Organism: Harpalus rufipes; assembly: GCA_951394225.1. Lineage (NCBI taxonomy): Eukaryota > Metazoa > Arthropoda > Insecta > Coleoptera > Carabidae > Harpalus > Harpalus rufipes. The sequence goes on along the minus strand of OX596279.1, from coordinate 21,317,798 downwards.
GGTCATCATCAGGTGTATACTGTTACAAACATTTAATTTGACATCACTTATAAATAAATACAATGTTGAGAAGTGGGGAGTTGCTTACAACTAACTGTTCATTGGCTATATTTTTCTTAGAATTAGCTGCTTTCCGGATATCCAAATTCTCTATTGAGTTTAGCTTAAGGGCATTGTGTACTCCTGTAGTAAAATATGAAGCGAAAATTCAAATAAATTGTTCCTGTACTAGAACTATTAACATTTTAAAAAATTCAATATTAGACAAACATACTTCTGATATGAATCTACATTTAAAAAAAATAATTATCGAAATAATACTGGACTTTGATTTTAATGGGAAACCCAAAATTCAGTAGCATTTCTTGTTTTCCCATTAAAATAAAAGTCAAATACTGATAGATTTCAATATTACTTTTTTTAAAAGCAGGTTCATATCAGAAATATGTTTGTCTAATATTGATTTTTTTAAAAATGTTAATAGTTCTGATACAGGAACAATTTATTTGAATTTTTGCTTCATATTTTAGTCCTTTCGGTTCGGTATGTAGGACTTTGTAAACTTTAAAATATATTGTAGGGTTATTGTGGGTGAAGCGTAAAAATCAGAGAAATATTATTAATTAAAATAAAAGTTCATTAAACGTTAATAATTAAGAAATAAAATAATAAAAATATCTAACACTATGAATAAATAAATATAAACACTAATTAAAGACTAAAGGTAATTATTGTATACATAATTAGCTTCGATATCATTAAAGATACACATATTTTAAATGTAGAAACAATTTCGTGCCACGAACGTGACCCACCGGGCGTGATCGGCCGTGAGTGCCAAAATAAATTCGTGAGCGTGAGTGACCGTGAATCAAACATAAAAAGTCGTGCGTGATTGGTCGTGATTACATTTTTAGTTTCGTGAGCGTGCGTGATCGTGAACAAAAAGTTACTCACGCGCCCAACTCTAATCTGAACGTCCGTGACAGTGAATTAGACTTACGTTGGCAGTTTTACACAATATAGTTATATTATTGAATGAAGAGGAGAACACTCAGAAGTAATTCGTATTTTCGAAATGAACCCCAGCGACCAAATTTAACAGGCGATATTTTTAGAACACAGTACAGGGTGTATCACGGAAAGTGAAAAATAGGCGTTTAACACAGGAAATCAGTTTTTCCGTGCGCATTGCTGCCCTAATTATTTTCGACAAAAATTTCTACACCCGAATCAATAAAAAAAATCATTTTGGCTACTTCATAACAACTGCAGAAATATAATTTGAAAATTCAATTTAATAGTATTAGCCATGGAATTAGAAACAAGAGACGAACAAAAGCGTAACTTTTTATTACGTCAGTGACAGAATAATGATTGTCAAAATAAATACTAATAAGTTGACGTATAAAATTTTTGTTTCTGAATACGTGTTTATACACGCGATAATAATAAATAATTTCCTGTTTCCAGATTAGGTATTTCGAGAATATTTCTTAACTCTATGTTAAATCAGAGAAATATTATTAATTAAAATAAAAGTTTATTAAACGTTAATAATTAAGAAATAAAATAATAAAAATATCTAACACTATGAATAAATAAATATAAACACTAATTAAAGACTAAAGGTAATTATTGTATACATAATTAGCTTCGATATCATTAAAGATACACATATTTTAAATGTAGAAACAATTTCGTGCCACGAACGTGACCCACCGGGCGTGATCGGCCGTGAGTGCCAAAATAAATTCGTGAGCGTGAGTGACCGTGAATCAAACATAAAAAGTCGTGCGTGATTGGTCGTGATTACATTTTTAGTTTCGTGAGCGTGCGTGATCGTGAACAAAAAGTTACTCACGCGCCCAACTCTAATCTGAACGTCCGTGACAGTGAATTAGACTTACGTTGGCAGTTTTACACAATATAGTTATATTATTGAATGAAGAGGAGAACACTCAGAAGTAATTCGTATTTTCGAAATGAACCCCAGCGACCAAATTTAACAGGCGATATTTTTAGAACACAGTACAGGGTGTATCACGGAAAGTGAAAAATAGGCGTTTAACATAGGAAATCAGTTTTTCCGTGCGCATTGCTGCCCTAATTATTTTCGACAAAAATTTCTACACCCGAATCAATAAAAAAAATCATTTTGGCTACTTCATAACAACTGCAGAAATATAATTTGAAAATTCAATTTAATAGTATTAGCCATGGAATTAGAAACAAGAGACGAACAAAAGCGTAACTTTTTATTACGTCAGTGACAGAATAATGATTGTCAAAATAAATACTAATAAGTTGACGTATAAAATTTTTGTTTCTGAATACGTGTTTATACACGCGATAATAATAAATAATTTCCTATTTCCAGATTAGGTATTTCGAGAATATCTCTTAACTCTATGTTAAAATGACGTTTATGGTGAGTTTACTCTAGAGTTAACTTTTATTCCATGTTTATTATTATACATTTGTGGGTTAAGCTCGTGATAAACAAAGAATAGCTATTCCTGTGTTAAAAAGAAGCTATTTTCAACTTAACCCTTGTTTATTATTACCGCAGTAAGATTATTTATTTAAACAATGTTTATTTCACTATTTATTTATGTTCATCACTCGTCGACTAACTGTATACTATTTATTTATATCACCAACTATTCATTTCACGATACGTGTCTATATCAAAATACAAGAATTGTTAGTTCGGCTTTAAAGAGTGATTCAAGTACTTTGTGAGATTTCTGTTTAAGGGTTTTTCATGATTTGGTGATTATTGATGCGGTCTTAAGCACTCAGTGTTGGGGAGTAAAATCACAAAAGTCAATTAGAAGAGAATTCGAATTCTCTTGTGTTTCCCGAATTAAGGAACTCTAGTCGATTTACATTCAATACAGCCGCTTTCCAACTTAAGGCTGTTCGTAGTTATTATTTGTGAGCTACTGTTTATTTGTTGCGGACTACTACGTTGTACCATTGTAGTACAGTACTGTTGGGACCCATTCTGAGACTGGGCATACCATCCACTAATACTACCTTGCCTGTACCGTAGAGAACCCTGAATTCCGGACCACGAGGAGCAGCGATCATTTTGTGCAGGACACCGCCATATTATGCAGATAAGCCCAAAACTTATTACAGTAGAAACCCTTTAATCCGTAACCACGCTAATTCGAACATTGGGTAGAAGTGGGTAATCCGAACAAAGACTCTTTAATGCCTAATGTGAGATAAAATATCTCCGAACGCAACAACTAGCACGTGTGATTCTTAAAAAAAAAACTATCAAATATTGTTTTAGTTTTCATATCTGAAGTGGCGGGATGTAATAACCATTTCAGTCCGAAATTGTAGCTGGTGGATGTATTTATTAAGATGATTAGTAAACTGGCAATTAAAGAAGGAACGAACGCCAGATAATGAACAAAAATTTAAGAATTTTTTCAGATTTAATTATTTATTTATTCTATTTAATTCAACATGATGCGTTCATCTCAGTTACAGTATAACATTATATAACATGAAGAGGTATACAAATAAAACATGTTAATAATTATGTTTTTGTTTCTATTTCTTAATCTAAAATAGTATAATAAATATTTAAAAAATCTGTTGTGGCCATCACAACACCTCCCGCCCTTTCCATTTTGGTATATATAAGTATTGTATTTAACATTTCTTGTACACACAAAAAATTCTAATTACACCTAATCTTTATATTTACGTATTTTCTATAATTTTAAATTCATTCTATGAGCAAGTTTTCCCCAATTGTTCTAAATGTTCGAGGTTTTTCCAATTCATTAACGGAATTGGCGGTATTTCTGAAGGGTTCATGTAATATACCTATAATTTTAAATATATAATTAATAATACAATAAGAAATATTAAATATCGTTCCCAGAAAAAGCCTGCCGTACTATCTCTGAATTTTTGACACTGACATTAATGATATTTACACATTTAAATTTCTCAAGTAGTTACCAGGGAGATGTTTGGCTGTGAGATTTATTACAACAGATTATTTTATAGATTATATTTCTATATGTATAGAAGAAGATATAATAAAAAATTATATGTGCCGGATAGAGAATTTTGTTTTTTAATATTTGTAATAACATAAATTTTCAAAAAATAATATTTAGAAGATTTTTGTTCAAATACTACTACTTCCGGTTATCCTATTGTTACCAGAATCCATTCAACTCTTCCCCTTACTGTTAGATTGAGCAATCCGTAGTTACACAGGCTTTTAATCTAATAGAATTTGAGAAATCGTATCTCCAACAACTCCACACACACACCTCCACACACTCTTAGCAAAAGGTAGAAAAATAATTAATTGATGTTATTTACCCTTATCCAGTCTTTATATTATTTGATTTTTACCGTTTTTATGTCGTTGTATGGCTGCCAATACCGAAAATATTCTACATGTTATATGGTTTCCGAATATTTTGTATTGTATGAGAGAAGTGAATCACCCGAGGGTACTTTGGATATTAGCTGTAGTAAGTATCACGCTGTACCGTATGGATCACGTTAGGGAAAAATGAACAAAGGACTTGCCCTTTAGCCCGTTTTGTATTTTTATTTAATAGCTCGACATATTCCCGATTGGTATACCAAACTGCGTCATATATTAGGGTTTTGCGCTATTTATTAAGAATCTACGTACCAGCGGTACTCAACCCTTCGACCATGCTGCGCCTTCCCTACAGAGAGCATATTATAATATTTGTTTGCCGGATTAATTATGGCAATATAGTTCGCATTTTACTTACGTTTTACATCTAATATTTATTTTTTCTATTTTTGCCTTGCACTGTATTCTATTATAATATTAGGTCTTTCCATTATCGAGGACTTATTACTTAGCTGTGTAGCTCGTGGAGTAATTGATGCCCTGTTCAACCTTTTCGGCACAGTTGGGACCCATCTCGTCTTCACTGATTACAAGCCAGAGCTCCAAACTACACGGGAGTTTGGTGATTCTATAGGTTGTGCCGTTATAAAGTAAAAAATAACCTTCAATATGATAACATATTTTTTCTTTTCAAATATAAACCCTAGGTAGTTTATATTATTTTCACAATTCAGTTGTTTAATATATGTACAGTAGCGTGGGAAAGTTTTGAGCCAAACTTATTTCATCACTTATAAAATAATATACTTTTACATATTACACTACTGTTAGGTATGTTAATTACATTATAATTAGTATAGTTCACTTCGTTAAAAATGTATGTTAATTGTATTTTATAATATAAACGAAATTACCCTGTTCAAAAATATCGAGCCAAGTTGTTATTTAGAGTTTATATATTTTGTTTATTTATGTTTGTCATCAAATTCTCAATTATATATTAACCTAAGTTATTGCCCAACAAAATGGTGAAATACACCCACTTTCAGTTACGAGAATAAAAGCATAGCAAATGGAATATTACCAAATATAAGTTGCCAAAATCATTAGATGACAAGCCAAGATGCGATAGACCCCGTAACCCAACAAATAATAATAAGGTGAAACCTGACAGCCATTTGATGCAGTGCTGGTTGCAGCGATTATAACAACTTTAAAATCGAAATATTTTTTTATTCTTATAATATTTTTGGTACATAGCAAATTTTAAAATTTTTGTATTTCTAGAAGATACTGAAAATAAATAAAATTTAGTTTTTTTTAGGGTAAATAATTTTTTGTGGGCGTTCTGTAAATTCAGTAATTCTGAAAAAAAAATATAATAATATACATATTTTTATATCTCCATGAATTTTTTTATTAAAATTTATCGCACGATATTTAAAAAAATAAGAAGCAACTCGTTAACGTTAGGGATAGTATTTATTTTCATCAAAAATAAATGTTATATATCCCAGTATATCATAAATAATTATAACACAAATTAAACAAGTATTTCAGTTTGCATATATAAATGAATTATTGTAAAGTATGCCGTTTTAAATAATAAAATTGGATTTTTTAATGAAATTTGTAGGAAAAATGTTAAATTTGTGATATGTGCCGCCTCTAGCTGTTGCACCAAATACTAAAACTGTATGTTCTATGTCGGTAAAGCCCTTGTTATACTATGGAAAATAGTAGAGTAAAGTACCGCTATTTCCATTCGCTATTTGAAAATTATTGTTATTCACTTTTATTTCAGCTTGGTACTAAAATCTATAGCAGATGGTGGATATTTCGAAAAAAAATCTAATAGGAAAACTTGCCAGTATCGGCCGAAATACTGTGTTTCGACTTCTTAGAGAAGTACGACGTATTGTTTATAACAAAAGTCTCACATGATAGCTGAATTTGTAGCAGTAGCTTTTTAAAAATCAGTAATTGTATTAATTAGCTATTTATTTAATTTTCCTTTTTTATAATGTTTCATAAAAGAAAAAAGCCAATTTTGTTAATTGAGATTCATTATTACTCCCACTTTCATTAAGAAACAAGGTAGATATAAATATAACGAAAAGATCAGATTGCTTCTTTAAGAACACTTCAATTTATCTTGAAGTACGAATATGATGATGCTATTTATAGAAAGAAATATATTTAGGGTCAATTTATTATAAAACAATTTTTCATGCATTGTATTCTTTAGTGTCTAACAATTCCTTTCTCGCAGAATGATGTTATCTGTATTGAGTTTATTTATTGTGAATGGTCGGGCGACGTCAAAGAAGTGATTTGTTGCTTTGATGTCCTGAATTCGATTACAAATTCCACTTTGTCAAAAATTTGTTTCCATCCTTTCACCAACACACAAGTAACTACGTGGGTGACATGATTTAGTGGCCTATAATAGTGTTCCAGCTTGATAAATGTCAATTTGTGGTGACCAAACTACGAGTTACAAACGCTGTTTAATTTAACGAGCCTGAGGTGTGGTATGATTGTCCATACAATACGACATTAACATGAAGTCTGGGTAAATAGATTATATTTTCTAATTAATATTCATTATATTTATATTATAGTTACTATAAATAGTTTTATTTCAAATCGCCACTAAAGTGCACAAAAATCATCATTAAGGTAGTTGTCACTCGAGTGTACCTATTCAAAAACTTGTTCTATGTTCAAAATAAAAATTAAGCTAATGCAGTTTATATTTGCAATAACTTATATTTTTCAACATTATATTATATACACAGATTGCATCACAATAGTTAAAAGCTAATATCAAACACTGTAACAGATTTTTCTTTATTTTTTCCGTAGAAAAGTTTTTTATTGAACTGTACAACTCGTACTACCACATACACAAGTGTCGTATTTCAATGTACTCACACTACAGTATGAATGTTGGAGAATAACTGTGGCAACGTCGCACCTAGACATTTATTGGTACATTCGGGTATAAAAGTAATAAGATATTTTGAGATATAATACTAATTCTATACTAGAAATGGAAACTGCAAAACAAATTAATATATATGTCTTTCTTAAAATTACAAGAGTAGTATTATACTGTTTAAAGTTTTCATGCTTTTCACGTAAAATACCAATTTAAAAAATATTTCCTTCGAATGTACGTTTGAAATTCGTTTAAGGTAGTTGTCACTCGAGTGTACATATCAAAAACTTGTACTATGTTCAAAATAAAAATTAAGCTAATGCAGTTTATATTTGTAATAATCAATATTTTTTAACATTATATTATATACATAGATTGTGTAAAAATTGTTAAAAACTAATATCAAACACTGTAACAGACGGATTTTCTTTATTTTTCCGTAGAAAAGTTTTTTTTGAACTGTACCACTCGCACTAACACATACAAAAGTGTCGTATTCCAATTTACTCACACAACAGCATGAGTGTTGAAAAATAACTGTGGCAACGTCGCACTTCGACAAGGACAGAAATATTTGGTTTGTTTTAAAAGCTTGAATTTTAATTTTGACATATGTGAAAATGTCGAACCGTGTACGGTTTTCAGGTATAATATCAAAAAACATGATTAAAAAAAATGGAAATAGTGGAATTAATTTTGAAACACTAAGTAGAATATATACAGAAAATGGAAGAAAAGGTGTAATTCAATTTTTATCAGAAATTGTAACCGGCAACACGAAACCACGTATAACCAAAAACAAAAGAATTTTAGACAAAATTGTTGATTTTTTTTAAGTAAAAATCAATAATTTTGTCTGAAATTCAATTTAATATAAACTCAAACTAAATAAATATTGTTTTTACCTTCCGTCACCTATAGGAAAGGAAGGTATTGTCTTTGGTCAAAAAATTCGGTGGTGAGTTTTCATTGAATAAGCACGTTTTAGGGTCTTTACAATACGATTTTACTATTTTTACGATGATGTCTGTATGTATGTGTGTGTGTGTGTGTGTGTGTGTGTGTGTGTGTTCGTGTGTGCGTGTGTGTGTATGTGTACAATTCTTGCGTATTCCTCTTCCTTACAACCCTATGCAGACTTGATTAGATTTTGGTTATAATTGGTCAACCGGAAGTACCCTCATTTGAAGATTTTAACAGTTTTTCTTGAAAAACTCAGTTAAATGTTATTATAACTTAAAGAATATATTATTATCTATACGATTTGATTGCATTTTATATTTGATATTCAACAGATATAGAGTTAAAGAAGAATACAAATAATAAATTTCACATAAATTTCATAATTCAGTCAGCTATGCTAACTTAACCATGGAAACTGCTAACATATTCAGGTAATTCAAATTGACAGATGTCAGTATCAATAAATTTTAAATCAATGAAAGAATAAGGGAAGTAACTCTAGTGTTAGAAGTTTCTAGATATAAAAGAGACGATTACATTGGTTTGAACATGTCATGAGGAGAGATGAATATATTAATAGAAGGTGGAAGAAACATAGGAAGACCAAATATAAGATGAAAAGACTGTATTGTAGAAGACTTGAGAGAAAAGGAACTGAATGAGGACGACACGCAAAACAAAAATGAGTGGAAGAAGAAAATAAAAAATAGCGACCCCCTAACGAATAGGAAAAACTAAAGAAGACGATGTCAGTGTCAAGTGCAATTTGCATAGTTTGTTTATGAAATAACTTTACTGGGAATATAGGATCTTTTGCAAGAAAATTTATGTATAGGGCGCATGTAGTGACATCACTTTGCTGACTTTGGTAAGCAGATATGGGGACCCGTGTCAAAATGACAGCAATTAATTATGTCCATAACTGACAAGTGTTATAATTTTTCATTCAAAATATCATAATTTCTTATTATTATTTGTTTGTTATCAGGAGTATGGAATTCAGTTGCCGAGAAAGGGAATCACATAATACCAAAAATTTAGAATCTTTAGCAAGAAAATTTATGTATGGATTTTGTACATAATACACAGGATTGACGGAAGGTATTGTGCTGGCCACATCAGATTTTTTTTAATGTTATCATTGTTTTATATTTTATCTTTGTGCTCAAAAAATACATTAAATAAATATTTATTATTTATATAGGTATATCTTTATTATTTCCATTCATGTTATTTTACTTTTTCAGACTATTTATCATCGTTATTTCAAAGGAAGCGCGGTAGGAAATATTTTGCTCCTATATTTACATTGTTATTTGTTGCCTAGTCAATTTTATCTTTTTCTAGACAAACGCTTAAAAAATAATTTGAATTTGGAAGTTTTCCGACATTTATTGGTACATTCAGGTATAAAAGTAATCAGATGTTTTGAGATATAATACTAGTTCTAAACTACAAATCGGAACTGCAAAATAAATTAATATATTTCTTTCTTAAAATTACGAAAGTAGTATTATACTGTTTGAACTTTTCATGCTTTTCACGTAAAATACCCATATAAAAATATTTCCTTCGAATGTACGTTTGAAATTCCTTTAACCACAGAACACCTCTTGTTCGCTAATACCACAGTGGGCGTTGTTAACTGACACTCCACTGGAGAACTTGTACATGGTTGTCAAGTATAATTCTACCTATTTATCGTATCTTCAGTTTATAATTTTCTAGAGGCAATAAAATTAAATCTGGGTGGTAAATAATTTTCAAATTTTTACATAAAATCCGTTAATTGGTTATCTATAACATACTAGTTTTTCAATTAAATGTCATAATTGATATAAAAGTTATAATTTAAAATGTTGTGTTTATTTTGCCATTTCTTATTCTTCGCGTGTTAAAAAGGCCAAATTTAATTACAAATATCTCAGGTACTGCATGGTTAATTGTTTTAAAACTTGGAGAGCAGGTAGATTATACTTCAGTTGAGATGTACTTAAAATTTCAATTAATTATGTTGAAAATGATTTCACGATATAACTACCTTAACCAAAGATCACCTCTTATTCGCTAATACCAAGCGGGTGTTAACTTAACTGATACTCCAACTGGAACGATTGTACATGGTTGTCAAGTATAATTCTACCTATTTATCGTATCTTCAGATTATAATTTTCTAGAAACAATAAAATTAAATCTGGATGGTAAATAATTTTCAAATTTTTACATAAAATCCGTTAATTAGTTTTCTATAACATACTAGTTTTTCGATTAAATGTCGGTATGGATATAAAAGTTATAATTTAAAATGTTTTGTTTATTTTGCCATTTCCTATTTTTCACGTGTTAAAAAGGCTAAATTAAATTGCAAATATTTCAGGTACCGCGTGGTCAATTGTTTTAAAACTTACAGAGCAGGTAGATTATTCTTCAGTTGACATGTACTTAAAATTTTAATTAATTCTGGGTAAAATGGTTTCACGATATAACTACCTTAAAAGTATAGAAATCAGCAGTGAAGTAGTCCATTATACCACAGAGCACAAATTAATAAAATGTACTGATCTGTGATTATACGACGATTTCATGCAAATGCAGTGTTGCTAACCTTATGATATTTATTGTAAATATAAGATAATTTGGGTACTTGTATGTTTTACAATAGTAAATTTGTACATAAAATGACAAAAAATATGTACATGAAGAACGAATTAAATAATTACGATGAAGAAGTCTGAGATAACATAAGGAGGTTCGCAACACTAAACATAAGTAAATTTGTTTCACTGACAGCAACTGACAGATTTGTCAACATAACAAAAATAAATATTCCTTATATTTTACGTTTTCAAATAAAATTTAAAATGCACCTCGGCACTGAAGTTCCTTTTTATCACTCATGTGGCTTATTTTCCTCGGCCTTATGGCCTCGGCAACTTAATTCCACATTCGTGATAAAAAGTAGATCGTTCAGAAACACTTTTTTACTGCTTTAGACTGACAAAAAGATAGGGATATTTATGGCTATAAGTTGGTATTATTCTGGTCAACTTATACGTAATTTCAACATAAGAATTAGCAAAATGTTTACAACTTTTAATATTAAATTGTTAATTTTGCGCTAAATGGAAATAATTATATTTGGACTTGGAATGTAAAATCGATAAAAAATGTTTGTTTATTTTTCAGGTTGTTTACAAATCCATATCAATTGAAATTGAAATTATTCAAATTTCCTGATACAGCCAACATAAAAACTTCATAAGTTTTATTAAAACTTTCTGATCCGTAATCCGTAGAATATTTAAAAAGGCACCACTGGAGTTAAACTAACAATAATTTTCTTTTAAATGATAATTATAGGGCAGTTATATGTTGGGCACATCATATTTTTCCTTAAACATAAATATTTTCCTATTTCGCGTTCATAAAATGAATTTTGTATGAAAGATTAAAAATTATAATGATCTACTTGATATTTAATATTCCAAATATAGGTAATTAATTTGATAAAATGAATAATAAATTTATCAATGGAGAAATTATTTACTTTAAATTTATAATAAAATGAAAAGAAATATTAAAATAAGTCGAAATTTAATATTATGCACTCAAGTAAGAAAGGAAAAATTTCTGTGTAACTAGAGAATTATTAGAAATATTTCTAATAATGATGTTTAAATTTCTAGTTGTAAATTAAGTAGATTTCGAAATATATATGATGACTACAATAAATCATAATCTATTTTTTAACTATCGCTATGAGAGGTATTGGATTCATGCTAAAAATCGCATATCCAAATTTTAGTGATTAAGCACATTTTAAGGTCCCTAGAATCCGATTATAACATTTTTGCGATGATGTCTATGTGGTTGTGTGTGTGTATGTGCGTGTGTGTGAATGTGTGAGAATGTCAGAATGTGTGTGTGTTGGAGGTACGATTTCTCAAATTTTATAACTAAAGACCTAATGTGGATTCCTGAATCTAACAGTACTGAGAAGAGATGAATTGGTTTTGGTAAAAATTGGATAACCGGAAGTACATTTAAAAATTTTATTATATGTTTGATTTAAAGATATAAAAATATAATCTATAAAATAATCTGTTGTAGTAAATCTCACAGGCCAAACATCTCCATGATAACCAGTTGAGAAATTAAAATGTTTGTAATTGACAGATAAATGTCACTAATATCAGTGCCAACAAAATTCAGAGATAATACTGAAATGATTTTTCTGGGAACGATGTTCTTATTGTATTATTAATTATATATTTAAAATTATGGGTATATTACATATACCCATCGGAAATACCGCCAATCCTGTCAATTAATTGGAAAAACTTCGAACACTTAGAAGAGTAAGAGAAAACTTGCTCATATAATGAATTTCAAATTTAAAAAATATCTAAAGATTAAATGTAATTAGGATTTTTTGTGTGTACAAGAAATGTTAAATACAATACTTATATATCCCACAATGGAAAAGGCGAGAGATATTGTGATGGCCACAACAGATTTTTTTTCTTAAAACATTCATTCATTGTTCGTTCGCAGAATTTAAAACTTCACTTTTTCCGGATTGAATTCACTGCAAATAATGGCGTCACAGTCGAACGTCGAACCGTATTCATTTGTATTCAAACCGAATTCAATTATTAGATTGAAAATGTTTTATAAAGTAGTGGGAATATTTGACAAACGTGATTGATGTGAAATAAAAGAATAAGTATTATTTTTCAAATATCTCATATAAGCATTTATTCTTATGAATTGATGGCGATTTTTAAATACCTAGCAACAAATCATTGAATGAAAATACATCTTCTATACGGTTGACGTAATCATTAAATTAGATTTTACAAAATCCTTGAACATGGTTTATTGCAAAAAAGAAAACAGTTGTATATACAAGTAAAGAACAAGTACTACTTCTATAAACATTCATTCAAAAATGATTCTTTTACTTAGGCCCGGTATTTTCACTTCCAAGTAAAGTTTCGGATAAGTATTCGTTAAATAAATTTACTCTATATATTTATTCAACGAATAACTCCATTGAATCTTTTCACACATTTGACAAAAACAAATAGCTATCTGTCGAATAATTTTAACATTCGTGAATTGGTAACCTTGCAGAGTGAATTTGTGTCAGTGGAGAAGCACGGAGTTTTGTGTAGCCACGTTAAACAGACAAGGATGAAATATGTCAACTTTTGAATCCGTTCTTGTCAAAATTTTGTTTGACATCCTTAATGTCATCTATATCCTTCTGCATTTTTAGCCCCGGGAGAGTGTAGTTTAACAAGTAATCTATTGCAGTAATCATACGCGGTAAACGAAATATATGTATATTGTAAAATTGTCCTTATAATTTTTGTATATTCTTTTCTGTTCGAGGTAAATTATTATTGTATACGATGGAATTCATAATAGTTACGTTTTAAAATGAAAATTGTAAAGAGAACAATAGTTATATGGAAAGGAACTTAATATACATAATTTCTATAGCATTATTAAATATGCAGGTATGTATTTAAATAAAAATATAAATAAATATATCATCACGGCATATTACCCATTGCTGGGGTGGTAATTTGCTTTGTACACAGATTTCGGAAATGATGATGACATTTGTATCGTGCGGTCGTTTACCAAGCGTCACCTCATTGCTGCCGTTGAGAGTGCACCACAGGGGTCAATTTTGTGCCTTTTAAAATTCGAATTATTTAGCGTTGATCGGGATCGAATCGAGTTCCCCAGATTCGCAACCAGACACTCAGGCACGCGGCCACGAGACCCCATAGGTATGTATTTACCTAAATAATAAAAATTAAATGGCGGGAGGTATTGTCTTAGTCACATCAGATTTTTCTTTTATATATTCTTGAAGGTACGAGTTTATAAATATAACAATGTTAACCATATGTATTTTTTTTTAAATGCAATTTATTAAACTGTACTTAATTATCTATCGCGGGCCCACACGTGATCGTTAGTCTGTGGCCAATCCATATTTGGGGTGTTACTGTCACTTTGCAGGCAATGACCTGGCGGCAATTTGAAAGCAGCTTGCAGTTTTTATTGACCGCTTAGGTTTTAACAACTTGTCATTATTTTGTGCTTGCTATGGCATCAGTGTCAGTGTAGTTTTGTTTTGTACTCATCAGGTCGTCCCTTTATATCAACACTTTAGCAGGTGATGTGAAAGTACTATATGAAGAAAAAAATAAAATGATTGGCAATGTAGGGCCATATAATTGTGACGAATATATATTTTTGCAGTAATCTGGATTTATTTCCTGACATTACATTTTGCAATATATCGTATTATTTTATATATAATAAGAGTGTTTATACGGCGCAGGAGTATTATCTAGCTCTAGCAGAACACATACAATAGCTTGTTTCAACACATAATTAAATCAGTACGAAACTATCCGACGCAAGCACAATATTAAAATTCCGTACTGATTTGATTGTATGTTGGAACAAACCTTATAATGGTACACAAACACAATAAATATGAAATAAGTTCAAAGCAGCAGTAAAATTTAAAAGAACAATAATAAAAACAAACTAACAGAGTCAAAAAATCCAGCAAAAAAAAAAAAAAAACAACAAAACTTCAAGCGAATAGGAAGAAAAAGTCTAACTTTTTAAGCGCGAGTTTCATAGTTTCATCCACAAGACACTAACAGTCTAATTTCCGACAACAAAAAGTGACAGTCACACCCCAAATGTGGATTAGTCACAGAAAAAGGATCACGTGCGAGACCGGGATCCATATTGAAATCTACTCATTATAAAAAATCTGATGTAGCCAGTAGGTACATTAATTTCCGTCAATTCTGTGTATTATGTACAAATTCCATACATAAATTTTCTTGCAAAAGATTCTATATTTCCAGTAAAATTATTTCATAAACAAATTATGTAAACTGCATTTGACATCTTCTTCTTCTTTAGCTTTTCCCATTTGTTAGGGGCTGCTATTATTATTTTTCTTCATCCACTCATTTCTATTTTGCTTGTCGTTCATTCATTCATTTCCTTTTCTCCCAAATCTTCTTCCGCAATAGTCCTCCCATCTTCTCTTTGGTCTTCCTTTGTTTCTTCTACCCTCTATTACAAAGCTGTTCATTATTCTTCCAATATATTATTCATCTCTCCTCATCACATGTTCACACTAATGTAATCGTCTCTTTTGTATCTTTCTAAAATTCGAGCAATTTCCCTTATCCTCTCATTCCTTATCCTACCTCGCCAACATCCATCTCAACATCCACATCTCTCTGTCACACTGATATTGTTTTCATTTGCACTGGGATCTGTCAATTAGAATTTTCTTAAACTGGCTGATTTATTAAATTTAATTTCTTTATAATTTTTTAACTCTATATCCATTGAATATGAAGTATAAAATGCAATGAATTCATGTAGATAATAGAATATTCTTTAATATTTAAAAAATAAATAAATAAATATTTCATCACGCTCATTACCCATTGCTGGGTGTGCTTATTATTATTATTATTATTATTATTATTATTTATAATAACATTAAATGTCAAAAAGTGATATTTAACAGCGTTTTTTTCAAGAAAAACTGTTAAAATCTCCAAATGAAAGTACGGTTGATCAATTATAATCAAAATCTAATCAGCTCTTCTTATGTATGTAAAGAAAAGGAGACGAAAGAATTATAATTTTTAGTAGTGTTGGAGTTATCGTCTATGAAAAAATCGTCACACATACACACACATACAGACATCATCGTAAAAATGGTAAAATCGTATCATATGTTCCTATTTTCCTATGGACCCTAAAACGTGCTTATGCACTAATAAATCATCGATTTTTTTTGACCAAAGACAATACATTCCTTAAATAAAAGTGACGGAAGGTAAAAGTAATCGAGTATGTTTTCCGCACGATAACAATGTAGTAAATATTATATTATTCGTCAATGAAATCATAAGTTCTTTTAAAAATTATGAAGAAACGAAAAACAACTATTTTGAATGCAATTTTAATATTTTTCACTCCGATTTTTGACGTAATGTTAAAAGGAGAGCAGGAAAATGTTAAATTCTTAAGTTCACCTCTAATCGCCACCACCTGGTATACTTGTAAAATTATATAATATGACGATTAAATTTGTTATCTTTCGTTTAGCACAAATACCTTGTTTTTACTATTCGTATTTCCAGATTTGCATTTAGATACCAATATAAATATATCTGTAGGATTTGTGGGATCGATTTTCATGTTTACATTCAATATTTTTGAGCAAGCTTCCGCATCTAACAAAACATTGTTTTCTATTGATATTTGTGCATCCTGGTAGTTAAATATCTGTTACATTTGTTTTCTCTAGCAGGTATTATTTCAACCTTGTTTGGATTATGAATGAGTTAGTTATCAGGGAACTCATTTATTGAAATTGAATCACATCAGCATTTCGAGTGGAAATCAATTATAAGGAAGACTGATTTGCAGTCAAAATGTGTTTGAGTGAAGTTGATAAATGACTGTTATTATCGGGCTTCTTTTTAAATTTTTTAATTTCGTCGGGATAATCTGCTCTTTGTTGTAGCTTTTGTAAATTGGACTCTGCAAAGCTTAGTTTCAATATTGAACAGCACATTAAGCAATATAAATTATCGAAGAAGCTGAGAAGGATTTAAATTTTAAATATTTTTAAAGAGTAGCACTCAGCAAAATGATATAAATATTTCAAAGGTTTAAATAAATATTAGTAATGGGGTATTCAAAAAAAGTTTTTTTTTTGGTTCATATTGTAACTAAGTCATTTTAATCATATATCAAACAATATTTCTCAAAAATATTAAACTTTTCACTCATAACTTTGTTAAAAAGTTGGATGATATAGCTGGTAGGTAAGTGATAATATCTTTTACTTTTCGTTTCCATTGTTGTGCATATGATATGTAATTATATTTAATTTCGTAGAGATGCTCAACTATTAATGAATTAATATCAGTTCCTACTTCTTTGTGGTGAACTATAAACAATAACGTATTCATTAGGATTTTTTTTGTTTACTTTGTCGCTATATACATATACGAGCCCAACCCCAAATGTATTCGTACCCTCTGAAATAAATATATTAACAGCAATAAAAGATAAATTTTTAGGTTACAATAGTTAAGACTATATTTCAGTATTTTTTTTTATTTTATACATTAATAAAGTGTACTGGATTTAAATGCAATGTTATTAACTAAATTCTTAATTTAAACAATAATCTACGGGCAAATATATGATAAAAGACAAGTCCCAAAATTTTTCGTTCCCACAGTAAATAATATAATATTTATGTAAGTTTTATCTATAAAACTAACAATATACTCAATGAATTGTTATCTTAAATTTTATTACTTTAATAAAAATTATTTGCGAATTATTAAAGATGAAAATATTTGTCACATGCAGACAATGGTTTATTTGCAAACAAATTATTATTAAACCTAAGAAATTTTATTATAAGCAATGTATTCAAGTTCTGTACACTCTATATCAAAATTTGTTGAATTGGAGTAATAATCATAGCATACAGAAGTTTATTTATTCTTGTTTTTAATATAAATGTAGGTGGTACTTTTATAAATAAATATCGCAAATAATTTTTCTAAAAAAATAAAATTTAATATAGTAATAAATTGAATATATTGTTAGTGTCCTTTACTTTCGATTTTATGAATAATACTAACACAAATATTATATTATTTAGTGTTGGAACTAAAAAAATTAGCACGTGTCTGTTGTCATATATTTGCCCGTAGATTATTGTTAAAATAATAAATTTAGATAAACCTTATATTTAAATCCAGTACACTTTATTAATACTAAAAATAAAAAATTGCCCAAATATAGTCTTAACTATTGTAATTTAAAAATTTATTTCTTCTTGCTGTTAACATATTATTTTCAAAGGGTACGAATACATTTGGGGTTGGGCTCGTATTTGTGAAATGCCATATAGAAGTTATATTATTTTATATGTCGCCAAACATTTAATTCTCAAGTCAAGTTCCTTCTTGGTTATCTGATTATTTGACCATTAATAATATGTAAACTTGTATATTTGTTGTGGATAAAATGGTTGTAAAATATTGTATAGTAGTTTCAGATTATACAAGAGAGACGATTACATCAGTTTGAACATGTCATGAGGAGAGATGAAGAATATATTAGAAGAATAATATTCATTCTTCTTTTTAGTAGTAGAAGGTAGAAGAAACAGAGGAAGACCAAAGATAAGATGGAAGCACTGTATTGCGGAAGACTTGAGAGAAAAGGAACTGAATGAGGACGACACGCAAAACAGAAAATAAAAAATCTGATGTGGCCAACACAATACCTCCCGTTTAATTTAACTTTTATTCATGTAAATACTTAAAATTAAATTTAAATACCGGGTTCGATCCCGACCGACGCCAAATATTTCGAATTTTAAATGGCACAAAAATGACCCCTATGGTGCACTCTCCACGCCAGCAATAAGTGCTCGTGAGGTGACACCTTGTAAACGCCCGCACAGTACAAATATGTCATCATCTTTACCGAAGAAATCTGTGTACAAAGCAGATTGGCAGACCCAGCAATTCGTGATGATAAATTTATTTTATTTATTTATGTACTTACCTATATTCATTATTGACGTGGAGAGTGCACCACAGGGATCAATTTTGTGCCATTTCAAATTCTAAAATATTTGGCGTCGATCGGAACCGAACCCGTTCCCAAGATTCGCGTGAAGTGACGCCTGGTAAACGCCTACACGGAACAAATATGTCATCATTATTACCGACATCTGCCTACAAAGCAGATTGACCCATCCATCAATAGGAAATATGCCGTGATGATATATGTTTTTATTTTTATAGTTTGTTAATTTTACTGGAAATATATAGGATCTTTTGAAAGAAAATTTATGCACAGGATTGACGGAAGGTAATGTGCTGGTCACATCAGATTTTTTAATTTATTACATAATATAAATAATGTTAGTAATAATTTTTGCATGATTAGAGGATCGTAAAATTACCATCACTTAAATTTTTTTGTAGGTTACAGCCTAAATTCCAGCATCATCAGTAATTACGAGAAATGTGAACGATTGGTCTAAATTTGATTTAAAAAAAAAACTAGTAGAGAAGCAAGGAACTGCTTGAAAATAAAGCGGTTTATTCATAGCTATACTAGCAATGTTTTAAAATAATGACTTCCTTTCTAATGAATAGGATCACGATTGAATGCGTTAGCCACTTTCTATACCATTCGAAGAAGAAAATATGAACTGTCGCAGAAGCTACAAATATATATATACGAGTAACGAGTACCTTTACAAAAATATGAAATTCAATCAGTCGTTTTAATATTCTTTAGATTGATCTTGTAAAATATGTATATTGTATGTATGAATTCCTTTTACTTTTGAACGAAATAGCATGTTACATAATGCGCCAAATATTAAAAATCAATAAGTGTAATAAATTTTTGTAGAATATAATAAAATATTACATCATATTTCTCAGGTGTATTGTTGCGAAATCCTTGTTCACTCGTAACAAAGAATGTACAAACACAAAGAGCTTTTTTTTCATTTAGTAATTGTATATTGCTTTTGATGATTTCTTTTCAGATTTTGTATTATGTATATAGGTAGATATAGCCTAAGCGAGAATTTAATCTCATATATTTGTTTACAATACTACAATTTCATAATACAAATTCTTTTTCTGTAAAATTTATGAATATAGAATTTAAAAATATTGAAAAATAAAGTAAAAGCTCACGAGTATAAGTTTTCGAAATAATTTTACAAACCTGAAATATTAATACAGTGCGGTATGCTATAAACGATCACAATGTGAGACTATAACCTTGTTCGTACTAACATTTTTGAGTGTGTGTTCTGTAATATGTATATTCATCAGTTGGAAGACGTTTGTCCACCTTTTTGAAAAAGGAATCTAATATTAACTACTTTGTCGAGATTTCACTGTTTCTCACTTTTACCCTATTTCTCACTTTGATATTTTCTTTGCTCTGCACTCACAGTCACTCTGTTTTTGTAATTGATTTGATTCGCGTGATAAATACTCCGAAAAGCTAGATTTATCGCCGCTCGCAAAAATCACGTCCGTACTCAACTCGCTTCAATGTTTATAACTAAAAAAATAAAGAAACTCACAACAAACAGGACCATCTGGAAAGAATTTTGGAAAAGAACACCAAATGATGACAACTCAACTCAACAAGCCTGACACCGAAAGGTATAAAGGCTAGGATTAAGTAAGTAAGTTATCGAGATTTTTTATTCGTTGTAGCATTTCCTTTCGTTCTAAAATTCAAATTTATTATTAAAACTGCACGTTGTACCTAAGGTTGTCACCTTTTAAAAATTGGAATAGTGTAATGAATATGAATGTTTTATTATTTCAAATTTAATATTTTATCGTACGACTGTACTTAATCTAAACAAACCGGTGTGCGACTCACGAGATCGCCGGGACGCAGTTAGTCTTCAAGACTCATTTGGTTGGGTGGGTTAAAATTTCATAAGAGTCTTAAAAAGTTTTGGTAAAAGAAATTACTCAAGTGAAACCAAATCCCTGTGACCAAGAATTGTCCCAGGTAGACTTCTTTCACTCCTAGAATCTACTAAAGGTAGGTTTTCTTCTTTTATATATTTTTATTGTTCATGTATTATTGCGTAATCATTTGAAACATGCGTAATTATTTGTAACCAATTTTATTGTTTAATCTAACATTTTTGTATATACATTTTTCTATTATTAATTATATTTTGTTTGTTAAATTCGCATTAAAATCATTTTCCTATTAATTTTGATACCGCTCGGTCAGAATTGGAAAGAAATTTATTAGTAAAGGTAAAATAAAGTCCTACCCAAGCTACCAAGGTAGGTAAATTCTGATAATAACTAGTAAATTATTACATTTGATGATTAGCGTTGAGAGAGTTCAGCGCTGAGTTCGTTACATTTGGTGACATCGGTGGGATGCTTTCACTACATTTGATGGCAGCTTATGGGATTGAATATAAGTGCTATCGCTACAATGGAAAACAAAGAATAAAAAAAAATTACAAACACAGATTTTTAAATCGCTTGTCTATCGTTTAATACTCGTTTCTAGCGTAAAATTTAGAAATAAAACAAGTATATAATTGTGCTTCCAACCCAGCGTCTAATGCAGCACTTATACTAAAATACAGATACCCTTATTTCGG
Organism: Harpalus rufipes; assembly: GCA_951394225.1. Classification (NCBI taxonomy): domain Eukaryota; kingdom Metazoa; phylum Arthropoda; class Insecta; order Coleoptera; family Carabidae; genus Harpalus; species Harpalus rufipes. Next base: position 21,296,240 of record OX596279.1, on the reverse strand, counting down.
CGACTGGGATATTTCATTAAGAATGCAACCCGATGAAAAAATTTGGAACTGAAAACAAAGGAGCAATTTTATTTCATTCGTATGTTTTTACATACGCACGTAGTTTATATAGTGGAAAATAGATAATAGAACTAATATTTACAATTAATAAAACTACTATTATCCAATATGTGCTGTAAAACTGTCCCTAAGAAAAAGAAAAAAAACTGTGAACATAACCTATCAACTACTAACTAAAGTATTTAAAATGAAAAATAATAATTAATCTACCGCTACAATTAATAAACCAGGATACAAGGCAATATACTCTACTTAAAATAATAATAAACACAGACAAAAGTCAAAATACAAGAAGAATCAAAGAAAAACTATTGACAGCAATAATACGCTTATGGAAGTTACACAAATGTGCTCCTTGACTCCTTGTTGAAGGTTCGACGTTGGTACACAACGCCATCTCTACGTAACGAAATATCCCAATTAGCCGATATATCAGGATCGACGATATTTATTTGTCGACACAAGATTCTCAGCTTACTCCACATTTGACAACAATTTGTTGTATCGAGTCCCCTTTATTATGTTTTTATAATTTCATTTTTTTGTATTCCATAAACTTGGATGTAAACGATACTTTTCTATTAATTTATATTATTTTCGCTCCACTCCATTGCGCTAACTAAACTGAATACCAAAGTATATTTCAACGTCCACACTGTAAATATTTACTATGAGCTCGCGAACAGTTTCTTTGATCTTAAACCGCTCATGTTGCGAACTTCATCCGACACATGAACCCAACCCGAGCTGTTCGCGATCCTAGTATACCCACAGCTCGTCACTTGTTCGCTAATAGTTCGGGAACAGCTGGCGAACTTGGTGTGTAAGCGGCTGTAAATATCTATTTTTCATTGCACTTGTAGAAAAATGTTTTCTTTTACAAATTTACTGTAACATATATGTTTATAATAACAAAATAACAGTATTATCTTATGTATCCTTATAAAAACTAAATAAACGACACTACTGAATTTGACAGAATAGGCGGAGCTAAAATCTTAATTCATACAATTCGTAGATGACTTTGATCGGACTTCTTTCAAAAATTTTACTATAACAATGAATGCCCTAGCATTCTAGCTAAAAATAGTTACGCACTACACAGTCCACCATATGGCGCGACACATGATAGTTTGTTGTTTGTTGTTGTTCGGTGAAAGTTTGTGTAGGCCCAAGGGAAAAAGTTAAGTGATTGCTGTGCAAAGTGTTTGTGAGGCGATAGTTCTGTATTTTATTTAGTTATTATTATTATGATTATCGAACACTATACCTGTTGTGTTCAGTACTTTTTTTTGTAAAATATGGTTTTTATTAAATTTTTGTTGGTCCATTCTCAGCAGCATACATAAAATGCTCTAATTTTAAATATTACTTATTTGATTGTTGACAATACTTTCGATGTAACGTAAATTTATTTATTAATTCAAATATATTACCTTGATTCATAGTCGAACGAATAACGTCAGTGTCACAGAAAATGACATTGTGTCAGTATCTTATTTTTCACAAATTTGGTTCTGAATGCTTTTACTGTAACATGTACATATTTTTATAATAATAAAATTACAGTAATATCTTATGTACCATCATAAAAACTAAGTAAATGACATTACTGAATTTGACAGAATGGTTGGAGCTAAAATCTTAATTCATTCAATTCGTAAATGACCTTGATCGGACATCTTTAAAAAAATACCGTACATATATATCATTTCATAATAGCATTTTATGTATATAGGACGAAAAGTGAATCTTTAAGGTGCAAGATGTGAGTACCATAAAGACACATTTCGTATGAGGTACATACATAATTTTATGACATACTGGTTTCTAGTTATTAAATTATTAAAAGAAATATACAGCAATTTGTAACAGTATGAGTTTTGTATAAGTAGGCTAAGTCGAAAAATACATGACTTCAATGTGAAGTAGTTGGTAGTTAATGTGGTATTGGCCGTGGCTATCAACTCTGACATCAATTACCATTACTTGATATAAATAGCACGTTACTCCTTCCTAGTTTCTAGCTCTTTCAACTTGCAACTTTTGGTCTATTCATTATTCGAATCGGACTGCAGTTTGTTTGAGTTGGGGTACATTACGTGGTTAGCCCTCGGATGTACTGCAGCAATTGTTGCTAGAGTAGAATAGAAACGTCTTTACCTTTTCAAAAACCGTAAATAATGCAAAATTACGTTTAGAACTTTATCTGAGTTTCATGGATTGTTTTTTTGTTACTAGGAGCAAGCAGATTCATTCCCTTGGAAATATATTGAACGCCCTCTCTCAATCTCTCCCACATATACTTCACAAGCCTAGTCGCTTAGTGGGATACCTTAATTACTTGTATTGTTACAGAAGCTATCTTCGTAATTATTTACCACATATTCGTACACGTTAATTATTAACGATTATACACAAGAGGTATAATCATCATAATTTGAAATATTTAAAATTGATATATTAGGTCTTAGATAATTGCATAAATGATTTATTTTAATTTGAATTTATTTATTTATTTATTTTATTTATAACAAAAGATTATTCAGGATGAATACGAGAATCTACGACACTCATTTCATTTGGAAAAACAGGGTGTCGGTTACATTTGGAGACATCTAAATTAGTGACGTCGGACTTATTACCATAGTTAGAAATAACAGGCATATAATTTTCCTGTTTTACATATAATCCAGGAAATTTACGATTTTACCTCAAAGAAATTGCAACAAAAACTTGTTTTACGGAATCCTGTCCAGAATGCGCTGAACAATATATATAAAGTTTTCAACCATTTCCTCGAAAATAATAGCCCGTATTGAAATTTTACAATTATTTGGTTAATAAATATTTAACCAAAATAACAATTTATGAAAGATATTTAAAATACTCAATAAAATAAACAATATTACGTATTTAATACTTGGTCTAACAAGTTCTACTATTTATATGTTTAAATTCTCGTGACATCGAAAGAAGTTAGTTATCGACGATTTTTAAATAATTTTTCTCAACACTTTCCTATAAATTTTCATTTTTTCATCCACCACTCTGATTCTATTAAAGATAGGATAACGCGGTTTAGAATTTTAAATTCAGCATGAAATTAACTTTCATGTGTACTAGGTGCGTTCGATTATTTTGTGCTGTTCTTGTGCTGCACTGTTCATGAGTTGCATTATGTGATCACAGTGTACTCTGTGCAGATTGGAATTAGAAAACAAATTGTGCAGTCTGTGCGTTTGATCCTTTCATGACAGATAGATTTAGAAATTGAAAATGGGTGTAAGTTCAAATTATTATTATTATTAATATCTATTTTATATATTAATCGTACATGTTTGATTGACGGGTGAATATGGATTTTCGTGTTCTTACAAATATTTTTCGGTGAGTCGGACAAATGTATGATTCAAATATTTTAGAAAAAGTAAATAATTATGCTGAACAATACCAAATATATGTCTGACAGCCAATTTAAAACGTGCGATGCTTATCGATTCATACTTTTCGCGATAACTCGAGAAGCGTCTAGCCGGTATATCAACTTTTATCACCGAAGATATATATTGTGATAGTGCAGGTATACATTTTGTTCATTTCATACTGTCTCACACTTTGACACTGCAGGGCCGTGCGGTGATATGGAGCAAAGAAGCAATTGCTTTAGGCGCCTTTTGTCAAAAGGCTCTCATAGAATTTAAATGATAGATATATTCTGATTGATACGCTCCTGATAATCATCCAGTTAAACAGCTAGAGTCAGTGCATTCTATACTCTTCTTTATTGAACCAAATAAATGAAAAATTCACTCTTTTATAAATAAATATTGCTCTTAGGGCGCCAAATTGAATATTATGTGCTCCAGGTGCCAAATTGAATATTATATGCTCCAGGCGTCAAAATACAAAATACCACCGCACGGCGCTGGACGCTTGTGCGTGTTATTTGTGAAAAATACATTATTTTATTAGTGATTACTGTGCGTTAGGTGACGTTATTATTGTTGTGTTCTGTTAAATTGACTAAATATAACAACAATAACACATCAAAATGATTATTAATTGCATGACAATTACAATCGTTCGTTTCCCAGATAAAAGTTGGGTATATCGGTTAGACGCTAGTGCAACTCGAACTTGCACAGCCGACCGGCCACACGTTCAGAACTCGGGTGAACTGTGCATGCACAATCTAAACAGCACAGTATTTACTGAACATGTTGTGTGCGACCCAGAGTGCACAGAAGTGAATATCCGAACGCTTACTGTGCAAATTATAAAATATGTGTGCACAAAACTGAATAACCGAACGCACCTAATATATTATAAGATTTTTGCGAGTTACTAGCAACTTAAACTTACTCACTTGTAAGGTAATTTTAAGTCTAAGTAACTTTGTATAGCCTATCATTTCATGTTTTATTCAGTGTTCGCAATTAATTATTATTGATTATTTGCTATACCAATATTGCTAAATTTAACAACATTCTTGCAAAATTGAGGTATTTGTAATATTGGACATTTTGTTGTTAGAACTGACTCGCGTTAACTTTTTAATTCCATTCAACTCTATAACAATTTGTATGTTGGCAGTTTTTCCTTGTTATAATAATAGCATATAATAATTACTCTTACATTTCGACCCGCCCAAATACGAATTTTAGATTCTGCGCATACAAGGTCAATCGCAATTGTAGCAATTCTTGCTAATTATTGAAAAAATCTTGAACATAAGGTAAATTTACTTTTATATAATTAATTAAAAATATAATTAATCAGAATTAAAATTGTATTTTCAGGACATGCTTCTGTTTTGTTATATCCGATGTGGATTAATTAATACCTAAAATATAGTTTATATCAACCTAGAAAATTAAATCCTAAAATATAATAGAAACTACATTAGAAGAGTATCAAGTCTCAAAATGAATTAGAATCACGTTACCAGCTTTTAAGATTTCAAGAAATGAACAAAGCAAAGGGAAGAAATATTTCAAAAATTATATTTAAAAATTAATACGACACTCATTTCTAATTATTTTTTTGTATGATTGGTTTTTTTATGTTTACCAATAGCGTAAGCTTTATTTCAAATTATTGATCGGTAAGTGATATGAGCGGAGGCGGTAAGTTAATAGAAACAACGATCAAAGCTTAATTTCAAAATGACAACCAATTTTTTTTAATATATCAACATCATTTTCAATTTTTTTTTTTAAATATTGTGCGACGATCGTCGAAAAAACTTAATAAGCATTGCGGTCAGTGGGTGCTTTTCTATCGGTATAGGATATGTATTGAAGATCTCGATCTCCAAAATCATACTCAACAGGTAGGAAGTGTTAAAATATATCTAGATTGCTATTGTATAATTTTTGTAATCAAGAATTATATGTTTGTATCTATGATATATAAAAACATGAGGTTGAAAAATATAAATCATATTGAATGGTCTTATACTTTCTTCTTGACCTTGTCCTTTAAAACCATTATAAAATAAAAGGTTATGGGCCAGATATAGCCAGATATCGATAGCTGCATATAATTTAGTTAAATCGTTTATAGAAGAACTGAAAAAATGAATAATATTCAGTTACCCCAGCTGACAGGTGAAAATTTTTCAAACTGGAAATTTCGAGTATACGCAATCCGTGAAGAAAAAATCTGTTGTGGCCAGCACAATACCTCTCGCCACTTCCTTGACAAGCAGATGTGGGGGCCCGTTCCACAATGATAATTAGTAATTATATACATTGATGTCAATTGTCAATTTTTCATTCAGAATTTCAAGATTTTCTAAATACACGTAGTTAATTTGTCACCAGGAGTGTGGAATTTACTTGTAAAAAATAAACCACATGGAATTGGAAAATCACTAAATTTAGAATAAGAAATTATGATACTAATCTATATACATAATTACTAGCTATCACTCTGACATGGGCCCCCATATCTGCTTGTCAAGTCCAACAAAATTATATGACTGCTCGCGCCCTATTGTATTTAACATTTTTTGTAAACCTACACTCTACACCAAAAATTCTACTTACATATATCTATTCCTTATATTTAGATTGTTTAATTTTAAATTCATTTTATGAAGAAATTTTGTCCTCTTCAAATTTGTCGAAATTGACAGTACTTTTGAAGGATATATGTAATATACCTATAATTTTAAATATTTAACTATTAATATATTAAGAAATAATATAATGTATGTACTTCCCAGAAAAAGTCTTCAGTAATGTCTCTGGATTTCTGACACTGACATTTATCTGTCAGTTACAAACAATTTAAATTTTCAACTATTTTACAAGGCATTCTTTCGACTGTAAAATTTATTATAACAGATTATTTTATATATTATATTTCTTTTATCTCTAAATCTATAGAATATATAATAAAACATTTAAATGTAGCAGACAGAGAATTTAATTTTCTTTAGTATTCCCAAGAAAAAAATTCAAAAAATAATATTTAGAAGATTTTTTTTCAAGAATCTTCTACTTCCGGTTGTCCAATTGTTACCAAAACCTTTTCAGATCTTCCCATGAATGTCCGATTGGGAAATACGTAGTTAAACAAATATAAAGTCTTATAGTTTTTGAGTAGTCGTCCTTCCAACATCCCACACACACACACACACACACACACACACACACACACACACACACACACACACACACACACACACACACACACACACACACACACACACACACACACACACACACACACACACACACACACACACACACACACACACACACACACATACACACACACACACACACACACACACATCCACACACACACACACACACACACACACACACAGACATCATCTTAAAAATGTTAAAATCGGATTGTAGGGACCTTAAACGTGCTTATTCAATAAAATCTGGATATGCGATTTTTAGCATGAATGCAATACCTCTCTTAGCGAGAGGTAAAAAGGAGTCAAGCAAGTACTAGAAAATGCAGCGGATATATCGACAGAACGTTTTAAGAAAAATGATTTGATAGCTAAGTTATTTATTATTCAATGTATTTCAGATAAACATTTAGAATATATAAAAGATGCAAAAACTGCAGAGGAAATGATACAGTCGCTTAAAGCAATATTTGAAAGGAAAAATGCCTTTACTAAACATTACCTAAGAAAGAAATTATTAATATTGAAATTAAATCCAAATCATAAAATGGAAGAACTTTTTTTTTTTAATTTGATTCTTTAATAAGGGATTTGGAATCAACAGAAACAGTGATGAAGAAAGTGATAAAGTTTGTCACTATTGACTTTACCCGACAAGTATGAGACAATAATAACTGCGATTGAGACAATAAATACTTCTGTGACTTTAGACTTTGTTAAAAGCAGACTGTTCGATTTAGAATTAAAGTATGAAAATTCTAGAAATGATATAACTAATGAAAGTATTTTTGCAGCTAACAAATTTCAATTTCTGTTATGGCTGTGGCCACAAAGCACATAAAAAGAGTAATTGCCCGAAAATAAATACAATCGAGGAAACTTCAATGGAAGAAGTTATAATCAAAAACAAAAATATCATAACGAAGCAAATTCAATAATTGAAACTTCTTCAGAACTGTCATTTATAGCATTAAATACAGAAAAATATGATTCATTAACAGCGACATTTATAATTGATTCTGTTGCAACAGAACATTTAGTTCAAGATTATATGAAAAAATATATGGAAAATGTTACTTTATTGAAAAATGAAAGTTAATATTCATATAGCAAATGGAGAAATTTTAGTAGCAAAGAAACAAGAGCTGAAACTGAAGTATAATGCGACATTAATATCTCTAACTGCACTCATAGTTCAAAATTTGAGTCATAATTTATTATTGGTAAGGAAAATTATTTATACTTGTCATCGAGTTATTTTTGGAAAAAGTGGAGTCAAAATAGAAAACAATAAAGAATACATCAGATCATCAATAAAAGGTAATCTTTTTACTAGGAAGCACTTACTGACCTTAATAATTAAATAACTATTTAAAATTAAATTAAATAAAAGAAAAATTAAAAAGAAATGACATTAAATTCCGAATATTTTTGTTCTAAAATACAATGTATAAAACATTTCATAAATAATATTAAAAGAAAACTTTTGTCCCATGTTAAATATCTATGCTACAAATTCATCTATTCACCTTTTCATTAATGAATGCTTCATCTTTTGGAAATTTTAAAGAATATTTCTCATAAAGTAACAATTTCTACAATATAAATTGCCCGCTCTCATATTCTCTTAGCTCCTCTGTCCCTTGATATTAATATATAATAATTAATAATAAGCTCCACCTTATGTTTTCGGCATAAAATAGAAAGGATCAGGTTCTATTTTATGATACTTTAAGTTTTAATGACTATACAGTTTTAAAATATTAAAAAAGAATTATAAATAAATAAATAAATACAAGTATATTACCACGGCATATTATCGATTGTTAGGTATGCCAATCTGCTTTGTACAGATATCAATAATGATGATGACATATTCGTACCCTGCGGGCGCTTACCAGGCGTCACCTCACGGACACGTATTGCTGGCGTAAATTGTAGAAAAATTCCTTAAATACGTAAATTTTTAAAAGATTTCATCAACTGGTTTAATGAATAAAAAAATTATTGAGGGGTCATTTTTAATTAAAAATTACTGACTTAAACTTCATTTATAAAAACAACGTAAGCAGTAAATGACGCTATTACAACAGCCCTGCGCAAAATATGAAACCCTGAAAGTATTATAAACTAGTTTTTAATTCAACGTAATGAAAAACGTATCTTTCAACGCAGAATATGGTTAAATTTCATCTTTATACGTTGTAGTATATATGTTAAAAGAAATCAGCAATCAATACTGGGTTTTTGTTCGCTACATGCTCTCTTGTCATATTATTTTGAGTTTGATATTTTGTCATATTTTTCTGTATGTTTTTCAAGTTAGATGATGTGAATAACAACAAAATTATATTAATAAATTATATTGAACAATATAATTATTGATAACAGTTCAAATATTTAATACTCAATTATTCCAACGATTATATTTTGCATTGGATTCCGCTTTTACGATGTACATAGACGGGCTCCAGATCCAGATTTTAAATTTGTGATTTATTTACTAATACATACTATAAAAAAACACCAGGCGAGATTTTAACTTGTCAATAATTATAATGGATTTTAAATCTAACCGATTCGGCTACTGAATGCGTTTTCATGATTACTTTTTAATAACTTCTATGCCAAATTTAATAATCTTTCTAACCATATAAAAAAATCTCGCACTATAGTTCTACGGGACAGATGATATTTTAAAAAAACTGTTTTCCCATGTTAACGCCTATGTCACGGTTTCTGGTGTTCATCCGGTATGTGTGTATCCCTGCCGCCCACAAGACTTTAGAAACTCGGCGCGCCTGACGTTGACGTCATAATGATATAAATTTAAGAGAGAACTGCAATACATATTTGAAAAGTAGATAGTAACTTTGGACAAGGCTAATAATAGCATCTTGAATAATATGAACATTTTTCATATAAAAGCGGAAAAAAGTACTGTAATTAAGGGAGGCATTTCATTAAAACTTTTTGTGGAGACGTAATAATTTTGAGATACCTACATTTTGAAGAATGTTAATTAAAAATGTAATAAATTTTATAACAAAGGCCATCATCGATTTTTCGATCACTGGAGATTTATTTCAAACTAACTCAGTGTAATCTGATTTAGATACATTTTAATTTCGAAGCAGGCCCATAATAAAGATATTTAAATAGGTCACTTGATTTATTACTGTTTGCGAAATTAGAAATAGATATATGAATACATAAATGTAATTAAATATACTTTAAAAATACATGCGGGAAATTTATACTGGGTGTTAAAAAAAGGGCATATTTTTTGAGGGTATATAGTAATGACCAGAATAAGTAAGAAAAGTTTAATCAACATGGGTCCAATTTTCAATAGTTTCCGAGATATTAGGTAGTGAAAAATACGAAGGCGTAGAAAGGACATGAAAGAAAAATATTTATAATTGTTATAACTTGCAATTAGGCTTAAATTCAAATTGTATCTTGCAATTAGGCTTAATTGCAACTTGTATATAGCAATTAGGCATAATTGCAACTTTTATCTAACAATTGGCCTAACCAAACCTAACCTAATTGTAAGATAAATAGTGTAATTAGGTTAAGTTTGGTTAAATTACGCTAATTGCAAGATAAAACTTGCAATTATGCCTAATTGCAAGATACAATTTGCGATTAAGCCTATTTGCAAGATACAAGTTGCAATTAAGCCTAATTGCAAGATAAAACTTGCAATTATAAATATTTTTCTTTCATGTCCTTTCTACGCCTTCGTAGAAAAATGAGTTTTACAGAGTATACCTCTGCTATCTCAAAAACTACTCGTATGTTTGAATAGATGTAAGGAGCGACAAAAATAGAGCTAGAACTTTAAAAAATTAACCAGAATAACAATTTGTAAAAGAAACTTAATTTAGACAAAAAATAAACAATATTTAATACTAAACACTTTAATAATTATTTGTAATATATTACATTCGTCGTAGCATCGAATTAAGTGAATTGTCGATGATTTTGTGGTTTATAGATTTCCATGCAACCATTATAATTTTAAATAATTGGTTAGAATTATTAATATTATTCCTTGCAATATTTTGGCAATGGTTTCTTAAAGAATTTCAATTGTATTAAAGGTCAGGTGACTATTTCCGAGTTACAGACACCGATTCATATCGTCTCTTTATTCTATTTTCATTCACCACTCGCACACGGTTAAAGATAGCACAAAGTGATTTTAAAATATGAATTCAGCATGAAATTCTCTTTCTTATTATGTATAACATGATTTTAGCTAATGAATAGTTGACGAATAAAAACAATAGAAACTCCAAAGATATTTCTTTAATATTTTGAACAGTTTCAAATCGACAAATGTCTCACATTTTATCCACTACTCCGACACCGTTAAAGACATTGTATTGAATTAGTCATGAATTTTTCTTTCCTATCACGTATGTGCATGATTGTTGCTGAGGAATAGTTCTTTGGAATTCCACTGTATTTTATTCGTAAACCACTCATTCGCAAAAATCGTATAAAACATAATAAGAAAGAGAATTTCATGCTGAATTCATATTTTGGAACCGCGTTGTTCTATTTGTAACCGTCTGAGAAGGGTGAATGAAAATAGAGTATTGAGCCGATTTGAATCTGCGTCAATAACTCGCAAATAGTCACCTGATCTTTAATATAATTGAAATTCTGTTGGAAACCAATGACAAAAATATTACAAGAAATAATATTAATAATTTTAAACAATTATTTAAAATTATAACGGATGTATGGAAATCTATAAACCACAAAATCATTAATAATTTACTTAATTCGATGCCACTACGAATACAATCTATTATAAATAATTATTCAAGTATTAATTATGTAAAAAAAAATATTTTAGTAAATATAAGATTTTTATACAGTAGCTCTATTTTTGTCGCTCCTCACATCTGTATTCAAATACATAAGTACATGTGAAATTTAGTACGATACTTTTGAATAACTTATGTAACGTCCATAAGCTTTTATGCAATTGTCACTTTTACATTATATAAGAAATTTGAAAATATATTGAATATTTAAAATATGGGGGAATATTTTTCGTTCGTTCCTACGGAGTCGCTCATTTATGTCCGGTACTGTATTTCCTTTTAAAGACCGGGAATATTTTCCACAGACGATTAAAATGAAAATAATAAAAAGAATAACTGGTTTCATTCATATTAGACGTATAGTTTGTATTGAAGAGCTACATACTGACGAAGAACAAATTTTATGTTAAAAATAATATAAAATGTAGTGAATAGTGCAAATGTTGGAGAACTTGGCGAGGAAGGTATGTCGAAGTTGTTGTTATTTTATACGCATCATACGAAAAGAATTGTGGGCTCCTGGATTTTGTATCACTTCAATCAGTGTTGGGCAAAATAAATGATTATTCAGCACTAATCATGAGTTTTTTCAGGCATGTTTAAATTAATTTTAATTACATAATTAACATAAAAAATTCCGAACAAAACTCAACGTCCCAATTTTTTCATGCAGAAGTTAACATGTCCAACATATTTTTGCAAAAATAAGCTAAATGAAAAGATAAAAAATCTTACGATCGGATAATTTATACACATTTAATAATTGAATAAAAGAAAAAGTAATCTAATTAAAAAAAAAATAAGAGCGCGCACATAGTAAGTTTATGGTGTTTTTCTCAAAACTAGTTACATTGTACATGTTAAGTTTTGAATTAACACTCCTCACTTATTTCTCTTCCTGAAGATGAAGAGGACATTGAAAAGAAAACGTTTTGTGACCATAGAAGAAATAAGACAAATTCGCTGAATTACGTAGTTGAAGGGTTAAAGTATATTCCCCAAGTGTTTTGCAGATTGGGAACGTTGGCATAAGTGCATTACATATCTCTAAATGGAAATACTTTGAAGGGGACATTATTAATATTTATGAATAAATTATTACTTTTTGGAACAAATGACAATTTTCGTTATATTTCAACAAACCTCGTATAGAATAAACAAAAGCAAAATAAAACTAAAATAACAAAGAATAAATGTAAAAATATAATTGTCACGTCTTATTATCCATTTCTGGGTGAGCCTGTCTGCTATTAAGGTCATGGAGGCAAAACAGGCCCACCTTAATTACAAATGAAATATTTTGGATAATTGGCGTCACCTCACGGGTACTCATTGCTGTCGTGGAAAATGCACCACATGGGCTAATTTTGTGCCATTAAAATTTGAAGTAATTTTTGGCGTCGGTCGGGTTCGAACACGAATTTAATATATGAGGAATTTTCACCTACTCTTATAATATGTTCAAAATCCTTTATATTCACGGACGGTATAACGGTATTTTTTAAGACTATATAATATGTAATATTAAATAAAATAAATAAATATTTCATCACGGCGTATTACCTATTGCTGGGTGTGCCAATCTGCTTAATACACAGATATCGGTAATGATGGAATATTTGTACCGTGCGGGCGCTTACCAGGCGTCATCTCACGGGCACTCAATGCTGGTGTGGAGAGTGCGCCACAGGGGTCAATTTTGTGCCGTTAAAATTCGATGTAATTTTTGGCGTCGGTCGGGATCGAACCCGGGTCCCTAAATTCGCGACCAGACACTCAGGCACACAGCCACGAGACCCCATTAATATACCTACAATTTTAAATATTTAAATAATAATACAATAATAAATCTGTTGATTCTTGACACTGACATTTTGCATTTAACTGTCAATTATAAACATATAAATATCTCAAATGGTATCCACGGAGTTGTTCGGGCAGTAAAATTTATTACAACAGATTATTCTATATTATATAATATATCTCTAAATCTATAGAAGATATAATAAAAATATTAAATGTATCAGATTGAGAATTTAAAGATCTTTATTAATGTATTAACATAAATTTTCAAAATATAATATTTAGAAGAACTACCACTTCCGGTTGTCCAATTGTTACCAAAATCTATTGAACTCTTCCCATTAATGTTAGATTGAGGAATCCGTAGTTAAACAGGTCTTTAGTTGTATAGAATTTGAGAAATTTTATCTATAACATCCTAACACACACACACACACACACACACACATCATCGTAAAAAGTTTAAAATCGTATTCTAGGGACCTTAAAACGTGCTTATTCAATAAAACTCGAATATGCGATTTTTAACATGATTCCAATACCTCTCTTAGGGAGAGATAAAAAGTTCAAAAACCAGCATTTTTAAACTAATCTCATATAAAAATAAATTCTTAAAAAAAAAATATTTGGGCCTTATTAAACTGTGGTAGGCCATTGAAGAAAATTTAATTTGTTCAGAAAAATGGACAACTAATAAAACTTTTTCATAAGAGCTAGATTTAATTAAACTTTTAGTATAATTTTCATGATCAATCTGGGCATACATTTTTTTAGTAAGCGCCAACACCTCATGGCGCCATTTGAGGCAACTATGGCAAAACCATGTCTCCGATGTTCTTTTCAGATTGTTATTTTTTGTTAGAGATGGCACTTCTGCTTTACCTTTATATTACCGTTATGGTGAGTGTGTAGAAAACCACATCGGTGCAACTAACGTCTAACATAAATGTAATTTTCGATGACTTATGAAATGAGGTGACGCCTGGTTAACGCCCGCACGGTACAAATATGTCATTATCATTACCGAAATCTGTGTAGCAAGCAGATTGGCACATCCAGCAATGGGTAATATGCCGTGATGATATATTTATTTATAAAATGATCGTATTATCAAAATTTTTATTACAAAAATATTATGGAAATATTTTATATTCTTAATCTGTGTCACTGAATCCGACATCTGTTAACAGAAAGTTGGTTCACTTCACAAAATGTAAGAGACAACTCGCATGTTAAGATAACCACAAAAAAAACAAGAATTTCGTGTAGTTCTCATGAAGAAAAGGGACCTAATTATAAATTATAATATATTTGGGATGGAAAATTTGTTGGCATGTGGAAGATAAATATATGTAAAATGATGGACGGGTGAAAATTGTTATGCTCGAATAACTTCCAAAAGGAAATATTCCTGTTTTCTGCTTTAAGGAAAAATATAAGAGAAATACAAAATATACGTAACTAACAAAAAACCGTTCTTGATTCCAGTTCTATGAGTAAGCATTGTAAAATTAGCCCTAATTTGTCATTCCTAACGAATAAATATCGCTTCTGTGCGTTTGTAGTAATTAAATTAATTCATTAGAATATTTAATGAAAATAATTGCCTTTTGTGCTATTTTCCTCGATATCCTAGCGGGCTTTCATCAGCTCATTAAGGTTTCTTTCATTGATTTCCCGTATTTATATTATAAAACTTTTGTAAAAAAAATAATTAAGTTTGACATTTGATTTTTAAGGATATTCAGAAAGATTTTATAAATTTGACCTTTAGGTAACGCCTGTGTAATTCGAAAAATTTGCGAAGAAAAATCAGGTCAATGCAAAAGTTTTAATAGTTCAATACATATCAACATGCCATTGTCAATTCAAGATAATTTTACAAAAATTTAAAAAGCAATTACAAAAGATATGTAATTATAAATAAAAGGTGGAATCAGGTTATTATTTTGAATGGAAAAGGGGCGTTCGGCAACATTTGTAGCCATCCAGTAAAAAAAATCTGTTGTGGCCAACACAATACCTCTAGCAATTTTCATTTTATGTTGCATAGAGTGCGAGCAGTTATGTGACTTTGTTAACCTTGGCAAGCATATGGGGTCCCGTGTCAAAATGACAGCTAGTAATAATGTACATAAGTGTTAGGTATTGTATCATAAGTTTTCATTCAAAACATAATTTTCCAAATCCATGTGGATTATTTTTCTCGACAAATATCCTTATACTAAAAGGAAAGATTCACTATCTATAGTTATATTCTTTAATCATGCCAACCGGGAAAATTTTGTCAGTCTACACTGCCTAAACGGTACGACCGATTTTAATGAAATTTGTACCAGATTGTAGATACATTCGCAACTTGATTTCCTAATTTGGACCATTTTTCTGTAAAATACATAGTTTTTTAATAAAAAATTATTAAATGTGCAAATTCTGGAAAATAAAACAATGGATCAAAGTCCTCCTTGAAAATTTACAACGAACATCGCTGTTTTGACATGTCAAATTAAAACTTTAAATACGAATATTTGCGTAATGAAGAGTATTTGGAAGAAACTAAATTCAAAATTATTAATTATGAGAATGCGAAATTATGTCACACAGGTAAAAAAGGTCTAATACATTGTATTTAAGAATTGTAATTTTTGACATTTCATATGTATTTAGACAGTGTTACCAAATGTGCTATAATTAAATAAATAAGAAACCAAACTTGACCGTCACGACACATTTGACATGTCTATTTGAATCTTTAGATAGAAATATTTTTGAAATAAAAAAGATATAAGAAGGATTTGTTATCATTTTATTGAACTACAAACATGAGGAAGTAAATTACATTAGTAAGTATTCAAAACATTAAATATTTTTGTAAATATACATATACTTTTCAGGTTATTGTTATTATTTCCATTATAGTTAGTAAAATATAGTTAACAGTGTATGTACCTTAAGTCCAAACAGCTGTATTTTTAACCGTGTCTGAGATATTTGTACATTTTTGCATATATTTTAGATGTGAAATTGACAAAATAATTCAATTTTCGTAAGAAGTTAGGTTAGAAAGGCTAATCCGTTTATTTTGTTGTCTGCAAGTGAATTTAAACCCAGATTGCTGAAGAAACAGCAAAGTTTATAATAAATATTGTGAAACATGAGTTGGAACCTTTACAAGTGCGACACAGGTAAAAATGGTGTAATACATTGTATTTAAGAATTATAATTTTTGACATTTCATATGTATTTAGACAGTGTTACCAAATGTGCCATAATTAACTTAATAAGAAACCAAGGTCACGACACATTTGACATTTCATCCTTTCAATGAAAATATATTTTAATTAAGAATATATTAGAAGGATATATTATCATTTAAATGTATTACAGTCATGATAAAACAGATTACATTACTTGTAAGTATGCAAAAAGAATGTATATAATATGTTATATATTTTTGTAATTTTTCATTAATTTTCAGGTTATGAGAAATGTTTTCCAATGGTCAATATGTATAAATTGTGTGTGAACTTATAGGAAAATAGCTATATAATAAACAAGAAAGGAACCAAATCAAATATTATATCTACATTTATATGAAAAAAATGTTTTGTGGCTTTTTATTCTTCTTTACTAAAATACACAGGACAAAAGTATGTACCAACTAATTAACTCTCATAATTTGTCGAAAATTCAAAATACAAGATATTTATTACAAACAGACACTTATTTCACGTCTGTTTTATAGTAAACTTTGGAATGATTCCGTAAATAGAAAGACAGAAATGATGAGAGAACGTGATGAACAAAAACAAGAGGGCAAGAAATTAATACATGACAAGAAAGACAGTATGAACTTCAAGAAATAATTCGGCGATGAAGAAATATTAGAAGAATAATAAGAATATGGTAAAAGACGAAAACAAGAAAAACCTAAACCTTAAAATGGAAATATTTTTTGAATTGGAAGAAATGAAAAGGATTTATTATCATTTAAGAACAGTGTAGCTGAAAGTCGTTCAAAGACTGCTGGCAGCAAAGTATCCTTTTTGAGTTTTCAGTGGAAACAAATTGCAGAGAGAATTATAACCTTAAACCTTAACTATTTTTACTATATTCTTATGAAATTTATGCAGCTGGCTCATGCAATTATGCTACGCTGCTACGGTTATTATGGCCGGCTGAAATATAACTAAAATTACACTAACGAAATTTACAGATTTAGTACGTTAAGTGGCGCCACGCACGGCGTAACATTGTACCATTCTGGGAAATTATCTGTCGTAAATAAATATTAATTTGAATAATTAAGTACTGTATTTACTTTTATTAAACTGACAAAGACCAAAAAGGATCATGGACACCGACAATATCCTTCTAATTGAAATAAAAATAACCAGATGTCACTACTATCTGTGCCAAATCTGTAAAAAGCTCACGATAAAATTATATATAGGTAAACAACGATTTGAGACGGTCTTAATAAGCATAGTGCAATTGAATGAAATTGGCCATGGCTGACCGGACAACTACCGACATCTTGAAAGGTCAATAAATTAATATATTTAACAATAAAGCCAATTAAACATTATGAAGACTTTGTATTGTGAATATTTTTTGAAATATATCTTATTTTAGACGACATTAATTATATGATGTCATTTTACTATGCTTTTTTAAAGTAATAAAATATTATTTATTAGATGTGCTTATACGTATTATTCCAGTGCCTACTATTAATATGTAATTTTATGTAAAAATTAAAACCTCTTATAATACAAAAATAAATATTTGTTCAATTTATTGATTAAAACTGTCCTTAATTAAATAATTTACAATACATTTGTGTCAATTTTTATAATTTCCCGCCAAATCTAACGTAAAATCCACAAGTTCAGTTGTAAGGTTAGGTGATTTGTTTTTGTACGGTTTTTATGATTTTACAACGTATTTTGGATATAAGGTGAGTTATTATTGTGACAATATTTTGGAAATGGTTTAACCATTTCGTAAAGTGTTAAGAATTTAATTTCTCTTATTTTTTTGTTTGCAGTTATTCTAAAAATTCCTGTGCAGCAGTAGTAAGTCGAATAAAAACGTTCATTCTGAAGCCAAAAACATTATTTGAATGTTGTGGACATCTTTGACAAGCAGAAATCTGCCGATGCGTGGAAGTTTCCCTTGGAAAAGGCAACAGAAGTAGCCGGTGCTGCGACTGGAAAATCATTAAATTTTATCAGAAAAATAAGGTACATAATTATTACTTTAGTTAATTTTAAATAATATATTTTATTATTACTTATTAGGACTGAACCTGCGACATCTGAAAAGTCAGCATTATAATCTGCTCCTAACAAAAAAAGAAGAGGAGGATTAAATAAAATAGTTTTATGTATGTTATTCTTTATTTATTATATTGTATCTACAATAATTTATGTAAGACGTATTTTTACGTTATTATTATTAATGTTTTTTTGAACCATACTTTACTTCAAGCTTTATGTTTACATTTTTAAATATTTTATAAAATTAGTTATATTCACAAAACTTTCAATAAAAACCCCTGTTATAAACAAAGATGAAATTTCTATTATTTATAATATTTTTAAATTTGCCGGCAAATTACTTTTTACTCTTAAGTATAGGCGATGGGAAATTAGGGTATCTATATATACAGGTAGGGCCATGGGCCGAGATCGCTGCCATTAGCGGGCCAATGTCAAACATTCTGAGTACTCATTTCCCTATTTGTTTAAATAAATAAAAGTATTACTTACACTTTAAATAAATATTATCAGTATATTTAAATACGTTTTGCATTAAAATAAAACAAATAGCCACGAAAATACATAATAATTTGCGCAACAATAGCGAATATGACAGTGGCCCACAAATGGCGGACGAAACGGGAGCCACGTCATGGCCATACCTTGCCTGAGTATATAGGTACTCTATGGGAAATAAGATCGCAGCGCTAAAGTGGAACTAATGTTATCGGGATAATTTGACATTTACTAATTGTTTTTTTTTTGCATTCAGTATATAATATTAAGATATATTACATAATATGAAAACGTACATATTATAAACATAATAGATAACACTTGTGTTTATACATTCAAGAAATTATAGTTCCGCAAAATACTACCAGATGTCATATTACTTATTTCCCATCGCCTATATCGTAGAAACTTACGAATGTGTGTTAGGCAAGGTGTTAGGGTACCTATGTATAGTTTGATTCACGAAAGATGACAATTCATGGTCATTTATTAACCGTATGGTTACTAGCAGATAACTTCACTGCATTTCGTATACATAGACGTGCAACATGAGATATTTATGGATACATTTAACTGACAAAAATAAGTGTAATTTATATGAAAATTATGTTTCTTTTAAAATAACATCTTTCTCAAAGATTTAAGCTCTTCTCCTATGTATTTGCAAAACCCAAAAACATAGACTTGACAAAAACCATGGAATAATAATTTAATTTAAATGTTAACGTCACTGGGTAACTATTAGGACAGAGGGCAGTGCAGTAGATAATTAGATATCTGTAACTGTACAACATACGTCATTATTATTTGTAATGTCTTGGAAAGTAATATTACCATTTACGTATATCTGTCACACAGCATACATACGTCAAATAATCTTTCTAACATGAAATGTTGCTAAGCTACTACTATATAAAGTGCTGTGTATTCTTTATTCGAATAAATGACCATGAATAGTCATCTTTCTTGATCCAAAGTATACTCAGGGTATGGCCAATACGTGGCTCGCGTTTTGTCCAGCATTTGCGGGCCACTGTCATATTCGTTGTTGTTGCGCAAATTATTATGTATTTTCGTGACTGTTTCATTTTAATGCATAACAGATGTAGATATACTTTTATACTTTTATATATATATATATTTATATTTAAAGTGTATGTAATACTTTTATTTATTTAAATAAATAGGGAAATGAGTATTCAGAATGTTTGACATTGGCCCGCAAATGGCGGCGATCTTGGCCCAAGGCCAGACTGTATGTAGAGGTAACCTACCAAACAGCACTAGCAGTGATGCGCAAGGTTGGGCGCCGATGTAACACGAATACAATTGCTGAATCAATCGGATTCGTCCATTAGTCGTGTTCGGGAAATTTCGGAACTGCTAATGCCTGCGTGGCCTGAGTTGAAATGGGAAGTTCTGAACGCGGCCATTGCTTATCAGCAATAGGTATAGATTTGTACACAGTCACGAATATACAAGGCGAGAAATGTACAGGGCAATATAACTTCGAGGGTCATATTTGTACATTAGGAAAATGTCTACGCCAAGAAATGTATAGAATAATATGTGTGCAGTTTGAAATTTATATTCTAAATCATTGATATGATAATATGTAACCCTTTTGTAAAAAAAATATTATGACAACCGTTCACAATAAAACAATTATGACTTTTCATCACACACAAAACCGTCAATACGTTATGCGACAATTGTCATTACACCAACATAATTCAAATTCCCTATAGGCGATGTGCACATTATGCCTATTAGCGCCTCTGACTTAGTTACTTTTGGGTACTGAATAAATTTTTACATTTCAAGAAGATGATACAATTTAATTTTGAGTTTTTGCTATAGGCGATGGGAAATAAGATCGCAGCACCAAAGTGGAACTAATGTTTGAATTTAAGAATGTTAATTCGTGTGGATATCTTAGGAGAGGCAGCGGCGTTAGCACTTTGTATGCTTATGCACATTTCCAATGTGGAAATGCGTGTAAACAGTCATAAAATGCTGAAAACAACGGCGGTAGCACTTTTTAAAAACGTGCAACTATTATAATTTAGGACTGCATGGAAACAATCATAAAACACTATCCACCTAGGGGAAGCTCGGCGTAGCCGAGTTTTCGCTAGTATTCTATACTATTGATGACAAATAAAAAATCAGAATATTTTGAAATTTTGAATGAAAAGTTATGATATATAACAATTGTAACATCTATGTAAATAACTACTAGCCATCATTCTGACACGGATTCTCATATCTGCTTACCAAGGCGAACAAAGTCACGTGACTGCTCGCGCCCTATAAGTAACGAATATAACCTTTCTTGTACACACAAATAATTGAAATTGTTTCTATTCTTTCGTTCTATGAGAAATTTGATTACAAAAAATTAAATATCGCAACTGTTTTTTTTTAAGCAACGAGATTTATTACAATAGATTATTCTATATTATTATATTGTATAATACATCTCCAAACCGATACGAGAAATAATAAAAAAATTAACTGTGTCAGATTGAGAATTTAATTATCTTTATTATTTGTAGTAACAAATTTTCAAAAAATAATATATAGAATTTTTTTTTTGTAGAAACTATTACTTCCGGTTGTCCAATTGTTACCAGAACCTATTTAAGTCTTCCATTACAGTGAGATTGAGGAATCCGTAGTAAAATAGGTCTTCAGTCTTATAGAATTTAAGAAATCGTGTCTCCAACAACCTAACACTCACACTCACACACATCCACACACACAGAGAGAGAGAGAGAGAGACATCATTGTAAAAATGTTAAAATCGGATTCTATGGACCTTAAATCGTGCTTATTCAATCAAATCTGGATATACGATTTTTAGCATGAATCCAATACATCTCTTAGCGAGAAAAAAAGATCGTAAAAACGAGTAATACCTTTCTTTTTGACAAAAGTTACTCCTTTGGGAAAAGGAATCCGTATGGAAGATTCTTTTTCACCCATCCCTTGTTTCTATTCTATTTTAGTTGACTGTATTTTCATCTTATTCATTTTTCCCTCCCGTCACCTCTAGGTAAGGAAATTATTGTCTTTGGTCAAAAAATTCGGTGGTGAGTTTTCAATTAATAAGCACGTTTTAGGGTCTCTACAATACGATTTTACTATTTTTATCATGATATCTGTATGTGTGTATGTGTGTGTGTATATGTGTGTGTGTGTGCGTGCGTGTGTATGTGTGCGTATGTGCGTGCATGTGTGTGCGTGTGCGTGACCGCGGTTTCGGCCGCGATATCTTCAATACTAGAATTTCAAACGTATTCCTCTTCCTTATATCCATATACTGACTTGATTAGATTTCGGTTATAACTGGTCAACCGGAAGAACCCTCATTTGAAGATTTTAACAGTTTTTCTTGAAAAACCACTGTTAAATATTATTTATACATTTAATCTTATGTATAAATATTAAATAATATCCTATTATCTATACGAATTGACTGCATTTTACATTTCATATTCAATAGAGTTAAAGAATTATAAAGAAATTAAATTCTATAAATTAGCCAGCTATGCTGTAACCATGGAAACACCTACTATATTAAGAAAAATTCTAACTGACAGATGTCAGTGTCACAATGGACAGAAAATGAATGTGTAATGAAATATGACAATGTTAAGATAGATGTTGGGAAAGACACACAAAGATACGGTAAGAAATGAAAGAATAAGGGAAATAACTCAAGTATTAAAGTTTCTAGAAAGGTACAAGAGATGATTACATTGGTTTGAAGATGTCATGAGGAGAGATAAAGAATATATTGGAAGAAGAATGAATACCTTAGTAATAGAAGGTGGAAGAAACAGAGGAAGATCAAAGATAAAATGGAAGGACTGTATTACGGAAGACTTCAGAGAAAAGCAACCGAATGAGAACGACCCGCAAAATAGAAATGAATGGAAGAAGAAAATATAAATAGCGACCCCTAACGAATGGGAAAAGCTAAAGAAGAAGATTTCAGTGTCAAGTGCCATTTGCATAGTTTGTTTATGAAATAATTTCACTGGAAATTTAGAATCTTATGCAAGAAAATTTATGAATGGAATTTGTACATAATACACAGAATTGACGGAAGGTTTATCCTGGCCACATCAGATTCTTTATTAAATAATTTATATTTTCAATAATAAAAAAATAAATAATAAAAGATATTTTGCTAATTTCTTAGTGAATTCAACATTATTTATTTATTTATTATATTTTAACAAAATATGAAAAAAAAATCGTTTGGAAGGAGTAATTAACAATTATAGACAATTAGTATTATACAGTAAACACCAAGAAGGAGAAATGTATATTTTCCCGAGAAGTAAAATTGTGACACGAGGAGAAGCCGACGATGGAAAAATACTATTCGTTCACGCGGTGTTTTTCCACTTTAATATTAAAAATCAATAAATAATAAAATTTCCGTTAAATAATTCGAATTGTAATACTATAGTAGATTTAGATGTTTTTGTTTTGCGATAAGCTTCAAAATAATAAATAATATCGTGGGTGACCTGTCAATACTTGCTATTTACTATGTTCAGCGAAAACAAATTATTAGTTAATTTATATTTTGCGTCGCGATTTACATTCACCAATTATATACAGTTGTCCGGATTTCGAAAGCCACCATTGGGATCTCGGTAACTATAAGAGATACGACTTCAGTTAAATGGGGCATATGTTGCACCTTTGGGGGCCATCTTAGATGTGCTTTTGTTTTGCCAAAAATTCTCATCGCTGAAATTTAAAAATGGCTTAATTTTTTCATTTAAAAACTAGTTTTATGTGCTATATTTTAATTCCTAAAATCTTGTATCGAAATAAATCACTTTGGGCCTGAATATTTAAAACTAATGCGACGATGCATTGCTACATTCAAGAGGAAAAATATTGAAAATATTTTAGTCGGTTAATTTTTTCAGCGTTTTCTTATTGCTTTATTTAACTCCCATAGCCCACTTACTGTCCTTCAATGCCCCCTCCCCCTCTGTTAACCCCAAAGCCACCATTGCCCCCTTGGAGCTATCCAGCGCCAAATGGAGGCGATATCGCCCACTTTGAGAATCACTGTTTTAAAATATTTAAAAATATGTGTGTATGTGTGTGTATGTGTGTGTATGTGTGTGTGTGTGTGTGTGTGTGTGTGTGTGTGTGTGTGTGTGTGTGTCTGTGTGTGTCTGTGTGTACGAAAGTTTCGGATCGCATAACTTCAATACCACGATTCAAAAAATGATATTTATACAAGCGAGATGATTACATTGGTTTGAAAATGTCATGAGGAGAAATGAAGAATATATTGGATGAAAAATGAATAGCTTAGTAATAGAAGGTTGAAGAAACAGAGAAAGACCAAAGATAAGATGGAAGGACTGTATTTCGGAAGACTTGAGAGAAAAGGAACTGAATGGGAACGACACGTAAAACAGAAATAAGTGGAAGAAGAAAATAAAAAATAGCGACCTCTAAAGAATGGGGAAAGCTAAAGAAGAAGAAGATGTTAGTGCCAAATGCAATTTGCATAGTTTGTTTATAAAATAATTTTACTGGAAATTTCGAATCTTTTGCAAGAAAAATTATGTATGGGATTTATACATATTACACAGGATTGGCGGAAGGTATTGTGCTGGCCACAACAGAGTTTTTTCTTTTGCAAAGAGTTTCAATTGCTGATAGCCTGTGAATAAAGGGTTGTACCCAGAGCTATGGGTATCCTAAAACAATATGGCTTCGCGACACCGACATTTAAAAATACATTACGGTACTAGAGTTTTTTTAAAACGAAAAAAACAAAATAGTAAAAATTATTTGTTAGTTTAGGAAAGCCGGACCACCGAGTCCCGGGCCTCAAGTGCAATGTTTTTTTCGATAAATTACAGAATCTACAAAAATATTTGTTTTAACACTAATTCGGAAAGATATTTTAATACATAGTTTTTAATTTACCATTGTTTGTTTTACTACAAAAGCACGAACGTTTGTAAAAGTTTACAACGCGAAATAGCATTTACTTCACGAAAGTTTTTATTTCCCTTTTTAAAGGCCTGAATAGTTCAAGAGGAAAATAAAACGAATTAAATATACTTCGTACAAAATGTAGAATCTGTTTTGTACCTAAGCAACAAAGCAACAAGTGTACCAACGCAAATTTGTTGACGGGAGTGTTTTTGAAATGAATGGTATTCAGAAGAGAAATTTAATTATGGAACACTGTGTTTTCTGATATTCTGACATATTAGAACACATTTCATTATCATATTCATTTAAATGCAAATTGTTATATGGGCACTGAATTTTCATCTTTAAAAAAATAAATTGTGATTTCAACCACTGTTTTAGTACTTCTCTGGTTCTCAGTAATTTGTATAAATGTATTTTTTCTCCATAATCACTTTAGTTAATAAATGTGGTCAGATGAAGTGACATACATGAAAATAAATTATTTACAATATGAGAAGTATTTTTTTTTAATGTTCAGTGAAATGCATTAATTCTTAACATCAGTTTATATTTATTTGAACATTATTTTTACCTCCCGCCAACCTGCATACATAAGTAAGGAAGGTAACGTTTTCGGTCCAAAAATTCGATAGTGAGTTTTCAGTGAATATGTACGAATTAGGGCCCCCACAACACGTTTTTATTATTTTTACAATGATGTCGTGTGTGTGTATGTGTGTGTGTGTGTGTGAGAGAGAGAGAGACGATTTTTTCGTCCACGATAACTCTTTCTACATTCATATAAAGAGTTGATTAGATTTTGGGTAAAATTGGACAACTGGAAGTGGTACTTCCCTTGAAGCCCATAACAGTTTTTTATGAAAAACTATATTAAAATGTAATCCAAAACGTTTCAATTTTACTATTTAAGAATTTTATACCAATGGGAACAATATACTAGATTCTGGATAAAATTGATAAACCGGAAGTGGTACTTTACTTGAAACTCTGAATATAAATGATCCAAAACTTCTCAAATTTGGTATTTAAAACACGATAGGAAACAAAAGATTAGATTTTGTATACAGACGATCAACTTAAAGTGATATTTTACTTAAAACGCATTGCTCTTGTAAACATGGAATTACATTAATTATCGATAAATGTGCATATTAAGTTAAATTACATTTTTATTATAAATTACTGATGGGGGTCCTTTACCATATTATCTAATTAGAACACGGGTCATTTATATTGAAACTAGACCGGCCAGAAAACAATAAGGTAAATTAGTTAAAAATATTACGTAATTTTAAAATGTACAATTATGTATTTTTGTCTCCCATGATTTTTCTAATTATAATTTACAGATATGAGAACTATTATAGGACTAAATATAATGCACATCAATAAAAAAATCTTTCAAAAGTCATAATGTTAAAATAAGACAACCTTTTACTTAAAATTCTGTAATAGGTATATTTATATAAACCAATATTTCGGCACTAGTAAATATACACAAAACTTTAACAATATGTTTTTCTTTATTTTAATAATTCTTAAATATACTAATTAATTCAACAGTAACAGGCTGTAAGTGAGGTGAAATTGATTAGTCTGAAGTCTTGATTAATAATGAAAACAATAACGCTACTTTGTATGCACTATTATGTTCTAATTATTGAATTGTTGCAAAATTACTTTCACTCCATTTATTTCATCATATGAAGCAATGTAGTGATAATTAGATATGAAATTTTTAATTAATATATTTTAATTAACTGTCAATTAATTTGACTGAAGTAAAAATACTAAAAGTAGAAATTTTCCCACAATGAAAATTCCTTAAACTTAAACTAATTTTGAAATTTGTTTACATGGTAAAATTTAGTGCGAAATCACAGGTACTTTTTACGTTACGTCACCTTTATGTAAGGAAGGTATTGTTT
This sequence comes from Harpalus rufipes, assembly GCA_951394225.1. Classification (NCBI taxonomy): domain Eukaryota; kingdom Metazoa; phylum Arthropoda; class Insecta; order Coleoptera; family Carabidae; genus Harpalus; species Harpalus rufipes. Next base: position 21,269,176 of record OX596279.1, on the reverse strand, counting down.
TGTTTAAAAAAAAATCGATGATGAGTTTTTAATGATTAAGCTCGTTTTAGTGTCTCCGGAATTATGTCTGTATGTGACGATCTTATACAATTTTTTCTATTCCTCTTCTTTACATGAAAATTGACAGATGTCAGTGTCAAATCTAATTTACTTATAGTGTATTTTAATTAAATTGAAGCTGGTGGCGTTTGGGATTAAGCTCGTTTTACACACATAAAACAACTTGAAACGTCAAAATTCCATAAATTTTAATTCTTTAGTAAATAAACAGTTACTTTAATAATAATAATAATAATTTATTTATTTCCGTAGATACAGTACAAGTATATGGAAAAAGTCAACAAGAAAAAAGAGTAAAAATTAGAATAAGTAACAATATGTTACACAGCAAAAAATTCATTTAAATTATAAAAACTGTGTTGCAATAGAAACGACATTAAAATTTGTCGAATTTTTTAAAGTTATTTTCTATTTTCAGCGAAACAGGCAGCTTATTAAAAATTTCTAGTCCCATCTGGATATGCGATTTTTAGCATGAATGCAATACCTCTCTTAGCGAGAGGTAAAAAGATGTCCGATCAAGGTCGTATACGAATTGTGTGAATTAAGATCTTTAAAAAAATTACCGTATTTAAATTTCAAAAATAAGTCAACTGGTAAGTTTATAAGCAAATGTAAAACCAAATATGTTAAAAATAAGATAATTATACAATGTCAGTGTCACTGACTCTGACAGACAATAACGTTATTCGTACGGCTATGAATCAAGGTAATGTATCTGAGTTAATATATAAACTTACGTTACAACGAGCATCGTTTTAAAGTGAAATGTCCTAACTTAGTCGAAACAATATGAATTTTTGAAAGACAAGCGTGTTATATCCATCCTTATCGCACACTCTTATAGCCTTTGCAAAAGAAAGAGATAAATATATGCCTATTTGTTAATTCGTTCGTAATAACAGATGCCCTTGATCGGACATCTTTTAAATTTTTTACTGTACATAGAACTCACAACTCACGGAAGGTAATGTGCTGCCCACATAAGATTTTTTACATTAGCATTCGGACCTTGCAATATTTAATTAATTAAATAATGTTCCTTGCGAGGTTCTATGTGGTTGATTTAATTATGTCTATTTAATTTTATGCATCTACATACATGGTTTTAATTTAATTTCAGTGAAATGCAATATAATTCACATTACCGGTAAATTATTACTAAATATGTACTTAGAATATAAATTGAACAATCTATGTTGGTTTCTACACAAAACCAATACATTTCCTAATGAAATCCACTAATATCCTTAATTGGTACATTCTCCTCTTGTCATGTATTTCCGATATTGAATTGCGACTAAACCACTTTGATATTTTGTCATTTACTCTAATATGACGTGTGGTATCCACTCACTACGATACAGATTTATTCCCATTATCGAAATCGGCGAATAAAAGCTGATTGATACATTCATTAATGCCTATGGCACACTGGTGGAGGAGCACCAGAGAGCATCGAAGAGCTCATCGATGAAACGAAATTATCTCATTTCATACGTATGTTTTGTAACTCATTTCACTTTAGCGTGGATAACCAGTTGTCAACTAAAATGAAATAGATCTGTTGTGGCCAGCACAATACCTTCCGTCAATCCTGTGTAATATGTATAAATTCCATACATAAATTTTCTTGCAAAAGATTCTAAATTTCCAGTAAAATTATTTTATAAACAAATTATGCAAATTGCACTTACACACCAACATCTTCTTCTTCTTTAGCTTTTCCCTTTCGATAGGGGTCCCTATTTTTTATTTTCTTCTTCCACTCATTTCTCTTTTACGTGTCGTTCTCATTCAGTTCCTTTTTTCTCAAATCTTCCGCAATACAGTCCTTCCATCTTATCTTTGGTCTTCCTCTGTTTCTTCAACCTTCTATTACTAAGCTATTCATTCTTCGTCCAATATATTCTTCATTTCTCCTCATGACATTTTCAAAACAATGTAATCATCTCGCTTGTATCTTTCTAGAAACTTGTAACACTAGAGTTATTTCCTTACCTATCTTTCCGTGTCTTCCCCAACATCTACTTCAACATCCTCATCTTTGCCACATTAATTTACTTTTTATTGATACTGACATCTGTCAATGTGAACATATTAACAATTTTCATGGTTAGCATAGCTGGCTGATTTATAAAATTTAATTTCTTTATAATTCTTTAACTTTATATCTATTGAATATGAAGTATAAAATGCAATCAAATCGTATAGAGAATAATATATTCTTTAAGTTATAATAACGTTAAATGTCAATAAATTAAATTTAACTGTTAAATCTTCATATGAGGCTACTTCCGGTTCACCAATTATAACCAAAATCTAATCAGTTGTTCTTCTGGATGTAAACTTGAGGAATACAAAAAATATATAATTTTTGGAATCGTGGTATTGAAGTTATGCGATCCGAAACTTTCGTCACATACACACAGACACACACACACACACATACACACACACACACACACACACACACACACACACACATACACACACACATACATACATGCATACATACATACATACATACAGACATCATCGTAAAAATGGTAAAATCGTATTATAGGGACCCTAAAACATGCTTATTCACTAAAAGCTCATCATTGAATTTTTTGACCAAAGACAATACCTTCCTTACCTAAAGGTGACGGAAGGTAAAAAGAGAACGGGGAAGAAATTACACAGAAATAAACAAAGCAAACATGTTAAGAACAAAAACAAAAGGCTGATATGAGAGCGCAGAGAAAAATTGAATTAAAACCGAATCAGAGAAGAAGCAAAAATATAAATGAAAGGAAGGAAACGAAAATAAACAACAAAGATTGTGCTTGATAGAAGACTCAAACCCTAAATCGAAAGGTATAAGAGTTTATCTACCACAAAATAGAACAATTTATTTTATAATAATTATAACAAAAACGCTATAATATACCGCACAAGAAAACCATACAGTAGCCTCCTCTCACGACGACATCTGAATGAATGGTTGAATGTTTTCTCAGCGCAAAGTTAGTCTCACGCTGTGACGTGACGTCACGCATGGGGAGAGGATAAGCACTCAGGGCTGTATTCTCGTGTGGCCTCGGTTGTACACATTATATTTTCTACTCCTGCAAGATAAAAAAAAAAAGAAAAAGAAGGAAATAACGATTTTTTAAAGAATAATTTGACATTTATTATTATTTTTTGTATTTGTGATGCGTATCTATGACAACAACAAATATTATGTACCTACAACAGTCATAAATAAAATTCATTGCTACGATACCGAAGCGTGCAGTAGTAATGCAAAGCGTCGCTTTCAGCATGAAGAAAAACCAGAAAATTGCATTTTCAGAGAAGAAAAAAAAATTGCGGTCCTATAAATAAGAATAAATAAAAATCTATAGGTATGCATTATTTTATTTTTTATTGCGAGGAAATAAGAAATAAATAAATAAACAACTGATCACCATGGAAACGTTCATGCCCAAGTTACTTTCCGATCCCTTATGGACAAAAATCCATTCAGTATCGTAATATTTTTTCAAGAAGGCTAGTTTCACTACGTATCATTAAAGCAGTATGAAAGTTTTTTCTGCAGAAATTACATGAGTTTTTTAGTTCACGAAACGCGAAAGTAATTCGCTATAATTATGATGCAAATAAAAATCTACAAAGAATGACGTAGAAGACAGGAAATACCAGAAATCTTATGTTAATCAAGGACATCGGGCTCGAATCAAAGAAGTGCAAAAACAGTGCGACCTTGTTAAATTTATTGAGATAAGAACTAAGAATGTATACTCATTCATTAAATTCATAATTCATATATTATTCTCTATAATTCAACCATAAAATTTATTAAAATATTTTAATTTTGATCACTGATCGAAATTAATTTTTAAACAAAGGAAATATTTTCATTAAATTGTACTTTATTATATATTAGCGACTAGGTAGGATTTCCTAGACGCGACAGGTCGCTAGCGGCTTGTCATGAAACACTTGGTCGTGCGGCTATCTATTCACTTAGACGCGACAGTCACATCAGTAATATAATAAATTTATGTAGTAACAATTTAATTTTATAAAAAATGTTATTGAAGAAATTGGAAAAAGAAGATGAAAATTCAAGTAACTTTAAAAAAAGGAAATTGTGCTCATACAATATTTAAAATTCGAAAATATAAAAGTTTTTTTTTTTTCAGTATATTAATAAAAAGACATTTACTTAACACAAATGAAGAGAAAGACAAAATAATATCTTATTTCGCGAAGCACTATAGCAGTCATAAAATTATCGCCGCGGCTAGTACTCAGCCGCCCTTTCTCTGTCTCGTGTATGAAACTTACCGTATAGAATTTATTCGGAAATGGTATAGAATTTATACAAAGCAGTATTGTCGGTCGCGCGACTTGCCCGCAGCTGGTCGCGTCTAGGAAATCCTACCTTTTAGACATTTTTACCAGTTCGGGCAGCATTAGCTAATAGTGTTTTATATACCCTCAAAATACATAGCATAAACGTTAAAATTTTAGTTAACGTACACGTTATTCTGCACATCAAAATGTTTTTACATAACTTACACGTTATTTTATCATACAATTGCATAAAATAAAATATAACTAAAACGTTGCAGCTATCCTTCTCTAAAAGTTAGATTATATCTACTTTGAGGTCAAATAGATCAAAAGAAATAAGGTTAAACGTTATAAACATACCGTGAAAAAACTACGTACGCATGCGTATTGCAGCCAGAATGAGCTTTAACATTCGCGCTATTTATTTTGACGTTCGTACGGCCGACTTGCTTTATTAAAATCTCCACTGCTTCATTCCCTTTTATCATAGATTAATAAGTCATATACATTAACCTTCCGCGAGAGAAGCTTTACAGTTTGTAGAATACTCGAAACCGCATCATAATCCATGCAGTGATTCTAGAGATTTGCGCTAACAAACAGAAACAAATTAATTAAAAATTAATTATATATTTATAATTACAATTTTGGAGAGTAATTCATAAATAAATATTTTTATGTTAAAAACATGGAAATCATTAATTCCTTATTGCAGGATAATCTACTATAACAATTAAGTTCATTTTATCAACCCACCTATCAATTCATCAGTCCATCATTGTTTTCGATAAATACTTATAAATACTAAAATACTTATTGTAAATTATTGTTGTGTAGTTATAATGACATTTTTCTATTTCGGTGTCTTTATGAGTCTATAAACGCACTGAAAACACATCGTTAAGAAGATCTATAAACGCACTATTTATTTGGCGCTTTTCGTTTTTCAGTAGTGGTAGGACTGCTTTCAAAACTGACAGATATTGACATATAACATCAAATTGCTGACAGTCAACAATGAATTTTCATCTGTGAAGTTAAAAATTTTAACGGGAAGCCGAGAGAGATGCGCTCCCCTGTTATCGAATTCGTCCTTTACGAAACTCGGTTCGTGATTCAATCATGGACTCGTACATTAACAGATTGTCTTGTGAAATGTACTATTATCACTGAATTTAAAATATTTTGCATGATACTATTGTCTGCCCGCGAATCTAGGGATTCGGGCTAAATATTTCGAATTTTAAAATGGCACAAAAATTATCCCTGTAGTGCCCTCTCCACGCCAGCAATGAGTGCCCGTGAGTTGACGCCTGGCAAACGTCCACACGGTACAAATATGTCATCATCATTACCGAAATCTGTGTACAAAGCAGATTGGCACACCCACAATGAGTAATATGCCGTGATGATATATTTATATATATAATATTGTTAATAATTTTATATCCCATTAAATAGTTACGTATGTAAGAATTACAAAATATATGATATAAATGTGGCCGTGTGCCTGAATGTCTGGTCGCGAATCTAGGGGACGCTGGTTCGATCCCGACCGACGCCAAAAATTACATCGCATTTTAATGGCACAAAATTGACCCCTGTGGCGCACTCTCCACGCCAGCATTGAGTGCCCGTGAGGTGACGCCTGGTAAGCGCCCGCACGGTACAAATATTCCATCATTACCGACATCTGTGTATGAAGCAGATTGGCACACCCAGCAATGGGTAATATGCCGTGATGAAATATTTATTTTATTTATTTATATAAATGTTAAGGTGTTACAAAATTCGTTCTCACAAAATACAATCACTTTTAAAACGTATGTCATACAGTATTTTTTCTACAAACACTATTTTTACCTCCCGCTACCCTTGGCGAGGGAAGTATACGGATCGTGCTAAAAAACGCATATCGAGATTTTGGTAAATGACCACGTTTTAAGGTCCCTTTAATCCAATTTTAACATTTTCACGATAATGTCTGTGTGCGTGTGTGTATGTGTGTGTGTGTGTATCTTCTGGGCGCTCTAACTCAAATACTATCATTCAGAAACTTTTGAAACCTTATTCTAATATGGTAAGAAGCCATTAGATTTTGGTGTCAATCGGATAACCGGAAATGGCATTTTACTTGAAGGTCAAAATAGTTTTTCTTCAAAAAATACCTTTAAATGTTATTTTTTCGCAATTTGTTATTATAAAAATTAAATATTATTCCATTTTCTACAGGTTTGCATTAATGCTTTTTTTTATATTTTATGGATAAATTTATAAAGTAATATAAAAATTATACCTTGGAGCTTATGCTTTAAACACAACTCCATGGTTACACAGTTCAGCTCAAATGTATGTAACTGACAGATAAATGTCACTGTCAAAAAAGTAATGATTAGTAAATATACAGGTATGTATTTAAATAACAAAATAAATAAATATATTATCACGCCATATTACCCATTACTGGGTATGCTAATCTGCTTTCTACACAGATTTAGGTAATGAAGGTGACATATTTATATCGTGCGGGTGTTTATCAAGCGTCACCTCATTGGTGGCGTGAAAAGTGCAACACAGGGGTCAATTTTGTGCCATTTAATATTCGAAATATTTGGGGTTGATCGGGATCGAATCGATTTCCCCAGATTCGCAACCAAACATCAGGCACGCGGCAACGAGATCCCATAGGTATGTATTTAAATTAATAAAAATTAAATGGCGGGATGTTGGTCATATCAGATTTTTTCATTTAAATTTGTATTGTACCAAGATAATTAATTCACTTTTAACACTAATGTTAAAAGTAACAATGAGTTGTTTTAATACTGATGTCATAAACATGACATTTTTAACCCTAAAAAGCCAACTTTTAATAGATTTGTAGAAAAAAGTATATTTTTTCTATTGCACAATATTTGGTCATATTTCCATAAAATATTTTCTACAATTAAATATCATTCAACAAAGGTATACAAGATTAGAACATATTTTACTTGCGGTGTCATAGTCAAATGTAGATGTTTACATAGAAGGAATAAAAAAGCTCGAAAAAAAGTTTTGCATGCTCTGTAATAAAAGCTCATAAATTTCAAAATACGTAAATTTTTGTGTACCTACTTTTTGCAAACTGATTAGAAAAAGTTATTAGTAAAAAATGGCACATTTTTGTGTATTTACCAATTACTTTATCAATACAAATAAAAACTTTGAAATGGATGCTTGTCAAAAAACACTCTTACATGTATGATTATGTCAGAATATTTTGTAACTGTTCATATTTTATAAATAAGTTTTTTGGTTTGTTTTTTTGAGTCAACAAGTTTTTCAGATATGCAACTTTTTTATTTGATCTGTTATTTTTGTTTGTAAATAATAAATTATTTTATCCAATAAAACATAAGTTTTTAGAAATATTATATCTGTATCTTAAGATATTAAAAACTACTTATGAAGAGATACTTTAAATTGTCTTAATTATTATTTAGATATTATGGTGCACTCTCCACGCTAGCAATTAGTGCCCGTGAGGTAACGCCTGGTAACCGCCTGCATGGTGCAAATATGTCATCATCATTACCGAAATCTGTGTACAAAGCAGATTGGCACACTCAGCAATGGGTAATATGCTGTGATGATATTTTATTTATATAAAAATGTACGAGATAATTAAAATTTTAATATTTAATTAAGTTATAAATAAAGAATATCTGATACGTCGTGTTAAATGTCAAGTATTAGGAAAACATTACGATAAAATGTAGAAATGCGGTGACGTCATTTTCTTTGAAGTCTGCAATTTATCTGAATTATTTTTTAAAAATATAATTAAACAAACATTGCTCATTAGAAACTTTGAGATATTCAAGAACAAACTTATATTAATCATCTCCGTATTCATTGACATTCCATCAAACTATACGGTAAATAATTCAAAGTAAACAGTAAATTCCTAGAATAATTAATACCAACCAGACGAAGAAGAGCAGACTAGGTTAGGTCAGTGCTACATGTGTTTTGTGTACTATAAAGCGTGTGGCGTAATTTTTAAAAAACTATTTACTTTGTATCCAGCTCACTAAACATATGCATATGCTTAACACTGATAACATGGTGGATGATAACAGTGGAGTTGTGAAAGGACTCCATTTGTGTTAAATAATCTTACCCACAGTTAAAGGTTATCGGATAGTACAGTAGTTAGACAATCTTCATAATCTGCGGTTTTTACATCCCTCGCAATAGTATGCAACTACCTGGAGATTAAGTAGTGCATAGTAAGACTAGCGAATGAAAGTTCGCGTTTAAATTATTTTATAGATGTGGTTTATTTTCATAACTTTGTCTTATGATTTGGATTTTAAATTAAACTAACCTTATGCATTATAAAAGACTAGAATTGTCCCCGGTATACCACTGAAATTCTAGGAGGCATTTAAAATTACCAATTCAAGGATGTATTTAAAAATTATAATACCGCGAATATGATTCATTCGTCTCAATGCAAGCAACCCTTTCATAAAATTGACAAACTAAATAGTTTAAAAGTCAAATTATTTTGTTATTATGCTATTATGTAGTACCGAAGTCATCCATTTAATTTCAGCAAGACATAGTAGGTAATGTATTTCTGGCATTTCTTAGCCTACCTGAATATTTCGTACAATTCTATTCTTCTCGGAATATAAAAAATAATTTAAACGTCAACTTTCATTCCCTAGTCGTACCATTCAATGTCATGCCAACTCAGTAGAATTTTATTTACCTCCGTATAGGGCTGCTGTAAGAATTTTTTTAGGACTACTAAATATACTAAATTTTAAAAAATATTGTTCCTTAAAGAGTCTCAAATTTAATTATCCAAATTTGCGTAATATTTTGAAAAAGTCACGTGATCTGAAATACAATATGAATGAGGTTCTGTATGTAGTCCGACGTCACAGGAGTGGGGGTTGTTTTTCATTACTATTTCTGGCGGCAATCTTTTTAGTTAATTATTTACAAAAATAACAATAAGTTATTCTTATTTTATTTTATTACTATGAAAAATATTGCTTAAGCTTTCATTTAAAATCCTTTTTACCTTCCGTTATCTTTGGTCAAAAGATTCGATGAGTTTTTAATGAATAACCACGTTTTAGGATCCCTAGAACACGATTTTACTATTTTTACTATGATGCCTGTGTGTATTTGTGCGCGCGCGTGTGTGTGTGTGTAACAAAAAATTCTCCTTCGATGACATCAATACAATTCGAAAAATTATAATTCTTTTATATTCCTCTTTCGTACATCAATACCCTAATTTGAAGATTTTAACAGTTTTTCTTGAAAAAACGCTGTTAAATATCATTTTTTGATATTTATGTTATTATAAATGAATTTAAAAATAAAAAATTATAAAAAATATCTTGCAACATATACTGCTAAAGCTGAACCATGTAAACAGAATATTCACATATAACTAATTGACGGATGTCAGTGTCAAATAAAATTTACATATCTTTTTGAAATGATTTTACTGGAAATATAAAATCGTTTGCAACCATTTTGTGTGAGTAATTTATATAAAATACGTAGAATTAACGGAAGGTAATGTGCTGACCACATCAGATATTTAAAAATGTGAAACCGTCTAATTATACCACATCCATTAAAACTAATTTTCTTTTGAGTGTAGTATATTAACCAGACGAAATGTTTTAAATTTATGGGGTCTCAGGCTCTTGACTACATGCTTGGGTGTCGAGTCGCGAATCTGAGGAACCGGGTTCGACCACGACCGACACCAAAAGAAATATTTCGAATTTTAAATAGCACAAAAGTGGTCCTCTGTGGTGCATTCTCTACCCCAGTAATGAGTGCCTGTGAGGTGACATCTGATGAATTCCCGCCCGGTACAAATATATCATCATTATCGAAATATGTGTTCAAAGTAGATTGGCACACCCAGAAATGGGTAATATGCCGTGATGATAAATTTATTTATTTATATTTATACAAGTATATTTTAAGTCTTATCAGTTTCATTTTTTACCTCTCGCTAAGAGAGGTATTGGATTCATGCTAAAAATCGCATATCCAGATTTTATTGAATAAGCACGTTTTAAGGTCCCTACAATCCGATTTTAACATTTTTACGATGATGTCTGTGTGTGTGTGTGTGTGTGTGTGTGTGTGTGTGTGTGTGTGTGTGTGTGTGTGTGTGTGTGGATGTGTGTGTGTGGGATGTTGGAAGGACGGTTACTCAAAAACTATAAGACAAAATTTGTTTAACAACGTATTTCCCAATCGGACATTCATGGGAAGATCTGAAAAGGTTTTGGTAACAATTGGACAACCGGAAGTAGAAGATTCTTGAAAAAAAATCTTCTAAATATTATTTTTTGAAAATTTTTCTTGATAATATTAAAGAAAAATAAATTCTCTATCTGATACATTGAAATATTTTTATACATATTTTATAGATTTAGAGATAAAAGGAATATAATATATAAAATAATGTTGTAATTAATTTTACAACCGAAAGGATGCCATGAAAAATAGTTGCAAATTTAAATTATTTGTAACTGACAGATAAATGTCAGTGTCAGAAATAATGAGTAATGAAAGAAAAATGTATTTGGAGAATCCCTTAATTCTTGATCTGTGACTATTATGGAGATGACAAGTCTAGGTTGAAGGACTTAAATTTGTTTCAAACATTATGGGACAATGTACACCAGCACTGTAGACTAGAGTAACTTTGAATTGTGAAAAAGCAAATTCTTCTCAAGTAAGTTGTAAATATTGACAAAATTACACATCGATATAAGAATAATCGGAGTGCAATCTATCCGTCACTTTATTAAAGGGAATTAGTGTTATTTAGATATAACAAGTATGAAAAAATAAAATGTAAAAGAAGATATGTAAGAATAGATGCATAATCCATATATACATTTTAGACCGCCCAAAATTAATGTTTTTACTAGAAGAATATGAAGAGAAAGTAAACAAGGTTGTTCGAATTGAAAATTGCTGTTACCAGCCTAATATTTATATATGGTAAACTCTACTTTGTAATTTATTGTAACATAATTTATGGTAAAATATCTTTATGTTGAGACATGCTATTATTGAATAATAAAGAAGTTTATACGTCATAGATTTATATGAATATATTATTTGTATTTATAAAAATATTCTTTGCTTTATGCATACAGCCAGGTAAAATATACGGCGAGAGGTTATGTGCTGGCCACATCAGATTTTTATGTATATTTTAAATGGTTTGTGTAATAGACATATTCAGTTAAAAAAAATTAACTAATAGAAACAAATGTAAAGCCTGTCAATTTCATGTTTTATTCAGTGTTCGCAATTATTATTGGTTATTTGCTATAGCAACGTTGCTAAGAAATAACAACTTTCTTACAAAATAGGGCTGATTGTATTCATACATATTTCCAACTGAGTTAAATGAGGAATAATCGTTTGGTAATGAAATGCTATAAAACTCTAGCTAAAAGTCAGTGCACAAAATCTTTAACCCGAATATAATAGTTCATGTTTCCTTTATTTACAGTTTATATTTGAAGAGAAAGAAACATTAGTAATAACTAAAAATAGAAATAAAAATAACTGAATATTGTTGTAAATAAATTAATTACCTGTTTGAAATACGCAGTAAAGCACAATAATCCAAAAGTCGGTCTTCATTTTCACAATAAATTATTAAATCAATACATAAATTAAACTATGTTTTACATCTTGCACATTCACAACATTTAAAAACATATAAATTACTAAATTCTATGAATTTTTGGAGCCACTACATTTTTAGAGCATAACAACAGGTTACTCGCTTCACTGACAGTTGAAATTCACTGTTAAAGTCACCATACACTTCTTTCACAAAGATTTCTTCACATTAGAACCGTTACCAGCACTTAAACAGTAATTAGTCACAATGTCAATAACTTTCCCGTGTGTTTTTACCCGTTTTCGATCATTATTGATTTCAAATCCCTTAAAATCCTGTCAAATGCACAAGAGCTAAGCACGATATGGCGACCGCACGACCATTCGTCTTGTCTGGCCACTCAGCTAGGAAATAGAACGAGTTCAGAAACCTTATTTCAAGGTGAAAGTATGGCGGCTAGCTGATTGGTCAGCCGGGAGTCAGCAGCCAATAAAATCACTGGATTTCAAGTAGAAACTTCATTCTCTTATGTTTAAATAATTGAGAGATTTGAGCTTCAATATAGCAAATATTGATAATATTATACGAGTATTAATCTCTTATTATTAGTCAATTCAATGGATAATGGAATTTCAATAGTGTTGCTATGGATAAATAAATGAAATATTATTTTGATCTATAAATATGTATGAATACGGTAGACGCTATAATACCTATAAAGGTTCTAATTTGGTGAAACATCCCTCTCATAATCTGATTATAAACTTTGCTCTAATAGATTATAACTTATCGGAATTACATAATTTGGAACATGGATGCACATTAATATTGATTTAATTAAAGTTCCGTGATTTTGACATTACTAATGTAAATTACGCAAACAAATTCCAATTGTTACGATTTTATGTAAATGTAAATATAGTATGACTAGCGAATGAAAGTTGACGTTTAAATGATTTCATAGATGTGATTTCTTTTCATAACTTACAATTGTACGAAATATTCAGGTTTGAGAATTTTTGCATAATAGCAGAATAACAAAACAGGGATGCATTTAAAATATTTTAAACATTTTTTATTTATTTTGATTATAACAAAATTATGAAAAGAAACCACATCTATAAAACAATTTAAACATTTACTTCCATTCGTTAGTCTTACTATATGTCTTCAAAACGCAGTTGTGTGACCAACAGTTTTTTAATTCATGTAATTTTAGAAATAATATATCAGTTTAATTTGTTAAGTATTAATAGATTTCAAGAAAAGCTACATATATTAGATAAAATTTAGCTACATAACTAATGAAACGGGCCACTCAAAATAACTTTTTTATTTGTAATTATTTTCTAATTCTCTTTAAATATTTTTAAACTAGGCTTAGAAGCTCACACATTATGGTATTTGGCATGATGATAGTGCTTCCGATTTGACCGGAAGTGGCATTAACTTTCATATTTCAAATGGGACGCCCTACATATTTTTATATATTTGGAATCTACGTAAAATTACAAACTCAACGATATACTTAAAATGCATTTTTATTAAAGAAATAAATTACAAAAATGTAAGAGAAAATGAGACATTATACACCTGCTAAGCCATGATATCAGGTAAGCTCTGAAACCAGTTGCCATAATATTAAGTAATATTTAAATAAATTGTTTAAATATACTTTGGTTCACGAAAGATGACAATTCAAGGTCACTTGTTCTAAGAAAGAATGCATAACATTTAATACAGTAGTACCTTAGCAACATTTCAGTTTAGAAAGAGAAAGATTACTTGACATATGTTTATGTTGTGTGACAGATATACATTCATGTTGACATTACTTTCTAACACGTTACAAATATTAATGACGTATGTCGTAGAGTAACAGATATCTAATTATCTACTACACTGCCCTCTATGCTAATATTTACCCAGTGACGTTGACATTTAAATCAAATTATTATTCCATGGTTTTTGTCAAGTCTAGGTTATTGTGTTTTGCAAAAACATAGGTGAAGAGCATAAATCTTTGAGAAAGTTATTATTTAAAAAGAACCATAATTTTCTAATAAATTACACTTATTTTTTCAATTAAAATGTATGCATAAATATTTCTGCTGCACGTCCATGTATACGAAATGCAGGGAAGTTATCTGTAAGTAATATTACACCATACGGTTAATAAATGACCTTGAATTGTCATCTTTCGTGAACCAAACTATACTAAGTTATTTTTGTAAGATTCCATATTTTGTTACAAAAAAATCTGTTGTGGCCAGCACAATACCTCTCACGACTTCCTTTTTTTGGTTATATAAGTATATAGGGCGCGAACAGTAATGTTACATTTTTGGGCTTGACAAGCAGATGTGTGGGCCCGTTTCAGAATGATAATTAGTAATTATGTACATAGATGTCAAATGTTAGAAATTTTCATTAAAAATTTCAAGATTTTCTAAATTTACGTAGTTAATTTATCACCGGGAGTTTAAAATTTACTTGTATGCCTTAGATATTTAACATTTAATTCTGCTCCACATGGAATTGGAAAATCACTAAGTTTAGAATGAGAAATTATGATATTTGACATCTATATACATAATTACTAGCTATCATTCTGACATGGGCCCCCATATCTGCTTGTCAAGGCCAACAAAATCATATGACTGCTCGCGCCCTATTGTATTTAACATTTCTTGTATACCTACACTCTACACCAAAAATTCTACTTACGCATATATCTATTCCATATATATTTAGATTGTTTAATTTTTGATGAAGATATTTTGTCCTCTTCTAATTTTTCGAAATGTTTCCAATTCTATTAATACATTAAGAAATAATATAATGTATGTACTTCCCAGAAAAAGTCTTCAGTAATGTCTTCGGATTTCTGACACTGACATTTACCTGTCAATTATAATTTTCAACTATTTTCCATGGCCAATCTTTCGGTTGTAAAATTTATTATAACAGACTATTTTATATATTATATTTCTTTTATCTCTAAATCTATAGAATATATTATATAATATTTAAATGTATCAGATAGAGAATTTAATTTTCTTTAATATTACCAAGAAAAAAAATCAAAAAATATTATTTAGAAGATTTTTTTTCCAGAATCTTCTACTTCCGGTTGTCCAATTGTTACCAAAACCTTTTCAGATCTTCCCATGAATGTCCGATTGGGAAATACGTAGTTAAACAAATTTAAAGTCTTATAGTTTTTGAGTAATCGTCCTTCCAACATCCTACATACATACACACACACATACATCCACACACACACACACACACACACACACACACACACACACACACACACACACACAGACATCATCGTAAAAATGTTAAAATCGGATTGTAGGGACCTTAAAACGTGCTTATTCAATAAAATTTGGATATGCGATTTTTAGCATGAATGCAATACCTCTCTTAGCGAGAGGTAAAAAATCAGTCTACCTGGTATGGCTTACCAGGTTAATTATTCATAATTTTCTCTTACGTTTTTGTAATTTATTTATTCAATAAAAATTCACTTCAAGCATACCGTTGAATTCGTAATATAAATAAAAGTTTATAGGATGTCCCATTTAAAATATGAAAGTTAATGTCATTTCCGGTTAAACCGGAAACGATACCATCATGCCAAATATCATGATTTGTGAGCCCCTATGCCTTGTTTACAAATATATAAAGATAATTAAAAAATAATTATAAATAAAAAAGTTATTTGAGTGGCTCGATTTTCAGTGTCACCTTGTATAATTGTTACATGTTACTTTTAAAAGAGACAAAATATAATGGCAACATATTTTTGATACATATATTCTGTCTGGCTTTCACATTTTCAGAACCTTCTTCTTGATTTTTTGGGGTGGATTATAATGTAGCCAACGAAGTTTGTTCTCGTTTTGTCTGCAAGTTCCAATTTTCTTGGCCGGCCTCGTCCTTCGTAAATTGGATCTGATTCCTGCTCGTCTTCACACAATGACACTGATAAAAAGTGAGCATGTTCAGTTTCAGTTTACAAAATACAAGCCCCACCAACAAAACATTATGAGCGGAATTTGTGATAGCTAAACAAAATAGATGTTTCAAAAATTTGATATTCCCTTACATAACGTATGTGTTAAAAAAATTCTTACCATGTAATAATTAAATTTTAATGGTTTTGTAATTAATTAAAAATATCTATTTATTTTTGTATCTACTTTCAAATAAACGCATGATATGTAAAATATTATTTTACTAATAACGGATTCGGCTGTTGATGCGAAAGGTGAAGTAGTCGATGTACTGCCTCACCTTGGATGAAACTTTGTCAAAATATTCTTCTTATCAAGACAAACACAGGAGAAATAATAATAAGTGGGGGTCAAAGTCGGTTGACCTTCAAAACACAGTTTGTTTATTTTTAAATATTTAATCCATATAATCTATATAATGTGATTAAAAAATCTGCCCACGCAACCTGTCCACCCAAACTGCCCACGAAACAATCTGAGTGTGAAAATTTTATAAAAACAATAGACAGAAACGAAACCTAACGCACAGAACTTGGATTTAGGTAGGCAGTGGCTTCAGAAAGACAGTGAAGTAGGTTGAACATATTTTTATCTTTTACCGCTTAGCCAACATTAAGTTTTAACTATTATTTAAACACATATACATACTACATATACTATATACTTATATTCTATTAAATATTTATAAAATATCCACTTTAAGAAAGACCTTATTATTTTATAAAAAAAATCTGTTGTGGCCAGCACAATACCTCTCACCATTTTCATTTTATGTTGCATAGAGCGCAAGCAGTCATGTGACTGTTGGCCTTGGCAAGCAGATATGGGGACCCATGTCAGAATGACAGCTAGTAATAATATACATAGATATCAAGTATCATAATTTTTCATTCAAAACAGCATGTTTTTCTATCCATCAGAATATTTTGAAATTTTGAATGAAAAATTATGACTTATGACAATTGTGACATCTATATAAATAACTACTAGCCGTCATTCTGACACGGATCCCGATATCTGCTTACCAAGATCAACAAAGTCACATGAATGCTCGCGCCCTATAAGTAACGAATTCTTGTACACACAAATAAATGAAGTTATATCTCTTCTTCCGTTCTATGAGGAATTTTGTCCTACTTTTCTCATATGTTCAAAATTGTTCAAATTCTTTGACGGTATTAGCAATATTTCTTAAGGATGTATGTAATATTAATATACCTACAATTTTAAATACATATTTAATTAATAATACAATAAGATATATTAAATGAACTCGTACCTCCCAGAAAACTCTTCCAGTAATGTTAGTAAAACTGCTAATTTCTGGCAATGACATAATGCATTTATCTAGCAATTACAAACATTTAAATATCTCACCTGTTTTTTTGGGCATAGAGATTTATTACAACAGATTATTATGTAATATTATATATTATATCTCTAAACCTATAGGAGATATAATAAAAAAATTAAATGTATCAGATTGAGAATGTAATTATCTTTATTATTTGTAGTAACATAAATTTTCAAAAATAATATATAGAAAATTTTTTTTAGAAACTACCATTTTCGGTTGTCCAATTGTTACCAGAACCTATTCAACTCTTCCCATTACTGTTCGATTGAGCTATCCGTTGCTACACAGGTCTTTAGTCTTATAAAATTTGAGAAATAGTATCTACAACATCCAAACACACACACATCCACACACACACACACACACACACATACACACATACACACACACATACAAACACAGACATCATCGTAAAAATGTTATAATCGGATTCTAGGGACCTTAAAACGTGCTTATTCACTAAAATCTGGATATCCGATTTTTAGCATGAATCCAATACCTCTTTTAGCGAAAGGTAACAATGTATAATAATTATGTAAACATTTTTTTTCCTTCTTATAATAAACGAGGAGGTATTTTCAAAATAAGAGAAAATCAAGTTTTAGCCAATAATTCGAAAAGAAAAGACGATTGCAAATTTCTGTAGTGATAGTGACTATTAAAATTGTGTCAAAAATCCAATACCTCTCTTAGCGAGAGGTAAAAAGTATGCAACCGAGCCAGAATCTCTGAAAATGGCTAATTTCAAATATTTGTAATAGCAAATATTTTTTAATATAGTATAAGTATTGACATCGGTCGGGATCGACCACGGATCCCCAGATTCGCGATCAGATAATCAGGCACACGCCCATGAGATCCCATTAAATAACTGAGAAAAACAAATCCAGGCATTAAATTTAGCAATTTTATACAAAAAATATAATAAATAGATGGTAGCCAATTCTTTTGGCGCAGGGCTCGTATGTACATAATGTGGTGATATAATTTTAATCAAATTAATTTTGATTTATTTCTTTACATAAAAAAGCGTTAAACATGCAGCTGCTCATTCTATGAAAAAAATCTGTTGTGGCCAGCACAATACCTCTCGCCACTTTCTTTTTTTGGTTAAGTATAGGGCGCGAACAGTCATGTTACATTGTTGGTCTTGACAAGCAGATGTGGGGGCCCGTTTCAGAATGATAATTAGTAATTATGTACATAAATGTCAGAATTTTTCATTAAAAATTTCAGGATTTTCTAAATTCACGTAGTTAATTTGTCACCAGGAGTGTGGAATTGACTTGTCGAGGAAAATAAATCACATGAAATTGGAAAATCACTAAATTTAGAATGAGAAATTATGATATATGACATCTATATACATAATTACTAGCTATAATTCTGACATTGGCCCCCATATCTGCTTGTCAAGGCCAAAAAGTCACATAACTACTCGCGCCTTAATGTATTTAACATTTCTTGTATACTTACACTCTACACCAAAAATTCTACTTATATCTATTCCATATATTTAGATTTTTTAAATTTAAATTCATTCTATGAAGAAATTTTTCGTGATGTTTCCAATTCATTGTCGGAAGTAACAGCATATATGAAGGGTATGTGTAATATACCTATAATATTAAATATTAAACTATTAATGCAATAAGAAATAATATAATGTATATACTTCCCAGAAAAAATCTTCAGTAATGTCTCCGGATTTCTGACACTGACATTTTTTGACAATTTAAATCCATGGCATTCTTTCGGCTGTAAGATTTATTACAACAGATTATTTTATATATTATATTTATTGTATCTCTAAATCTATAAAATATGTATAAAAATATTTAAATGTATCAGAAAGAGAATTTATTTTTCTTTAATATTATCAAGAAAAATTTTCAAAAAATAATATTTAGAAGATTTTTTTTCAAGAATCTTCTACTTCCGGTTGTCCAATTGTTACCAAAACCTTTTCAGATCTTCCCGGGAATGTCCGATTGGGAAATACGTTGTTAAACAAATTTTAAGTCTTATAGTTTTTGAGTAACCGTCCTTCCAACATCCCACACACACACACACACACACACACACATCCACACACACACACACACACACACAGACATCATCGTAAAAATGTTAAAATCGGATTGTAAGGACCTTAAAACGTGCTTATTCAATAAAATCTGGATATGCGATTTTTAGCATGAATGCAATACCTCTCTTAGCGAGAGGTAAAAATTGAGTTTCAATGTATAGGTACTTGACTTTGAACTAAAAAAAAAAAATAACTCCCCCCCCCCATGTTATACTTGAACATAAAGTGCAGCACTATTTTTTTTCAAATTATATCCCATTCTATGATATTAAAGCACTTTTCAGCGGACTCTTATGGTCACCTATATTTTTGAGATCTCCGTCTTATTGAGAATAATTGTTCATTGAAGTATAATTTTCTTAGTGTCCTTTTTATGTTATGTTAAAAAATTAGGTTATATCAATTCATACGATCGTTTTTAACATAACCTCAATGCACCAGTACAGACAATAGGTATTTTCTTATTGTCTATGTTCTTTTTTTTACCACTCATTAAAAATATCTCTTTTGGTGTATTTATTGTGTACTAACAGACGCAGCGTAAAAGGAATTCATTGAATTTTTAGCAATGGGGAATTCACTGAACATTCTACATCCGTGTAAAAAGACTTTCAAATTAAAATTAGCAAGAAAATTTCGTATGCGGCCGTTCAAGAGGAAAATCCGTTTAAAAAAGAAAGAGATTCTGTTGATGAAAGACTCCAGACCAGAATTCATATTATTATCATAGATAGTTTAGTGGTGAAAAAGAACTCTGAAGTTTTATAAAATTTTATATCTTATAAAATGGTTGCTTTGTGCCTATCGATTTCGTCATTTTATTGACATATTCAGGCCTACAGCTGAAACAATTTTTATCCACAACTGTCAAATAATATACCCATAATTCAAGCGATTGCTATCAATTAATGACCATCGTTACTGTTGCGAATTGAGTAATATTGACAGTTCAATGGAATAATATTATTCAATCGTTATACCAAATTCAAATCCTACCTTTCAAAGAATACAAACAAACTTACTTTTAATGAATACCTAATTCTTTCCACATAAAAAGCCAAAGTTATACTAGTTTTGTCTTTTGTCATTTTTCATTCTTTTATTTTCGTCTTAAACTGTAGCTGAATAGTCGGTTATAAGATTCTCTGTTAAATGTTCATCGTAGTCAGTATCTCAAGAAAATACATAGATATATAAAATAAAAGTATTACTTACACTTTAAATAAATATTAGAAGTATATTTAAATGTGTTTTGCATTAAAATAAAACAAATAGCCACGAAAATACATAATAATTTGCGCACCAACGAATATGACAGTGGCCCGCAAATGGCGGACGAAACGCGAGCCACGTCATGGCCATACCTTGAGTATGAGAAATGAATTAGTTCTCACAATCATGTCCGCCTAAGAGAGGTGCCCGCTTGAAGGAGCGGTCCGTTAACAGGGCTTTTACTTTATTTTGAAATAATTACTTTTTACCTTTTGTCACCTTTAGGTAAGGAAGGTACTCGTACCTATTGTCTTTTGGTCAAAAAAATCGATTTTTTTTTCATTGATGATAACTCCAACAATACAATTTTAAAAATTATAATTCTTTCGTATAATTGGTCAACCGGAAGCACCATCATTTGCAGATTTTAACAGTTTTTATAAATATTAAAGAATATTCTATTATATATACGATTTGACTGCATTTTATACTTCATATTCAATCAATATAGAGTTAAAGAATTATAAAGGAATAAACCAGTCAGCTATACGATAACCGTGGAAACAGGTACCGTATTAAAAAAATTCTAATTGACAGATGTCATTGTCAATGAACAGAAAATGAATGTGGCAGAAAAATGAGAATCTTGAGAAGGATGTTAAGGAAGACTCGAAAAGATAGGATAAGTAATGAGAGGATAAGAGAAATGGCTCGAGTGATAGAAGTTTATGGATAGATACAAAAGAGACGATTACATTGATTTGAACATGTCATGAGGAGAAAAAATAATAGGTATATTGGAAGAAGAATTAACAGCATAGTAGTAGAAGGTAAAGATAAGATGGAAGGACTGTATTGCAGAAGACTTGATCGAAAAGGAACTGAACGAGGACGACAAGCAAAATAGAAATGAGTGGAAGAAGAAAATGAAGAATAGCGACCCCAAACGAATGGAAAAATCTAAAGAAGAAGAAAATGTCCGTGTCAAATGCAATATACATACTTTGTTTATGAAATAATTTAATGGAAATATAGAATGTTTTGCAAGAAAATTTATGTACGGAATTTGTACATAATACATAGAATTGACGGAAGGTAATGTGCTGGCCACATCAGATTTTTTATAAATATTTTCTAGAGGAAAAATTCAAAGAATTTTATTACTTTTTCGAAAAAAGAAGTACCCACTTACTGTTAAATATCGTTGTAATTAAATTTTATATTAATTAAAATTGTTTGTCCTTTATTAAACATTATTAATTTAAATAAAGTTAGTACGAAAATACTACGAAAATATCTTTTTGAATGAATGAAACGCCTGTAATACGATAACCCGCAATATAGTATAGTTAAACTGTTTTCCATGTTCAGTTAGTTACGATAATTATTAAATTAAAAAATAAAATTGATGAGCAAATTAGATCGTTTAATTATTCAAACACGTTTCTTACATTAAAAGTACTTCGTATATGAAAAAAATTGCGATAGAAACCAAGTAATATCGATATTAATTTTATTTACAAAAACACATTAATAGACTTTTAATACAATAATAACATGATTAAGTGGTCATTTTGTGTTCTTGTTGTCTCTGTATGTTTGTTTATCGCATATCTACTTGGATCTAATTTTCAATTGGGTGCTATTATGCTATGATAATTTAGTGGAGTTTTGCGGTAATATAAAGGTGAAGGTGTATTCATGTAAAGGGTTTTCCAATAAGAGGTGTTATTTTGAATAGCCCGCTATTTCGGTAGATGTCGCTTTTGAAGCTGTCATTTTTTGACATTTGACAAGTAGAAACTACGCCATTAATAAAAATGGAACGATACACGCTTCAACAACGCATTGAAATTAATAAAATTCACTATAAAAATGGTGAAAATTTGGCAGAGACGGTTCGTAAAACTCGACAATTTTTGGGTCGTCGTGAAGCACCTTGTCGGACCGCAATACAGAAATTGGTGGAAAAATTCGAGCTGTTGGGACAAGTTAGTGATGTGAAGAATAAAACCCGTGCACGTCGCTCAAGAACAGCCGAAAATATTGCTGCTGTAGCCGAAAGTGTTGAAGAAAACCCAGGTTTGTCCATTCCTCGTCGTTCTTTGGAATTAGGCATTCCACAAACGTCATTACACCGTATTTTGCATAAAGATTTGGGTCTTAAGGCTTATAAAGTCCAGACGGCGCTACGTGCCACACAAGCAACGAAACCATTGATCTTTTACGGGAAAAGTTTCCGGACCGTGTTATCTCTCGAAGAGGTGATCACAATTGGCCACCGAGATCTTGTGATTTAACACCTTGCGACTTGTTTCTTTGGGGCCACGTGAAAGAGAAGGTCTACGCCAACTGCCCAGCGTCGACTCAAGACCTCAAAGATGGAATTCGTGAGGCTATCGAGGACATAGGACAGCCACTTTGCGATTTGGTTATGGAAAATTTCATGAAAAGGATATTGTCCTGTCAGCGTGGTCGTGGTGGTCATTTGCCTGATGTTATTTTCCACTATTAACGGCTTCCTCTTTATAATGAAATAAACATCCGATCATTTATATTAAAAAATGGCATTTTTCTTTGAATATCAAAATAACACCTCTTATTGGAAAACCCTTTATTATGCAGACTCTGATTATTTAAATACAGAGTTCATCGAATAAAAAGGATTGGAATTAACACGCTCGTATTAATACACCGGACCTCTATTTTTGAGTATTCGTATTTGCCAAGGTTACTTATATTCGCACGAATACGAACGAAAACCTTAGTAACGGTATTTTTGGCCATTCGTTTAATTCGAATTCGCTTGAGACGAATAAATATTTCATTCGGCTCGTATTGTGTATATGTTTATAAATATAATATTAAAATATATCAGTTAACACATATTACTAACAATACTAAAACAGAATAATAAATAACAAACAAAATGACTTACAATATGTGCATCTTCATCAATTTCAGGTTGTTATTGCACTATTTTTAATTGTTACTACTACTAACAATGAACGTTACAATATTATTTACACTTAACACACACTAAAAGCACTATTAATAACAATAGAAATAGTTAATAACATTTAGACAAATTTCAAATGTTGTTTACACGGACAGAGATACCGATAAACTAAAATTAAATACGATTTAATGCTGCTATGAACGAACAGACCTGTTAAAACAAAAAGTGCAACCTAGTGCAAGCTTATTCAATGAATTTTATTTGAAAGAAATCAGTTGTTTTTTTGTTATTGCAGTGTTAATATCAAATTTTGTGTGAATTTTTTTAATTGTGAGCCGGAGAAGGTTTTGAACGGTTTTGAATTATCTATATGATATTCATTTCTCAGTTTTGGTGGTGTTTCTCTCCATATAGACTCTGGAACATTGTATAAAAGGTAAAAATATTTCAATATTATATATTTTACTTATGTATATAAACATTTTTTCATCCTTATTGATATGTCAATATTCCAAATTTTCTTTATCCTCTTCCCCTTCACCCATATACTTTATCTCCAATTGCAGTTTTGTGTATGGAATTTGTACATTATACACAGGATTGACGGAAGGTATTGTGCTGGCCACAACAGATTTTTTTACATAGGATCCGAATGCCATTAAAGAAATACGTGAATATTTTTATTTGCGTTGACATTTATGATCAAATAATAAAACAAATTATTCACTTCTTTCTGTTAGGGTATTCTATCAAAAAACAACATGTATTCATTTTTTCCATTCGCGGTACTCTTATTACAGTCGTATTTTAATCATATTAATATAAAATTTTACATGCATTTTTCTCAAAAAAAAATTGATATATAAGGATATAAAAGTATTATATTACTGAATTCAGAATGAAATTCTCTTACTAATGAGCAAATAAAAAAATTATGTTCTCATTTAAAATAAAAAAGTTAAGTCCCGTATTTTAAGAACCACTGATCGAAATATTTTTTTTTCTTTCCTTTAAATTTGTCTTGTAAAATGGAAATTGTTTGTCCATTTAACCGTCTTTGTAGCTCTTATAGTTCTCGAGATAGCAATGGTGGCTCAAATTAAAATGAACAGCCTATATTTCTTTACATATATTATTTTATTCTTTGTTTCACTGTAAAATACATATACAATTTTAACCATATGATAACAATAACTGTTAAAACAAAAATACTTTTTTATGGAGTGAAAAACTTTATTTGCCCATTTTTCAGCTAGGAAATGAACACTCATTAAATTATCTTGCCTAATTACTCTCTTGCGTATTATATTCATCTGATTAATCTATTTTTTTTATGTATTTGACCTTCTCAAGTGTTAGATAGTAACAATTTTCTCAGAAAAACTGTTTAAATATTTTCTTACGTCGTAAAAGTCCTGAAGTACCTGGATAAGGTAAATTAATTTTGTGACATTGTGCAGTACAATTACTTTCCTGACATTGTGTGTACAATAATGTATTTGTTGTCAACAATACATTGAAAAGTAGAATAATTACTGCAATGGGACATGCAAGAATACAATTGAAAACAGAAAATGTCAGACGGTCCGAGATAAGTTAATATTACGGGGCGAAACACATGGGTGGAATGATTTTATTAAAAATTATTAAAGAATTACACTGGATTACATTAATAAAGACAATTTAGAACATAAAATCTGAGTCAACAGCGGTTCCCAACTTGTGTTCTTTCTGCGAATGGTTCCGTCGATAAAATAAGGGGTTCCGCAATGAAATATTATATTTTTTCAATTATGCGTATACAATAAGACTATTACAGCATTCAAAAGAGTTCGCTAATAGCGCATTCGAATGGTGTAATAGAATAGTACAATTTATTTTTTTAAGGTTGGTTAAAATGAATGTCAAAAAATATCATATGTCAAATCTCGCTGAATAAACGAACACAAACGTTTGTTACAAACTTCATTTTTATATGATATTGAATTTAAAAGCAGTAATAAGAAGAAGAGGAGAAATGGAATAGCAAAATTAGAAAGAAGTGGAAACTGCACAAAAGGCGCAAAATAGAAAAATAATTGTCGATTATTTTGTATAAAACGACAATAAGAAAAATGTAAAAGAATTTTATAATGTGCTATGACGTCATGAAATACTTATTTATTCAAAAGCCATTGTCTTGGAGAATCTGATTATAACATTCGTTATTTAAGGGCAATTAAATATCAAAAATAAGCTTAAAATAAAAAAAAAATAAACTGGTGGTTTCGGATGCCACAAAAAACATTTGTATGGTGGCAGTTAACGTGTTAAAATATAATATGGATCCTGTTCTAACTTTAAATGATACTTTACAGAAATCTAACTATGAAATTGACGAGGAAATTAGAATCCAAATAATTATTGATTTAAAAGTAATAACTGTGGCATTAAACGAATACTTTTCGTTACTTTATGATGACAATAATTATTGGGTTTTTAATCCTTTCAATATTAAAAGAAAACCTATCATCTGTAGAGAATGAAAATCTCATTGACCGGATATCAAATAGCCAATTAAAAGTTAAATTTAATGAAGTTTCATTAAACGAAAGTGGTAGTATTACATAACTCCAAATCGTCCGGAAACATTTATTTATATCTTGCCCGGCAAAAGAAGGGTCATTACTGTTCTGGTGATATGTAAATTTGGGACTCTATCAACACAAGAATTTTCAAAAAATTTACAACTTTAAATACTAAATTGTTAATTGTCACTTAAATGAATATATCGATGGTTTAAAGCTCAATTATTGTATGTCCACTTTTTTCCTATTTCCAGTTTTTACTATATAATTTTTGTATATGACATATCTTTGTTCCGCACAAACATAGTATATCCTTGTATGTCCACAAAACGAAATTTATTATAATTTTCAATTATTGTATGTCCCATTTATTTTTACTTCACATATGTAGCATGTCACTTAAATTATATGTGCATTTAAAGGTTTCGTATTATGTAGTATACAGATATTGTATGGCCGGACATTGTTGTGAATAAATTATTATCTTTCATTGGTGAATTATCATTCTTAAGTAAATTTTAAATTTCAATTTCTTCAAAATACAGAAAACTGGACATACAACAAATGTGCTTTAAACCATCGATATTTTAAGCTAAATGTAAATAAATATATTTGAAATTGCAAAGCAAAATCGATAAAAAAATGTTCGCTGATTTATCAGGTTATGTTCGTAAATATCGACATGTAATCTGAAATTCAAATCTACTGATGTTACCAATATGAAAAATCTGTAGTATTTCATGTTTGGACAATAAATCAATCTCATCTAATAAATTTAGGGAAAAGTCGGCACAAAAAATCTTGTGTATTACACGTCCAGAAACTGCTTTGCAACTACTCATATTTAAAGACCTCGCCTCCGGCTCGGCCTGTCGAAATATACTCGCACTCGCAAAAGTGAAGTCTCTATACTACTGATACAAATAACTATTGTATATCAAGGTTGTAAAAGTGATCCTTTCTGGCCGAATCTGAAATTTGTAGTCGAGGCGAACGCCGAGGTCAGCAAATCAGATGAGGCTAAAAAAGAACTTTTAAGCCGACGTACACACATTTTTTTTAGGCAACTATCACAGTTTAAATTTACCAAAGTACGGTCTAAATGAATCGGTTAAATTAATCCCTTCGATTTTTATACGGATAAATATTCGGCAGAGCGTTACATTAACAGTACATCTCGTCTATTCTTACGTGACAGTCCCCGCTGATGTCGTACACATTGAGAGAAAGTATTCGGAAATAAATTTTGTTCCTTTACACATATAAATACAAACTTACCAGGATGATATTTACTACATATTGTGTAGAATGAGACTGAAATTTAACAAATATTATTTATGCCTGAGATGAGGTAACTTTTAAATGCTTTCATAGTTTACTTAACTTAATCTTAACCCAACTGTCAGATAAGAGTAGACGGACTGTACAATACGTATATTTTTGTACACGTACCTAGGATTGTTATGAGTATTATAACTGCTGCAGATGTCGGTTTGATATCCGAGCTCGTAGTCGTAAAGCGAGAATTTTGTTCGGATTCATAACATCCGTGGTTTGTTCCATAGTTTATCGGTTTTAGAAAATGAAGACATTATTAATTAATTACTTGTATTTGTAAACAAAGGCTTAGTATCCTGAAACCGATAAATATAATTTACTTTGGTATTATAATTGAAACAGGTCTTTAAACTTGGTTAGTAAAATATGAAGTTAATTTATTCTTAAGTATAACTTTATTCCTTGGTTAACTAACCTGACATTTATGCTTACTTTGGTAAAAACGATCGTTATAAACTTTTATTTAAAAATATATTTCATATCTGATTGATTTATGACACTTGTAGAGAGCCATGTTGTCATTGACAACTCACAACACAATTTCCATACTGTCAAAATATATTACAGCCTAAAAATGAAAAAAAAAACAACTACAATAATTAATTAGTTGAGCAAGGAAATGATAGATAGCGACTAGCGACATCCATTTATCCAATTCTCCCGCTTAAAATTTATGAAGCTGCACTAAATTTATTTGTTATTTAAACAGATGTTTGACAATTTAGTTCGTAAAGTAAATACTGCTGAAAATTGGTCTCTGACAAATGTCAAAATAACAGTGATACTTTACGGTTGCCCACAGACACGTAAAACAAATATTTATGTAACAGCTGCCTAAAAAATCATTAGGCAATACATGTATATGTTACGGTAAGTTTGATTGATCCGGTGATTATGCATAATCATAGGGTATTAGTGTTGGGAAATTTCAATAATGGAAAAATAATCGGTCAAAACTAAATATCAATATGCAACAATGACAGCTTCGTTGCATTCTCTTGTTGAGGACAAAAATTAAAAACATTTAAAAACTAATCATGAAAGTGTTCGTTAGTTTTAAATAATAATAAATAAATTTCATTCATTATTAATATTTCAAAATTTGCACTATTTTCAGAAAACATTTCAAAGGGTAAAATTTCCAAGTTTTTTTTTTGTTTTAGTAAATTCAGCCCATTGTAATTTTTTTTGCAGAAATTATACGCAAACAACCTACATCCCTTAATGCTGATAAAAAGTTAGGAATTTATTACCAGCATTGAAAAGCGATTAACATTGAAAATAACACAGCTTTTTGGAGTCTGCGAAAAGCTGTATATCCTTCACATAGAGGTGCAGATAACCCGTATCACTCAAATGCGTATAAAGTTATCTACACAATGGAAGAATAACTTCCTTGGAAATACACAAAGCAGAAAAGTAGAATTTATAAATAAATTGTAAGAAACTGAACATCATATTGTCAATAAAAATCTTAAATTGGATTATCTGTTATGCTGGCCAATTTACGATTACAACGTCATACGATATTAAAATAATTCGTCAATAATATGTTACTACTGAAACAAACCAGTGATAGCACATTATAATGTAAAATGCAAACAACCACCAACTGAGTGCTTAACTTGTGCAAGTATCTACTTGTAAACTTAACTTTTGTCATCAAATATCCGGCTATTCGAACAGGAAATTATATAGATATCTAGCATCCGGTATTCGTCTAATTAATTATTAGTTAGACTATTAATATTTTTATTATACTGAGTGTCCATAGCAACTGGCCCACATCTTAAAAAAATCTGTTGTGGCCAGCACAATACCTCTCCCCACTTCCTTTTTTTGATTACATAAGTATAGGGCTTGAACAGTCATGTTAATTATTGGCCTTGACAAGCAGATGTGGGGGCCCGTTTCAGAATGATAATTAGTAATTATGTACATAGATGTCAAATGTCAGAATTTTTTATTAAAAATTTCAAGATTTTCTAAATTCACGTAGTTAATTTGTCCCCAGGAGTGTGGAATTTACTTGTCGAGGAAAATAAACCACATGGAATTGGAAATTACTAAATTTAAAATGAGAAATTATGATATTGATAACTACTAGCTATCATTCTGGCATCTGCTTGTCAAGGCCAACAAAGCCAGATGACTGCTCGCGCCCTAATGTTTTTTTAACATTTCTTGTATACTCTTGTACTCTACACCAAAAATTCTACTTATATCTATTCCTTATATTTAGATTTTTTAAATTTAAATTCATTCTATGGAGAAATTTTGTCCTACTCTTCTAATTTTTCGAGATGTTTCCAATTCAATTTCGGGAGTAACAGTATTTCTGAAGGGTATGTGTAATATACCTATAATATTAAATATTTAACTATTAATACATTAAGAAATAATATAATGTATGTACTTCCTAGAAAAAGTCTTCAGTAATGTCTCCGGATTTCTGACACTGACATTTATCTGTCAGTTACAAACAATTTAAATATTCAACTATTTTCCATGGCATTCTTTCGGCTGTAAAATGTATTACAACAGATTATTTTATATGCTATATTTCTTTTATCTCTAAATCTATAGAATATATAATAAAATATTTAAATGTATCAGATAGAGAATTTAATTTTCTTTAATATTACCAAGAAATTTTTAAAAAAAATTATATTTAGAAAATTTTTTTCAAGAATCTTCTACTGTTGTTGTTGTACAATTGTTACCAAAACCTTTTCAGATCTTCCCATCAATGTCCGATTGGGAAATACGTAGTTAAACAAATATAAAGTCTTATAGTTTTTGAGTAATCGTATTTCCAACACACACACACAAATATGTTAAAATCGGATTGTAGGGACCTTAAAACGTACTTATTCAATAAAATCTGGATATGCGATTTTTAGCATGAATTCAATACCTCTCTTAGCAAGAGGTAAATAAAGGTAAAAAAAGGTTATGAAGATTACTATTATTTTCATTGACTAAAATAATTATGTAAAAAATATACGTTTTCGAAGTAATAAAAACGATAAAATAAATAAATAAAATATTTTTTTACCTTCCGTTACCCTTGGTAAGGGAGGTATAGGGATCGTGCTAAAAATCGCATATCGAGATTTTGGTAAATAGCCACGTTTTAAGGTCCCAACAATCCGATTTTAACATTTTCACGATGATGTCTGTGTGTGTGTTTGTATGTGTGCGCTCTAACTCAAATAATGTCATTCAGAAAATTTTGAAACCATGTATTTCTACCTTATTCTAATATGGAAAGAAGCCATTAGATTTTGGTTTAAATAGGATAATCGGAAATGGCACTTTACTTGAAACTCAAAAAGGTTTTCTTCAAAAAATACCTTTATGTTGTTTTTTCGCAATTTGTTATTATAAAAATTAAAGATTATTCCATTTTCTTCAGGTTTGCATTAATACTTTTTCTATATATTTAATGGATAAATTTATAAAGTAATATAAATATTATATCTCGGAGCTTATGCTTTAAACACAAGTCCATGGTTACACAGTTCAAATAAAATGTATGTAACTAACAGATAAATGTCACTGTCAAAAATTAATCATATCAAATTAATAATAGTAACGTTTTAAAAAGAAAATTGTATATAGCACAATAGTTACATGGAAAGGAACTTAATATAGGTATATAATTTCTAGCATTAGTAAATATGCAGGTATATATTATCACGGCATATTACACATTGCTGAGTGTGCTAATGCTTTGTACACAGATTTCGGTAATCATCATATTTGTATCGTGCGGGCATTTACCAAGCGTCACCTCACGGACACTCACTGCTGATGTAGAGAGTGCACCGCAGTGGTCAATTTTGTGCTATTTAAAATTCAAAATATTTGGCGTTGATCGGGGTCGAATCGGATTTCCCAGATTCGCAATCATACATCAGGCACGCGGCAACGAGACCCCATAGGTATGTTTTTATATTAACAAAAATTAAATGGCGGGAAGTATTGTATTGGTTACATCAGATTTTTCTATTTTGTGTCTGTAACAAAGCTATTACAGCATCCAAAAGAGTTCGTTAATAACTCATTCGAATACTGTAATAGATAAGTAAAATTGATTCATATCTGTGATTATGCTTTTTTAAATCATTTTGGTCAGTACTATATACCCTTAAAATTTGTAACACAGGCTATTCTATACACGCTATAATTTAAATTATACTATATTCTGTATGGATTGGACTCGAATATATAAATAAATTAATTGGAGATAAATTAATTTATATAGTGTAACCTGGGCAACAAACCCAATAAAACAAAATATCACATTCCCTTGATTTATTTTATAAGATATTTCAAACGTCCGCCATTTTATTTTTTAATAATACAATGTACTAATTGTTTAGTATCATTAAAAAGAAAATTTTGTATACTTTTCAAAAATATAAAAAAATATGATATGTTCCATTTGAAGTTTCAAAGTTGGTATCAAATACACCGAAACTTATTACTACGGCATTTTATTGCCCGTATTGTCCATAGTAAATTTGCTTATTTGAAGATAATCGCTATTTCCCTTAACAACGGAGATAATTGATACTTCATTCTACGATTTTATGTACTAAGACAGAAAGCATAAGAATAATTAACTGTTTTTCTTTTTCTACATATTAAAAGTTTATTTTTAAAAAAGTTATTTTAATTTATCCATTAAAAACAACTTATTAACAAATATAATATTAAATGAGATTCGATTTGTTTAAAAATACAAATTATTAAATAGGTAATAATATTTCAGGTCTATCTGGAAAGTAATAAGATCTATACTTTATTCCACTTAACCAATTCAGTAGATGGCGCTCACATCAGCGCCAGTTTCAAACAGACGAAATTAAAAATTGGCGGTATTCAATTGCTGTCATCTGAAATTTTATTAATATATTAAAAAAAATATCGTAATGCCATCGAAACTGTATATTCTAGTCAGTAGGTATGAAATATAAAGTATTATCTACCTACTTTCTAAATCGGATAAAGACGATACTTGACATTGCATACAAAAATAACATAATATGTCACATGTCATGTACATTGACACTAGTCTGAAATAACATTGGGCAAACTTGGCCCCAATATCAGCCAATCAGAGAGTTTAAAACTGTGCCCTATTCTCCACAATACTGAATTGATAAGGTGGAATAGAGTATATTAATAATATTTCCACTAATAATAAAAACAAGTTGTAAAATAGTTAACGACATAAATAATTGATTCAGCAAAAAATGAGAAATACTTTTCTTCTCACATTATCATAAAAATTTTACTATGGTCAAAGATATTTGCACTTCATAAAGTTTTTCTGCATTCAATTTCATCTGAAATGTGATTGGCCAGAATAAAATTAATTAAGAGATTTATAAATACACATAAAGTGGAGATATTTAATGAATCGTTTAGTGTAGGAATCGGAAGCATCGCGCATGTCTGAGTCTAAAGCTGAAACCCATTCTAAAAGCTGCGTTCTGTGAGCTTTCAGTGCGCTTTCGCTTCTACGCGCGAATGCAAGCAAGGAAGGGAGCTTTTTGTTAGTCATAAGGCAAGCTTTCGAGAAAATAGTTGGTATTTTTCGAAAAATTATTTATTTTAATATTTACCAGTGTATTTAAAAAAGTGATTAACAAAATGAAGTATGAAGTTATTTATAAATATAAGTGATAAAAACTATTTAAATATTTCCGACAGGTACGTAATATTGCTCTTATTTGTCAGTTTTAATTACCATTTGTGCGCATTTGAGGCTCATGATTAAGTTTGTACCTTTAATTAATTAAGTTTACCTTATTAATATGAATTTCAACGCCGCAAGTTCTTCGTATTCATCTTCTTCATTTGTCGAGGAACATTCATAATATAATTTACGACAAAATTTTGAGGCAAATATAGAAAGCTCTTGGGTTCTCAGTCAAGAGAGTTTATAAGAAAAAAATAATGCAACAATACTTTTTCATTAAATGTTTTTAACTTTTTCGACGAAATAATAACAGAAAATGGGAGAAATAAGGAATGACATCTTTTTCTCAATAAACTTAGAAAGTGTCAATAAAGTGTTGGCTGCTGATATTATATGAATTGATTCCACATATCAAAAGATTTTTTTTATATAGAGCTATAACATGGAAAAACAGTTTTTTGGCTGCTAAAAGTTTCTATATTAATTTATAGAGAAAAAAATGTGGATCTTTTTATACTAAACACATTACATTTCTGTTTCATATAAAACCACAAAATAAATTAAAAAACTTGGGAAATTATGAAAATATATCATTAACCATGAAAATGACAGTAACAAAATAGTTGTTGACGAAAAGCAGCTCATTATTAAACGTTTTTTGCATTTTATTTATTATAATTATTATTACTTTGGTTTTTCTTCATGCTAGTAAAAAATAACAATTATTAAAATATCTTTCAGAACCCATTTAATTGAAAAATGACAATGTTTTTTTACTCTCAGTTTTATGGTTAAAGAGATTTTTTCTTAATTTCGCAATTCTTTAAATTTATTTTGTGAATCATATAACAGAAATGTAACAAGTTTGGTATAAAAAAATTTGTAATCTCTAAAAGATTTCTATAAATTAATATATAAATTTTTAGCAGCTAAAGAACTATTTTTCTATGTTATTGCCCAATGACCCGTTTTAAAAATCACATCCTGTATGTTCAGTGAAGAGTTGGGTTACATTTATAGCATTTTTATTTCAATGCTCAATACATAAAAATAAATCTGTTGTGGCCATCACAATACCTCTCGCCCTTTCCATTGTGGTATATATATAAATATTGTATTTAACATTTCTTGTACACACAAAAAAATCTAATTACACCTAATCTTTATATTTAGATATTTTCTACAATTTTAAATTCATTCTATGAGCAAGTTTTTTCCGTCTTTTAAATGTTCGAGGTTTTTCCAATTCATTAACGGGATTGGCGGTATTTCTGAAAGGTTCATATAATATACGTATACCTATAATGTCAAATATATAATTAGTAAATAATAAGAAATATTAAATATCGTTTCCAGAAAAAGCCTTCAGTACTACATCTGAATTTTCGACACTGACATTAGTGACATTTATCTATCAATTACAGACATTTTAACTTCTCAAGTAGTTAACATGGAAATGTTTAGACTGTGAGCAGTCTGTGAGATTTACTACAACAGATTATTTTATAGATTATATATCTATATCGTTAAATCTATAGAAGGTATAATAATTTTTTTAAATGTGTCGGATAAAGAATTTTGTATTTTAATATTTGTAGGGCCGGTTTCATAAAGGTCCAGTTAAATTTACTTCCAAAGTAAATGTAATTGTGTGAACAAATTCGAATCAGTTTCCCCGTTCTTATGACATTAAATTTATTGCTGTCAAAAAATCGCAGTGCATTTGTTCAAATTTTTAAATTTACTTTGGAAGTAAAATTTAATCATAGATTAAATTGTTTTATGAAACCGGGCCGTAATAACATAAATTTTCATTTAGAAGATTTTTGTTATAATACTACTACTTTCGGTTGTCCAATTGTTACCAGAATCTATTCAACTCCTCCCATTACTGTTAGATTGAGGAATTCGTAGTTACACAGGTCTTCAGTCTTATAGAATTTGAGAAATCGTACCTACAACAATCTCTCTCACACACACGTACAGACATCATCGTAAAAATGTTATTATCGGATTCTACGGACCTTAAAACGTGCTTATTCACTAAAATCTGAATATGCGATTTTTAGCATGAATCCAATACCTCTATTAGTGAGAGGTAAAAAGTTCACTACAGTTTTATAATTATATTTTTGTATTTTCAAGGCAAAAGTGTTATTACTCTCGAACAATAGATCAAAGAATATATTATATGAATTGTTTGATCCATTTTATTGATGAAACCGAATAACTTTTTAGTGGGACTTTGTATTTATAATTATTACCAATTTTATTTGTTCTTTAAATTACCAATTATTTTTATTTTAATGCATTATTAGTACATGTCCATGTGATTAAATATAGATTTCTGCAAACAAAATTCCATTGTATAAAATAATATATATAATCATATTACCCATTGCTGGGTATGCCAATCTGCTTTGTTCTCACAAAATAAGTATTTTCCACCTCATTATTAACACCAACACACCTATGATGCTGCGAGTTCCTCTTATCCGAAGCGTCAGCCGTAGGCGCGTATTTACATAACGTCAACTCCAGCAGCAGAAGTACACATTGCATTGCGACGACCGCCACGGCGTCGGTGCTCAGCCAAGCAAACACACTACCCATGACGAGACGAATTAAATATATAGGATCCATATGTAATTGTATGTTCCAGTGTATAGATAAGTTAAATAAATTTAAAATATTTCTTTTACAAAAATCGTAAAATAATACGTAATATGGTATGGTATGGCCATCAGGTCGATAGCGGGAATATACATAAATTGGCAATAGAGCGCCCTAAGAGGCCTTTTTTATTTTCACTATTTAATAATTGATAGTTATTAAAATAATATGCAAACGTCTTGTTCATAACTGACCTTAGTGTTCATAAGTCACTCGGCTCTAATAGAGTGTTTCCTGAATCTATAATAATTATCCGGTAATTTAAACGATTATTCAAATCTCTGCCAACCAGCTAAAACCAACAGACAAAATGGGTATCCCTAATTTATCTAGTAATAATACACAATAGGCTTGATTTATATTAGCGGTACAATGATGGTACAATAACGGTACAATGACGGTACGGTACTTCTTGCTCCAATGTATTTTTAATGGACTATTTACATCTACGTTCTCGGTACGATGACGGTATGATGACGGTACGATGACGGCACATTGATATTCACTGATTTACATTAGCGATACGACCACGGTATAGTTTTGTTTCTATTGACAAAATATTGTATCATAGTGACAGCGTACTATTTGCATGGAAGGGGGAGTGGAAGGTTGCGTTTGAAGAGTACGTGCACGTCACGTTGATGTTCATGCCAAAATCAGCTGAGTGGAAGTAAACATACGCTAGTACGTGATTGACACCTGACATGTTTTTGACTTTTTGATATTTATCTTTTAGTTAAACCAAAATGTTAAAATGAGCTAAACATGAGAAATTATTGTGTACATTATTGAACAAAAGTTCTCTGCTTATGACATAAATATGAAATATACATCACTGATTATCACAGTAAGTATATAAAAAACAGTATCGTTTTGTAAAATTTTCTAGATTTTCTTCTTCTTCGTCAAGAGTAAGGGCAATTATAGACAACTCGGTATTTGATAAATTTTGAAACATGGCACGTTATTTTCTGCTTGACATATGCACCACAAACCGTCATAATACATAAAGGACAAAATTATATTGTCATGGTATTTTATTATGTTCGTACCGTCGTGGTACCGTCAAATGTAAATGCCTCGTGTAATTGACATACCGTACCGTATATTTGCAGTACAATGACGGTACGATGACAGTACAATGACGGTATGTCAATTACGAGAGGCATTTACATTAGACGGCATCACGACGGTACGCACATAATAAAATACCATAACAATATAATTTTGTCTTTTATGTATTACCTATATGTCCTTACTCTTGACGAAGAAGGAGAAAATGAAGAAAATCCAGAAAATTTTAAAAAACGATACTGTTTTGTACTTACTATGATGTATATTTTACGTTTATGCCATACGCAGAGAACTTTTGTTCAATAATGTATACAATAATTTCTCATGTCAAGCTCATTTTGACTACATTTTAGTTCAGGTAACTAAAAGACAAATATCAAAAAGTCAAAAACATGTCAGATGTGAATCATGTACTAGCATATGTCTACTTCCACTCAGCTGATTTTGGCATGAACATCAACGTGTTGTGTACATACTCTTCAAACGCAACATTCCACTCCCCCTTACATGCAAATAGTACGCTGTCACTATGATACAATATTTTTCAATAGAAACAAAACCATACTGTACCGTGGTTGTAACGGTTATGTAAATCAGTGAATATCAATGTGCCGTCATCGTACCGCCATCATACTGTCATCGTACCATAGATGTAAATGTAAAATACATTGGAGCAAGAAATATCGTACCGTCGTCGTACCGTTATTGTACCGTCATTGTACCGTTAATGTAAATCACGCCTTATAGAGTATTATGAGTATTACAGAACTTTTTTTTTGTAAAATTTTAATAAGTAATCACAACGTTGATGATGTTTTAATGACAATAAAATTAAATTACTCTCATCTTCAAGTTTCTTAAAAATTTCTTAATTAAAAACAATCCAGGAAATTATTATCTCCTTGTGGTGAAAAGAATATTACATACATCTCAAAATAAACAGTTTTCTTCTTGATATGTGACAGGTTCATAAATAATTTTGTCTAGGGATGTTATAACATAACTTTTCTTATTACAAAACTGACAACAATGACAAAGTCAAGCAAACTGAAGTTGGTAAAACTTTGCCCAAGAACTTATTGTCCACATCACTATAATAATATATTATACTTGAAAAAATCAATATAAACAGAAACAATATATGAATACTGAGAAAAGTGGGAAAATAAAATTTAACTGTTTCGGAAACAAACTGAAACTTTGCGATAAAATAAGAGCAAAACAGATTGCCTTTGAAATATTTATTACATTCTTTAGATCGTATCGGTGACGCTGACAATAAGGTATAATCATTCGAAGAGAAAGTATTTGATTGAATTTCTAAGTTCGCGCCTGGATCGGACAGGAACTATTTACAAGCTATTTCCAAAGTACTTGTGTGGTGCCCTCTTCAAATTCTATATGAAATATCTGCTGCTGAATTACATACTTATATGTATGTCTACTATGCTATTGAGTTCTGTTTGTGAAGTTAATTTCTTCTACAATTTATATCGTAAAATCCACAGTTTGGCTAAGCCGTATTTGGATGTTACCCATGCAAACCATTAAAATTTTAAACCTTGGTTCAGCTTAAATAAAGCTTAATTGAACCAAAGCATTAAACTGCGATGGTGCAAACGGCCGTTAGACATAAAGATGATGTTATTTAATTTTTATATATTTATGTAAACAAAGGTTTAATATCCTAAAACCGGTATTACTAAATCATTCAGAAACTCTTTGTTACCGGCCGAGGCCGGTAGAATAAAACGACTTTACGCTCTCAATAAATAAATAACTATTTCATTAGTTCAATTGCAAGTATATGAAAATCAGAATTTAACCATATAAGTTGATTTATGTGATCAAAATAGAAATTACCCTTGGAAGAATGACAAAATTTCCCCAGCCATGTATTTCATATAGGAATGCCGTTTCTATATTTAGCTTATTTTGTAATTATTTGTACAGAATTTAATTTTTACAATATTGTATTGTAGACTGTTTTTTCAATGAAACGTTTCTAGCAGATTATATTGTTCGAAGTTCGAGTTAATTAAAAGAAGACTTATCGAATGAAACACTTTAAATTTCTTTATTGCAAGTGAAAATATAAAGGAAGTAAATATCACCCCTATCAATCCGGAAGAATTAGAATCAGAAAAGTATAAGAAATTATAATCACTATTAAAAGAAATCTGATGTGACCAGCACAATACCTTCCGTCAATCCTGTGTATTATTTATAAATTCCATACATAAATTTTCTTGCAAAAGATTCTAAATTTCCAGTAAAATTATTTCATTACCAACTATGCAAATTGTACTTGACACTAACGTCTTCTTCCTCTTCTTTAGCTTTACTCATTCGTTACGGGCCGCTATTTTTTATTTTCTTCTTCCACTCATTTCTGTTTTGCGTGTCGTTCTTATTCAGTTCCCTCTCTCTTCTCTTTTTCTTCTCTTATCTAGAAACTTCTAATACTAGAGTTATTTCCCTTATTCTTTCATTCCTTACCGTATCGAAAACAAGCAATCGGAAGTAAAATGTGTTGAACGACTTTGCTAGCCTAGCATTTGCTTGATTTGCTCACAAGCAATCCAAGCTCCAAATTTCTTGCTTGACTTGCTAACTTATGAAAATAATGGCGGGAAATGCAAATTATACATACATGAATTTAACTTGTACTATTTCTATCTCATATTATGGTGTGTTTATATCAATTACATGTCAAAAAGGCTTTCAAAGTTTTGTGACGAAGGTTCATAACATTGTTAAATTTGAAATATTTTCTTAGACCTAATAAATGTTCAAAATTATTTCCACTATCTGCAAATAACTGTAACTACCTATAAATTCATTTTGTATAACTTTCCAAACCAATAAAAGGGATATGAGAGATACAGATGTTATATTTGACAACTATAAAATTTTCTCGATGACATTTGTGAATATCAGTTCGTCATATACCTAGCAAATCTGTCAGTGTACTAAGCAACAAGTCTCGTTTGCTTACCTAGCATTTGCTTGAACTGCTTACTTCAATGAACGTATCTATTGATACTGACATCTGTCAATTTGTATTATCTGAATATACTAGCAATTCCCATGGTTAGCATATCTGGCTATTTTATGAAACTTAATATCTTTATAATTCTTTAACTCTATATCTACTGAATATGAAGTATAAAATGCGATCAAATCGTATAAAGAATAATATATTCTTCAAATTATAATAACGTTAAATGTCAATAAATGATAATT
This sequence comes from Harpalus rufipes, assembly GCA_951394225.1. Taxonomy (NCBI): domain Eukaryota; kingdom Metazoa; phylum Arthropoda; class Insecta; order Coleoptera; family Carabidae; genus Harpalus; species Harpalus rufipes. The sequence goes on along the minus strand of OX596279.1, from coordinate 21,228,841 downwards.
AACTGCGTTTTTTTCAAGAAAAACTGTTAAAATCTTCAAATAAGGGTACTTCCGGTTGACCATTTATAACCAAAATCTAATCCCTTGTTCATCTGGATGTAATCATGAGAAATATGAAAAAATTATAACTTTTGGTATCGTGGTATTGAAGTTATGCAATCCGAAACTTTCTTCATACATACTCAGACACACACACACACACAGACACACACACACACACACACAAACACACAGACATCATCGTAAAAATGGTAAAATCGGATTGTAGGGACCTTAAACGTACTTATTCACTAAAAACTCATCATTGAATTTTTTGACCAAAGACAACAAATAATAAAAATAGTAATAATGCAAACGAAAAAAAAAAACAGTAAATGAATGATATCTTCTTTTCATTTCAACTAAATAATTATATTTAATGAGGAAGAAGGGTTTAAACCATTAAATCCCTTTCTAGGGGAAAGCTACTGTTCAAATTAAAGTTTTATGTTAACATAATTTAACGTTTAATTTAAAATAAACAGTTATTATACATAGCCAGTAATTAATGTACGTGGTTAAATTTAATAATAAGGATTTAGTGTCCCTGGAACTAAAACATAAGGATGTGCAAGCATAAACTTAATATTTATTTGTGCATTTTCCTTTATGAAACCTAAATAAAAGTTTCAGGATTTATGTTTTTAATAAAACGTTCTTTTGGAAAGCTTTATCGATACACACTATAGGTAAACTTTTTCGTTTCAATGAACTCGGCATAGTTATTGTTTTATTTAACCTTACCTACTTATTATTTTTACTTTTTACTTTATTATTTCATGTCTCATTTGTTTAAACTATAATGTGTTTGCCACTTTATTCTTTTCAATTCTAAACATCTTTCGTTCTGAATATAATTGTGAAGAACCTATCACAAAATGAAAATTGTACCACTGTTTTTCATACATAACAAAAAAAAGACACCAGGATACGAATATGTATTAATCACAAACATCAATGCACAACAATAACAACTCGAAATATCACGTTCATATATTAAGGACAACTGACACGAAAACAATAAACGAATCCATATGAAAGTACGTCATTAAAACCCTGTCTCTGAAATTAATACCATTTCGCATTTCTCAAAAAATAAATTGTTGTGGCCAGCATAATACCTCTCGCCATTTCCATTGTAGGTTATATAAGTATTATATTTAACATTTCTTTTACATAACAAAAAGTCTTATTACATCTATTCGTAATAGTTAGATTATTTAAAATCATTCTATGAGCAAATTTTCTCCTACCATTCTAAATGTTCGAGATTCTTCCAATTCATTGACGGGATTGGCGGTATTTCTAAAGGGTACATGTAATATTAAATATTTAATTAATAAAACAATAAGAAAATGCCCTCAGTACTGTCTTTCGATTTTTTACACTGACATTTATCTGTCATTTAAAAACAATATAATTTTTCATCTGGTTACCAAGGAGTTGTTTGGGCTGTTATTTATTACAACAGATTATTTTAAATATTATATTTTCTTCATCTCTAAATCTATAGAAGGTATAATAAAAAATTTAAATGTATCGGATAGAAAATTTCATGTTCTTTAATATTTGTAATAGCATATATTTTCAAAAAATAATATTTAGAAGATTTTTTTAAGATACTACTACTCCCGGTTGTCCAATTGTTACCAAAACTTATTCAACTCTTCCCATTAATGTCAGATTGAGGAATCCATAGTTAAACAGGACTTTAGTCTAATAGAACACACACACTTGAACACACACACACTCATCGTAAAAATGTTAAATTCGGATTGTAGGGACCTTAAAACGTGCTTTTTCACTAAAATATAGATATGCGATTTTTAGCATGAATCCAATACCTCTCTTAGCGAGACGTAAAACTTATACACAAGTATCAAATATTAAAGCATAATTAAAATATTATACCTATGAATATGAATTGAATACTACCTCACCTAAAAAATGAAGTTTGGTCATGCAAAAAGGTTTGTTTTTGTATACCTACAGAGGAAAATATAATAATTACTGACACTCTAACCTCTTTGACTTGAAATATAAACAAACATGTTTATAAATGCTCTCTAATAGCTAAATATGGATGTATGTATTAATGTTTACAAACAAATTTGTTTTTGTTTGTTTATTGAATATACAGGGTCCATATAAACAAAACCATCAATTCATTTTCTAGTAATTGAATGTGGAAATAACGAAACAAATAGAGATTCCATGCGTTTTTATAGAAGTGAAATATAAGATGAGTGATAAGGCTGCCAATGACAATCAAAATTTTGACTATACGCAGTTGTTTTTACCTTCCGTCACCTTTAGGTAAGGAAGTAATGTCTTTGGTCAAAAAATTTAATGATGATTTTTTAGTGAAGAAACACGTTTTAGGGTCCATATAATACGATTTTACTATTTTTACGATGATGTCTGTCTGTCTGTATGTATGTATGCATGTATGTGTGTATGTGTGTGTGTGTGTGTGTGCGTGTGTGTATGTGTATGTGTGTGTGTGTGTGTGTGTGTGTGTGTGTGTGTGTGTGTGTGTGTGTGTGTATGTGTGTGACGAAAGTTTTGGATCGCATAACTTGAATTCTACGATTTCAAAAATTTTTTTCGTATTCCTCAAGTTTACATCCAGAAGAAGAAGAACCCTCATTTGAAGATTTTAACAGTTAAATATCATTTATTGTCATTTAACGTTATTATAACTTAAATAATATATTATTCTTTACGATTATATAGAGTTAAAGAAATATAAAGATACTAAATTTCATAAATCAGCCAGCTATGCAACCATGGAACCTGCTAATATATTCGGATAATTAAAATTGACAGTTGTCAGTATAAATGAAAAGTAAATGAATGTGGCAGAGATGAGGATGTTGAGATAGATGTTAGGGAAGACACGGAAAAATACGGTAAGGAATGAAAGAATAAGGGAAATAACTAGTATTAGAAGTTTCTAGAAAGACAAGAGACGATTACATTGGTTTGAACATGTCATGAGGAGAGATGAAGAATATATTGGAAGAATAATGAATAGCTTAGTAATAGAAGGTTGAAGAAACAGAGGAAAACCAAAGATAACATGGAGGGAGTGTATTGCGGGAGACTTGAGAGAAAAGGAGCTGAATGAGAACGACGCGCAAAAAAATGAATGGAAGAAGAAAATAAAAAATAGCGACCCCTATTGAATGGGAAAGGCTAAAGACGGAGAAGAAGAAGATATCAGTGTCAAGTGCAATTTGCATAATTTGTTTATGAAATAATTTTCCTGGAAATATAGAATCTTTTGCAAGAAAAGTTATGTATGGGATTTATACATAATACACAGGATTGACGGAAGGTATTGTGCTGGCCACATCAGATTTTTTATTAATTATCTTATTAATTTATGTCCAATTATCAGCCAACTCCACTGTTCGAGAACAAAATAATCTTAACAACTACGTAATAGAATATTGAAATAGTTACCTATTTACACAAGGAGTTAAAAAGAAGTTCATTTCATAATGAGTGTGAATGTTGAACAATCACACGAATGTATGAAAACCTCATTCTAGCGAGTTTTGTACATGAAATAAGTTGTCACCTGCCCGAGACTCGGTGGTGTACATTCCATACAGACGAGTCGCTGCAATTCATTTTTATGATAATCTCATTCACGGTGTCTCTACAAATAAGTTTTATTGACTAATAATATTGTATTCATTGTTTTATATACAGCATGTTATTTAAGCAAGTGTACAAAGCTTAAATTATGGTAGGACTAACCACATTGATAGTAAATATGGCATTAAGCTTTGTTTTACTTGTTTTCTATAAGAACTGGAACCCTTTAAAACTTTTCAATTACGTCATAGTTAAAAAAATTGTAAAAAAGTAAAAATCAATGTGTTCTCCGGAAAAATGTTCATTGTCAAAACTGACATTAAACGTTTTTTGCATAGGCGTACAATTTATATTGTGTTTATTTGATATTCTCAAAATTATCTTCACCAATCAAGAGTATACAGTCATGCAACAGGGTTGATAAATTTTCAAATTTTTCATGATGAAAGTCTGTAATGATCTTATATGTCAATTGTAACAGGTGTGACTTTTTTTTCAGAGAACAACTCTTAACCGACGGTGAAACTAACTTCATAGATAGTAAATCTGGCAATAATTTTTGTTTTACATGTTTTCTACAAGAATTGAAGCCCCTTCAAACTGACCAATTACGACAAAGTTCAAAATTTTGTAAAAGAGTAAAAATCAATGACTGGTACCACAAGCCTCGTTTTAACTAAATCGCTGTTTTAAGAAATAATAAATTCGAATTTCAATATTCCATTTTAACCCTTTTGTTTAAAGAACGGTTTTTTTAAAAAATATTTGTTTCAATACAAACTATGTTCTGCTTTAAAATCAAATATTGATAAATTTGATATTATTTGTTATTATTGTTAAATAATGATATTTCACATTTCTTAAAACAGCGTTTTAGTGAAAACAGGGCTTGTGGTACCAGCCATTAATTTTTACTCTTTTACAAAATTTTGAACTTTGGCGTAATTGGCCAGTTTGAAGGGACTTCAATTCCTGTAGAAAACATGTAAAACAAAAATTATTCCCAGATTTACTATCTATGGAGTTAGTTCTACCATCGGTTAAGAGTTGTACGGTTATTTAAGTAACACTAAGAATGTTCGAACGATTCTAACCTCAAATCAAATGTCAAATAACCCAATTAAAAACGGAAGTGAACAGTCGAGTGGGCAGTTTTACCAGTTGTTCTCTTTTTAAATACCTTATCATAAATGTGAAATTATCGTCTCAACTTTACAAACAAAAAGAGTTAAATTTGCATATTATCACTCATAGTCATATTATTTATTTTCATACTTTGATATTTAGCGATGTCTCGTAAAAGACAAAGTCAAATTACCGATCAGTTGCGTGCGTTATGATAACACGCTAGTGTATTACAATTTATCTTATACATGAAGGATATAATCAATTTTCGTACCTAGGTAATCAAATAAAAATACATAAATATATCATCACAGCATATTCCCCATTACTGGATGTGCCAATCTGCTTTGTAAACAGATATCGGTAATGATGAAATATTTGTACCGTGCGGGCGCTTATCAGGCGTCACCTCACGGGCAATCATTGCTGGCGTGGAGAGTGCACTACAGGGGCCAATTTTGTGCCATTTAAAATTCGAAATATTTGGCGTCGGTCGGAATCGAACCCGGTTCCCCAAATTCGCACTCAGGCACACGGCCACGAGAACTAGGTAATCATGTGGAAATAATATTTTTCTTATGTTATATAAAGACCTTCTAGAATTAGATCGGATTCAATTAGATGAAGTTCCATAAAGCAAAAAAAAAAAATCTGATGTGGCCAGCACATAACCTCTCGCCGTATATTTTACCTGGCTGTATGCATAAAGCAAAGATTATTTTTATAAATACAAATAATATATTCATATAAATCTATGACGTATAAACTTCTTTATTATTCAATAATAGCATGTCTCAACATAAAGATATTTACCATAAATTATGTTACAATAAATTACAAAGTAGAGTTTACCATATATAAATATTAGGCTGGTAACAGCAATTTTCAATTCGAACAACTTTGTTTACTTTCTCTTCATATTCTTCTAGTAAAAACATTAATTTTGGGCGGTCTAAAATGTATATATCTGGATTGTGCATCTATTCTTATAAATCTTCTTTTACATTTTATTTTTTCATACTTGTTATATCTAAATAACACTAATTCCCTTTAATAAAGTGACGGATAGATTGCACTCCGATTATTCTTATATGGATGTGTAATTTTGTCAATATTTACAACTTACTTGAGAAGAATTTGATAGCTTTTTCGCAATTCAAAGTTACTCTAGTCTACAGTACTGGTATACATTGTCCCATAATGTTTGAAACAAATTTAAGTCCTTCAACCTAGACTTGTCATCTCCATAATAGTCACAGATCAAGAATTAAGGGATTCTCCAAATACATTTTTCTTTCATTACTCATTATTTCTGACACTGACATTTATCTGTCAGTTACAAATAATTTAAATTTGCAACTATTTTTCATGGCATCCTTTCGGTTGTAAAATTAATTACAACATTATTTTATATATTATATTCCTTTTATCTCTAAATCTATAAAATATGTATAAAAATATTTAAATGTATCAGAAAGAGAATTTATTTTTCTTTAATATTATCAAGAAAAATTTTCAAAAAATAATATTTAGAAGATTTTTTTTCAAGAATCTTCTACTTCCGGTTGTCCAATTGTTACCAAAACCTTTTCAGATCTTCCCATGAATGTCCGATTGGGAAATACGTTGTTAAACAAATTTTAAGTCTTATAGTTTTTGAGTAACCGTCCTTCCAACATCCCACACACACACACACATCCACACACACACACACAGACATCATCGTAAAAATGTTAAAATCGGATTGTAGGGACCTTAAAACGTGCTTATTCAATAAAATCTGGATATGCGATTTTTAGCATGAATCCAATACCTCTCTTAGCGAGAGGTAAAAAATGGAGGATCCTATTTTTACTGTATCTAATCACAAAAGGTTATGTAGGTAACATAGAAATATAAGCTTAGTGTTATTTATCCATTTTTCAAATAGTACGTTAAAATGTTTTATTCTGTATTATCAGCATCGACTTCTACTATAAAACACATTAAATAAGCTTATATACTTCAAATCTTGACACTATTTTCTACTTACACAAAATACAAAATCAATATTATTGACAATATGACACAATGAAAAATATAGTAAAATATTATCTTTCTGCAACCACAACTTTATGCATTATAAAATAATCTTTCCTTTTTTCATCTTTTTGATTATCCCTATAAATTTTGCAGGGCGGATATTGGAAATTACCGTTTCCATCTCATTGCCATATCATCACGGAATAAGAGTGGAATGAACAAAAAGATCATGTTACATGTAAAAGGGGCAAATGCAGGCTAATACCTGCGCAATTAGCTCGGGAGTTTTTGTTTTTTGTTAAATTCTCGTGGCAACGACGCAACTTTTGACTTATTTCTCATATAATTAAGCGGATCACAAATCACAACACAAGCAGTCGAGCTTTGTGCGAGACAGCTATATTACCTCCCTTTTAAAACAATGTTATTTATAAATTACTAAAAATAGCGAAAATATTTTTTTAAACTAGTGGTTCTTAAGTTATAACACAAAGTTATATTTTTTTAAATAGATAGAGATAGAGTATTTTTTCTAAATTCAACCATGTGATTATTTTATATCCTTACATAATAAAAATATTGAGAAAAATTCAATTGAAATTAAAATAAATTTTATTTTTATAGCTATTTTTCAGTAGGCTAAGAATGAAAAACAATGTAGCTTAAATTAAAATTAAACAAATATTTGTTAACAACGTTATAAACAGTGTTCTATTTGATTTCTATCCTAAATAATTCAAAATGACAAATAGCTATTCTTTTTTTTCATACATAGCCTACTGAAAAATAACTATAATATCAAATTTATTTCAACTTTAATCACATTTGGCTCAATATTTTGATTATGTAAGGATATAAAATTAATCCATGGTTGAATTCAGAAAAGAATACGCTATCGAATAGGCATACAAAATATGTATGATCCCATTTCAAAAAATATAACTTTGTTGCAACTTGAGAACGACTGGTTTAAAATAGTATATTATGTTATTAGGAGTAGAAAGCGGTCTTTTTGCGTTGAACCCAGCTATTGCGGCCGAGGCCCTAGCCGAGGCCAGGCAAGCTGGGTAAAACACAAAAAGGGCGTTCTGCCCCGAATAACATATACAATTTTTTCTTCAAGTGTTTCAAAGAAAACTGGGGATTTTTTTATATTTTTCTGGAGTTGTTTTAATTATAGCGTTAGCAATTTCAGCCATAGTTGGCTGTGAACACTACAAAACACAAACGATACAACTGTCAAATAACAATTTTTCAATATGGTCTGTGTTGCTGTGACAACTGCTGCCGCCAGCGGTGAACTAAGAAGTTAACATTTTTTTACTAGTACAATAATGAACAACATTGTTGTACTAGTAATAAAATGAATATCTTCTATAGTGTGTGTATAGTAGCATAATATGAGTATTATCGTACACTTGAAGAAAAAAATATTTTCTTCTTTAATGGGATGTCCCCCTTAATCTCCTATAACTTTGTTCTATAATATTTTTTTGTAACTATGATAATAAAGAAAATAATGGCGGTGGTCGGTTTTGGTGTTACACCCTGTATAACCGGTGATATTTATGGGGATGAGATAATTTTTCTTATTCTTTATACCTTTATATTTTTCACACGAGGATGATGAAGATGAAATGAAGAAAGACACACACAACAACCATGCCTTATCCGGAACTCGAACCCGGGACCCTTGGAGCGTGAAGCGACAGCGCTACCGCTACTCCACTTGAGTCGGCTATTTATATAAATGTATGATGAATTTTACATCATTTATTGTAACTTTTATATTTTTGTTTTTTATTTGAGTTTGAGAATAAAAATGAATAAAACGACGTCGTGCTTTCTTAAGTTATTTACAGTTTTGGCGCCAGGCCAGGTTCTTCTTAGCTTCACACTGTTGTGTCTAATTATTTTAAAAGTCCCTAGGTTTAGTTTTGGCGCGATATTAATATAAAATACGTATGTTCATGTCTCATACATTACATTTAAGTTATCCATATTATTATTTATTATTTTTTAATTTTATCTGCATTACTACGCAAGTGCGTTCACATTATGCTTCCGGATCCAATGAATTCATGCTTCATATGTTTGTTTAATTATTTCAGTTTTTAGGTTATAAATTGTATGTGTGAGTTCTTTATTAGCAATCATTTAATATTGACTGTATGAACTGACGACATAAAAGCCATATTAATTCCACCAACGACTTGTTTAATGCATTTCTCGGACGTAAGGAAAGATAGTTTTCAAATAACTGAACATATGAATCGTCAGTAACAGCAAATTTTCGACCTTTATCAGTTTTTGATGGACGAATATTTATGAATAAAGCAGAAACCCTCTACTAATATCAGATATGCGTAAATCACACATTTCATACCATCTGTATGAACCAAAGAAGACACATATAGCAACAACTTGAAGAACAATTAATTACTACAGTACAGCCAAAATTGTCATAGTTCAATACCTTCAAAAACAAATATGGTTCATCAGGAACTTGAATAAAAAGTTTACGTAGGTAACTGTTCTTCTATATAAACCAAAGACTTTTTAGTTTGTTAATTCCCTTCATAAACGCATGCACTTTGTGAGAGGATGTTATATTATTATTCTTAATTTTCAATATTGCTTGCAATTTTGAATGTACATACGAGACTTGACAATTTATAAATACTAGACTGTCAGGAGACAAAATATAAGCAAAAATAGAGTTAATATAGCAACGTAAACAACAAAAATTAATCAAATTCCGTTACCATGTCAATAATATGACGTCATACAGAACAGTGTTGCTAATACATTCCAGCTTTATTTTAAGAGATTATGATGCAGGGTCAGGTATAAAAAAATGCGTATGATACAGGTGTATAAGTATCTTTAAAGCACTTACGACATTAAAAGCTTTAAACTTGTCGTGCGTGCATTAAAGGCCAGCTTATACACTTGTATCATAATATACTATTAAATATGTACACACAAATGTTTTATTTTTTGAGATAAAATAACTTGTTATCAGTCTGAATTGTATGTGACCCTCGATGTGACCTAAGACTGTTTTTTTATTTGTTTATATAAATAAATTTTTTTAAATAGGATTAAATCCTAATTAAAGAGTGGGTTAACATATATACCTTAGCGGAATTCAAACCCGGGAGTTTAAAGCCAGTCTGCTGTACAGTACAGAGCGGACAATGTCCTAGAGCGCTCAGGACTTTGGCGGAGATAATCCCTTACTCTCATTAGACAAATCCCACCGCAATACAGAGTCCACTGTTATTGTGATAGTGATAGCTCTAAGACACACTGGCATTTATCAACGCTAAGACGACAAAAAGCTAACTTAGCTTGTATATTTCCCTACAAATAACAATAACCTAACGCAAAAAAGTCACGCTTGGAAAACTCGGCGCAAGTTTTGTGGATTAGGGTAGGTTATTATGGTTAAATCGCAGACAAATGCCAGTGTGTCTCAAAGCTACCACAATGAAGCGGACTTGTGCACTCTGTATTGCGCTGGGGTTTGTCAAAAGGGAGCAAGGAAACCTCCGTTGAAGTCCTGAGCGCTCCAGGACACTGCCCGCTCTAATCGGAACGGTTTTACACAACCCGCGACCCCGAGCGTAGTCATGACATGACCGTTGCTCTAACTTTAAACAGAGAGAGCGACAGGAGACGACTGTTGTGGAACAAAAATAATATCTGTAATCTGTGCAGAAACAAAATCTGTGATAATACTGTAAAGTTTCAACACTTCCGGTGTGTAAATTAAAAGTCATTTCAAATGTTTAACCCTTTAAATCTCATTGGGTTATATACGTCTCAGGCAATTGTTGAAGATGCCCTAATGGAAAATAAACGTATTATAAATATGTGCAGCATTTGTCCTACTCAGGGCTGAATTAACGGGTGGGATGAGGGTTAACAGAAGCGACAACTCAAGGACCGCCACAATTTATACAATTTATTTTATGGTAGGGGGCTTCCACTTTCTCATCTCTCCGGGACCTGGAGTATTTTGAATCCAGCCCTGCTTATAACAGTTAAAACCGACAAATACTCCCTTATTTATAAAAATATCAAAACTTTCTAAATTCCAATTCATACATATTAACGAGCTTCAAATTTCAGGTCGATATCTAGTTTCTTTCTCGATATATTTACATATAAAACTGTACCAATTCTTGGATTAAAACAAAAAAGTGGATGGAAATACGTGCCTGGCGACGCTGCCATTCAATTCTATAGGCAAAATTACATAAGTAAACTAATTTTCACAAAGTTTGTCTTATTAATTTAGTTTGCACAGACGCCAATATCTCAGGATTAAAAAGAGTTATTAATTTAGAATCAGCACGTTGAAATGTATGTAAAAGTGTAAAAAGTAGATCTCTGAAATTTATCTAGCGCCGTACCGTAAGTACACTAAGGCCCGGTTGTTCCAAGTTTATTAGATAAATTTATTCTACCGTCTTAACCAGAGAATAAGAATTTTGGGTTGCTTCATAATGTTTTATTCTCCAGACAGCTAACTGGCAGATAGCTAAGAGAAAGATTAATATTGTGTTAGGGTAGAATTAATTTTGAAAAGTTGGTAACTGTGCTAACTCATGCTAAATATCACATATCCAGATTTCAATGAATAAGTACGTTTTAAGGTCCCTACAATCCGATTTTAACATTTTTACGATGATGTCTGTGTGTGTGTGTGTGTGTGTGTGTGTGTGTGTGTGTGTGTGTGTGTGTGTGGATGTATGTGTGTGTGTATGTGTGTATGTGTGTGGGATGTTGGAAGGACGATTACTCAAAAACTATAAGACTTAATATTTGTTTAACTACGTATTTCCCAATCTGACATTCATGGAAAGATCTGAAAAGGTTTTGGTAACAATTGGAAAACCGAAAGTATAGTAGGTTCTTGAAAAAAAAAATCTTCTAAATACTACTTTTTACCTTCCGTCACCTTTAGGTAAGGAAGGTATTGTCTTTGGTCAAAAAATTCAATGATGAGTTTTTACTGAATAAGCACGTTTTAGGGTCCATATAATACGATTTTACCATTTTTACGATGATGTCTGTATGTATGTGTGTCTGTGTGTGTGTAACAAAATTTCCGGATCCAATAACTTCAATACCACGATTCCAAAAATTATATTTTTTTCGTATTCCTCAAGTTTACATCCAGAAGAACAACTGATTAGATTTTGGTTATAATTGGTCAACCGGAAGTAGTCTCATTTGAAGATTTAACAGTTAAATTTGATTTATTGACATTTAACGTTATTATAACGTAAAGAATATATTATTCTCTATACGATTTGATTACAATTTATACTTCATATTCAATAGATATAGAGTTGAAGAATTTTAAAGAAATTAAATTTTATAATTCAGCCAGCTATGCCAAACTTGGGAACTAGTAATATATTCATATAATTCAAATTGACAGATGTCAGTATCAATAAAAAGTGGCAGATACGAGGATGTTGAAGTAGATATTGGGGAATACACGGAAAGATACGGTAAGAAAATAACTCTAGTGTTACAAGTTTTTAGAAAGATACAAGAAAGACGATTACATTGGTTTGAACATGTCATGAGGAGAAATGAATTATATTGGAACAAGAATGAATAGTTTATTAATAGGACGTTAAAGAAACAGAGGAAAACCAAAGATAAGATGGAAGGACTGTATTGCGGAAGATTTGAGAGAAAAGAACTGAATGAGAACGACATGCAAAAATAGCGACCCCTAACGAATGGGAAAAGCTAAGGAAGAAGAAGATGCCAGTGTCAAGTGCAATTTGAATAGTTTGTTTATGAAATAATTTTACTGGAAATTTAGAATCTTTTGTAAGAAAAATTATGGAATTTATACATTATACACGAGAATGACGGAAGGTATTGTGCTGGCCACAACAGATTTTTTAATTTTTTTCTTGGAAATATAAAAGAAAATTTAATTCTCAATCTGACACATTTAATTTTTTTATAATATCTCGTATAGGTTTGGAGATATAGTACATAATAATATAGAATAATCTGTTGTAAAAAAAATCTCATTGCCTAAAAAATAGTTGAGATATTTAAATGTTTATAATTGACAGATTTTCTGGGAGGTACGAGTACATTTAATATATATATATATATATATTTATATATTACATATATCCTTATGAAATACCGCTAATACTGTCAATGAATTTAACAAATTTGTTGAACGACTTTGCTAGCCTAGCATTTGCTTGATTTTCTTCCACGCAATACAAGCGCCAAATTTCTCGCTTGTTTTGCTAACTTATGAAATATAATGGTGGGAAATGAAAATTATACATACATGAATTTAATTTGTACTGTATCTATCTCATTTTATGGTGTGTTTATATCAATTACATGTCAAAAAGGCTTTCAAAGTTTTGTGATGAATGTTCATTATATTGTTAAATTTGAAATATTTTTTTAGACCTAGAAAAATGTACAAAATTATTTCCAATATCTGCAAATAACTGTACTTATCTATAAATTCATTTTATATAACTTTCCATACCAATAAAAGGGATATGACAGATACACATGTTATATTTGACAACTGCTAAACTTTCCCGTTGACATCTGTGAATATCAGTTCGTCATATAGCTAGTAAATCTTTCAGTGTACTAAGCATTTGCTTACCTAGAATTTGCTTGAACTGCTTACTTCATTGAACGCACCTATTGATACTGACATCTGTCAATTTGAATTATCTGTATATATTAGCAGTTTCCATGATTAGCATATCTAGCTAATTTATGAAATTTAATATCTTTATAATTCTTTAACTCTATATCTAATGAATATGAAGTATAAAATGCGATCAACTCGTATAGATAATAATATATTCTTCAAGTTATAATAACGTTAAATGTCAATAAATTATATTTAACTGCGTTTTTTCAAGAAAAACTGTTAAAATCTTCAAATGAGGGTACTCCCGGTTGACCATTTATAACCAAAACCTAATCACTTGTTCTTCTGGATGCAAACTTGAGAAATATGAAAAAATTAGGACTTTTGGAATCGTGGTATTGAAGTTATGCGATCCGAAACTTTCGTCACATGCAGAGACACACACACACACACACACACACACACACACACACACACACACACACACACACACACACACACACACACACACACACACACACACACACACACACACACACACACACACACACACACACACACACACACACACACACACACACACACACACACATACATACATACAGACATCATTGTAAAATAGTAAAATCGTATTATATGGACCCTAAAACGTACTTATTCACTAAAAACTCATCATTGAATTTTTTGACCAAAGGTGACGGAAGGTAAAAAATCTGAATCATCCCATTTTCCAAAATTATTACATCCTTCTTGTACTGTATACTGTTTTCGAGAATTATAATTATCAAAAATGAAATTCAATTCTTCATCATCACCGTTATACTGATTCATTATAATAACAATTAATAATAGCAAACAGGTTATATCATGAAAACAACACAAACGTTTCCTGATTTTCTTCACTTCGTGTTTTCAATCGTGTTCACTCGGTTCGATATTCTCTGGGTAAAACTCAACTGTTAGTTTTACTAAGGCCCGGTTGTTCCAAGTTCATATAAAGTAGCAGTTTACTATCTATTAGATAAATTTATTCTACCGTCTTAACTAGAGAATAATATTTTTGGGTTGCTCCGTTAGGGTAGAGTTATTTTTGAAAAGTTTGCAACTTGGCTGTAACAATTTAAATAGATATTTGGTTACTTTTTCGCTTGTCTGTGTTTTGGTGCAGTTGTAGTTTAAACCACAGTTTGAACAATTAAAAAAAAAGATAAATATTACTTGCAAAAATGAGTAGTGAAAATTATAGATAAAGAGAAAGATCAGTTTATTTTACTACCGCGGAAATATCTAATTTAATTAAATTAGTCGACAAATATAAAAATATAATAGAGTCCAGGACGACAGATGCCGTCTCTTGGAAAGAAAAAAGACATAATCTGAAATCAATTAGAAAATTATTTTAGTTTTAGTTGTGGCCAGTATCCACAATATACACCCTGTTGCATAAAATTGTAAAGCTATCAACAACTGGCATTTCGAAGATACAGTGTGATTCGTGAATCGTGATTCAGAAAAACAAATGTAGACAAATAAGTGTTTATTTCTCAAATTATGCTTTCGTTAAACTTACCTAATAGATAAGAACAATATTTGGTCTTCAATTTTATCTAACAAATAAAGAACTGTATTCTTTGACATTCCAAACCTCAAAAAATTCTGGATCATCCCATTTTTTAAAATTATTGTTCTCGTATTGTATATTGTTTTCGAAAATTAATATTATCAAAAATGAAATCCAATACTTCATCATCACTGTTATACTGATTTATTATAATAATTATTAATATTAACAAACAGCTTATATCATCAGAACAACACAAACGTTCCATACCATATGTTCCGTTTCTCTTCATTTCGTGTTTCCATTCGTGTGCACTCGGTACAATATTCTTTGGATAAAACTCTTTACTGATAGTTTGACTGACTGTTAATTATCTTGCCGTTAACGAAAATTTATCTTACTGGTAACTTTTAATTATAACTGAAACAACGCAAACTGAAGTTATCAATAGAATAAATTTTAACTGAATGTTTAACTAAAGATGGAACAATCAACCCTAAGTGTTAGTTATCTTGCCGTTAACGAAAATTTATCTTACTGGTAACTAGGTAACTTTTAACATACATCGATCGTTTCCGGAACGTAACGACCAATATTTTTACTACAGTTATGGGTCTATTCATATCAAGCATCCATCGTTTCCAGAACGGTTTGGTGCGAGTCTCCGTGCTGGATTTTTCGCGAGAATATTTGTCTGGTATGCTCATTGTCGGGTCGGACAACGAAGTGTGCAAGTGCAATACGTTTAGTTTTTCATTGTCAAATGGGCTGTTAGTCGTATTCATACACTTTTAAGCACATTGCTTCTAGAGTCAACAAAAAATTGATAGAATTGTTTTTTTAACAACTGATTGAACACATTGCGACAAACTGTTCGGAGCTGGAATGGTTCGTTATCTGATGGTATGATAACTCCCACATGCATGATGATATAAATGAACCTTAATCCGGCTCTGCATATGAGTAGGTAGCTACCTTATTATTTTTAGTTTGTTCAGTGACAGTTGGTAGTTTCAAATATCGCACACAACTATTAACTAAAAAATGCTTTTGAATTCTACTGCTCTGAAACTCTGTATAACTTTAAATCCCTTTCAGGTATTACAAGTTAGGCTATTTACCTCTAGAACAGAAATTCTGGGAAAACTCACATTAAAACAAACTTTCTAGTCTCTAGCTTTACAAACTAATTGATTTTTTAAAATTTATTGTACAAAAAATGTAATAGGTTGTCTGATAGAGCCATGGAAAAAGCAAACTCCTTTGTTTTCGTAAAAAGAAAAAAATATCAGACCAACCCTGTACATGCTTTTCAAATAAAATTAGCTTGATTTGATTATACTCGCACATAAAGTTCACAGGTAAAATAATACGAAATCACGTCTCACACAATATTTGTACTTTTTGTAATCTGATAAATCAAATAATGCTTTTTAAAAATTATTCTATTGTTATGAATGGATATATATATATATATATATATATATATATATATATATATATATATATATATATATATATATATATATATATATTTCTTTTTGGCTAGAAAGAGTTACATTAAATCATCTAAGTGAGCGGTTGTGGTTCTGACATCTTGACTTTGTATACAACTTAATCCAATTATTAGAACCAAATTATTTATATCTCGAAAGCAATGACAAAAACCTCTACGATGTAAATAATATTTATTTAAGTTGGAGAATATGAACGATTTCTTCAAAATATTTATTTGAATACAATATTCTGCATTAAAATAATATTTTGAAATTTGGCATTTTCAAAACAGCGTTTTCAAAACAAGGTTTGTAATACCAACCATTTTTACTGTAAATCTTTTAGACATTTTATTTAATAAAACCTAACATCCTGACAATATAAATTTGTTTAATTTTATTTCAGTTTTTATTGAATTATTTGTAAACTAAGTACGCATTATTTCATTTTAATAAATAATAAAATATTTTAGAAAACATATCTTGCTATGTGTCATTAGAGTGACAAAATGTTCGTAATATTAAAAAAAATGGCGATAACTTATGTTAGTTTTTATTTGTATCATAAATATACTATATAAAATTAAATTAAGCGGGTAGGCCTAATGTTGTGGGATGGGGCTCGTACTATCACGGTTTTTAATCCACTGCTGAGTGTGCCATTGTGTTTAATTAATTAATATTTAATTTAATATTTCGAAATTATTTTAAATGAAATTATGATATAAAATAGAGTGCCAATAAATAATTTATTTAATTTTTATATATGCTATATCCAAATATGTATTTTAATTTTTTATATTATACAAAGAATGATATTGTCTTTAATATAATTTCCTTATGTACGAGTATTTTATCACTATAAAATTTAAAACGGTTTTTATAATGTTTTATAAGCCATGCAGCCTGCAACTTATTTCGTAGGTATATTAATTGTGATGTCCATTATGAAATCGCGAAAGGTATTGTACATACCATACCCACCTACTAATAATTTAATATTTTCTGTCGAAATTTTAATTATTTGAATTCTATGGATAGCTGACGTTCAGTGTTGCATATAACATATAATAATAACAATTTTCAAAGATGATGACTGCTTGTTTCGACGAAAATCGAAACGAGTGTGACTGCAGAAGTGACGATTTTCTAAAGCAACAAGAGGGAGTGAACTAGACATAAATTACCGGTAAAATTTTAGTCACGAATGGTATTCGGCATGACAATTCCTCGAAATATATATTTATTCAATTAATTTTACTGAAATACTTGTCACGCAAAAAACAATTAGCATTACGTCTAACGCCTAGTCGTGAAATTATAGTGTCGGTGTCGAACAAGGTTGCCGCTTGCTCATTAATTTGTCGTTCCACTTCCTCATTTACCTCATCTTCGATTTTAAACTTTTTACCCGTCAGATTCTTATGTAAATGAGGTAAGAGATGAAAATCAGACGATGTGGGGATGGTCTCATCCTATACAAATTCGTCCAGTAAAGTATTGGTGATTCGCGCTATGTGAGGCTATGAGAACATGCGTCACCCTGAAGCAGACGCACGCGGCGAGTCAAAATTCCCTGCCTTCCGTTTTGAATCGCCCTTCGAAGTTTCTTTAGGATTTTACGGTAGTGATTCGCATTCACAGCAGACCCATGCAGAAAACGTATGATCGAACAGATCAAACATCTGGCGGAAGAGTGAAGGGGTTGTTTCATGGCAAGCGGAAACTATTACCAAACTATTCGCTCTAGAAATCAGCTGGACCACTCATTTAAAAAGGGAGGAGTCCATTTCCACGACAGTGGTGCCAACTTTCCGAAACAAATTTTCCCCAGACCACCAGTGCTTTGATATCTTTAATTGATAATATAATTGAAATACTTCGAAATAAGGTTTTTTTCATTATAGCGGCCCGTCACGAAAATGAAAATATTTTGATTGGCGACAAAAAGACCGCCTATAAATGTATAACAAATAGCGTGTTAGGAGGAGGTTCGTACTACCAATGAAAATAAATAAATTTAAATAACGGAGACGTGGTCATCGGTCCAGCATTCTCAAACAATTTTTATTCGAATATAAATTTCTTGCATTAAACTTAATAATTTAAATACATTTGCAATTATAAAGTATGAAGTATTATACAGTGTTATATACGTATTTTTTTAAATAAATATAATTTAGAAATAGCAAACATTTCAAGCACATTTAGGTCTACGAAGAAACCAGTTTGATATGAAAACTTATATTAGTGACGTCACATCTATTTTTTTTAAACTTTGGGGGACCATAACTTGCTTATTAATAAGAATATTTCATTGAATTTCCACCAATAGTCTTAATTTTACTTATATTTTCAGATGAATGATTATTTAAAAAATAATGATGGAATTCCCCATTCAAGTGAAGTTTGTAATTTTGCTCCAATTATAATAGAATGTAATTTGTAAGAAAAATTAATTAATTTTTTATCCACCTACGTTGATTTCAGTTTTTATTCATAGCAATATAAAATTCGCATTTTTTCTCGCTTGATCAATTGAAATTTATTTTGAGATAGGGATATTAATTATTTTTTCAATTACAAATATACGACAATTGATTTAGGACCGGCATTTTAATCTCTGGTTAAACGGACTGTTAAATTAACTGTCAGTTAAAACGAAAAAAGATAGCACTGATATTATAGCATAAGTTGTAAAAATTACACATGTGTAATATTTTTCGTTTTAACTGACATTTAAGTTAACAGATAATTTAACCGGAGATGTTTCATGAAGCAATCTGTTAAAGCAAGAGTCAAAGATTTACAAAGGAGCGATAACAGGCCTTATGAAACATGTTTTTATACTGTTTTTACCTTCCGTCACCTCTAGGTAAGGACGGATTGTCTTTGGTCACAAAATTCGGTGGTGAGTTTTCATTGAATAAGCACGTTTTAGGGTCTTTACAATATGATTTTACTATTTTTACGATGATATCTGTATGTGTGTGTGTGTATGTTCGTGTGTGCGTGTATGTGTGTGTGTATGTGTGTATATATGTGTGTGTGTATGTGACCGCAGTTTCATGCACGATATCTCTAATACTAGAATTCCAAAAATTACAATTCTTGCATATTCCTCTTCCGTACAACCATATGCAGACTTGATTAGATTTTGGTTATAATTGGTCAACCGGAAGTATCCTCATTTGAAGATTTTAACAGTTTTTCTTGAAAAACTCAGTTAAATTTTATTATAACTTAAAGAATATATTATTCTCTATACGATTTGATTGCATTTTATATTTCATATTCAACAGATATAGAGTTAAAGAATTATAAAGATTATAATAATTATAAAATTTCATATATCAGCCAGCTGTGCTAACTTAACCATGGAAACTGCTAATATATTCAGGTAATTCAAATTGACAGATGTCAATATCAATAAAAAGTAAATGTTGAAAGAATAAGGGAAATAACTCTAGTGTTTGGCGTTTCTAGAAAGATATAAGAGAGACGATTACATTGGTTTGAACATGTCATGAGGAGAGATGAGTATATTGGAAGAATGAATAGGTTATAACATAAGTTGGAAGAAACATAGGAAGACCAAATATAATATGAAAGGAGAGAAAAGGAACTGAATGAGGACGACAAACAAAACAAAAATTAGTGGAAGAAGAAAATAAAAAATAGCGACCCCCTAACGAATGGGAAAAACTAAAGAAGAAAATGTGAGTGTCAAGTGCAATGCGTATAGTTTGTTTATGAAATAATTTAACTGGAAATATAGGATCTTTTGCAAAAAAAATTATGTGTAGGGCGAGTGCACTGACGTAACTTTGCTGACTTTGGCAAGCAGATATGTGGACCCGTGTCAAAATGACAGCTATGAATTACGTCCATAACTGACAAATGTCGTAATTTTTTATTCAAAATTTCATGATTTTCTTATTTCATGTGGTATATTTATTATCAGGGGTGTGGAATTCAGTTGCCGAGAAAAGGAATCATAAAATACCAAAAAAAATAATTTTGAATGAAAATTTTTGACATGACCCGAAAAATAGAAATGAATGGAAGAAAAAAATAAAAATTAGCGACCCCTAACGAATGGGAAAAGCTAAAGAAGAAGAAAATGTTAGTGTCAAGTGCCATTTGCATGAAATAATATTACTGGAAATTTATAATCTTTTGCAAGACATTTTATGAATGGAATTTGTACATAATACACAGGATTGACGGAAGGTATTGTGCTGGCCACATCAGATTTTTTTAGTTGATGTAATTATAATTCTGGTAGGTTTTTAAAAAATTCGACTTGTCAACTCGTATGACATGGTGTTAGTTATATTGGTAGCGCTTCCCATTAACTTCACAGATATAGTGAATATAGTAAATGATTAGGCAGAAGACGCACGTCATCAACCTTACAAAATATAACTTGTAAAAATTATTGGGTGTTATTTATTTTTAAAAGAAGAAGAAAAAAAGTACTAGTATTAAGTAATGTATATATTAATGATATTTACAATTATTTCTAAGTCAATCGCTATTCCTTTTACGGAATATGAAATTAATGAAATAATTGTAGTTTATTTTTGTACAATACGTTGGCACTACTGAGAATGACCATACTATGTCAAATAATTTTATACTCTATAGAAGAAATAAGGATTAACTTAAAGCAATTGTAAATTTATTAATATATACGTTTCTTTAATACTAGTATTCTTTTTCTTCTTTTTTAAAAAATAAATAAAACTAATAATTACTACAAGTTATATTTATTTTTATAAGGTTTTTTTCAGGGTGATGACGTGTCTTCTGCCTAATCATTTTCACCATAAAAATTTATTATTGATTGAATGCAATTTAAGATAATATGTCATTCATCTGTCATACCACCTCTAGAAAACGAAAAGCGCCAAAAACATTGCGTTTATATAGATCTTAATGACGTGTTTTAATTGCATTTATGGACTCAAAATGACACCTAAAAAGAAAAAAATAGATTATTTTATAAATTTATCCATAAAATTTATAGAAAAAGTATTAATAATACCTGTAAAAAATTAATAATTTTTAATTTTTATAATAACATGAACCGTAAAAAGAAGATAATTAAGAGTATTTTTCTAAGAGAAACTATTTTAAATTTCAAATATAGTTATTCTTGGTTATCCGAATAACACCAAAATCTAGTATTATTTCCATATTAAAACATGGCCGAAATACGCCAAATACGAGATTTCAAAATTATCTGAATAACGGGGTATTTGAGTTAGAGGGTTAACCAGATGCAAACAAACATACATATGCTCATAAACAAACCCACACACATAATCGTGAAAGTTATAAAATTGAATTCCAGGGACCTTTAATCACTCTTTACCAAGATTTTTAGTACGATATATTTCTCATACTTTCGGTGGCGAGAGCGACAGGAAAAAAATCGATCACATGTTTCATTTAATAAAAAGGCTGTCCAGACCTTTCATTTCTATAAAATAAATTTTTCATTCTTTCCTATCAAAAATAGTTGAAACAATATAAATGTTATATTTTTAGAAATCATAAGTTTATGATAGATCCTTTCAATTTTTTTTGAAACATTTGACATTAGAAATATGAAATTCCTTAAAAATTAATATAGCAGAAACCAATCTATATTTCAAGACCTAAATTTTATTTTTACCATAACCACACATTTCTTATATTTTTCATATCAACATAATATTATTCAGTGCACTGGACGTGTTCAGTATACAATCCAGGTCAGATCTGCATCAAAATCAAATAATTTGAATATCATTGCTTTCATACAAACTGTATAAATGCTAGACGTGTGACAACTCTCAATTTTATTTTGACATATTGGTGTCGGCGATACGTAGGGCGTGAATCTAATCTTAAATGCAGCGCACCACAATGAGATCCACTAGAAAATAATCTGGAACTAACATGACAAATTAAATATCATTGTATGATCCTGGTCTATTTACATAGTTATATCAAAGATACAGCTGTTTTACTCTAATTCAGACATATATGCATATAAATTCTATTTCCCCGGTTAATACGTACTCGCGTCATCAATTCCTGCTGCAATAATTACTCACATTATCGTACGTGTTACAGAGGGATATAACCTATCTTCGTCCAACCAACGGCAAAAATGAAATAGTAACGGTGGTGTAACTACGCTAATGAATGTCATTTTAATTATTGTTATTTTGAACATTACTTCTGTCATTCATGTGGTGATTAAGGTGATTTTGGCGTTCGTAATTTGTGTTTCATTGAGTGTTAAAGTATTACTATTGTGCATTTTGCTATTGTAAAGACGGCGTTTCTAGGATTGCAGATAATTATTGCATAGTATTGCTTTTAGATAATAAAAAGAGAATTATTTCATCCATTATATTTATATCCTAATTATTCAATTGATTTGTTATTGCTAAATAAGTACACGTATGTAGTAACTACACAAACATAGGAATTATAGTAACTACTACCTCCGGCGTGGCAGACCACTCCGTTGCCGCGCTTTGTAAAAAAAAGAATAAGAGAACTCTTATTGCTAGAAATTAAAGGATTTTTGTGCGTTCTGATTTTGTACTGTGCGGTATAACGACTGACATTTTTATCGAAAATTCCAGGTTGTCTTCTATCAGGAATTATCCAGTTGCAGGGCGCTACACATCGTCGTGCCTTGGACCCGAAATTGTGATGGTACCAACAATATGCACTTGATGTTGATGACAAATTTCGACGTTCTTGATAATTTGAAGTTCTTCGCGTTAGTAGATTCTTAAGTTTTCGTACCTCCATTTTTAAGTCGTCTAACTCTTGGTACTCCGAAAGGCCAGGTGGGGAAACAACTTGAACCGATGAATTTGAAATGCTTATAATTTTATCCGCCAATTCTGCTTTTAGTTCCAAATCTTTTTTACCAGATGAAATTACCGCTACTTGAACATTACGCGGTAATTTTTGCAAGAACAATTCTTCCAAAATGAGAGGGTTTAGTATTCGATTTCCAATAAGGTTCTTCATCTCCCGATGCAGAAAACTAGGCTTTTTGTCTTCAAGTTCGGTGGTTGACAGAAGTTTTTGAAACTTCTCAGCATCGGATAAGGTACTTCTTTTAATTAATTCTTCCTTAAAGGTTGAATAAGGGTTGTTAGGTGGACGTTTTAAAATTAAATCCTTAACAATGAGCGCATGATCAGATCGAAGGGAAGAAATGGTCTTGTTATAATTTACTAATCTCGGAAGAAATTCGTTAATTTGCAAATTCAGCCTCAATCTGCGCAAACCATAATTCAGGATCGTCTGGCCAGAATTCTGGAAGCTTGAAATTGTGTGAAACAGCAATTAGAGAGTCTTCCACCTCCAATCTAGGAACTTCGTCTGCTTGGGCAGAAGCCATTTGTCCTAACTTCAGGGTCACCAATTGTAGTAGCTACAAAAACATAGGAATTATAGTAACTACTACCTCCGGCGTGGCAGACCACTCCGCTGCCGCGCTTTGTAAAAAAAGAATAAGAGAACTCTTAAATTGTAAAAATATAAAAAACACCAAATACAGTAACGTCAATTTTATTTCCTCGAAAATCAAAAACTAAACAAACTCCAAAAATTATCACTATCGTTACTCTATTAGCTTTTCTGGTCGGGAAGGCCATGTAGCAGTAGTCTAGATAATAGGCGAGCCTGCTACACGTACATATACTTCGAATTTTGATGAATAACAAAGTTAACACAATGTAAATTATACTATAATATTATCAATTTTGACATTACGTCAACAATCCTCCTCTCCTGCTGGCAATTTGAATCACTTGGTTACAATTAATGACGAATACAGCACTTGCACGTATATCACATCATGGCGGTTTAACAGCTAATTCTGGACAACCACAATTCATATTAATATTGCGTCTTATGCAGCCAACGTGTTTTCTGTGCAAAAATTCAAATTTTCGTAAATTTAAAATGTAACTACCCGTAATTAAAGATAAGTGTATGAATTATTTACTACTAAACCAAATCAGTCGTATTTATAAATATATTTTGAAAAATATTTTTGTGTGTATTGTTAAATGAAAACATGAATATTGAAATTATATTTTGAAAAATATTTTTGTGTGTATTGTTAAATGAAAACATGAATATTGAAATTAATATAAATTGAACTATTAGATTTTTTTTGCATCTTTGTGCAAATTAATTATGTGTCAACATTATATGGAATAATAACAAGTTTTAATAAAGCACTCTGAAATAATTCTAATTATAGCTACATTAGTTTAACAACTATTTTCAGTAGGAGTTTGAAAATTACCTACCTTTGTTCTTCGTATATGTCAAAAATAAAATGGCAGTTATAAATCTACGCAATGTCGTGTTCTTTCTTTAGTGTGAAAATTTTAAAATGAAAGGTGGCAGTGATGACGCGTCTACATTTTCATAAGATGTGAGACACATGATAAAAGACTTACATTTCCGTAACATGATCTTAGGACATCGACGTTAGAAATTTTGATCTGAGCATTTCTGCAGTAGATTTATCATTTCTCAAAAATTCTAGATGTTTTTCTTTATAATTGAATATAAGAAACTGTTGTTACACGTGTATTGTGTTTCTGTGGTTTCTCAGGTTCAATACACGACATTATTTGTGTAAATACATTTTAACTTAAAATACGTTTTATTTTTTATTTTGTTATGTACAATATTTTATTACCATGATTTGGAATATATAATTTTATTCATTATTTACGATACTGTATAAAATGTATTATCTTATTCCAAACCATTTAAATTAGATTTAATTGTTTCACTTTATTGTGTAGTCAACAAAGAATTTCTGATTTTCCTGTCAAAAAATATTGTATTTTGCTGTAGTTATCTATTAATTTTAGACAAAAATGTTTCAAATAAAGGTTGCAGATAATAAAATTCTACACCTAAATTACTCATCAGATTTTATTTTCCGCGTTTAGTAACCTGTTAAATCGAATTTGAAGTTGTATAAATATTGCTCATTTGTAGTGACAGCCATAGAATTGACGCAAAATTACAAATGATAATAATAATAATAATAATATTAATATTAATGATGATGCCCAACAGTAATTCGGTTACAGGACAAAGTATATAATCAAATAACAAAATGCATGTATTAAGATAAACACAAAAATAATATTTTACATAAAAATATCTGAGTAGACCTCAGTTTTAAAAACCTATGATGGATTTGATTAAGAGCCAGACTTTGATAACGCTAAAATGGATACCAAATTAAGCGAGTATACTCAATTTTGCTCATTATAAATGCTAAATACAAAGATTTTAGAACATTAATATCAGTAAATATATTAGAAATTCTCATAAATGCATAATGCTTGACTATAGTTTGGGTCACGAAAGATGACTATTCAAGGTCATTTATAAGCCGTCTGATGTAATATTACTTGCAGATAACTTCACTGCATTTCGTATGCATAGGTATGGAACGTACAATATTTATGGACACATTTTAACTGAAAAAAATAAGTGTTTATATTCTTCACCCATGTTTTTGCAAAACACAAAAACATAAACTTGAAATATACTATGGAACAATAATTCGATTAAACGTCAATGTCACTGAATAAACATTAACAGTGATAGCGGTGTAGTAGATAATTAGATATCTACAACATACGTCATTATTATTTGTAATGTGTTAGATATAAATTACATAGACATACGTTAAATAATCTTTCTCTTTTTAACATGAAATGTTACTGAGCTACTTCTGTATAAAGTGCTGTATATTCTTTCTTTTAATAAGTGACCTTGAATGGTCATCTTTCGTGAACCAAACTATATCAGAATAAAATCATTGAATTATCTGCAGCTTTTCTTTTTTGACAAAATGTTCTATTTATAAATAAAGTGCAATGAATAGTAATTTAATAATTACGAAATATCTTTTTATAACACAATTAAATTGTTATTTAACCTTATAAACTAATTTTTCTAACAGCTCAAACATCATGCAATTATTTATAATCAAAAATTTCAAATTCGATTTGACAAGTTACTAAACGTGAAAAATAAAATCACTCCCCGATAGATTATATGTATTTTCATTTGCTAATGAGAAAACAAATTTGAAATTTAATGAAGAATTTCTTATGTTGTTTAACCTCGGAATGTATCATTTAACATAAAGAGGATACTGACTCATGTATGGAATATAAAGGAGTCTTGGAATTTTGGATAACAATTACAAAGGAAGTGACGTGGCTTGTATTCAGACTTGTATTATTACGTATTTAGTATCTAGCTCCTTATTATTTCATTTATATATTATACTCTACGTACAATACTGTTCCACGTACAGATATAAATGTTAGTAACACCTGTACATAATATTGAACTATTAAAGCGTATTTTTATGGCTCATATAATTTTTATTATGTTCACGGTTCACAGTAGTATTCGAATGTATGTAACGAGACTATCGTACAATATCAGATATTACAAGTTATTATAAATTATACAAATTACATATTGAAAATTCTTATATCTTTTATTTTATACCCACAATAATGCAATTAATTTTTTTTGTGAGAATGACTGACACGTACATTGAAGCTTGTGTACTAATTGGATGGTTACGTATTTCGGTTCTCCTTTCGTCTGTCACTGTGACCTATGACGCTGATGTAAATTTCGCGCCAAATTATTATTTTATCCATTATCTATTAAGCATTACTTCAAGGTTTGAAAAATTATGGTGTTTCTATTTTTAAATTTTCAGTAACAAAATTTGGACACAAACCAAAATCTTAAAAAAAAAACTATTTTTAACCTTGGGTTTATAATTAATTCAGGTTGGGGAGGTGTCTAAAATATCTATAATGGAATGCAAACTAAATTTGATTATAATATTTTAATTTTTAAAAAATAAGTTAAAAAATTGCACATCAAGTTACAATTACGAATATAATAAAAATGGGTTTGGGTCCTTACATTCATATCTACATTGTATTAATTTTTAAGGAATAATGGAACGAAAATAGATACATTTCGCACACTTTCTTTTAACACATATTTTTATTTGTTTTTGTGGGGGAGAGGGGTTGATCCCCCCGACCCCTCCCCCATTCTCTGAAAGAAAGACTGCTGTTAATTCATCGTGTATATTAATTTCGTGTCTTTCAGTCCCTTGTTTTGTTATTTACTTGTCATTTTAATACGATCAAAATATTACTAAGAGCAAAAACCGTATCACAAAGTATGGCAAATAAGTAATCTTTTTGTATACCTACCCTAATTAAAAATAATTTTGTACAAAATAATAGTTAGTAATATGGTGATTTCTAACTTTTAAAAAGTTGAAAAGCTAGTTATTGTTCACTTCATTTTCCAAGAGGTTGGCAAGTTGTACAGAGGTTGGAAATTGTCAACATAGGGCGGGAAGATACCACATTCCAACGTCAGAGATATTGTCCGCCCGTAGAGATCAGTGCAAATGCAAACAGTGCACCATCAGTGATGGTGATGGGTATTTACATGTAAACAAAGCTTCTCTATATTTTATATGTAAAGAAACGAATGAATTTGTAAATAATATAAATAAGTGCAGGTGAATGTAAAGTAATCAACATTAAGGTTAGAAACCAAATTGTCAGTTCATGTGACAAATGAACAAGCTCAAACCCCTGAAACCATTAGTTTATTTATGTTATTATTATATACAGTAAAAATTTTGAAAGATGTCCGATCAAGGTCATCTGTATCACGAACGAATTAACAAATAGGCATACATTTATCTCTTTCTTTTGCAAAGTCTATAAGAGTGTGCGAGAAGGACGGATATAACACGCTTGTCTTTCAAAAATTCATATTGTTTCGACTAAGTTAGGACATTCCACTTTAAAGCAATGCTTGTTGTTGATAATACTTTCGCTGTAATGTAAGTTTATTTATTAATTCAGACACATTACCTTAATTAGCCGACCCACGTGGAGTAGCGGCAGCGCTGTCGCTTCACGCTCCTAGGGTTCTGGGTTCGAATCCCGGATACGGCATGGTTGTTGTGTGTGTCTTTCATCATTTCATCCTCATCAAATAAAGGTATAGAACGTCGAAGTTACGAAACTATGTACGAAAACTGACTCACCCTCATTAAATATCGATTGTAATAAGTTGAATACATGATATACAATAAAGATTATTATTATTATTATACATTACCTTAATTCATAGCCGTACGAATAATGTTACTTTGTGTCAGAGTCACTGACACTGACATTTTGTCAGTATCTTATTTTTCACATATTTGGTTTTACATTTGCTTATAAACTTACCAGTTGACTTATTTTTGAATGCTTTTATTGTAACATATATTTTTATAATTATAAAATAACAGTAATATCTTATGTACCCTCATAAAAACTAAGCAAACGACACTACTGAATTTGTCATAATGGGAGGAGCAAAAATCTGAATTCATACAATTCGTAGACGACCTTGATCGAACATCTTTCAAAAATTTTACTGTACTATATTTATTTTTCTCTGTTCCATAAATATTCTTAGTATAAAAAAAATAATCTCTTTTCTTCTACCGTGTCTCTGTCAATGGACAAAAGATCAAAGTGAAACAAATCATGTATAACATGCATCCATTTAATAGAGTCCTTCAGTATATATATTTTGTTTTTCTTTTTATATTTGCCCATATGTATTTAAAATAGAAAATGAATACATATCTTTCAAGTCTTACGCAATAATATTGTGAAATTTGGGACATGCAAGAATATATTTTTCAAATTCTGCTAAGAAATATAGTTTAATAACTAATAATAATAATTTATTATTACAGAAAAGAATAGAATGAAGGCTTTCAATTCCCAATAGGGCAAAATATTTTTGATATTAAATACTCAAAATCTGAGTCATATAGCAATTATTCTTACAAAAGTGCTATTTTGGTATACACTTATACCTTCTTATAAGAGTGAATATACCATAACGGTGAAGGATAGAAGTGTACCTATTGAGAACTGACATGTCCGATGGCGGCAGCACCATCGGGCCGATCAGCTGCTTCTGAATTGGTACTCGCAGTGACATATGAAAACAAACAACAAAAGCAATTTTTTTCACTTAAAATGGGGTTTGGTACCACAGAACATTTTAGATTTCTGGAAGCAACACCTACTTCTAAATGTATTATAGAAGATATGTTAAAATGTATTTATAATTTTATATATATTTAATCAATCGAAATTGATGATCGCAGGTGAGCGAATTATAAACGCTAACCACATAATATTATGTGAAGTATTAAAAAATGACGGTATAATGTGGGTAATATTTGCACTTTGTCTGCGAACCAGTGCAATTTCTGCAAAACCACATGAAATCAAAATACATTTAGAGAAAATCTAAAAATTATTAGTGCAGAATGCACGTGTAAAGCTAGATAAAGACCACGAAATATGTAATTATCCGATTTAAAATGACGAGAACAAACTCTCATATGTTTTGTTATTTGTTTTGCACTACGAATTGCATATTCCCATGCTTTTCGTCGATCCATATCCATTTCAACACTTGCTCTTGTCGTAATTTTAACTTTATTTTGGCCATGTTTCGGAAAATTATAAAACCCAATGCCTGTGTCTCGACCAGATCTTGAGAGTGACGTCAGAATATACAACAATTTGTACGACTTTTTCCCATTTTTATTCACATCAAATGATCAAACCACATGTAACTCAAGCATACAGTCACAATATAGTACCAAATCGGAAAGTTCATATTTTTCCCACCAGATGTCATGTCGCAGCTTGTCAGTTGTCAATAATCAGGAGCCAACTACACAGCAAAACTGATAAAAATACTTATTTCATATTTCGTAATTCTATTAAAATCAAAATATTTCTGGATGAAAGTAAAACAAGATCTAATATGTAACCAATTAAATACATAATTCGTATTAAAAAATCTGATGTGGCCAGTATATTACCTTCCGTTATTACTATGTACTTTTACAAATTCCATACAAGTTTTTTGCAAAAGATTCTATATTTCCATTACATGACCTTTTCTTAGTTCTGTGTATTTTGTACAAATTCCATACAGACAGTTTCTTGCAAAGATTCTATATTCTATGTAAATTACATCTGTCAATCAGAATTATCTTAATATAGTGACTGTTGCCATGGTCAGAGCATAGTTGGCTGATTTATGAAATTTAATCTCTTTATAATATTTTAACTCTATATACATTGAATATGAAGACAAAATGCAATCAAACGGTATAGAGAATATAATATCCTTTAATATTGTATATGTAATAACATAAAACGTCAAAAAATGATATTTAACAGCATTTTTTCAAGAAAAACTGTTAAAATCTTCAAATGAGGGTACTGCCGGTTAACCAATTATAAGCAAAATCTAATGAACTCTTCTTATGGATGTAAACTTGAGGAATACGAACAATTATAATTTTTAGAATTATGGTATTGGAGTTATGCGATCCGAAAGATTCGTCACAATGCGATCCGAAAGATTCGTCACACACACACACACACACACACACACACACACACACACACACACACACACACACACACACACACACACACACACACACACACACACACACACACACACACACACACACACACACACACACACACACACACACACACACACACACACACACACACACACACACACACACACACACACACACACACACACACACACACACACACACACACACACACACACACACACACACACACACACACACACACACACACACACACACACACACACACACACACACACACACACACACACACACACACACACACACACACACACACACACACACACACACACACACACACACACACACACACACACACACACACACACACACACACACACACACACACACACACACACACACACACACACACACACACACACACACACACACACACACACACACACACACACACACACACACACACACACACACACACACACACACACACACACACACACACACACACACACACACACACACACACACACACACACACACACACACACACACACACACACACACACACACACACACACACACACACACACACACACACACACACACACACACACACACACACACACACACACACACACACACACACACACACACACACACACACACACACACACACACACACACACACACACACACACACACATCCACACACACACATACACACATCCACACACACACATACACACACACACACACTCACACACACACTCACACACACACACACACACACACACACACACATACACACACATACACACACATACACACACATACACACACATACACATAGATACAGACATTATCGTAAAAATAGTAAAATCGTATTCTAGAGACACTAAAACGTGCTTATTCATTAAAAACTCAAAATATGTATTATACAAATT
The DNA here is from genome assembly GCA_951394225.1 of Harpalus rufipes. Taxonomy (NCBI): domain Eukaryota; kingdom Metazoa; phylum Arthropoda; class Insecta; order Coleoptera; family Carabidae; genus Harpalus; species Harpalus rufipes. Next base: position 21,196,797 of record OX596279.1, on the reverse strand, counting down.
TACAAAATGCATACCAGTTAGCATTTAAATTTTTATTGACATGGAATTTTTATTTTATTGGCATGTTCAGTGTAAAGATATTAACGAAAATACAAGGTGTCAAAAAAGATTGCCGCTATTTTCAAAGCATTTCTCTGTATCAAAAGGATAAAAAAGTTCAATTAAATGCATCCTTTGAAGTAAAGCACTGGTTTTAAAGTTACGGCATGTTTTCTTTTGAAGATTAATGATGTTGGCAAATATACGACCGTGCATTTATAATAAAGTTGACAATTAAAAAACGACCACTATTTTGATTGATAATTGACGTCTTTTGATTATATTTTAAACAAATTTTAGGGTACGACGGAGGTATAACACGTATATTTTCATGCACTATTTTTTCTACAAACACTATTTTTACCTCTCGCTAAGAGAGGTATTGGATTCATGTTAAAAATCGTATATCCAGATTGCAGTGAAAAGCACGTTTTAAGGTCCCTAGAATCCGATTATAACATTTTTACGATGATGTCCGTGTGTATGTATGTATGGGTGTTGGAGTACGGTTTCTCAAATACTATAAGACTTGGGACATGTTTAACTACGGACTTCTGAATCTAATATTAATGGGAAGATCTGATAAGGTTTTGTAACAATTGGGCAACCGGAAGTAGTAGTTTCTTAAAAAAACCTGTTTTAAATATTTTTTTTTTTGAAAAATTATATTATAACAAATAATAAAGACGTTAACGATACATTTAACATTTTTGTTATATCTTCTATAGATTTAGAAATATAATATATAATTGTTGAGAGCGAATAGTACTGAAAAAGAGATCAAAGGAGCAATATCATCGCGTGGCAGGAAAGAGATTTTTGACAGATAAAATTTGTGTGTCCAAAATATGTTATTTTAATGTAAAGCTGTAAAGATAATTGTAATTCTGTGCATTTGGATTATTATTTGTGTAAAACATGCTAAATAAAGGTATTATGTTGTAATAAAACATAATATGCTGTTATACAGTAACCATAACCAAACATATTTGTTACTGATATAAACAATAATAATATAGAATAATCTGTTAATCAGTAATAAATCTCGCTACCCAAAAAAAATCAAAGAAACCAGTTGAGATATTTAAATGTTTGTAATATTGTAATTGACAGATAAATACAATAAATACAGACATTCTGGAAAGTGGGTACATTTAATATTTCTTATTGTATTATTAATTAAATATTTTAAATTATAGGTATATTAATACATATTACATATATCGTTGAGACATACACCGCTAATACCGTCAATTAATATGAAGAATTTTGAACATATTAGAAGAGTAGGACAAAATTTCGCATAGAACGAAAAAATAGATAATATACAATTGAAATTATTTGTATTTGTACATGAAAAGTTAAATTTGTTAATTATGTAACATAAAATGGAAATGGCGAGAAGAATTGCGCTGGCCACAACAGAATTTTTCATTTAAATTTTTATTTCTAATAATCTGTAAAAAATGTTGATTTGTTGTTCCATTCGTTATTATCAAGGTAACTAATTCACTTTTAACACAGGAGTTAAAAGTAACAATGCTCTGCACAATTATCTGTCAGTTTTTAACACTGGTGTCATTAATGCCATTTGTAACCCTAAAAACAAACATTAAAAAGTCTACTTTTAGTAGATTTGTAGAAAAAATATATTTTATTCTCATAAATGAAAAGTCGACACCCTTTCAATCTAAAATTAAACAATGCTCTGCACAATGATCTGTCACTTTTTAACACTGGTGTCATTAAATGCCATTTGTAACCCTAAAAACAAACATTACAATTAAAGACTTAGGAGTCACTTTTGACTGTAAAATGTTATTTAATTTTCATTTTGACACGATTGTCAGGGAGTCATTCAAAATTTTAGGATTTATCATGAGATGTTGTAAATATTTCAGCAGACCTGCTTCCATTATTTGTCTTTTTAATTCTCTTGTTCGATCTAAACTTGAATATGCCTCTGTGGTTTGGAACCCTTGTTACAATAGAAACATCATGTTATTAGAAAGTGTTCAAAAAAAATTTGTTAGGTATTTGTGTTTTAAATTTCATGTTAACGTTGAAAATTATTGTAACAAGCTGGAATATTTTCACATGTTATCTCTTGAAAATAGAAGGATTGTTGTAGACATGTTATTTTTGTATAAAATTTTCAATAATCTTCTATATACAATTAATTTAGTGCATCATTTTAACTTTTATATATCAAATAAACAAACTAGATCTAATTACTTATTTTTTGTTGCGCTTAGTAACACGAATAACAATAAGAATTCGCCGGTAAACAGAATAATGAGTATATATAACTCAAAATTTTTGCATGTGGACATGTTCCATCTTTCATTTAATAAGTTCAAAACTAATATTATTGAGGAACTATCTTGAATAATGTTGGTTATCAGTTTTTCACTTGCTAAACACTATTTATTTTTATTGTTGTTATTTATGTATGTTTAACTGTCTGTTACCTATGTTTGTTATTCTTTTCGTGGGAACCTATTATTGGTCATTGACTGTTGGTTCTCTTAATAAATAAATAAATAAATTAAAAAGTCTACTTTTAGTAGATTTGTAGAAAAAATATATTTTATTCTCACAAATGAAAAGTCGACACCCTTTCAATCTAGAATCAAACTTCATTTTACTATTACAGAGCTACCTATCATCTTTAACCGTGTTAGAGGTGTAAATAACCGTACTTAGTATGTGCAATGCAATATGGCTGTTTGAGGTTCTAATACGTTTTCAATAGATTGGACGATATGTGTGTATGTGAATGGATTACCGGATCCGCAATATATCAAACACTAGTCAGATTTGTGCACGTACACGGAGAGATGATTAGATTTTGGTTACACTCTATAGATCGGAAGTGTTACTTTCCGGGAAAGTCTATAGACGTTCCCGAAATATCTTTTTCCTTCCTTTATATCAAAAGATAAAAAATACACTTCGTGAAAGTAACATGTCACGTATTTATTTACGGAAAAAAGTTAACTTCTATTAAAGTTTCTAATAAGAAACTTTAATAGAAGATTAGCTTTTCAGAAAAAAATTAACTTAAATATATAAAGATTAAAAATGTTTTTCTGTATACTGCGGATTACTTGAGCCAGACTTGTAAAAGTATTTTTAAATATCATTTAATTATTTTTAACATTTTTATTAAAATGAAATTTAATAAAAGTAACATAATCCCGTTTCACATATTTATTTACCGAAAAAGTTAAGCTTACCTTTATTAGCCCGGCACCACACTTGCGGGTGGTGTAGCCGCTTCGAAACGTCTGTTCGATCACATCTGGCGAGAACCTCAAATCGATGTGTAATTTGCAAACAAAAATTTCTGTTAATCAAGTTGAGTACAATAGTACAAAGGCGCCTGTATGTGTAATTTGCGCCCTGTATAAAAAAATAAACGTCAAAGATGATACTGGGTACATACCTTAAATTTTAGATGAATTAGTTTAGGGCTATTCGGTGTATTTTACGGAGATAAAACAAGAGTAGGTTGACAGCATGTGGGAAACACATGGCTAGATTGTAAATTTGAGATTTGTGAGTGTTTTTAGGGCAGTCATATATTGAGATTGATAGTTTAAAGTGTAAGAAGGAGCCTAGAACGCTCGCAGATTCGGAGAATTGGTGGTGTCTGTTTCATGCTGGCTGACCAAGTCAAGATAGAGCGAGCAGGGAGTGGAAATAGATTCTCCGATTTTCGAATGGAAGTAAGGCAGTAGGTTTTTAGAGTTTGAAGCTACCGTCAACGTGTAGCTTCAAGCTCTAAAAATGCCGTAAAGAGCGGCCCGCGCAAAGTTTAGAGTTATTATTAGTCATGTTGCAATAAGTTTTAATCGACTATTAATGATGATTTGGAGAGGTAGAAATAATGGAGCTTCAGTCCTTTGTTAAAATATTATTTATTGAAAACAATACCGACGTTTCGGTCTTAATTAGACCATCCTCATGCTTATGTTTAAAATATTTTTGGATTTGATGAAAAATAATGAATTGTACATAATTAAAAAGAAGAAGGTAGTTGATGTTGTCAAACTATAAAAAAAATCTGATGTGGCCAGCACATAACCTCTCGCCGTATATTTTACCTGGCTGTATGCATAAAGCAAAGATTATTTTTATAAATACAAATAATATATTCATATAAATCTATGACGTATAAACTTCTTTATTATTCAATAATAGCATGTCTCAACATGAAGATATTTTACCATAAATTATGTTACAATAAATTACAAAGTAGAGTTTACCATATATAAATATTAGGCTGGTAACAGCAATTTTCAATTCGAACAACGTTGTTTACTTTCTCTTCATATTCTTCTAGTAAAAACATTAATTTTGGGCGGTCTAAAATGTATATATGGATTGTGCATCTATTCTTACATATCTTCTTTTACATTTTATTTTTTCATACATGTTATATCTAAATAACACTAATTCCCTTTAATAAAGTGACGGATAGATTGCACTCCGATTATTCTTATATCGATGTGTAATTTTGTCAATATTTACAACTTACTTGAGAAGAATTTGATAGCTTTTTCGCAATTCAAAGTTACTCTAGTCTATAGTACTGGTGTACATTGTCCCATAATGTTTGAAACAAATTTAAGTCCTTCAACCTAGACTTGTCATCTCCATAATAGTCACAGATCAAGCATTAAGGGATTCTCCAAGTACATTTTTCTTTCATTACTCATTATTTCTGACACTGACATTTATCTGTCAGTTACAAATAATTTAAATTATCAACTATTTTTCATGGCATTCTTTCGGCTGTCAAATTTATTACAACAGATTATTTTATATATTATACTTCTTTTATCTCTAAATCTATGGAATATATAATAAAATATTTAAATGTATCAGATAGAGAATTTAATTTTCTTTAATATTATTTCAAAAAATAATATTTAGAAGATTTTTTTTCAAGAATCTTCTACTTCCGGTTGTCCAATTATTACCAAAACCTTTTCAGATCTTCCCATGAATGTCCGATTGGGAAATACGTTGTTAAACAAATTTTAAGTCTTATAGTTTTTGAGTAACCGTCCTTCCAACATCCCACATACACACACACACACACACACATCCACACACACACACACACACACACACACACACACACACACACACACAGACATCATCGTAAAAATGTTAAAATCGGATTGTAGGGACCTTAAAACATGCTTATTCAATAAAATCTGGATATGCGATTTTTAGCATGAATGCAATACCTCTCTTAGCGAGAGGTAAAAATGTGTAGTTTTTTTTATTAAACCAACATATCCTGAATAAAGTCATTTGTATCAATCTCCAGTGGAGTTAGGAATAAAATTACAAAAAGACCAAGCCTGGAATTATATACCAGTCGATCTTATAGGATACATTTTTTTAGTTATCAAAAGGTTGAACACCCATGCTCTAGAACTACAGATCGCTTTTAATATATGGTATATACAGGGTGGGGCAGAAAAACCTATCCGATTTCAAATCCCTTTTTTCTCAAAAGGGGGAGCAGGTAGAGTAGTGGGGTAAAAACCGTTAGAAAGCCGGTTTTATGCCATTTGTCAGTAGTCAACATGCCTTGGTCTGGTGAACATCGTGCTTTTGTTATTGAGCGGTTTATCGAATGCGGCGGTTCGATAATTGCTACACAACGTGCTTTTCGAATTCATTTCGGACTCGGGCGTCATGATCCTGTTCCACATCACGCTACGATTAAAGTGTGGGTGTCAAATTTTAGACAGACGAGTTCAGCATTGAAAAAGCGTCTGGGGGCCTTACTTTTTTGAAGAAAATGGGCAAACCGTAACGGTCAACAGCGAGCGCTATTGTTTCATGCTGGAAAATTTTCTTAGACCCAAAATGGAAGAAAATGGCGTGGAAAATGTGTGGTTTCAACAGGATGGGGCAACCGCCCACACATCGCGACGATCAATGGACATTCTCAGGGAACTGTTTCCCGGTCGCCTCATTTCCCTGAGAGGTGATCTTGGCTGGCCGCCGCGCTCACCGGATCTCACTCCATGTGACTTCTTCCTTTGGGGTTACCTCAAATCGAAGGTTTACCAGCATCGACCAAGGACCCTTCTTGCTTTACGAAGGGAAATTGCTCGGGCAATTGAAGAAATTCCTGTGGAAATGACGGTGAAAGTCATGGAAAGCTACCGCGAGCGCCTAAATCAGTGTATCCGCTCCCAAGGACGACATTTGAGTGATGTGCTTTTCAAAACTTAAATTTAAAAATGGCATAAAATTTGCGATATGTTAATAATGTTAATTGAATGAAATGTCAGGAAATAATTTTATAAAATAAATAATTTTTAATTTTTTGGAAACTTGTTGATTTTTTGTGGAAGTGTCTTCTATCTTCAGGTCTTCATCGCTGCATATTTTACAATAGTTACCCTGGTACATACCTACATTTCTTTACATATTTTACATTACTAAACTAAAAAATAAATATACAATTTAGGAAATCGAAACTGTCCTAAAATATTATATTCTCGTCGAAAAAATTAAAATATAAATACATGCAATATATACATGTAAAATACATCTCAAATTATAAATTATTTCGCCAATTGAATGCAACGGAAGATGAGTGTTCAATACAATAGTTGTTAGTACATACTAAGTTTGGAGCTGTAACGCAGAAACTCAATTTCCTCAATTTCAAATTCATATAAGATATGTAATTACATGTACCGCAAATTTACATAATAATACAAAATTCGGTTAAACTAAGGGTATTCTCTTTGAAAACTTATAACGACTAATGAAAATTATAATAATTTATATATTAAATAAATAAAGGGACACTAGAGTGTCATGAATTTGATAATAACAGCGTTAATAATATTATCAAAAATTTATAATGATGTGAAACAAATACATAATTTATAGCTCATAAATTTGTTAACAAAAAATATGATTAAAATGATACAACCTCTTTAGTTCTGTTTATTAATTTAAAACTAACGTTTCGGCAGCATGAACTGCTGCCTTCTTCAGGGAAAAACAACATATATAAATAAATAGTAACAAAAACAATAGCAACAAGTAACCAAGGTAACATTTTACAACATATTTAGTACAGGAAGCCATGACCGATTAAGTTCTAAACCGTCACGATGATTGAGATTATTATTCTTGGTTTTGAAAATCTCAATGGCTTCTCTAATTAACCTGTTGTTGAGGTGTGTAGGTCTTGCTAAAATTTTTGTTTCTTCGAATTTGATACGGTGGAATTCTTCCAGGGCAAGCTCTGCAACTGAAGATTTTCTGGCTGTTTCAATCTGATCGAACGCTAATGTTCATTCAATCTTGCTCAAATAGTTCTACCAGTCTGGCCAATGTAAACTTTCCCGCAGACACATGGAATCTGGTAAATCGCAAAAGACTGAAGACTTCATGTTCTTCTTACGAAGAATTCTACCAATCTTGTCTATGACATTTTTGACATAAGTAAGCAAAGCAAAAAATACGTCCATTTTATTAGCATTGTTAGTAGGTCTTTTCGATTTTAGACATCTTTCGATAGAAGGTGTAGAAAAACCATTCTTCATAAAATATTCTAAATTTCTTACATTACTTCTTCTAATTTCTCTGAATGACAAATTTCTGAAGCTCTTCTCATTAGGTATTTAATAGTGCCATATTTTTGAGAAGGAATTGTGAATTGGAATTAATATATTGATTCGTGTGCGTAGGCTTCCTGTAGGCTGTATGTAGTGTGACGATGGTCACTAGATTTGAATTTAATTTTCGTGTTTAGCGTTGTAGTCTTGTGGTTAGCAAGATAGTTTTTTGCTGAAGTTTAGTTATTCAAATCGAAATTCATATCCAACAAGTGAAAATGTTATTTTTGCATTTTTTATTACTTTGTATTTTGATGATTACGTATACAGTGTAATTGTTTGAGTATATTGTATGTCGTTTGTTGTAAAATGTATTATTGTATTTTGTTTAAAGGTGCTAATGTTGGTAAATATGTTATTTATATGGCAGGTGCCGCGTTGTCGAATTGTTAGCACGCTCGATCGGCGCGCTAAGAATCGTTAGATCGATTCCACATGATTTTGTAATTTTATAATTTTTATTTCAAACAGCGAGTATTTACAGGATGATTATAATAATGTTTAAACCTTTTTACGTATTTTAACGGTTTTTTGGGGTATAAATACGGGTCCGCTCGACAGTTTTAGCAGAGAGTGTGTGTGCTCTCTCAAGAGAGCGTTAGCTCTTCATCGAGTCTAGACGGTGTGTGCCGTCTACTACGGACCTGGTGAGTTCCGGGCGAGCAAGTTGATTATGACCTTGGCTGCCTCTGATTCAGCGCTGTTGGTGTGTGCCGACAGCTCGTACCGGTGTCCGTAGCCGGTTGTTTCCGCACAGTGGGGTTTGTCTCTGTGTGGCCGAGTGACAACACTGTTACCGTTTTCGTTCCGTTTCCCATAACTTTGGTGTGTGCCATTGTTAACCTTCCGTTGTCAACTTTGGTGTGTGCTATTGTTGACCGTCCGTACCGTTGCCCCCCCCCCCATTGTTGACTGTTCATTGTTGACCGTCTGCTATAATGAAAAATCCTGCAAGTATCACTGATTCAGTTATATGATTATTCGCCGTTTATTTGTTATAGCGATTGCTATTTTCATTTTGTTTTGTTATTATAGTTTTTAATACATTTTAATAAAATATTAAAATTTATTATATTTGATTTCATTGTCAAAAACCGTCTCCACTAAGCTATCCGAACCCTTTTTTGGCGTTCAAGCCACTCTTTTCAGCGACGCTAAAAGAGCGTCCTTTTCAGGATCTACCACCTCTCCTGTGCTGTGTTACCGACCGACCAATTGGCGCCCGAGCAACCCAATTGACAGCGCGGAGAACTACAGAGGACATCAAGTAAAGGTTGTAGATATAGGCCCCTCCGTTTGGCGCCCGAACAGGGACCTCCGTTTACCCATTACAGTAGTAAAGAACCATCTTCTCTTCTTTTCAGTAATACATCCAGGAAGGATATAATGCCATTATCTTCGACGTCTACGGTGAACTTAATATTTTCATCGATGTTATTCAAGTGGTTTATGTTGTAATATTTTACCTTGGTTACTTGTTGCTATTGTTTTTGTTGTTATTTATTTATATATGTTGTTTTTCCGTAAAGAAGGCAGCAGTTAATGCTTCCGAAACGTTGGGTTTACTCATTAAACAGAACTTAAACTAAAAAGGATGTATCATTTTAATAATAATGAGTTCTGAAAGATTTTTTAATAATTTAAAATTTATAATTCTATATCTCATTTGTTGATGTTTTGCACAAACATGGTCATTAATTTCTTATTTTTACTTATTCCGATTACATTAAAGCGCTAGTTAAGTGTTATAATTGGATGAGCGCAATTTCCGTTTGACTTTACTGCTATGAGATTCGTTTAATCTATCCGTCTTGAATTAAAAGTTGAGCCAGGAGGGATGTCGGAATGTGCTAAATTTCAAGAGTATATACTACGTCTAAGAATATTTTTTTCGGGTTACGGTGTCGTAAATGTTTATTCTATTTAAATTTTCAAAGATATGTGCATGGATATCAAGCCATTTTCGGACTCGTGCATCAGCTGTGCGTGTTGCTCTCTCGAGTTCATCTTGATGTTTATTTATGCGAGCCGCAACATTCAAAATACAAAGGTCCGTATTAGGAGCGTACTTTTATAATAAAAGCGCTTTACGGTTCACACACATATTGTAAAAGTGCGCTCCATAGAAGCGCTTTTGTAAAATTGACCTTATATAATACTGGTCAATGAATTTGTGCTTTTTGATTGTTCACATCTTTTTTGTGCACGTCCCTACTCAAATAGCCCCACAAAGGTCTAATATACCGAGTTGATATGTGACTTTGTCATTGTTTACAATTTTCAAACAATCAATTGTGAATGACAGTTATTGTGTAATGATTAAAATATGCTAGCGTACTTCATTGAATTGAAACTTTAAAGACAATGGCTATGGTATGAACATGTGATTAAGTGTCATTAGCGAGCAGTTGACTAGCATTGTTTTATCTCAATCTCATTTTTACCTCTCGCTAAGAAAGGTATTGGAATCATGCTAAAAATCTCATATGCAGATTTTAGTGAATAAGCACGTTTTAAGGACCCTAGAATCTGTGTGTGCGTGTGTGTGTGTGTGTATGTGGGAGGTCGTTGAAGGTACGATTTCTCAAATTCTATAAGACCAAAGACCTGTTTCTCAATCTAACAGTAATGGGAATAGTTGAATAGGTTCTGGTAACAATTGGACAACCGGAATTGGTATTTTCTAAAAAAAATTAATATTATTTTTTGAAAATTGGGGCTATAACTCACAGAGTCGAAAAGCCGACAAAATATTATTATTATTATTTGAAAATTGGTTACTACAAATAATAAAGATATTTAAATTCTTAATCTGACACATTTAAATTTTTTATTATATCTCGTATAGGTTTGGAGATATAGTTTATAATAATATAGAATAATCTGTTATAATAAATCTCGTTGCTCAAAAAACAATTGAGATATTAAAATAACAGATAACTGCAGAAAATCAGTGTCAGAAATCAACATTTTTAATAACATTACTGGAAGATTGTTCTGGGAGGTACAAGTTCATTTAATGTATTATTGTATTATTAATTAAATATGTATTTAAATTATAGGTATGGTAATATTACATATATCCTAAGAAATACCGCTAATACCGTCAATGAATTTGAAGAATTTTGAACATATTAGAATAGTAGGACAAAAATTCTCATTGAACGAAAGAAGAGATACAATTTCAATTATTTGTGTGTGCAAGAAATGTTAAATTCGTTACTTATAGGGCGCGAGCAGTCATGTGCCTTTGTTGGCCTGAGCAAGCAGATATAAGGATCCGTGTCAGAATGACGGCTAGTAGTTATTTACATAGATGTCACAATTGTCATATGTCAAAAATTTTCATTCAAAATTTTAAAATATTCTGATGTTTATTTGTCATCAATAGTATGGAATATACTTGTCGAGGAAAATAATACATATGGATTTGAAAAATCATAATGTTTTGAATGAAAACTTATGATACTTGATACTTATGTACATTATTACTAGCTGTCATTCTGACACGAGCCCCCATATCTGCTTGCCAAGGCCAACAAATTCACATAACTGCTCTCGCCCTATGCAACATAAAATGAAAACGGCGAGGTATTGTGCTGGCCGCAACAGATTTTTATGGATTATTTAAATAAAAGATGCATACAATTAATTTTTCTATAACTGTTGTTTGAAGTATTTTTCTTTAAAATAATCCACAAACTATTGACAGGAAAAACAATGCTAGTCAACTTCTCGCTAATCACCCTTGCAATTTTACGCATTCACGCCACGCTACAGATGGTTTCGGAAAACCCTTTTCCTTTCGCTAACCACCGGAGCAGGTAGTAATAATTCTCCCCTTTACTATATTGACCCAGTACCTAGTCGATAGTAGGATGTTTATCATATGTTACATTAGGAGGCCAAACCCTGTTACAGTAGCATATTAATACACTTCCTAATTTTGGCACTTTCCTCCTGATTTACCCTGAATAAAATATATATAAATTAGATTTATAATATACTTGTATTGCCTCTTTCATTACATTAGTAATCAACTGTTGCCAGAGGAGTAATGAACTCTGCACACTTTCATGTATTTTCATTAATATTTTATTAACTCCGCTTATTAATAAATTTATTATTATGTACTACAAAATGACAATGTTAATATTGCTATTGCACCATCTATAGCTGAAAAATAATGTTTATAAAAAAATATGGATAGTTACTCGACATATTTTCACATATTAAATATATGAACATATTCATGAAGTATATCAATTTATTTATTTATTAATCACGTGTTTTGTGTGGAGTCAAACGAACTAAAATTTTATCATTTTCCTGTAAGTTAATGAAATAAAACCAAACTTTACATTTAAACTATCGCGAGAATAGTTACTGATTATTAATATCTATGCAATCCTACATTAAACCAAAGATTTAATACAGATTTTAATGAAATATTTATGCGTGATTTAATAAGATCATAATATTCGCATTAACTCGATTTAGAATTAATTTGTAGTCATTCTGTATATATTACATTCATCCACCGTAGGTTGATTTATCGATTTGTTGAGCTTAAATTCAATTCAACAAATTTGTGAGATGAATATTGAAAATGAATTTTGTCATTATCGGGAAAAGTTATAATTAATCATTTTCCAAATATTTTTCTTGTAAAATGCCATAATTCAGTAGCTATAGTACCTACATTAAAATATTCACCAAAGATAATAGACATTATATTGTATTATTTTTATTCTCTTGCATGTTATAAAATTTTCTTTATAAAGCCATTATAAATTATATTGAAAATAATATATGTTTAAAATGGATGTTTTTTATTATGCAGATAATAAGTAACATGATATATTACGGCAAAATAAACATGTATTTTTTTATATACTCGTATACTTTACATGACCAGGACAAGGGATGATGGATTAAGACAAATCAGGAATAAAATACAGACGAACAAATTTAATACAATACATTTAATTTACAAGTAGTATTATATTACAAAATATTATATAACCAATTAAAATGTATATCAAAGGTAAAATGTGAAAGGTCACCACATACCGGATGTCTACTTTTTTATGGACCATAGGAAATAAAATGGTAATAATTTTATATGGCTGTAATTTCTGCCCTATTAATTATAGAAAAAAAATGTAAATACGAAAAAATGTTCAGAAAATTGTTTACATGCGTGTGTTTTACAAAAGAGAGGCAAAATAAAAGTAATAATTTTTAACTATATGTTTACAGTACCGTGAGTAATAGCAGAAAATGTTAAACAGTCGAATTGCTTTTGCTTTAGTTTGGCAGATAACATCTGTCATATAGTTTTAATATTTATTGATTTCATTAAATTATTTATAAGTAATGATGGATACATTTACCACTGCAGAAAAAATACAGTGAGCGCCCGCACGGTACAAATATTCCATCATTACCGATATCTGTGTTTGAAGCAGATTAGCACACCCAGCAATGGGTAATATGCTGTGATGAAATATTTATTTATTTATTTTTTATTTAAATAATATTAACAATTACTAAACTTTCATTTGTCAAAGTCAAACAATACGATTATCTGAATCGTATGTTTTGTCTTGCGTAGCACTCTGAAAATATAGTTTAATTTTCTTGTAATGTTCGTTACGTCATTATCTTTCGAAGTAATAATCGACAAACTATTGTCATTTCCTCTGTTATACACATGCGTAACAAGAAGGAAGAGATACAAAAATTTGTCGATTATTACTTCGAAAGATAATGACGTAAAGAACACTACAAGAAAAATAAACTATAATAGCTATTAACATACTTAGGATTGTTATGAGTATCATAACTGCCGCAGATGTTGGTTTGACGAGCTCGGATTTTAAGACATCTAAGGTTTGTTATGATTTATAACATCCGGGGTTTGTCAATAGTTTATCGGTTTCAGAAAATGAAGACTATTAATAAATATTATTTTTTGGAATTATCTCATTAATAATACTGTAACGTGCGCCCCTGACTTAAGAATATACGATCGCCGCTACTGGTAGAATATTCCCGAGCGATGACATAATCCCGGACGGCGGAAATACCCATACGGCTAGACGTGTTAATTACACCGGTGACCTGAATCTTTTGTATTCAATGTCATTGTGGAGTCAGAAAGTTCGAGAAGGACATCACGCTATATAAACCCGTCGCCAAAGCCTGCAGAGATAGTCTAATATCAACGAGCAATGAACAGTGGGTGATATAAATAAGCAGTCCACGAGTGGTGAATATAAATAAATGTAGTTATATAAATAAATGTAGTTATATAAATATAGTGATATAAATATTGTTTAAATAAATAATCTTGGTGTTTAAGCATTTAATAATATTCTTAGTCTTAAATTAGTGTTTATAATTATTTAATCATAGTGATAGTTATTTTTATTATCTTTTTACCTTCCGTCACCTATAGGAAGGAAGGTATTGTCTTTGGTCAAAAAATTCGGTGGTGAGTTTTCATTGAATAAGCACGTTTTAGGGTCTTTACAATACGATTTTACTATTTTTACGATGATGTCTGTATGTGTGTGTGTGTGTTCGTATGTGCGTGTGTGTGTATGTGTGTGTGTGTGTATCTGACCGCCTTTCATGCACGATATCTCCAATACTAGAATTCCAAAAATTACAATTCTTGCATATTCCTCTTCCTTACAACCATATGCAGACTTGATTAGATTTTGGTTATAATTGGTCAACCGGAAGTGCCCTCATTTGAAGATTTTAACAGTTTTTCTTGAAAAACTCAGTTAAATGTTATTATAACTTAAAGAATATATTATTCTCTATACGATTTGATTGCATTTTATATTTCATATTCAACAGATATAGAGTTAAAGAATAATAAAGATAAAAAATTCGCATAAATTTCATAATTCAGCCAGCTATGCTAACATAACCATGGAAACTGCTAATATATTCAGGTAATTCAAATTGACAGATGTCAGTATAAATAAAAAGCAAGTAATTGAATGAAAAAATAAGGGAAGTAACTCTAGTGTTAGAAGTTTTTAGATATAATAGAGACGATTACATTGGTTTGAACATATCATGAGGAGAGATGAATAAATTAATAGAAGGTGGAAGAAACATAGGAAGACCAAATATAAGATGAAAAGACTGTATTGCAGAAGAATTGAGAGAAAAGGAACTGAATGAGGACGACACGCAAAACAGAAATGAGTGGAAGAAGAAAATAAAAATAGTGACCCCTAACCCTAACGAATGGGAAAACTAAAGAAGAAGAAGATGTCAGTGTCAAGTGCAATTTGCATAGTTTGTTTATGAAATAACTTTACTGGAAATATAGGATCTTTTGCAAAAAAATTATGTATAGGGCGCGTGCAGTGACATGACTTTGCTGCCTGTGGCAAGCAGATATGGGGACCCGTATCAAAATGACAGCAATTAATTATGTCCATAACTGACAAGTGTCATAATTTTTCATTCAAAATTTCATGATTTTCTTATTTCATGTGATTTGTTTGTTATCAGGAGTATGGAATTCCGTTGCCGAGAAAGGGAATCATAAAATACCAAAAATTTAGAATCTTTTGCAAGAAAATTTATGTATGGAATTTGTACATAATACATAGGATTGATGGAAGGTATTGTGCTGGCCACATCAGATTTTTAATATTTATCCTCATTATTTATCGTTATCTGTATGTATTAACAAAGAGCACTATACTTTCATTTTATTTTATTTTTTAGACTGTTGTTAGTGTGGTTGACATGTCAGTATAGTAATAATATCACCGTGCAGATAGAGTTATTAATTAGTTACCAGCCTATTTTTGTATATGTAAATAAAGGCTTAACACCCTGAAACCAATAAAAAGTTTAATACCTAGATATAAAAAGAAAAACCGATTATGACATTAAGGAAAGGACCGAAACGGTAACTTAACGAATGCCGGTGGCATACTAACGGCAGGAAGGACGGAACATGTCAAGCAATCAGTAACAACTTATTGTATAGCTGTATAATCGAAAAACCGTGCTATCGGAAAGCCATTAGACCGACAACCCGCTCCATTGTGAACTACGTATATACATACATATGTATACCGCTGAATCCATATCTTTCGTGTAAGTGGAAAGTGTCCAGACCATTACATCTCAGCCTTTTTTACCTTCCGTTACCTTTAAGTAAGGAAGGTATTGTCTTTGGTCAAAAAAATCAATGTTGAGTTTTTAGTGAATAAGCACGTTTTAGGGTCCGTATAATACTATTTTACCATTTTTACGATGATGTTTGTATGTATGTATGTGTGTGTGTGTATGTCTGTGTGTGTGTGACGAAAGTTTCGGATCGCGTAACTTCAATACCACGATTCCAAAATATTTTTTTTCATATTTCTTAAGTTTACTTCCAGAAGAACAAGTGATTAGATTTTGGTTATAAATGGTCAACCGGAAGTACCCTAATTTGAAGATTTTAACAGTTTTTTTTTTTTAAAAAACGCAGTCAAATATTGACATTTAACGTTATTATAACTTGAAGAATATATTATTCTCTATACGATTTGATCGCATTTTATACTTCATATTCAATAGATATAGAGTTAAAGAATTATAAAGATATTAAATTTCATAAATTAGCTAGATATGCTAACCATGGAAACTGCTAATATATTCAGATAATACAAACTGACAAATGTCAGTATCAATAGAACCTTTCAATGAAGTAAGCAGTTCAAGCAAATGCTAGGTAAGCAAACGAGACTTGTTGCTTAGTACATTGAAAGATTTGTTAGCTATGTGACGAACTGATATTCACAAATGTCATCGAGAAAGTTATACAGTTGTCAAATATAACATGTGTATCTCTCATATTCCCTTTATAGGTCTGGAAAGTTATACAAAATGAATTTATAGATAGGTACAGTTATTTGCAGATAGTGGAATTAATTTTGAACATTTTTTAGGTCTAAGAAAATATTTCAAATTTAACAATGTTATGAATATTCATCACAAAACTTTGAAAGCCTTTTTGACATGTACTTGATATATACACCATAATTGAGATAGAAACAGTATACAAGTTAAATTCATGTATGTATAATTTCATTTCCCGCCATTATATTTCATAAGTTAGCAAGATAAGCGAGAAATTTGACGTTTGGATTGCTTGCGAGCAAATCAAGCAAATGCTAGGCTAGCGAAGTCGTTCAACAAGTTTTACTTCCGACATGCAAAATAGAAATAAGTGGATGAAGAAAATAAAAAATAGCGGCCCGTAATGAATGGGAAAAGCTAAAGAAGAAGATAAAGATGTCAGTGTCAGATGCAATTTGCATAGTTTGTTTATGAAATAATTTTACTGGAAATTTTGAAGCTTTGCAAGAAAATTTATGTATGGAATTTATACACAATACATACGATTTACGGAAGGTATTGTGCTGGCCACATCAACAAGTGTACGGTGGATGAACTTGAAATGTCTCAAAAGATCAAAAGAATGCAAGAAAATTCCTATTTCTGCAGCTTCTTGACTAATGGAATCATGAATCACATGCAATGTGCACTTGCACTTGTATGACGTCGTTTATTGTGATATAGTGCAGAAGAGGTGGGTGCGTGAGTATCTTTTCATATTACTTATTCATAATTTTCTTTTTCTAATTTATATCTTCAAAATGCACTTCAAGCATATCGTTGAACTCGTAATTTTACGTAGATTCCAAATATACGAGAAAAATATAATGGGTGACCCATTTTAAATATTAAGATTAATGTCACTTTCGGTTAAATCGGAAGCGCTACCATCTTGCCAAATACCGTATAATTAAAAAATAATTATAAATAAAAAAGTTATTTAAAGTAGCCCGTTTTCCAGTGTCACGCTGTATAGTGATTCCATATTTTACGCCTTATACTTTTTCTGTCTACAAACCAAAACTCTAGCCAAAGGAAATTTAAAATTCAGATTTACTGCGAAAAAAACACCTCGAAAGTAGTTCACAAGAAACTTTTTTAGCAAAATATTTAACTTTTTATACTGTCACTCTCAATACGAAAATTAAAATACTGTGTAATTGTTCATACTTACATTAAAGTAGTACTATCATGACAATCTCATACTAAAATTTCGATAAGAAAAAGAATTTATAAAAATAAATAATTCTAATTTTTAATATTTTAGGGTTATTAGAAAAATTAAATTGTTGTTCTAAATATCATATGTATAAAAATAAATGCGAAAATATCAATTAAAATCACAAATTTTCCAACTTTCGAAGAGATAAGTACGAAGTATGTAGTTAACTGGTATTTTTTAAGTCTCGTGGCCGCGTGCCTGTGTGTCTGGTCGCCAATCTGGGGAAACCGGGTTCGATCCCGACCGACGCCAAATATTTCGAATTTTAAATGGCACAGAATTGACCCCTGTGGTGCACTCTCCACGCCAGCAATAATTGCCCGTGAGGTGACGCCTGGTAAACGCCCGCACGGTACAAATATGTCATCATCATTACCTAAATCCCTGTACAAAGCAGATTGGCACACCCAGTAATATGTCGTGACGATTTATATATTTTTTTAATTAAGTTCAATCTATCGTAAATACTTCTTTGATAGTAGCACCTTGAAGATTGAGCGTTACCTAATCAGTAGCATAGATCGTAATAGAGGAATTTTCAATTTATTTTTATACTTTTTATATTATTATAATTCTATATAATAGATTGCTGAATCTTGACAATTCGGAACTCAATAAAGTAGAATGGAACTGGTATAGCCAAATAAAAATATTTTTAAATTCTTTGGGTTTTGGACACGTGTGGCGCGAGCAATTTATAAATAATAAGATTCTGAGCGACATTATTACAACCTACAAAACTACTCTCATTCAAAAAGATCTAACTCTGCTAAGTAACTCAAAATATAGCTTGTACTATAAAAATATTAAACACTACTTTGAACAAGAATCTTACTTAAACTCAAATATATCATTCGTCAAGATCCAGTTGATAAGCCAAATTCGCTTAGCACGTAAAACAGGTCTGAGAATATACTATAAAGGTGTAAAATACGAATTAGACATTGGCAACCAGTGTACTGTGTGCAATAGGCATAGCCAGGATTCGATATACCATTTTTTCATTGAATGTCCTATTTATGAGCCCCACCGACAGCACTTTCTTAAAAATTATATTGTGGCTAATATGACAGAATTAGACTTTTTTATCAACCTCTTATCAAACCTCAACGTAAATAAAATAAACTCAATATTCTTTTACAGAATTAATGCTTTTAAAATCCGCAGCTTCTGTTTAAATGAATGATCATTTTTCAATTACGTTTCTTTCTTTTTATTTTTTATTATCCCAAAGTTTGCAGGGTAACACTTTATAGAGTAAAAGAATTGTTCAACCTTCCAGGTTCGTGTTATATATATTTTTCTTTTTTTTATGTCATTTTTACTTCTGCTTAGTTGGGGATGGCTTAACTTAGTAAAGCCTTAGTAATTGTGTGTTTCTTTACTTTTAACATTTGTATAAAATTCATCTAAAAGTATTGTTACTTACATTATATAACCATTTATTACTTATGTTATATAACCATTTATTGATCTATATGGTATATTGAATTATGTGTTAAATAACCATTTATTGAATTTTGTGAATTATTAAGATTATGTTAAGATATGTACTATATTCATTTGTTGCATTACAAATATTATATGTGTATGCTTGTCAACCTGTTTGTATAAGGCTTTGCCCTGATAGCAAATAAAATTATTATTATTATTATTATTTATTAAATACCGGAGAACGATTATTGTGTAAAATTTATAGACTCCACCGAGATTTGAACCCAGAACCTTCTTATGTCTAGTTTCTAGTAGGTTGCTCTACCAGCAAGAAAGACGGGTAACAAATTTAGAGGACTTCTTAGCTCAAATCCTGGTAAGTCCACAAAATTATTTCTATTGTAGTTTATATTTGATTGGACTACGGTTCTGAATGTTACAAAAATAACTGTTTAAAAACAGTTTTAATATAAATATTTCTTAAAAATAGATTGTTAGGAAGTTGTTAAAAAAGTTTACTTTTGCAAAATTGTTAAAAAATATTGACAGTTCCGAGAAGATGAATCACATTTCATAAACTTGAAGTTTTTATAAATTTGATTAAAATATATTTCCTACATTTAAAATTAATAAATATCATGACTGTATGTTTTTACAATTTCAAACTTTTATAAATAACATTTGATGAAAGATCAGCAAAAAATATAAAAATAAATCTCAATAATTCTTTTCCATGAAGTAAAAACAAGTATTTGATCTCGCCTTCATATGGAAATTTCGAATGATTGTATATTTTCTTCTATCGCTGTTCGTGTCTAAGATTCATACAATCCCACCAAATATTAAAGTTGTATAATTTATTATACGATTCCTCGTTCTTAAGCGTCTGTTGGGAGAAGCGAATACAACCGGAAATAATAAAGAATGCGATTGGGACGTCTTCAGAATATGAGATGATGTGGTCGATTCAAAAGCTACGAATCAAAGCCCTCTAGAATAATATTTTGATATTTCCAAGAGATGTGTAGATGCTTTTGTCGTTTTTCAATGGCTTGGAAAATTTCTACGAGATTGTGGATCTTTAGTAAATATTTCTACAATGTAGCGAACTAAATTACAGTGTTCAATGCAATTAAAATATTCTTGAACTTCTAGTTAAGTTTGACGTAAAATTTTAATCCTCATGTGAAGAATAAATCAACATTCAAGTGAAGAAGGCAATATAAAATAGTCAGAACACAGTCTGAAGATTTTATTTGAATCAAATGTTATAATTAATTTAGAGACTAAATCAAAATTTGTATTAAAAATTCAAATAATATACAGGTATGTAAAGCTCCGGTAGTTGACACAGGAAGGGATGAAAATGTGTAATTTTGTTATTTAAAAATCATGGTTTATTGTTTAGCAAAAATACAGGCTATTATTCGCTTTCATTGGAAAATAATATGCATGAAAAAACTAAAATTATAAATAATAAAAAAATTGTTGTGGCCAGCACAATACCTCTCGCCATTTTAATTTTATGTTGCATAGGGCGCGAGCGGTTTTGTGACGTTGTTGGCCTTGGCAAGCAGATATGGGGGCCCGTGTCAGAATGACTGCTAGTGATGTACATAAGTTTTCATTCAAAACATTATAATTTTTCAAATCCATGTGGATTATTTTCCTCGACAAATACATTCCATACTATGGATGACAAATAACCATCAGAATATTTTGAAATTTTGAATGAAAAATTATGACATATGACAATTGTGACATCTATGTAAATAACTACTAGCCGTCATTCTTACACGAATCCTCATATCTACTTGCCAAGGCCAACAAAGTATATATATAAGTAACGAATTTAACATTTCTTGTACAGACAAATAATTGAAATTGTATTTCTTCTTTCGTTCTATGAGAAATTTTATCCTACTATTCTAATATATTCAAAATTCTTCAAACTCATTGACGGTGTTAGCAGTATTTCTTAAGGATACATGTATGTAATATTAACATACCTATAATTTAAATACATATTTAATTAATAATACAATAATATATATTAAATATACTCGTACCTCCCAGAAAAATATTCCAGTAATGTTTATAAAAATGCTGATTTCTGACACTAATTTTTTGCATTTATCTGTCAATTACAAACATTTCAATATCGCAACTGTTTTTTGGGGAACTAGATTTATTACAACAGATTATTTTATATTATTATATCCTATATCTCCAAACCTATACGAGATATAATAAAAAAATTAATGTGTCAGATTGAGAATTTAATTATTATTATTATTTGTAGTAACAAATTTTCAAAAAATAATATTTAGAATTTTTTTTTTAGAAAATACCAATTCCGGTTGTCCAATTGTTACCAGAACCTATTCAACTCTTCCCATTACTGTTAGATTAAGGAATCCGTAGTTACACAGGTCTTTAGTCTTATAGAATTTGAGAAATCGTATCTCCAAAAATTTCACACACACACATCCACACACACACACACACTCACACACACACACACACACACACACACACACACACACACACACACACACACACAGTCACACAGACATCATCGTAAAAATGTAATAATCGGATTCTAGGGACCTTAAAACGTGCTTATTCACTAAAATCTGGATATGAGATTTTTAGCCTAAATCCAATACCTCTCTTAGCGACAGGTAAAAAGTCTGTTGTCATCACAATACCTTTCGTCATTTATATGTATTTTATATAAGTTCCACACAAAGTTTCTTGAATAAATAAATAAATAAATATTTCACCACGGCTTAATACGCATAGCTGGGTGTGTCAATCTGCTTTGTACAGATATCGGTAATGATAGAATATTTGTACCGTGCGGGCGCTTACCAGGCGTCACCTCGCAGGCACTCATTGCTGGCGTGGAGAGTGCGTCACAGGGGTCAATTTTGTGCCATTAAAATGCGATGTAATTTTTGGCGTCGGTCGGGATCGAACCCGGGTCCCCAGATTCTTGTATTTTTATATATACGAGTAATACAAGTAATTAATGACTAGAATTTTACCGGAAATTTTTGCTGTCATCGCACTCGTTTCGATTTTCGTCACAACAAGCCGTAGTGGCAGCACGCACTTTAGAATTCTATCATAGAAAACAGGCGAAAGCGACTTTACTTTTACGAATCTTGGTAGCATGTACTTTAGAATTCTATATTAGCTTTTCGTTTCGGGAATTTTCGGGTTTTATTCTATTAACATAGAAAATATTATTACAAGTGTATGTAATAAATATATAAATTATATATAAATTGTCTTTGAATTGAATTGGGGCGTTAGTTTAATACTTTCGCCTCGAGTCGTACGCTTGCAGGCGAATATTTTGAGAAACGCATGCTACCAAATTTTCGCTTCGTGGCGAAAAACGAAAACAAATGCATCATTTGATAGAATTCTAAAGTGCGTGCTGTTACTACTGGAGTGAGCTAGATATAAATTACCGGTAAAATTCTAGTCACAAATTGCATTCGACATGACAATTCCTCGAAATATATATTCATTCAATTAAATAATTACTGAAATACTTGTCACTCAAAAAATATTGACAGACATGTCTAAGCAACGTCTAGTCGTGGAATTACAGTGGTGAAAATTGTCAGTGTAATTCGAATGTGATTGGTTCAATTCACTAAATTACTGTGATTTAATTGGATGACAGATTATAAGTGGAATTGTCCGATTTTTTTGACCAAAGACAATACCTTCCTTACCTAGAGCTGACGGAAGGTAAAAAATGCCAAAAAATGTGTATCAATATTTGACACCTCACATACGGTTGCAACATGACCTAAAATCTATAATATTTTATATTATCTTATAGAGTCACATACTATTAAAGCCATAATTAGCATTGAAGTATTTATACAACAATTAAGCAAGTCGAATAAAAGAAACTTCCATTGTTTAATGAATCAGTACTTTTATTCAATGTGATGGTTTTGGCATTAACCTATAGCACATTTTCAACACAGATGATTATACTATTATAGTTATTAACAACAAAAGCAATATTAAAACCAAACAAAATTGTTTATTTAATGTAATTGAAATATAAAGAGTCAACTACTAGTTTATGTACACTAACAGTGCACGGTGCTTTTACCTTAAATATCTCTAAAAATAAAGAGATAGCAACATGCGACATACGGGTTAAATATTTGAAGTTAGCAGAACTTTTTCTATAAGTAATTAGTTTCAGAATTTTGTGATCCATTAGCTCCCGACTCCCTACATCAGCAGGAAATGTAATCTTGGGGTAGGGTTTTTCTTTGACATCTCTTATAATTAAAATGATAGCAACTTGCCGTTTGAAAATTTGAACTTAATAGATGTTTCTCCATAAGTTCTATAAATTTCAGTTTTTAGTCGGTTGATACAAATTTCAGCAAAATAAAAATTTACCTTTAAATATTCAACTGTGTAGAAAATACTTATACAGGGTGGAAACGAACTTAATGTCATAAATTTAAGGGTGAGTAGTATGACATGTGTAGATTACGAAACAGAAAGAATTTTTTTTAAATTCGCATATTTAAGGGTAGTTTTCATGAAACTAACATTTTTGGTACCACTGGACCACTGGCAACGCATTTGCATTATTTTGTCTATTACACAATTATTTTCGTTAAAAATGTTATTTAATTTAATTATTAAGAATAATATCTTATACAACTAATTTTGAATATATTTTTGATAACCATATTTTTAATGAAATATGAATTAAAACAGCAGTAAAAAAAAAGTTTCCTTAAGAAAAGTCGAATTTTCGTTTTTCAAATTTTAAAAAAATTCTTTCAGTTTCGTAATCTACACATGTCATACTACTCACCCTTAAATTTATGACATTAAGTTCGTTTCCACCCTGTATATAATATTGAATGGAAAAACGCTATATAAATAGACTGGATAAATCCTATATAGAATGGGTAAACGCTATACATATATGGAAGAAAATAAAAGAAATATAAAAAATAAACACTATCTAAACAAAAAATCTAGTGTCAATTATGCAAAAAAGAGAATATAACGTCTCGAATTTCGTGATTTTCAGTTCCACAGATTTGTGGTTTGTTTTAAAAAGTTACGAAAATAGTATGTGCCCGTGTTTTGCTGACGTGACTTTTGTATACTAATTTATATTGTTATGTTCACAAAAGTGCAACCGATAATTGTTCACATACTCACGAAAACAGTCAATGAAACTTGATAATCTTAAAATTTTTAGCTTGTACTTATGACAGTCAATTTTCTATAATTAAAAAAAAATATTTATACATGTTGTTATATTTTAATGGACCCAGCAAATATCTCGCTTATTTATTAAGTTAGTAATTTCTTTCATATAACATACAGCAACATGTAAGCTACTTGATGACGGATGCCCATTCATGATACCACTTCCGGTTTATTAGTAATTAATATCAACTTTGAAATTTCAAATGGAACATACTATATTTTTTTACAAATTTGAAAAGTACATCAAATTTGCTTTACAATCATGTAAAATAATCTATATGTTACATCATTAAAAATAAAATGGCGGGCACTTTTTTATACACCTAGTCGAAAAGAGAATAGTGAGCCATGACTATGGCTTGAAATAAAACAATTAACTAAAACAATTGTAACACGGTAAATGCCAACCTGTAAATACTCAGTAATAATAATAATAGTTACAATTGTTCATTGTTTTATTTCAAGCCACAATCATGGCTCACTATTCTCTTTTCGACTAGGTGTATAAAAAAAGTGCCCGCCATTATACTTTTTAATAATGTAACATATGGATTATATAGTATGTTCCATTTGAAATTTCAAAGTTGATATTAATTACTAATAAATCGGAAGTGGTATCATCAATGTACATTCGTCATCAAGTAACTTACATGTTGCTGTATAAATCATGTTATATAAAAGAAATTTCTTAATAAATAAGCGAGATATTTGCTGGGTCCACTAATATATAACACCCTATATAACAAAATTTTCATAGACAAAAATGGATAATAAATTAATTATTTCCTATATATAATAAAAAAAAATATTTCATCACGGCATATTACCCGTTGCTGGCTGTGCCAATCTGATTCATACGCAGATATCGGTAATGATGGAATATTTGTACCGTGTGGGCGCTTACCAGGCGTCATCTCACGGGCACTCATTGCTGGCGTGGAGAGTGCGCTACAGGGGTCAATTTTGTGCCATTAAAATGCGATGTAATT
The DNA here is from genome assembly GCA_951394225.1 of Harpalus rufipes. Lineage (NCBI taxonomy): Eukaryota > Metazoa > Arthropoda > Insecta > Coleoptera > Carabidae > Harpalus > Harpalus rufipes. The sequence continues at coordinate 21,171,241 of OX596279.1, read as the reverse complement.
TTTGGCGTCGGTCGGGATCGAACCCGGGTCCCCAGATTCGCGAGCAGACACTCAGGCACACGGCCACGAGACCCCATATATATATATATATATATATATATATATATATATATATATATATATATATATATATATATTATTTAGCATGTTTTGCATTTTATTCACATCCTATAATTAATATCAATTAAGATGCAACTTTAAACTAGGTCGGAGCGACGCCATATGATTTATTTTTAATTTGTGTCCATGTATTAATATGCAACGCCCTCTAAGGTCTAAGCGAACTCTGCATTTCATATGGTCATTTTAGCATATTTGTATATTCAGTATTCTGTACGTTTTAGTGTCTGTTTTGTAATTTATTCTGCGTTCATACTGTGAGAAATATTATTATGTGAATGTAATTCGATAAAAAGATTTTATTCGGACGAATCTTTATGTTGATGCTTTTATAAGGTTAAAGTTGTAAACTTTGTGTAATGACTTGTAAAATGTCTATATTTAGATGAGGTTTTCAAACTTTCTAGCATTTGAAATCTTATTATAGCATGAAGCTAAGATTATGTTAATTTGTTTTCTTGCATGTCTTTGGCTTTTGATAATTTTATACACAAGAAATACAATGGAGTAGTTTTACTTAAATTACACTAACAATAGAACTGCATTGTACAGCAAATGCAGAAAAGCATATGGGATTTGAGAATTGTGGTACGGGCACGAAATCGATAGCTACAATTACAAGAGCGGGAAATAAGTTATTCTGCAAGAGTAGCACTCTAACTCTAACCTAATGAGATATAACATACATTATATGACAAACTATTTGTCGCAATGGCACTATATATTATAATACTGTAAAAAACTTAAATGGGAGTGATTTACGTTTACATCTTTCAGGAACCTTATTTGTTGATAATATCTTGCGCGTAGTAGCAAAAATCATAAGTTTAATTGTATTATTCTGACAAAATTTACTCAAAGTCCATTAGTTGCCCTATAGAACAGTGTTGAAGTTGGTAAATCTTGTTATATATAGTTCAAAAATCTTATTATTTATGACGTAAACCTACGTGTCTTTCAAACAAGTTTAGTAGAGAGAACTCGCCGATTCTGCGCCATTTACAATTGTGGATTGATGCTAATACAGTAGAGTCTCGATACATGAACTAATTAATACAGGGCCATGCCACAATATCGAGTTTGTTCACTTTTTCGAGTTCTTATAAAATAATCAAATTATAATTTTAAACGTATTTAGTGGTTTTAATTACTTTAATACAAGTTAAATATTAAAATATTAATTTTTAGATCGTATGTCCTGAAGAACTAGAATTTTAGAAAACTATTTCAAATGCGTTTCCTTTAGCCCTGATATTTTTAAAAATCGAATACCATAGCGAATTTTATATATCTGTAGCCATCCATTGCTAACATGGAATGAAGTTTTATCGTAAAATTTTGGGTGGAAATTCTTTGTCTTTTCTTTAATCATCTCTTCATCAATTGGTGCATGTTGTTTGCTTTGTTTTAAAAATCACTTTTAAAGAGCCTTTTCCATATTAGGATATACTGCCGATTTTAATGTTTACATTTTTCCAAATCCGGTAAAAGTGAAATCGACATTTTTTATAATTTGTATCCTTTTGTTTCTTTATTGAACTTATTGTCGATTTAGCTACTCCATATTTTCGCCATAAAATGTAGCTCCTCTATTTGTTTTTAAATGTTACAATATTTCGACTTTTCCTTTCAATGTCAATTTTTTTTGTGGTGGCGTTATGAATTACAGTAATTTGAAATATAATTTTGTTTGACATATGGTGTGCTATATATGGAAGTGAATCGTGGAATCTACAGAAGAAACACGAAGGAAAGTTAATAGCGATAGAAATGAGATACCTAAGGTAGATTTCAAGCAAAACAAAATGGGATAGAGTCAGACACGAAGATATAAGACAAATGGTAAGCCTAGAAACAGTCTTAGTTAAAAAGATAGAACAGAAACATCTTGGCTGGCACGGGAACATAATGCGAATGGACCAAAACAGTCTATTACGAAAAATCGTGGAAACAGCAGATACAAATACAAAAAAGATACGAGGAAGACCAAGGAAAACGTGGAAAGCAAAAATAAAGACTGGGGATGATGAAAGGTAGAAGCCTTGAAGAAATGAAAAAGATGACAAAGGATAAGAGAAAATGGAAAGATTTCGTAGGAACCTAAAACAAATTTTAAAATTCAACACGCATCATGTATAGGTACCGTGTGTCTATCTTAAAGGTGTACATAGGAGATTAACATGGGAAATCAGTTTTTTACAATTCCCTACTCACCTAATAATTTTTAGCAAAAACGCGTCAAATAAAAGTTTTAGGGTATACAATTCTGCATTTAAATCAATAAAGAAAATTACTTTTACATGCTTTTTAACGACAGAAATTAAATATGAAAATGTCGAAAATTACGTTAAAAATATCGATAGCCATGGAATTGAACAAAAAATAAATAAATGCTTGACGTTTTATCTGTCACAACGTAAGTTAACTTATTTGACATTTCTAACAATTTGATTTGGACAAATATCGTTAAGTATGACAATAACAAAAATATTAGATTAATAAATAAAGTTAAAAAATACAGTTTTGTTTAAATAATATGAATTTATTAAAAATTCAATATTTTGTAACATAATATTTTCAAGCAAGAAAAGTTTTATAATTAGTAAACGAATAACAAGTAATTATAATTTAAAGATAATAGTTACAATAAATATTCAAATGCAGCACCATTTTGGACAAGAAAATAACCTAATCTATTGTAAAACGACCTTTGTACATTAAATAGTTGCCGCTGAGTTATACGATGACATTAATTAAGTATGGCATCTCTCAGATCATTTATGTTTTCGTGGCTTTGTTTACAAATTTGATTTTTTAAGTGACCCCATAAAAAAAGTCACTTGGAGCAAGATCTGGAATAGAAGATGGGAATAGGCGAATCCATAAACTTAACGGAAAATAAATCACGCAATTTGCGGTAACTATTACCTCCATAAAAACATTTTATTATGAAAACACGCCCTTCATTAGTATAAATATTCATTTTTTAATAATATCAGACAAAAAAACCAGAGACAAAATCAAATTGTCAGAAACGTCAAATAACTTATTTGACAAATAAAACGTCAAGCTTTTATTTATTTTTTGTTTAATTCCATGGCTATCGATATTTTCAACGAAATTTTCCACATTTTCATATTTAATATCTGTCGTTATAGAGCATGTGAAAGTAATTATGTTTATTGATTTAGATGCAGAATTTTATGCCCTAAAACTTTTATTTGACGTGTTTTTGCTTAAAATAATTAGGTGAGCAGGGAATTGCAAAAAACTAATTTCCCATGTTAATCTCCTATGTACACCTTTACGACAGACACACGGTATAAGGAAAAGAAGAAGAAGAAATATATAACACACACAACAAAACTTTATACATATTACTCTACACAGGGAAAGTTCCTAAGAATGTGTGCAGATCAGGTGAGCTGTGTGCTACTCAAGAGCCCATCAGCAAAGCTGACGCACGGCGCAGGACTGCTATGTGTTCGCTATATTGAGACATTAATTGTTCACTATATGGAGTTCAGTATGAAGTAAATATATTTATTTTTGTGTTCATTGCATTGGATAGTTCACTATATAGTGTGGTCACTATTTCGCGACTCTACTGTGCTTAATAAATAGGCAAATGAAATAATTTATTATAAAAATACAATTTTCATTTTCAACATTTAATTTAATTTGAATAATAATTTTAAATTTTAATAATTATTACAATCTGTAAATTTGGACTTAATGATTTCTGCTTGAAAAATAAAATTCATTGAGTTATATCAGGGCTGTTCAATCATTTTTACTACGCGAGCTACTTTTGCATACCTAGTTATTTGGCGATCGACAGGTTATAACAAGAGGTTTAGCAACGATGATTATTACCTCTTAACGGTAAGCATTTTCCCCCTTTTTTCTTTATGTCACTTTCATAACCTTACCCCTTCGCACATGTTTATAATTATATTTAATCTGTAAAACTTATTTGCAACAATTTTTCATATATCTCTCATATAATATTTTTTATAATATTTATATATATATATATATATATATATATATATATATATATATATATATATATATATTTAATTTTCTCACAAACATATAATTTTTCAGCTGGTAATGCCTGATGATGGGAATTAATTTCCCGAAATCGATCGCACCATAGGAATGAATAATAAAAATTTATAAAAAATTATTCAATATTAGTATACTTATTACTTCCTCTACTACTCCTAATATCAACATGTATACTAAACTGGAGAACTTCATCAAAGATACCACTCGTCTTAGTTTTGGTTTGGCCTCGGCGAAGTACGACTAACAAATGTACATCGCCCGAGATGATCCCTGAGATAAGCCAGCATGCGTTTGACTCCAAATGCACATTCCCAACGTGACCTCCCCAGCTACCCGCGCACCACGCGCGGCACCCAGCATTCTAAGGATTTGCCGTGCCAGAAGTAAATTGGCTCCGCTGCGTTGAGGAACAAAATGTGATGTGATTTTCTCTACTCATTAAACTTACGCAGGCATTGTTTAATATTTAAAATGACGAAAAATTTATCTTAGAATTAATTAAAAATTCTTTCTGAGGTTGAAATGACAAACGCTGCAATGACGTGGTAATACGATTTGCTAGTGGGGAGCGAAGTAACGAACTTCAATCGTCAAAGATCGACTGGTTGAGCACCCCTGACTTATATAAATAACGATGAATGAACAATGAAACCAGTATAAAATGAAAAACATGATATGAAAAGGGTGTAAATAATTTTAATTTATTTTTCATTCCATACAACTTATGTTAACTGAAGAAGATACTTGTCTGCTAAATAAATCTATAATTGAATTTGCCAGAAAAATCTAAGGCGAGGTTGTCATCGACAACATTTATATTGCTTCTCAAAAATTTAGTTCCAAAATACAAAATATCAAAAAAGCAGTGTCGTCACTAGAGGGGTGACTTATAAATAACCTTTAGTATGTTCATTTTGCTAACTTGTATCTAAATAGAAATTTGTAGCACAGCAAAAACTTCTACTATTTTTTTTAAATAAAATAAAATTTCATCATTAATAAATAGAAACTTAAATGAAGTGATATGAAAAGGAAAACTAAACGTCCTGTTTCACGTGTTAAATTTTTTAATTACAACCGATTTCGAACATTAAAATGTTAACCTATATCACATGCATCATTTTTGTTCTATTAGAAAAATGGATATAGTTTTCAAATCTTACTAATAATGAGAAATGTTTTGTTATTAGCTTCTCATGAAATGGTGCAACAATAACAAAATTCAATGAAATCTTATAAAAAAACTGGGTTTCCAATTAGATCATGTCGTAATTTCAATAAACCTGAAACACTTTTAGAACTATATTTGTCTCTTGTAAGAAGTCAATTAGACTTTTAGAATGTTCAGTTGTTGTTTGGAATCTGCAATATTCTACTTATATAAATAGAATTGAATTAATAAAGAGAAAATTTTGCAAATATTTATTATGTAAATTTCCAAGTTACCATATAAACTGAATGTCACTGGAAAATAGAAGTCGTTTACTAGTTTTAACTTTTTTTTTAAATTAATTTTTAACGAAATTGATTGCTTACAATTATTTATGCAACTTTCTTTTCGTGTGCCATCACATACAACTAGATCGCATGAATTTTTTCAGTTAAATTTTGCCAAAACTAATTCGACAACAATTTCAGCATTAAATCGTTTACCAAATATTTATAATGTTATCTCTAGAAATGATTTCTTTCCTGACATTTAATATAAACTCAAATAAATTCAAAATATTATATGTTTACATAAGTATTACATTAATATTATAAGTACATTTTATATGTACTGCTATTGTATTAACTATTTTGATTTGCAATCTGTGGTTCTCTGTAATTGGGGCTTAGTCCTGTTGAGTAGCCAAAACTAAAATAAAAAAAGTTAGATGTCGGTTAGTATCGAACCCGGGACGTTTAAATCACAACCGGTAACTTAATTCTCACAGCCTCGTGACCCTATTTAATAAATGTCTTTTATTTATTTAGATTTAATCCAAATACACATTCCTATGAAAGCGTATGAATTAGATGAAGACTTTTACATATAATCGGTTTTTTTTTGTAAATTCATTTCCTTATTTTTAAGAATTGTCGGTAATTTCTCAAAGCAAAATTTGTCCCTAATTTTCCGGAACATTTCCTAAGATGATGTCCTCGGTTTTTCTTGCGAATCGTGCTTGCGGGAATTTTCCTATAGAAAAGAAAAAAAATCCCTGCTGGATGTTTTCTGTTAGCCATCAATACAGCACACAAGCGCTCATCAGTTTTATATTTTTATATTATTATGCACTGCACCGCCAGTAATTCTATTCTTTTTGCTAAATTATTACTGCTAGAAAATATTCCTCGTCATTTATAATGTCCCCAAACGACGATCCATCTAAACAAACTGTTCTCATCTGTTCATCTTTGCTATTGATCTTTCTCAAGTAAGGGGTCTCTATGGTGACATAATCACTGGCGCGTACTTAATTAAAATTATAATCTGGACACTTTTGGTGGTTACATGATAAATTTTGTATTAATTATAACGTTAATGTTAATAAATGAGTGTGTGTGAATACTGAAAAGAAGAATGAAAAGCTAATGCATTAATATAAATGATGAAAAACAGGTTTGATTGCCTTTTATTCGCTTGGTATTCAAGCGAACATGAATTTATACTTATTCAATATATTTCAAAGGGTTAATTGGAGTGTGAAAATTATTATCTATTATACAGGTGTTATGTAAATAATATGCCATAGTTTTAGGTATGATAAAGAGAACTGAAAGAAGTTATATTCTGAAATATATTCTGAACAATCTGTCAAGTTGTAAAAGTTGTGGGACTGTAAAGCCGACCAATTAAGAACCAGCTTCTTAATAAATTAAATTCTAAAAATCAAGTTGTTCCAAAAAACAATATTTGTTGGTTGTCATAAATGACGTTACATTTGCAATAAGTGGCGTAGTACTTAGATATTTAGAAATGCCTGTTATTTTTACTAATCAAGAATACACCGATATGCATTTGGTTTACGAGAAGTGTGCCAAAACAGTCGCTATTAATAAAAAGTATATTATCCATATTCAGCCTCTGACGTTAAAGTTAAACCTTAAAATATGACATGTGTTGTTGTATTCTGTCTAATTACTGTGATTTTTAAATAATTCTTTATTTAAATAAACAATTGTTATTAGTCCATCTTGAAGTGATTTTACAATTATTGCAACAAGCACATTAGAAACGAAACTGTTGCAGATTACGATACATTGCAATCTTATTTATTAAATGGTAACCTATGGGACGTTACTTACATAACAGCTGAATATTAAGGAAGATTTAAATTTAATGTCGTAGAGAATAGTGTTAAGTTGGTAAATGTCAAAGTTTAGAATAATTTAATATAAACTATTCCTCGTATAAGAATTTCATAAAATGGTTCCACAATAAATTTTAATAACAAACTTATTGAGAACTACAATACTAATACATTGAATAATAGGGCTGTTGAAAGAATTTTTATGTCTCTAAGTTCTAAATTTTAAAAGATATTGTTCTTTAAAGAGCCTCAAATTTGAAAATACATATCACGAAATATTTTACCGGCGATCAATTTTCCCTGCGATAAATTTTCCTCGCGATCAATATTCCGGCGATAATTTTCCCCGCGATAAACTTTCCTCGCGATCAATATTCCAGTGATAAATTCTCCCCGCGACCAACTTACCGGTGATGAATTTTCTCCGCGATGAATTTTCCCCGATAAATTTACCGCGACCAATTTACCCGTGATGAGTTTTCCGGAAATTGTATTTATCTACATTATTTTTTTTCTGAATGTACATAAAATTTAATGGGGTATAGTAGCCGCGTGCCTGAGCGTCTGATCGCGAATCTGGGGAACCGGGTTCGATCACGACCAACGCCAAATATTTCGAATTTTAAATGGCACAAAAATGACGCCTGTGGTGCACTCTTCACGTCAGAAATGAGTGCCCGTGAGATTACGCCTGGTAAACGCTCGCACACTAATGTCATTATTATTACCGAAATCTGTGTACAAAGCAGATTGGTACACCCAGCAATGGATAATATGCCGTGATGATATATTTATTTATTTTATATAAAGTTTTAAAACCAAGACAGAAACAGTAAACATGAAAATCAAGATGTAGTTTACAAATGCCCAAAATGGCCGCTGTTATTTTCTACTAATTTTATTATACATAATAAAAATTCTTCAATTACATTTTCTCATGGATTTCTCTAATGACTGACTTTCATTTCTAAATTAGTTGGAGGTGTTCGGTATACGTTATCTTTCAAATATCCCCAAAGAAAGTAGTCCAGTGCGTATAAGAAAATATCGATTGCCTATGCTTGAATTAAAGTACCAATTTCCGCTAAAACCGGGAGTGATACTAAATTCTTACTATGATCATCTTAGGAGTCCCTTTGTCTAATTTATCTTTACTTATTAACATTTTTTTTTGTCTAAAAGTAAGCGAAATATTCTAGGTCTACCATTCCTAATTACAAATTGTATTTTTCTAAACGCAATTGTTTTAAATCAGTATTGTTTGAACCCGTGCTGTTTGAATTGAATAAATAGACTGATTAGTTGTAGTAGTTTATTTGACTGTTGTCAGTTTTAGAATGAGTACAGTATGTACAGATATTTACAGAGGTAAACTTACAGGGTAAGTACAAAGTGGGGATGAATCGACGGCAAACGAAGATTACCGAGCAAATGCTCGCTTGAACAAGTATTTACTAAAAAAAATATTCCTGTATTGAATTCAGAGCTGTGATATATTTTCAAGCTTGTTTGCATACAATTTTCAGTTCACAATATATCGCGCAACAAGTGATGAAATACATCAATTCTCACGAGAGTTGAGTTTCAGCACGACACGGACTCGAGTGTTAGGATCACAAAGCGGGAAATAGGTAATTCTACAGGGTGTATCAAGTTAATGGAACAGTGTATTTTATTCATGTATATGAAAAGTTACACAAAAAAGTGATTATGATATTTTGTAAGACATAGAGGGGGGACACATTTTGTCATAACCATTGTAAAGCCAGGGATACTCAACTTATGGATCAACGTTACATTTTTTCAAATGGCATTATATATTTTTTATTAACTCATTAAATACAGAATTTTCTTCTGAACTCAACGATATAATAATATCATATCCTTACTGTGCGAAAAATTTGACAAAAATTAATTCAATGTTAGTATTTCATTTCGATTTTGAAAAGTAGGTTGTGCAAACATTTAATCATTAACACAAAAGAAAATTATCTGTTATTTTCGTATTTCATTGTTATTCATAATAATAATGGCAGCAGATTCAACAAATACTGATTTTATTTATTGATGCATTCCTAGCATGCAATTTATTTGCAGAAAGTTATCCTAATTACGCAAGACTAAATAGTAATTACGCGAAATAATAAAAAATAACGAAATTTGGAATATTTCGAAAAAATAATATAATACGTAACAATGAAATACAAAAATTACAAATAATTTTCTTTTGTTTAGCCTACATAAAAAAATTAAAATAGTAACTTTGAATTAATTTTTATCAAATTTTTCACAATGTAAGGAAAGGTATGATATTGTACAATGAGTCGTTGCCTCTGCTCCAGGAGTCCACTCACTGTGGATCGGACAGGGGCCACAGGTTACACCACACTGATGAACATCAAATAGTGCGAAACGTCTGTGGTTACTTGTTGTGCTGGCCGGGTTCTGACGATGGCTTCATTGAAGTTGACTCAGATGTTGTAAACTGATGAAACTTGACGTAAATTTGTAATATTTTTATTAACAATAACGAAGGTCATTAATTTATAACAATCGGTTGAACTATGAATATATTATTTGGCAGTTGTATCCATTATTTAATGAGCATATAATGTAGGCTATATTACACGAGGATCAAGTTTAGAATACGAGCCGTAGGCGAATATTGTATTTATCAGAGAGTAATATAGCCATTATATGTAAGTCAAATACTATACCTTTTATACAAGTATCAATTTCACAAATTATAAATATATTTTGTATGGTTACGTCACAGACTGTCAAATGTCGTATGTTGACATGAGTAATTTTATTCTTTATTAAAAAGTTGAATTAAGAGTATATTTTAAATTTATCAATCAATATTTAGTTACAGAAGTTTATGAAAGTACCAATAATAATGCAATAGAATACAAAAAATCTGTTGTGGCCATCACAATACCTCTCGCCACTTTCTTTTTTGGTTACATAAGTATAGGACCCGACCAGTCATGTTACATTGTTGGCCTTGGCAAGCAGATGTGGGGTTCCCGTTTTAGAATGATAATTATGTACATAAATGTCAGAATTTTTCATTAAATATTCCAAGATTTTCTATATTCACGTAGTTAATTTGTCACCAGGAGTATGGAATTTACTTGTCGAGGAAAATAAACCACATGGAATTGGAAAATCACTAAATTTAGAATGAGAAATTGATACTTGACATCTATATACATAATTACTAGCTATCATTCTGACTTAAGCCCCTATATCTCCTTGTCAAAACACCCTATTGTATTTAACATTTCTTGTATACCTACACTCTACACCAAAACTTCTACTTACATATATGTATCTATTCCTTATATTTAGATGGTTTAATTTTAAATTCATTTTATGAAGAAATTTTGTCCTCTTCGGATTTTTCGAAATGTTTCCAATTCATTGTCAGGATTGACAGTATTTTTGAAGGATATATGTAATATACCTATAATTTTAAATATTTAACTATTAATACATTAAGAAATAATATAATATATGTACTTCCCAGAAAAAGTCTTTAGTAATATCTCCGGCTCCGGATTTCTGACACTGACGTTTATCTGTCAGTTACAAACAAAATTTTCAACTATTTTCCATGGCTGTAAAAATTATTATAACAGATTATTTTATATATTATATTTCTTTTATCTCTAAATCTATAAAATATATAATTAAATATTTAAATGTATCAGATAGAGAATTAAATTTTCTTTAATATTACCGAGAAAAGTTTTCAAAAAATATTATTTAGAAGATTTTTTTTCAAGAATCTTCTACTTCCGGTTGTCCAATTGTTACCAAAACCTTTTCAGATCTTCCCATGAATGTCCGATTGGAAAATACGTAGTTAAACAAATTTAAAGGCTTATAGTTTTTGAGTTATCGTCCTTCCAACATCCTACATACACACACACACACACACACACATACATCCACACACACACACACACACACACACACGCACACACAGACATCATCATAAAAATGTTAAAATCGGATTGTAGGGACCTTAAAACGTGCTTATTCAATAAAATCTGGATATGCGATTTGTAGCATGAATGCAATACCTCTCTTAGCGAGAGGTAAAAATCGTCCCGTAGAATATGACTAGTTTAATGTATTTGAAGTTGGCTATATAATTGTATTTGTAATTCAATAGTTGTAGATATTTTTTTTTATGGATGTGGTATCTTTTCATAACTTTGCCCTATGATTTGAGAATTATTGCAAGTAGGGGAGAGGTGCTGCAAATGAAACACTTTTTTTGTTTTCGTTGATATTTTTGATATTTTTAAACCAATAATTTCAAAATCTGACACAACGTAGTCCCATTATTCACCTTTCAATCACCGTATGTATTTTCTAAATACATTTGATAGTTTTCTCAAAATAAAGAACATGGTCGGACTACGTCAATTGTTTCGACTGAAGCCGTGAAAGTGTCGGTTGAAATAAACCTAGTGTCAATTGAAACACAGGGCAAAACTGTTTGTTTTCACACCAAAATGAAAGATATTAAAACACAAACCTTCATTTTGAAACTTTTATTATATAAACATTTTGAAGGTCACTAAAACAAACAATAATTTCAAACAAGTAAAAAAATTAAAGAAATTAATACCATAACATTAAAAATACATTTTTTGATAAAAATATCTATTCTCGTAAACAATTTAAATATATAAATTTCGGATCGTCTTTTGCGCAATTACTGTGCACCCACTTTCGGCATTCAAGACATTGTAATCAGTTCTCCGAACTATCTTTGTAGGAACCAGAGCATATTAAACAAATTATGTCGTCTTCGGATGAATCGTCACTAGAAGCTCTTTTTGAAGTATAATTTTTTGATTAACTTTCTTCATTTTTGGCCTTTTTTTCTAAATTTAGTGGAACTCATCTTTTTTGCACTGTTTTTTTTTTGCTTCAGCTCTTGCTTCTAATTCTTGTTTCTCCGGGGAGTCTGTATGAATGGCAGGCACTCGTAATCACAATATGCTTCATAGACTACTAACGGCAATTTGTTCAGTAAACCAGTACCCCTATAGCTAACTTATACAGGATGCAACTTTTACTATTAACTGATAGATGTCATTTTATTGGCAATGTTTCAATTGACACACATACAGTAAAATTTTTGAAAGATGTCCGATCAAGGTTGTCGACGAATTGTATGAATTCAGATTTTTGCTCCGCCCATCATGACAAATTCAGTAGTGTCGTTTGCTTAGTTTTTATGAGGGTACGTAAGATACTACTGTTATTTTATTATTATAAAAATATATATTACAGGAAAAGCATTCAAAATTCAAAAATAAGTCAACTAGTAAGTTTATAAGCAAATGTAAAACCAAGTGACTCTGACAGAATATAACGTTATACGTACGGCTATGAGTCCAGGTAATGTTTCTTAATTAATAAATAAACTTACGTTACAGCGAAACTATTATCAACAACGAGCATCGTTTTAAAGTGGAGTGTCCTAACTTAGTCGAAACAATATGAATTTTTGAAAGACAAGCGTGTTATATCCATCCTTATCACACACTCTTACAGCCTTTGCAAAAGAAAGAGATAAATGTATGCCTATTTGTTAATTCGTTCGTGATACAGGTGCCCTTGATCGGACATCTTTCAAAAATTTTACTGTACAGTACTACGTCTTGCTGAAAATAAATGGATGACAACGGTATCTGCATAATAGCAGAATAACAAAACAGGAGTGCATTTAAAATATTTTCATAATGCCATACCGTTACTATGATTTAACAGAACTAAAAATAAAAGTGAAAAAGTGACCTAATGACCGCCAGCCGTTAAGATTTATAACGGACGCATCACAGATCATGAAGCTATTGTCACGAAAATTTATAAACAAAAAATATGTCAATATGACAAGAGAAAGAATTTTCAGAACATATTCCTAAATGTCTAAATTTTGTCAATACAAAAAATCTTGAACGCCACACGACCGATATGCAAATAACAGACTTGGCTGATTATAAACCTCGGCTATCGCCTCGGTTTACTAACTTCAACCCTGTCCGTTATTTGCTTTATATCGACCTAATGACGTTAACTATTTAAACATTTATTTTGTTTGACAATTCTATGAAATAGAATTATTTTTAATTTTTTCATGTAACAGTAGTTCTGACTCGAGGGATGCTTGCACCTGAGACGAACGAATCATAATTCGCGTTAATTACTAGTAAGCGCATTGACAGATTTTAGTATGTAGTAAGAATGCATTAATTAATGAATGTAATCGTAATATCGAACTCCTAAATTCTTGGTTTAGTGATAATAAGCTATTTTTAAATGATAGTAAAACTAAAATCATTTTCTTCCATACTTACCACAACCTAAATAACCAAGATATTAGCTTAAAGTTTTCAAATAGCGAAAAACCAAATGACGAAGGTGCAAAAGTACTTGGATTCCTGATTAATGAAAATCTAAATTGGAGAGATCACTGCGCTGACTTAAATAAAAAAATAAATGTTGCCTGCTATCAAATTAAGCATTTAAAACAAATACTAAACACAGATCAACTTGTAATGTACTACCACGCTGTTGTCGAATCTAGACTCCGTTATGGTATCTGTTTCTGGGGAAATTCTCCTGCCACCTATAATGTTTTTATTTACCAGAAGAGAATTGTACGATGCATAGTTGGAGCAAGAAATAACGTAACGTGCCGTAATATTTTCCAAAATTTAAAAATACTTACAATAACTGACATTTACATATACGAGATATGCATTTTCATATATATAAATAAAAATTATTTTCCTTTAAATTTAAATAAACACAATCATAATACTAGGAACAATCATAATTTTTATATACCCAGTTCTAGAACGAACGTAGTTAAAAATTCTCCTGATAGAATAGGGCTAGAAATATTTAACAAATTACCAGATAATTTAAAGTCTGTTAAATATGAACATATGTATAAAAAGAAGCTAAAAGCGTTCTTATTAAATCACAACTTTTATAATATAAATGAATATTTCCATTTGTAATTGTTTTAGTTCTTAAGTTGACTTTTTCTATACTCTGTATTTTGAGTCTGCAGAAAATAAAGTATTATTATTATTAGAATATTATCGTAGAAAAAAACTTGTCTTGTTTGTAATTTCATTATATTCTGTATTTGCTTAAATGCAACCTTGAGTACTGTCTTATTATAACTGGAGTTTCTGCGGCAAAACTTCTTATGGTCAAGATTACGAGTATCCTATTATTCTCGTTCCAATGATTCGTGAAATCAGGTCTAGGTCTTGTTTTGTTTTGCTTGTTTGTCAGATTTTGTTATGCAATGCAGCTTATTAGAATTTGAGTTAAGATGGCAAGAACTTATGACAAACTTTACTTGTTTAAGTTTATACCACAATGTTTTTATTCGGAAGATGAGTACTCTTCGTATGTATGTTATTCGGAACCAGAATAATTATTGCAGAAAACAAGTTTAGAATTGAATTAAATCTATTTGTTGAGTAAAAACATATTGAATTATTTACAGATCCTTCAATAAACTTCTCGCAAGATCTAGTTTAGTTGTGTATAAATAATTTATTATAGTATTATAAAGTATAATTGTGAGATAAAAATGAAGAATGTGACTTCAACTCCTCTGTTTGAAAACAAAATAAGCTTAACATCTACGTCATGTAATTTAAAATAATTATTTGTATATCAAGGCCGCGAAATCTCTCTTTAGCGTTTCGAGAAACAAATTGTCGCCAAGGCCACTTGCAGCCAACGCCAGGATAATATTAAACGCGATAAAGGATATCGCGAACAACGTGTATATGTACACATTATTTTTTGAGCAAGCGTAAAAAATATGTAATTACAAATTTTATTGTATTTAAACAGATTAGTTTATTTAAATAGACGATTTTGGAATTGACATTTGATAAACAAAACAATTAGTTTTGTAAAAAAATGTTGAACTGAGATTAAATAATTACTAAAATATCTATTTTCAAATATTTATTGTATTTATGTAAAAAAAAAACCAAACCAAGAAACTTATTGTTGTCATATTTTAGAAACGTCAATTCTCAAATGTGAAAGTGAATTTTAATGTACGAGCCCAACCCCAAATGTATTCGTACCCTATGAAAAAAAAATATTAACAGTAAGAAGAAATAAATTTTTAGATTAACAATAATTAAGACTATATTTGGGAAATTTTTATTTTATGTATTAATAAAATATACTGGATTTAAATATAATGTTATTACCTAAATTTATCATTTTAAAAATCAGAAAAATATTATTAATTAAAATAATGCGTTTATTAAACGATAAATAATTAGGAGATATTAACTAACACTATGATTAAATAATTATAAACACTAAGAATATTATTGAATACTTAAACACTAAGATCATTTATTTAAACAATATTTATATCACTATATTTATTTATATAACTACATTTATTTATGTTAACAACTCGTAAAATGTTTATTTATATCACCCACTGTTCATTGCTCGTTGCTTCTATATATCAGACTATGTTCGCTGGCTTTGGCGATGGGTTTATATAGCGCGATGTCCTTCTAGAACTTTCTGACGCCACAATGACATTGAATACAAAGGATCCAGGTCATCGGTGTAATTAACACGTCTAGCCGTATGTGTATTTCCGTCGCCGGGGATTACGTCATCGCTCGGGAATATTCTACCAGTAGCGGCGCCAAAATACTCTTTAATCAGGGGCGCCCGTTATAGTATTATTTACTGTTGGAACGAAAAAAATTGGGACTTGTCTTTTGTCATATATTTGCTTATAGATTATTGTTTAAATGAGAAATTTAGTTAATACCATTGTATTTAAATCCAGTACACTTTATTAATACATAAAATAAAATAAAAATACCCAAATATAGTTTTAACTATTGTAACCTAAAAATTTACTTTTTATTGCTGTTAATATATTTATTTCAGAGGGAACGAATACATTTGGGATTGGGCTCGTACAAGTTGTAAATGCATCCTTGAAAAAAAAACTAGTATAATTTAAATTGATTTTTCATGTAACTAAAATCAATTTTGTATTTGCTTTGAATATTTTGTACAAAAATTAAGTTTAAAAAGTATTTAAATTATAAATTATTGCAACGAATATTACAAAATATAATCCTATTAATAAGTTAACAAACTGCTTTAATAAAATACATATAAAATAAATGGTAATTACTCTTGTTGAGAGCTTATGTTAAGCTCGTTTCTATCTTGTTGAAGCTTTCTGAAAGTTGTTAATTTCAAGTCAACTTACACGGTCTTATTGTTGTTTCAAATCACTTTACACAAGGCAGCTCCATACTCTGAAATTATTATGACCAAATGGGATCACAGCCGTAAAGTTCAATTAATATCTGTGATGAGAAGATTATTATTTTCGAACACAATTCGTTTCAATAATTAAATTTACTGTTGTTATTTTCGATTCAAATATTAATGTATAGGTAATCCATTATAAATAATCTGACATTAAGCTATTTTATAAATGGTAGTTATAAGTGTAGTGACGTCGGGATGTATTCAGGCTGGGCCGGGCCGGACTTTGAGGTTTGGATTGACTCGACCCGAGAAAAAAAATGCCGGTCCGATTCGACAAAAGTTTGCCGGCTCGACTCGAAAATTGACTCGAAATCGGGCTTGGCCGGGTTAAAGCTCGAAATTGAGTGCAGCCGGCATTCCTAATTTTGATTTGATGTTTAGTTTAACTTTTTTGTGTCACTTAAAAAAAAACTTGTACGACCATTTACGTTAAAGGGTTTATTTAACCTTTTACTCATTCAGTGAATTTTGTGATTTCATTACCTGAACTTATCACAATAGCATTATTATGATTAATGAAAATAACTAAAAATTGTTTTATTTATTTATTAAGATGTGAAGGACGTTATTAAATCATTTTTATTCTTATTAAATCGATCCATTTTCGTTAAAATTTTATGGAAAATTTTTTTTGGGCCGGGCCAAAATAGAAAGTCCGGCTTGCCTTAACTTGGCCAAATGATTGGCCCGATTCGGCCTAAAAATATACATCTTGCTGGATCTATGATCGACTCGAAATTGAGACAAAGACAGACAATATGCCATAGCGGTTGATAGACGTAGAAATATGTATAAACTCCGGCCATAATCACTTCTCAATATCTTTTCTCCAAAACATTCAACTGAGGAACTTTTGGTAAAAGTCCAATTATGTAAATGAGAGTTACATACAGCGACGTCTACTTTCAAGGATACCAAAGAGTTTGTTAAAACTATTTATCGCAAAAAGTATCTAAAACTGTGTCCACATTACGCAAACATTTGACAGTAAACATTATGATAAACATTTAACAAACACACATGTCAAATGTTCGGTACACATTTGATAAATGTTTGGCATGTTTGCGAAACATTTTTGTAAGTTCGCTAAAAGTTTTTTTATGATAAAAATATTTCCCGCGATTTCTCCTGGTTTCAATTTATCGTCTAAAAATGCAAAGGATTTAAACGTGATCCATAGATTTTTTTTGCCTGCCCTCATACCATCTTTTGTCTTTAGTAAGGTGTCTCGCGGCAGTACTGTGTTAACAACGAATTTAATTTTTTATTAATTTGTTCTGGAGTTGATGCGGGCTTCCACAATTTCCAGCACGGCGCCCGACTTCTTAATTTTATCTGTATAACTTCATTCTCGCGGATTCCACAGCATCATATAACTATCATATAATTTGACGAACTGTATCGTTTTCTCTTGGTCCCATCTTCCTTCAGCCATGGTTACGGCGTTTTGGACTCGCTTGCAATGCAAATAATATTGTAATTCGACGCAACAAACACTTGAGAAACACTGCATGTTTTTCTCAGCGACGGAACTTTTACAAACTTTTGAATTAAAACAATTCTGAAAATCTATTACACAAAACACGTCCATACGAGACAAACGTTTAACAAACGTTTGCTAAACATTTGCCAAACGATTAGCAAATGTTTAGCAAATACTTCACAAATGTTTAGCAAATTTTTGTCAAACATTTTCTTAGTGGAGACGGAGACACACCTTTAGTCACAAGTTATTATATTCTAAAGTTTGAGTATTTCTACAAACACGCCCTATAAAAATTAATAATCAAACTTTATTTTTCTCTTAATATCCAGTAAATATTTGTCTAATATTTAAATATGATTCTAAGTTAAATTAAGTTACAGAAATCTTTAAAAATAAGGAAGCTAGAAAGTTTTTTACCTCTCGCTAAGAGAGGCACGATTTAAGGTCCATAGAAGCAGATTTTAAGATTTTTTCAATGATGTCTGTATGTGTGTGTGTTTGTGTGTGTGTACGTGAGTGTGTGTGTGTATGTGAGTTACATTGTAGGAGGCACGATATCTCAAATTCTATAAGACTAAAGACCTGTTTGACTACAGATTCCTCAATCTAACATAAATGGGGAGAGTTGAATAGATTTTGGTATCAAAACCAGAAGTAGTAGTATCTTAAAAAAAATTCTAAATATTATTTTTTTGATTTTTTTTATTATTAGTATTAAAGAACGTAAAATTCTCTATTCGATACATTTTAAAATTTTATTGTATCTTCTATATATTGAGATAAAAAAGTAATATATAAAATAATTTGTTGTAATAAAGTTAAGAGTCTAAACAACTCCATAGTAACCATCAGATGTTTGTAAATGACAGAAAAATATCAGTGTCAAAAACTAACAGTAGTGCATGAACCTATTTGGGCGGTATTGGCAGCTCATTTCTAAAACTTGACCTTAAGTCTATTTTAACTAAACACATGACAGTGGATAAGAACCGATTCAAAATTTGTCATAGTACGAATATGGTTTTATGTAGATTTTAGCTGAAACTAAATCTTATAAATTTATTTTGGCAACATAGTAGTAAAACGTCAAATTACGCTGTTACGTTAAATGGAGAAGTTTAACTGACATTATGGAAGAATTTTTCTGTGATATTGGTAAGTTTACTATTTCTTGTTGTATAACAATAATAACAATTAAATATTTAAAATTATAGCTATATACATATACCCATCAGAAATCCCGTCAAGAAATTGAAAGAAATTCGAACATTTGGAAGTATAGGAGGAATCTTCCTCAAAAAATAAATTTTAAATTATAAAAATAATTTAAACATAAAGAAAAGACGTGAGAAATTTATAGGGCGCGAGCAGTCATGTGAGTTTGTTGGATTTGACAAGCAAATATGGGGGCCCGAGTTAGAATGACAGTTAGTAATTATGTACATAGATGTCAAGTGTCCATTTTCCATCCCAAATTTCATGATATTCCAATTCCATCTGGTTTATTTTCCTCGACAAGTAAATTCCACATTCCTGGTGACAAATTAACCACGTGAAAAATTATGACATTTGACATTTATGTAAATAATTACTGTCATTTTGACAAGGGCCTCCATATCTGCTTGTCTAGGCCAAGTATGACACACTAACTAGGTGAATTTAGAAAATCTTGAAATTTTTATTGAAAAGTTCTGACATTTGACATCTATGTACATAATTACTAATTGTCATTCTGGCACGGGCCCCCATATCTGCTTGTCAAGGCCTACAATGTCACATGACTGCTCGCGCCCTATACTTATGTAACCAAAACAATTTTTTATTATTATCTTAAATTCAAAAAATAGAATAAGGTTATTTTTGCCGAAGCTCCTCAATTGTAAATAACTATGTTATTACGAAATAATGTTTAATTTTTATAATTAAAAGCTATAATGGTTGATTTTTATATATCATAAGCCATATATTGAAATATGGCATGGCCACATACCCTATTACGCAAAATAGAAAAAATACAAACTATTTTAATTAAATTATTCTACCCTCTAATTTATAACATTGATTAGTGATGAGACGCATTTGTAATTATTTTAAATCACTAATTTTTGCATCAGTTCTAAAAATGGATTTCAACTGACCTAGTTTTTACTGCACCCTGCCTATTGTAATCACATTTTTTCCTGGAAATAATATTTTTAGTAAATTCGCTTTATTCTTTTGTCTTTTATGTACTGTACAAAGTTGTAACGAATGAAATATATCTTGATTATCAGTATCATTGAAATTTATCGTACGAACTTGACAAGAAACATAAAACATCATTTAATTTTTAATGTGTTTTACCCACAAATTTTGTACTAAGCATACACATTTCTATAAACTTAAATAAGCTTCTTCAAGTTTAAATTATATTACAAATTAGCTCCATCTTAGATTAGTTACAAATTAGATAAATACTTTCAGTAAACCGGAGAAGCGATTCAAAAGTGGGTAGCGTTCTCTTAGCAACTTAAATGATACTGATAAAATACCGGAAGTGTTATCACTTTTGTTTTCTGCGCTAATTATGAAAAATGAGCCGGAAGATATTTTATGAAGTACAGTGACACTGCATCAATTAATATAACAATTGTTTTATTGTCGAGGTAAAATATTAATAAATACTAATGGTAAAAAAATTGAAAATATTGAAGGGTATTTTAGATAATCATAAATTAAATAAATGTATTATCTTACTACATACAAAATATGTTATTTTTACTATCAAAAAACTGAATCATTTAACTTCAAAGCTATAAAAATGACAACAAAAAATATTTATGATTTTTAAATGAAAACTTGTGCCAAGCCCAATGTTGTGGCAATGATATAAGGTGCTATAAAATTTAATGAATAGTTCAAATATAACGATAGAGACAGTTTCATGTGAAAGGATTAATATAATAAAAAGGATATACATATCAAAATTTCTCATTCTGCTTACATCGTTACATCATGAATGTTTATCTCACATAGACAAAGTCTAAAAGATACTGTGTATAATATGTTCTGTATAATAAAAAAATCTGATGTGGCCAGCACAATACCTTCCGTCATTCGCAATCCTGTATATTATGTACAAATTCCATACATAAATTTTCTTGCAAAAGATTCTAAATTTCTAGTAAAATTATTTCATAAACAAAGTATGCAAATGGCCCTTGGCACTCGTATCTTCTTCTTTAGCTTTTCCCATTCTTCTTCCAATATATATATCCTCATGACATGTTTAGATAATAGAATATTCTTTTTTTTACAATAACATTAAATGTGTAAATAATATTTAACAGTGTTTTTTCAAGAAAAACTGTTAAAATCTTCAAATGAGGGTACTTCCGGTTGACCAATTATAACCAAAATTTAATCAAGTCTGCATATGGTGTAAGGAAGACGAATACGTAAGAATTGTAATTTTTGGAATTCTAGTATTGAAGATATCGCGGCCGGAACCGCGGTCGCACACACACACACAAACACACACACACACACACACGCATACAGACAGCATCGTAAAACTAGTAAAATCGTATTGTAGGTACCCTAAAACGTGCTTATTCATTGAAAACTCACCACCGAATTTTTTGACCAAAGGCAATACCTTCCTTAGCTAGAAGTGACGGAAGGTAAAAATGGAAGGGGAACAAATTATTAATATAAAAATCTGATGTGACACATTATCCTCCTTCAGTTCTTTGTATTTTGCACAAATTCCATACAGAAAGTTTTTTTTTTCAAAATATTCTATATTTCCAGTATATTATCTTTCGTCTGTTCTATATATTTTGTACAAATTCCATACAGCAAGATTAGCAAAATATTCTATATTTGCAGTAAAATCATAACTCTAACATATTATGTTAATTGCACTCGACACTGACATCTTTCAATTAGAATTTTGTAGCTGTTTCCATGGTTATAGCATAGCTGGCTGCTTTATGAAATTTAATTCCTTTATAATTTTTTAACTCTATCCATTAAATATGAAATATAAAATTAATCAATTCGTATAGAGAATGAAATATTGTTTAGTTTTGCACGAATTAATAACTTTT
The DNA here is from genome assembly GCA_951394225.1 of Harpalus rufipes. Classification (NCBI taxonomy): domain Eukaryota; kingdom Metazoa; phylum Arthropoda; class Insecta; order Coleoptera; family Carabidae; genus Harpalus; species Harpalus rufipes. The sequence goes on along the minus strand of OX596279.1, from coordinate 21,148,790 downwards.
TCATAAATGATTTTTTTCTTTATCTATATACAAGTTTCATTTAAAAAGAAGTATTGTTACAGTTTATTTTTATCTATACTTAAACCAATAAATGACAATATCTTAATTATTTTTCTATTTAATATGATCTTGGCAAAAATGTTAAATTCGGATGTTAACACATTTATGGTAAAGAAGTTTTAAAAAGTCTAACTTCATCATGTCACATCAACAAAAGTATTAAATTAATAGAGTCTATAATATTCTTTACCAATGTTACCGGTAATTTTCCAATACATTAGTTATAAATAATTCTACATTCCAATTTACCGGTAGATAATTTTAAATCCTAAGGCCCACTTTTACCTCCTCTAGTTAAAGTAACAGATAGTGAAAACCAATTTTTCTTACCATCTTTGTTAGACCTAACTAGAAGTTGAAACTGTTGTTCGATATCGCTTCTAAACTTCAGTTCAATTCTTAAATAATTGTTAATAAACTGTTACTAGAAGTGATAGGATTGAGCCTTAAACGAACATCAAAAAGTAAAAAGTAATTAATGGTAGCTAAATTAGTAGATTATTTTTAATGTAATTAAAAATGTAACAAACATGTTAAGTAAATTAAATTGAAAATGCTTTATAGTTTTTGTTTGGGAAGCTTTTAACTGATTTTATTATGTACAAATTAATGAGATAAATGTAAACATAATAATTGTAAAATGTACAGTCAACCGTTTTGGATTGTTTGTTTATTCTAAAAATTTATTTACATAATTACACTAACACATGTTTCTAATTATATACATGTGACATTTTCCCAAATAAATTACCGTGTTAGAATAATACTAAACAATATTTGCCCATTTATAAAATCCTTTGAAAAATCGCATACAAATTTTCATATTTACATATTTTGACCTAGTTATTTTATATGAAATCCCTTTCTCAATATTTCTTTTCGATCCGGCTTTGTCCTCGGAAATTTTAGAAGTCGCAAATATTTCCTAAATCTTCTTTGGTTTGTAACTTTACCCTTGACATTCTCAACTTCTCAAGTTAAAGAATTTAATTTTGCAAAGAGCTCATGCAAGAGTGAATACCACTTTAAGGTATAATATATTACAATGCTCATTATTCACAAACTAACTCATGTTGAAAATGAAAATTCCATATAAATTTGGATATATTGAATCCTTGCTCATTTCCCAACTTTCATAAAAATATTTTAATAAATATTCGTAAATCAAGTTATTTAAAAGAAACCTTTCGATTTTTAGCTTTTTTAATATCAAAACATTCAAATTCATTGTCAGTGAATTTCGTTAATAATAAATATTTTCTTAAGTGTTAAAGATAAAATTAAACATTTTTTAGAATACGCAATACATAAAATTTTCATGTTAAGAAACTTTAAAAATAATTAGGTGTTAACCATTACTCGAAAGTTCAGTCAAACAGCATTTCTTCTTACTACCAACCGAATAATTATTCGGTTATCGTTTTTTAGAGCAAATGGATGTGTGTATGCTCTGAATTTTTTGGTACAATGTTTAATAAATTAAATGAATGTTTTGTACGAATGTATTTTGTGTACATAAATTGTAACAATTTGTAAGATCTTACTACCCTGAAGAAAGTGCATGGGTGCACCGAAACGTTGGTAGTAATAAATGTTGTTTGACTGAACTTTCGAGTAAATGTTAACACCTAATCCACATCACAGTAGAGAAATTTACCCACAATTTAAAAATAATGTTTAATAATTATACTACGAGTAATATACGGGGTGTAGCAGCTAAACGAGCTACCTCAAATAATTCCTATATTATTAAAGATACAATAAAATACTATAAGACAATCTTATAGAAGACAAAGGGAGACATCAGATTACAGAAGAAAATATATATTTTTTAAACCATCGGTTCCCAACTTAGAACAAGTTATATTTTTTTTAATGAGATATCTATTTTTTCGGCCCATTCGATAGAGTATTTTTTTCTGAATTCAACCATATAATCATTTTATATCCTTACATGACAAAAAAATCTGATGTGGCCAGCACATAACCTCTCGCCGTATATTTTACCTGGCTCTATTCATAAAGCAAAGAATATTTTTAGAAATACAAATAATATATTCATATAAGTCTATAACGTATAAACTATGACTCAACATAAAACAATTTTCACATATACTTACAAAATCTATAAGATATTTTACCATAAATTATGTACAATAAATTACAAAGTAGAGTTTACTATATATACCTGCTGGTAACACGGATTTTCAATTCGAACAACGTTATTATTTACTTTCTCTTCATATTCTTCTAGTAAAAACATTAATTTTGGGCGGCTAAAATGTATAATCTGAATTGTGCATCTATTCTTACATATCTTCTTTCACATTTTATTTTTTCATACATGCTGTATCTAAATAACACTAATTCCCATTAATAAAGTGATGGATAGATTGCACTCCGATTATTTTCTTATAACGATGTGTAATTTTGTCAATATTTACAACTTACTTGAGAAGAATTTGATAGCTTTTTCGCAGTTCAATGTTACTCCAGCTACAGTGCTGGTGTGCATTGTCCCATAATGTTTAAAACAAATTTAAGTCCTTCAACTTAGACTTGTCACCTCCATAATAGTCACAGATCAAGAATTAAGAGATTCTCCAAGTACATTTTTCTTTCATTACCCATTATTTCGATGAGATACATTTTTTTCTGTATTTTACGTTGCAGAGTGGAGACCATTAATAGTATTTCTGAAGGGTATGTGTAATATACCTATAATTTTAAATATTTAACTATAAATACAATAAGAAATAATATAATGTATGTACTTCCCAAAAAAAATCTTCAGTAATGTCTACGGATTTCTGACAGACATTTATCTCTCAGTTACAAACATTCAAATTTTCAACTATTTTTCATGGCATCCTTTCGGTTGTAAAATTAATTACAACAGATTATTTTATATATTATATTCCTTTTATCTCTAAATCTATAAAATATATATAAAAATATTTAAATGTATCAGAAAGAGAATTTATTTTTCTTTAATATTATCAAGAAAAATTTTCAAAAAATAATATTTAGAAGATTTTTTTTCAAGAATCTTCTACTTCCGGTTGTCTAATTATTACCAAAACCTATATCCAATACCTCTCTTAGCGAGAGGTAAATATTGAGAGAAATTCAATTGAAATTTAAATAAATTTGATTTTTAAAGATATTTTTCAGTAGGCTATGTATAGAAAAATTCAGCTTAAATTAAAAAGAACATAAATATTTAATAATTTTATAAATACTGTTTTATTTGATTTCCATTCTATATAATTCAAATTGGCAAATAACAGTTTTAGTTTTTCGTACATAGCCTATTGAAAAATAGCTATGAAAATCAAGGTTATTTAAATTTCAATAAAAATTTTCTCTCAAATTTTATTATGTAAGGATATAAAATGATTATATAGTTAAATTCAAAAAAAAAAAACTTTATCGAACGGGCCTAAAAAATATATACCATCTCATTTCAAAAATATAACGTTGTGTTGTAAGTTGAGAACCATTGGTTTAAAAAATATTTTCTTCTCTTTTCGGGTGTCCCCCTTTGTCATCTATAAGATTGTCTCATAGTATTTTATTGTATTTTTAATAATATAGAAATTATTTGAGGTAGCTCGTTTAGCTGCTACACCCTGTATACCTACCTAGCGGGTGTTGACTGCGACACCAGAGCATAGGACTGTAACATGTAAAATTATACTTTCGAAATTTCGTGCTTCCCTAATTATTTTTAAAAATCAAAATTGAAACATAAATTAACAAATGTTTGACGTTTTACCTGTCAAGTTAAGTTAATATATTTTTATTTAGTATTATTTGTAATGTCTGTTCAAGCAAACAATTATCTATTAATTTAAATAAGTAATTTTTCTCTTTCGTAAAAGTTAGAAATAATAAGAATTATAATAATAATAAAAACCAATTAAGCTAGCTTGACAGATAAATCGACAAGATTTGTTTATTTTTAGTGTTAATTGACTTGACCTCGCGCCAATTCCATGTTTAAAATAGCAACGAGCTTTAAGTAAAGTATTACTTCCGGTTGGTAGTTTGTAAACAAAATCTAACTTATTGTTCCAATAAATAGAAATCTGTAATACGAAATTCTAGATTATATTTTGCTTTACTCTGAAAATCTGTTAAGAGCTCCAAGTTTAGTACCACATCCTGTTTATCATACATAGTAAAAATTCCAATATGTTGTTTCCAATCATATACGAGTTTTAAATACCAAATTTGACAAATTTTGGACCATATTTGGAATTTTTGGACCGTATATAGGTTGGCGGAAGGTAAAACATGAGAGTAATTCATGATAATATACTCCTAAATTGTTTAGTATATAAGAAAGAAATTTGGATGGTAAACTTTTGGGACCTTTATGAATCATATATAAATAGGTCTATGTGAAGCAACTTTTAATTAGATTCCGTTAATTTATTAATGCTGCAATTCTCATGAGGGAAGAGTGGAATACCATATATAATGCGTCGGGAAGTTTGTTTTAATAAATTAACGAAACTTAAATGAAAGGTTGTTTTATTTTAAATATGAGGTAGAATTATGAAAATTATATTTGCTTGTTTATTAATTTATTATGCTAATATTTGGTAAATTGTGGTTTTAAATAAAAAGGGTAATTACTTCTAAATAGTGCAGAAAATGGAAAAGTCTAGCGGTTGTATTGATTTTGTTAAGTAATTAAATACGCATAAGTTAAAATAACACATTTCATTTGGCAGAAAATGTTATGTTCCTAATAATCTTGACTTAATGATGTCGATAAAATTTGTGAAAATTGTTTGGCATTATTTGTCTAGCTTCACTCGCTTCGTGCAGTCGATAAACTTTCCAGCTAACCCTGTAGCTTCTAAATTATAAGCTAACTAAAAATCGCCTGATCAGCTCAGTGCCTTTCTCTTGCTTTTATTACGTCTACCGTATTAACGTAGCTAAGTTGAGTAAATGTTTATTTATTATTTGCAATATTGCAATATGCTACTCGTACGTTAACATTAAGTTAGGATAATAGGAATGTCCAAGTTTTTTTTTTATTTTTTAATATGTTAATCTGTACATAAAAATATTAGACACATTTTATATTTTAGCCGAAAAATTTCAATAAGAAAAATATTAAAGTTTCAATAAATGAAGATCGAGAAAAATAAACGGCGCGTGTGTCATTTACATTTCTAGAGCGAACATGGCGAAGGCGTAGCTTGCGCGTTCGAACAACCTTTAGCCAATAGAATTTTCCAATGTCTATCACGTCACAAATATGGTTGATACTGAATTTTATGCGCTCGATTTAAATATATTAGTTTAATTTTGACACTTGGATAATAAAAATCAGAAAATTAACAATTATATTCACTTTAGTATTACTTTATACATGATGAACATTGATATCCAATAAATATTTTTTTAAAAGTCGTAGATTTGGTAACCCCTATTATATAGATAAATTTGTGTTATTAATTATATCTTTATCAATGTTGCGGATGTAACAGTGGTTGGTGTTATCAATCTGACGGTTATGTTGTTACGAATATTAGGAAATAGAATTGTTAGACAGAATGCTGGCCGATTGAATGGCATGTATACACCTCAACCACTAAGCCAGAGGAAATGAACAAGAAATTTTCAAACCATCTTTAAAAATAACAGAATTGGTGGCGGAAATTAATATTGAAATTAAAGTTCCAAGAATAGTAAGACGTCAAATTTACAGAACGAACATGGTACTAAAGACGACAGAAGATATTTTAGATTAACCATTTTCAATCTGTACTTGAATTATTCTCTGCTAACTTCTGTGACAAGGCGAGGGCTAGTGCAATAACAAATAAATAACTTTTTTCAACCTTTTCTGAATTATCGTTTCAAGAACAATATTTCAACTTTGTTATCTTTCTTAGTCAAAATTCTGTTTAGAAATAATTATTATTCTTCTATTAACAGATAGTTTAAACACAGATGTGTTTAGTTATATGCCAGCGCCCTAGACATTTATTTGTTGACAATTAAGTCTAGAAATTATTGCAAGACCTACATGCAAGGTTGATATGTTGTTATGGATGCCGTACCATGCACTCTGTCACCTGTCAGATAATCCTCTCAACGAAAAAGATAACGTAGTAGTAGTAGTAGTCTCGAGTTTTAATTTTAGGCGCAGGTTAAACACTAGCCCGCTGAGTTATAATGTACCACTTTAATATTTGTTTAATTATGTTTAAGGTGTATCCAATCTTAAATAATAAGTTAATTAAGTTTAAATATTATGTGTAAATAAAAACGGTTAAAAATCTCGAAGTATATCCGTATAATAAGTATAAGTGTTCATCATCTATCATCATAAATATCCAAGTGACAGTGTATGTGTTCCCTCCTCAATAAAGAAACGGTGATAAACCATTGACGTCCATCAGTTATTGTAAAGTTTCATCGTTGGTGAAACATCATCTTTGGTAAATCAGGAAATGCAACATTATGAGAAGCAGCATTAGCTTCGGCGGCCCTCCGCCCTCGTGTTACAATTCCTTGGAATTACATTCTAAGCAACAGTGTTGCGTTTTCTATTTCCCGTTTACACTCTTTTAACATGAATAAGTTATAATATTGATTTAATTTTACAAAGAAAATTTGAGAGAAATATTGCATCGAAATTTCAGACTCTGAGTACACTTGTTGAAAGCTAATGCCCGATTGCAGTAAAGTTCATCAACACTTTGTTTAATTAACGGATCATCAAAACGAACAAATGCAACGCAATTTTTTTGACAGCAATGATTCGAATTTGTTCATTTTGATCGTCCGTTAATTAAACAAAGCGTTGATGAACGTTTCTGCAACCGGGCATAAAGTACTTAAAAGTTGAAAGTATTCCAGAAAGTGTGGATTTTATAGGACTGATTTCCAAAGAATGCGACTTTTTTCTGCCATGAAAACCGTATTTAAAGTTTATTTTTTATTATGTCACCGACTATCTTCTCAGGTCCAGAATAGAGTAAAATTGGCTGTCATTTATAATACGAGTGCACTGAAACAAAGAGAGGAGAAAGTAAAGATAAGTTTTAGGATAAAATTTTGATATTTAATTTTTCTCCTAGAATAAAAATTGTGCACGATAAATTCTGGACACCTAAATATTGTAACACGAGGGGGGTGTTACAGAGGCTCTAATAATGGTTTTGTACTTCTTTTACCAACGATGACCACTTGTTCTAACTGGTGGGCGCTGGATGTTCGACCACCGCTTGTTTAAGGAGGACGGAACACAGACACAATTGCACTTATGTAACTTTGATGGCCGACGAACACTTGAATACACTTATATTATGGACACAGACATTATTTGGATTTAACTAGCTTCTTTATTTACATGGTTTTATTTACATTTAAACTAACTTATTATTAATGATTACACTAAACATAATTAAACACATAAACTAAATAGTTACGTTTTACATTGTAACTGCGCAGTAGCGTCCACTACGCGCTCAAACTAAAACCCAAGACTACATCCCTTCACACTGAGTTTCTAAGACCGATTACTTTAAAATAAAACGTTACTTTAGTGACAGGCTTATTACTGAGGGGTTGAAGAGGGTATCATATGGCAGCCATATCAAAATAACAGCCCTGCACGTAGGCTTGCAATAACTTCTACACTTAATTGTCAACAAATAACTGTCCAATTTCTCTGACAGCTAGACTAAACAGTCAGTTAATAAAAAAAACTATTTCTAAACAGAATTTTGACTAACAAAGATAACAAGTTGAAATATTATTTCTGAAACTATAATTTAGAAAAGATTATTAACGTTACTTATTTGTTATTGCTCGCCTTGTTACAATATTATTGTAACTTTTATAATGTTGTTTGTCAATTTTCGCTTAAAATACATTCAAAGTATACCTATTTATATCTTTATACTATATAACTTATATCAATTGATAAATTTAAAAAATATATTAACTAAGCAAGATGTTCCTAAAAGATTTTTGTACACTTGACAAAATATTCCAAATTTGGTTTTTCAATAACTTGCAAAACTAATGTGTTTACTGAAGCCTATATTGCATAATATTGTGAAATCTTTTGAAGTACGTTTAACAACAGCAGGACAACCTGAAACTGGGAAAATCGCGGGCCGTTAAGTTCTAAAACACATAAAAAGTGGAAATAAATTTTGATAAAAAGTTGGTATGTCCTCTTCATATGTACGGAAAGTATAAAATATGAACAGTTAAACACTTACAAAGTTCAATTAGTTCGAAAACGCAGTGAAAAGCAAAATTTGGCAGCTAAAACCGGAGATCGCAAACTAAACACTGACGTTTTGACAAAAAATTCTAGTGATGAGTGGACGACGAAACATACGATATAGGCGATTTAGAACAACTCCTAGCAAAATATTTCTTTACTTCAAAAAATTTGAATGTTTACGAAATATTTAAAAAAAAATCAAAATATCTATAACAATATCTTGTGACGCAAGCAATTTGTACAGGTGGAAAAAATCAGACTTTTATTGCGACCGGGACCATAATTCAAAATATTTACTGGAAAGAGTGTCTTCCAAAACGTTTGTAGCCTTTTATTACCAATAACGATCCCAAAAAGTATATTCCATTTAATTATCCAAAACTAAGCTCGACTGCAATTGTGAAGCAGAAATTACAAAAGGCTATTAGTGTGGTTAGAGATCTTTTAGGCAACAAGAAAAGATGGAATTCTGCGGCAAAACAAGTTTCAAAGTCATTGTACAAAATTTTATGGCTCCGGTTATTTTATGAAAATAACGATTAAGCTAGATTCAGTTTTTATTAGGTGTTAACCTGCTCGGAATTCAAATTTATAAATATACTTTGCTATAATAGATACACTGAAGTTTTTTGTATTTGAGTTTTTTGGTGTCCCAAAGTTAACGTGCATAATCTTTAGTACTGGGTTTTTGTCAGGGATGCGGCAAATAATTCCACCCGGAAAATTAGATATAACTTTACTAGGTGCTCATAGAATGCCGCCCGCTTTATACCTGGAACAAAACTTATGTCTCGATAATCCTTTTTGAAGAGTAGATATAAGTTTCAGATAATCTGTTTATGAATTTATGTTATCTACAATAAAAGTTATCAAAACTTATATATTTTTCAATTTAAGGTGATATCAGCTGATCTCGAAAAAATAATTGAGGTTTCTATCGAATTCAGTCTTTACGACTATCCTTTAATGAACGCGCCACGGGATGATTTATTACTCCAGCTCATTTTGAAACAAAGTATAATTCACTCTCTCTTTGCAGATTACCTCCCATGGATTACGGCCCGTCGTACAACGACGTGGCTTTGTGGCCGTCGTCGTCTACGACCGTGCGGCCGACAACTCGCGCCGTCGATAAGTACGAGATGATCTGGTGGGCGCAGCTGGCTTGGACCACCGCCTTCAGCTTCATGCTTATCATCGCCATCGGGGGGAACGTCATCGTCATTTGGATAGTCACAGGTGAGCAAGAAATAAAAGCAGTAAATGCTCCACTGAGAAATTAGGGAAACTCATTATTAAATGCCAGAATGACAGTATTACTTTAGGCTCTATTCCCTATTCGAATATTAAAATGTCATTTTTATTATGTTAAATTAGACTACATTTTCTGTTATTTGTCATTCTTAAGCCTATGGGAAGTAAAATACAAATAAATACGTTGTTTTTATATAAATTGCTAATGATATTCTATATCAAACACGTTCATTTATGTAGTTTGATAATAAAATAACTTTGTCCTGATCTCTTTGGTACTTGCTTTATCTAAATCTATCTTTAATTTTTCACTTTCTTGAACTCTGCACACGACACGTGTGATTGTGTAACATTTTTAGACAGGTGGGGTGTGAGATATCCCAATCTATTCTTAGTTTAAAAATGAATTTTATAAATTTTGGAATAATGTTATGAAATTTGTATCTGTAATCTCGTTTGTGAAACAAAAGTTGCATAATTTGCAAAATTGGATTACTTTTATGCCTACCAGACACTCAGACATATGGTCACGAGACGACGAGACCCCATTTTCTTTGAATATTATTATTTTATTTGATAGCTAAATGGATTTATACTATGGTGAAACAATATTCTACATGACATCTTTAAATAAATTTACTGTATATAAGTTTTAATGTCTTCTATAATATTCTAATTTCAAATTAATATAATAGGAGAATAATGACAGTAGTAATTCATTTAAAGAGCCAGGGGGTAAAAATAAGAACATCACAAAATATGTATTTTTACCTCCCGCAACCCTTGGTAAGGGAGGTATAGGGATCCTGCTAAAAATCGAGATTTTGGTAAATGATCACGTTTTAAGGTCCCTAGAATCCATTTTTAACATTTTAACGATGATGTCTGTGTGTATGTATGTATGTATGCATGTGTGTGTGTGTGTGTCTGTGGATCCTCTTTACGCTCTAACTTAAATACTATCGTTCAAAAAAATTTGAAATCTTAAATTTCTACCTTATTCTAATATGGGAAGAAGCCTTTAGATTTGGTGACAATCGGATAACTGGAAATGGCAGTTTACTTAACGCTCAAAATAGTTGTTCTTCAAAAAATACCATGAAATGTTATTTTTTCGCAATTTGTTATTATAAAAATTAAAGATTATTCCATCTTCCACAGGTTTGCATTAATAATTTTTCTATATGGATAAATTTATAAAATAATATAAAAAAATGCTACAAACACAACTCCCTGGTTACACAGTTCAGTTCAAATGTATGTATCATTTCAAATTATTAACGCTAACATTTTCAAAAGAAAATTGTAAATAGAACAAGAGTTACATGGAAAGGAACTTAATATACATAATTTCAAATTAATAATAATGTTTTAAAACGAAAATTGTGAATAAAACAATAGTTATATAAAAAGGAATTCAATATACATAATTTCTAGTATTAGTAAATATACAGGTATTTATTAAGATAAGAAAATAAATATATTATCACAGCATATTACCCATTGTTGGATTTGCTAATACACAGATTGTACACAAATTTCGGTAATGATGATGACATATTTGTATCGTGCGGGCGTTTGCCATGCGTTACCTCACGGGTACTCATTTTTGGTGTGGAGAGTGCATCACAGGGGTTAGTTATGTGCTATTTAAAATTTGAAATATTTGATAGTAGGAATTAAATCCGGTTCCCCAGATTCTCTAACAGACACGCGGCCATTAGACCCCATAGGTATATGTATTTAAATTAATAAAAATTAAATGGTCGGAGGTTTTGTGTTGGCCACATCAGATTTTTCGGTACGCGAATTTTAAAGTTTGAAACCCCATATAATTTAAAATAATAAAATATTAAACCTTTTCTTCACTTATTATTTTATTGTAAAATGCACATTTCGACTACTATGTAGTCATCATCAGTTACGTACTAATACATGAAATTAAAAATCCAGCTTATATGTATAGCAGTACTCTTGCTAATGGCGATAAGTATAATTAGGAAAATCCCTTGGAAAAGCAAAAGTGCCGATAGGGTTTTTCTTAATTTTACAGAGTTTACAAGTACCGCTGAAACAAAATTTGAACAACATTGTTATTTAACAAAATTATTATCTAAAGGGGATAAATCTGTATTTAAGAGAGAATCTGAGAATATTTTCATTTGAATAGCTTCGAGCATGTTTATTTTTTACATTTTATAGTAAAGTAATAAGTGAAGAGAAGATTTAACAGTATATTATATTACATAGTTCTTCACGAAACTCAACCCGTTTTACGCATGTATTTTTTTTGGAATGATATAGTGTATTTAATCTTAGACCAAAACTTTGGTAATTTGACTATCGAATCTACTAGGCAAAAAGGATGAAGCTCCATGGAATCACATATTTTAGAAATTCAACGTTATGCTAGTTTTAGTAGGAAAAAATAATTTAGTTACAAAAACCTATTTTTTTATTCAAATTTATGAATATTAGAGTAAACAGAAGTGATTATTTTTTTTCATCATTGGATATGGGATTATGATACAATGTAAGCTTGAGCTTTTTCAACGCAGAATTTCGAAAGCTTAAATTCGCATATAACTTGTTTTCGAATTGGTTCTGAAACGTTGATAGAACATTTCAAATGTTTACAGGAATAATCTTCACCAGTTTCATAACTTTGCAGTCTGAGCTTCTTCGCTACATCAGTCATTCGTACAAACTTTTTGCGGCGTTTGGTGGTTTTATTAATGCTACCCTTATTTAGTAAATAGATTTTTATTTAACTCAGTGGTTAATTTTTAGCAATTGGTAAATTTGTATCCAAAAGATATTGATTTGACAAATAAAATTCCAATTTTTTGTTATATATCAGCATACTTAGGTTAATTTTTTTAACCAGTTGCTGAAAATTATCCACTGAGTTACAAAATAGGCCCAATTATCATCAGATAACCACTGATACCACTCTGAACTTAACAAATCTCACATTGAACAGAAATCACCTGACCAAGCTATTGCTTGCGCATATGGCTGTCGAATGGACATTCATCTTTTTATACTCCGACGCTTGGACCTTCATCGTTTTTAACTCTTGTATTGCAATTTCTAAGACCTGTATCGTAAGACTATTACCGTTTTTGCCTCCTTTAAATATGCCGTTTGAAAGCGCCACCTTCAATCTATAAGTAGTACCAATCACCTAATTTATCGTTTTTTCCCCGGCTCTTCATTTGTAATACGAGGGTGGTTTGAAAAGTCCGTGCAAAGTTCGAGAGATGGCAACACTAGTACGTATAGAGGTTATGTTTAGTTAGTGAAATGTCTTGGAAGAACGTTCACCAAGTTTCAACCAGATCGGTCTATTTCTCTGTATTTGACGTTCGTTTAAATTGAAAAAGTCGAGTGATTTTCAAAAAAGGGAAGATAAAGAATGTCGTTTGTTGATCAAACATTATTTTATGAAAGGCAATTCGCCTCAGAAGACTAAGGAGAAGTTTGGTAAACATTATGGTGAATCTGCACCTTCGATTAGAACAGTTTATAAGTGGCGCTAAACGTCTTGGACGCCCTATCGAGGTCACTAGTCCAGAATAATGCTCATCGACTATTTGGAAAAGGGTAAAACTATAACAGGTACATACTATTCATCGTTATTGGACCGTTTGAACACCGAACTACAAGAAAAACGTCTACGATTGGTCCAAAAAAAGTCCTTTTCCATCACGACAACGTACCAGCTCACTCATCTGTGATTGTAGCCGCAAAATTGATGGAATTAAATTTCCAACTCGTTCCACATCCTCTCTGTTCTCCAGATTTGGCTCCTTAGGACTACTACTTGTTACCCAATATGAAGATATGGTTGGCGGGAAGAAGATTTTATTCAAACGAGGAGGTGATTGCAGAAACGAAAGCCTATTTTGCAGAGTTGGACCAATCTTATTATTTGGAAGGGATCAACAAACTGGAGCAGTGTTGGACGAAGTGTATAAGTCTAAAAGAAGACTACGTTGAAAAATAATAAAAAAATATCCCGAAAAATTAAGTAGTTTTCATTTTTGCGCGGACTTTTCAAACCACCCTCGTATATATTAAGTGAATGAAGTTTGTTTCATATTCCATACTGAACAACTACGTATTAATAATTATTGAAAAAAAAGGTTTGCGTGTATTACAAAGCTATAGGTCCATACGTGACAGGATATATCAATATCCTTTATCAAACTCCATTCTATGGAATTTCTGTCATCATCAATGACATGACAGCCTTTGAAGGGCTAAGTGTGAAGTACCGTATTAAAGCGTCAATTACACGTAAAGATAATTCTGGGAATTCGTTAGTCGCTTCCGAAATTATTTTAACGTGAAATTTGAAAACTATTTCCAATTTTCAAATAGCACAAAAGTGACCTCTTTGATGCATCGTCATTACCGAAATCTGTTAATAAAAGCAGAATTGGCACTCACAAAAATGGGTAATAAACCGTGATAGTATATTTATTTGTAAATACGAGCATAACATTTCATATAACCTCACCATAATTACATAATTCATAATTAATTTACCCAATGGCATTTAAGAATCTTACTTAGTTATCATATATTAATAAGCATACCCTTGTGAACGTGATATACATAAAATCGCTTTTGTATTTCGCTGTATCCCTAATGTAAAATGCAGACCTAAAAGCATTATCATCGTCACAGTCATGTATCATATACCCTTTATAGATGGCTAACGGCCATTATAACGAATTAGACAATTTTGCATCTGGTGGTTGGAAGAAAAACTAATTGTAAAGTAGGCAATCTGCTTCATATAAGCAATATCAAGGAGGACCAGCAGTGCATTGGAATACACTACTTAACAAATATTTTAATGTAGATAAACGTTTAAATAAAATATGACCACAATTTAACGGAAAAAGTTAATTTTCTGGTTTCATCAATTTTTGTTTACATGATGATTGCAATGATTGGTAATAACTTAGCCCAATTCACCGAAGACCATATCTGGAGCAAATTGCATAACTGAATGCACTTTTGAAATGCTTATACTTCAATAAAGAATGAATAATAATGTTGACAGCCGATCAGAATAGCGTAGGAGCAACATAGTCGCAACCCATAGGTTATGGGTTTGAATCCCTCTTAAGCATCAATGTTAGTAAACAACGCTCATCTGTTTATCAACAAACGTCATCATTTTAATTTATTCGAAAGTTCATTTTAACAGCATTTATTCTTACTATACCAACGTTTCGGTGCACCCCTGCACCTTCTTCAGGGTCTAGAACAATTATACAACAAAAATGTAATACATACAAAATAATATGGACATTAACACACTTACAGTAAGATCTTACAAATTGTTACAGTTCATGTACACAAAATACATTCGTACAAAACATTCAGTTAATTTATTAAACATCGTACAAAAAATTCAAAGAGCATACACACATCCATTTGCTCTAAAAAACGACAGCCGAATAATATGGAAAATAGCCGGAAATATCCTGTGTAAGGATACTGGTAACATCATTGATACGGACTCCTATTGGTCGTGTGGTCAGTTTTATCAGTATATGTGTTTTTGTGTTGATGCAATCAACGTATTATTTTGGAATATGTTTCTTGGCACATTATACTCGACTATACAACTCTTCTGAAAATTTACTAATCATATAGCTCACTTTCTTTAGTTACGCTGTATAGAATCGGCTATTTCCGTTGCTAACGTGCGTTTTTTTATTCAGGTAACCGGCTTATATATGGTTAACCGCACGGTAAGCTCGGTAAACGATGTGAATAAAATATGCCCGATTATTACAGACGTTTCTGTCAAATTAATTATTTGACATTTGTCAAATATTTATCTTAGTAGAATAATATATTTTATTTAAAGAATATGAATGTAAAATGAAATAAGTAGACTAAACATGTTACAGCTTCCATTTTTACTTCCTTGTACGTAAGTAAAGGAAGTATTGTAATCGCGAAAAATTTCGGTTTTCAGATTTCAGCGGAAATATCCATTTTGATCATCCCTGAATCCATTTTGACTAATTTCGTCGTGACGTCTGTACGTACGTACGTACGTATCTCGCATAACTCAAAAACGGTAAGCCGTAGAAAGTTGAAATTTTGTATTTAGGACTGTTATAACATCTAGTTTGCACCTCCCTTTCTGGTTATTACACAATTTCCATAAGTGGCACTTTACATGAAGCCTATAATCGATTTTAATGAAAAACTGTTTTAAAATATAATCCAAAACTTTTCAAATTTGGTATACAAGACTTTTATGTCAATCGAAATAACATAATAGATTTTGGTTAAAATAGGCTAACCGGAAGTGGTACATTACTTGAAGTTGTTAACAGTTTTTCTTGAATAAAATGATTTTATTTTGATTTTAGAAATAAATGCTTCAAATAAAAGTTTTAGAGAATTAATTTCTACGTCTAGCACATCAAGTATTATTAAATTAGCCCTTTGTATAAGCGAGATATGTAAATTTGAAAATTATATACTTTTTTGTTTTTGTAATAAAGCTTGCTATGGATTAAGACAAAAAAAATTATAAAAAATGTTCATGTCAAATTACGTTAAATACGTGCAATTTTATGATTCGTACAATAACAAATATTATATTTTTATTGTAAAATTAGTCATATTCATTGTTGTAATCAAATATTTCTTTGTTGTAATCAAAACTCTCTTTAAAAAGAACCGGTTAGATTAATGTTAATTTAAGAATGATAGTAGTAAATGAATTATTTTTTGTTCTATATCAAAATATGTCTCGGGCTTGGCTTAAGTCTGTCAATATTTTGTAATTTAATTATTAAAAAAGTATGTAGTTTAATAATAGTACAAGGAAGTCGTGTGGTGTCCACATCAGATTTTTTACTTTTATTGAAATTGCTTAACTGTCAAAATATCATAACTGTCAAAGCACTAGAA
Source organism: Harpalus rufipes (assembly GCA_951394225.1). Classification (NCBI taxonomy): domain Eukaryota; kingdom Metazoa; phylum Arthropoda; class Insecta; order Coleoptera; family Carabidae; genus Harpalus; species Harpalus rufipes. Next base: position 21,132,253 of record OX596279.1, on the reverse strand, counting down.
AAGGATAGCTATAGTAACCTGGCATGATACCGTGGTTATATGTTTGGCGTAAAGGCAAATAACCAGAATGCTGAATAAAATGCGGTTACCATATAACCGCAGTTAACCGCTCTGAATATATAAATAAATAAATAATAAATTTATTGCCCAACAGAGGTATTTACAGGCAAAATACAAGAATAAATAAAATAATTGACGTGCATATACAAATAATTCATCAAGAAATACATAAAAAAGTGTAATACATATAATATGAAAATTACAAAAAAATATCGGCAAAAACTTTCTCTGCATTGACACAAAGTATACTCGTATATGGGAGATCGCTGCAAAATATCAGTGTTGGATGTTGGTAGGTAGAAGGTTCCTGAATGCCTGGACGCCAATTTCGGTACATGGAACGACACTCGGGATAATAAGTAAGGAACGTCCATCTTATTGTGCAGTAACATCCAGAGGAACCTGGCATTAGATAGCTTTCGCCTGGCAGTTAGAGATGGCATGGAATGTCTCTCATGAAGTTAGTTTTGCTCTATTCCTCTATCTGGATAAACCTTGTCTATTTTAAAAGAAAGAGTTTTTTTATATCATCTGCATATGCGAGGACAGGACATGTAAATAAAAAACGCTTTATGTTGTGTTTCACAAACACAATTCTTGGCGTATTTCGGTCGTAAACAAATGAATCATATGTAATTATATCATACATGGATAAAAATAAACAAGTAATATTTTTGACATTTCGTAAAAATATAGTTGGTTGGTAGTCATGCTACGAAAATCATATACAATTTGCGGACTCGATATGTTACCTGAAAACACATCTCGTCGTCGCAACTGTATATTCAATTATTTTCTTGTTGTATAACAATTGATAATACTTGAACAAACGCGTGATATTATATGTAAAAACAGCACACAGATAATTAAAAATTATTGCGAGATTTGTCTTTATAATTACCTTCTGTATTTTCGTAGGGAAAATATCTTGTGACAAGTCTTTGAAATATACTCCTCCGAAAATTTTCAATTCATTAACTAAAGTAAACCTTATGTCTCTGCTTCTTTTCATATTTTTGAATAAATAGATATCGTATGGCTTAGAATTTACAATGTAAGGTGTAGATTTTGTCTGTGAAATCAGCATTTTACGAGAAGCTAATTTTTCTAAGTGCCTTCGTCAAGGGAACGAACAAAGCAAATGCTAAGGTACGGTACTCTTTAAATATGCATATCTATTGATTTGTGAAAATAAGTGTATCTATACTCCATTCAACAAGAGAACGTATCTGTTTTGGCGCAAGAAACCATAAAATTAGGGCGGTGGAAGTCATACGAAATTTGGTTCGTGATTGGTTACGTTCTCTCATTGAACGAGATATACTCGTCTGTTTAAAGCTTAAGGAATGTTACAAATAATAAAACTGAACATTTGATCTTATTTTTACCACTGCTTACCTTTGCCTTTGAAATTTAAAAAATAAAATAAAATTTCAAAATTATTAGTTAGATCATATGGTACGAGTAGATATATATCATTGATAAAAATAAATAAATAAATATATCATCACGGCATATTACCCATTGCTGGGTGTGCCAATCTACTTTGTACATAGATATTGGTAATTATGAAATATTTGTAATGTGCGGGCGCTTACCAGGCGTCACCTCATGGGCACTCAATGCTGGCGTGGAGAGTACCCCACAGGGATCAATTTAGTTCCATTAAAAGCCGAAGTAATTTTTGGCGTCGGTCGGGATCGAACCCAGGTCTCTAGATTCGCGACCAGACACTCAGGCTCATTGTTAAGTGTTATTAATGTTAAATTGCATTTATTTAAATGTTAATTTTTACTTCCTTGTACGTAAGTAAAGGAAGTATTGTAATCGCGAAAAATTTCGGTTTTCAGATTTCAGCGGAAATATCCATTTTGATCATCTCTGAATCCATTTTGACTAATTTCGTCGTGTACGTACGTACGTATCTCGCATAACTCAAAAACGGTAAGCCTTAGAAATTTTGTATTTAGGACTCCTATAACATCTAGTTGTGCACCTCCCTTTCTGGTTATTATACAATTTCCAGAAGTGGCACTTTACATGAAGCCTATAATAGATTTTAATGAAAAACTGTTTTAAAATATAATCCAAAACTTTTCAAATTTGGTATACAATACTTTTATGTCAATCGAAATAACATAATAGATTTTGGTTAAAATAGGCTAACCGGAAGTGGTACATTACTTGAAGTTGTTAACAGTTTTTCTTGAATAAAATGATTTTATTTTGATTTTAGAAATAAATGCTTCAAATAAAAGTTTTAGAGAATTAATTTCTGCATCTAGCACATCTAGTATTTTTAAAGTAGCCCTTTGTATAAGCGAGATATGTAAATTTAAAAATTATAAACTTTTTCTTTTTGTAATAAAGCTTGCTATGGATTAGGACAAAAAAATAAAATAAAAAGTTCATGTCAAATTACGTTAAATACGTGCAATTTTATGATTCGTAATAGTATATTACGTAATGAGAGATGTAAGAAGCAGATTACGTACGAGTAAAATGATTGACACACGAGACGCGTAGCGTCGAGTTTGTAATTTTACGAGTGAGTAATTGCTTTACATCTCGAATTCTGTACTATACTTTTTCTACAACCACTCATTAATATTTCTATATTGAAGCAAAATTCAGATACATTGTTATAAATTAATTATTTTTTTATTGCATTACTTACAAATAATATTATCAACTAATTTTGTTTATAATAATAATTATTACCTCAGTATATGTATTTGTAATCACACAAAAAAGTAGGCGTCAAAAAGTTTGGTGGGTTTTATTTACAAAAATAAAACTGCGCAATGATGTTACCATGGTTAATGCTAAGCGTAGGGATATACGACGAAAAATAGTCCCCTACTGCAATTTGATTGAAATGAAATATGTATTGTTGACATAATATAATATTAATATAATAACCCAACAAAATATGTATTTATACGTATATGTCAGATAAATTCCATTCTATTATATTTAAATCTTAAATTTTATTTATCAAATTTTAATCATTTCTTACAGTTTGACAATCAGTCCTGCCAACTTAAATTTGCTGTTCATTACGTAACAGTGTTACGTAATGAAATTTCATTACATAACACTATTCATAAGCACGAACTTACATTGTTAGTAGTCTGTTCAGTAATGACCCTCTTACAGTAGTGGTAATAGAAAAAATAACAAATATTATATTTTTATTGTGAAATGAGTCATATTCATTGTTGTAATCAAATATTTCTTTGTTGTAATCAAAACTCTCTTCAAAAAGAACCGGGTTAGATTATGGTCGCTATATATCTTACTGTTTTGAAGTTAAAATTAATATTTTGTAATTTATTTAATAAAAAAATATGTATAGTTTAATAATCGTACAAAGAAGTCGTGTGGTGACCACATCAGATTTTTTTAATATATATATATATATATATATATATATATATATATATATATATATATATATATATATATACAGGGTGTAACAGAAATAAGTGCTTTAAATTTAACCAGTGATAGAACTCATCGAGTGTAACAATATTTCTCAATAGCTTTTTCTTATAAACCTTTCAGATATTGAGTTAAAATTCTTCAAAGTTTTGTCACAAATTTCATTACCCGTCTATGGTTGAATAAAATAAACAAATGCATTTCGGAAAAGTAGAGCGCGTTGCATAATGCCAAAATTCAAAATGAGACTATTCTGTGCGTCCGTTTACAAACAGCTGTGTCCGTTGTGCCTGTGACATTGTGACTTGTGACGAGCGTTATGCGCCATGAGTTGCAACTGAATACAATGATTAGAAACTGTTGAATAAATTGACAGACATATCAGAAGATGAAACTATACACAAATCGGAGAAAATAAAAGATAGAATAGAATACCTCGACTATGGTAACATAAAAATCATGCGTCAAATTTTTATGTTACAACAGGTTGGACCTTTGGACAATCCAAAAAGGGTAGGATATTTATAGGATGTAGTTAACTTAAAAAAACTCTACAATTGACATAAAGATGATTAAAAGAGATGCAGGCATAAATGAAATCACAATAAATGTTCAAAATGGCCACATCATTGTCAATGAAGGCGACGACGAAATGAATCCTCCACTCTTTCCAGCATCTACCTGTTGTTGAGTATGCTTGTAGCTGCATTTTCAAGGATGTAACTGTTGTTCTTTCAATATCCTCCAAATTGTCATATGTGACACTTTGTGTTGTGACGAGTACTAGACCGTGGGCGTGTTCTACCATGATCTTGAATAGCAAGCTTAAAGGACCCATGATCTCGGAGATTCTGAACAACATGTACAGAGATAGAACATTTGGAAGATGACGAATTGGAAAACGTTCCAAATAAATGATGGGCTTGGGCAACGTTTCCCTGAGTTTCACCATAGGCCAACACAATGTCTGTATCCTCGCTATCCGTAAAGGCAGACAATTTTACTGATTATAACTTTTATAATAATTATTAATTCATTTATTTGTCAAAATTTCTTCGAAAAAGTTGATAACTCACATTTATCAAAAACAATTGTTTCATTTTGTTATTACCACTGGATCAAATTATGATGAAAATACCTAAACGACTCGTTAATTTATTTTAGAAATGCTAAAAGAAAAATCTGATGTGGCCAGCACATAACCTCTCGCCGTATATTTTACCTGGCTGTATGCATAAAGCAAAGATTATTTTTATAAATACAAATAATATATTCATATAAATCTATGACGTATAAACTTCTTTATTATTCAATAATAGCATGTCTCAACATGAAGATATTTTACCATAAATTATGTTACAATAAATTACAAAGTAGAGTTTACCATATATAAATATTAGGCTGGTAACTGCAATTTTCAATTCGAACAACTTTGTTTACTTTCTCTTCATATTCTTCTAGTAAAAACATTATTTTGGGCGGTCTAAAATGTATATATCTGGATTGTGCATCTATTCTTATATATCTTCTTTTACATTTTATTTTTTCATACTTGTTACATCTAAATAACCTTAATTCCCTTTAATAAAGTGACGGATAGATTGCACTCCGATTTTGTCAATATTTACAACTTACTTGAGAAGAATTTGATAGCTTTTTCGCAATTCAAAGTTACTCTAGTCTACAGTACTGGTGTACATTGTCCCATAATGTTTGAAACAAATTTAAGTCCTTCAACCTAGACTTGTCATCTCCATAATAGTCACAGATCAAGAACTAAGGGATTCTCCAAGTACATTTTTAATTCATTACTCATTATTTCTGACACTGACATTTATCTGTCAGTTACAAATAATTTAAATTAGCAACTATTTTTCATGGCATTCTTTCGGCTGTCAAATTTATTACAACAGATTATTTTATATATTATACTTCTTTTATCTCTAAATCTATGGAATATATAATAAAATATTTAAATGTATCAGATAGAGAATTTAATTTTCTTTAATATTACCACGAAAAATTTTCAAAAAATAATATTTAGAAGATTTTTTTTCAAGAATCTTCTACTTCCGGTTGTCCAATTATTACCAAAACCTTTTCAGATCTTCCCATGAATGTCCGATTGGGAAATACGTTGTTAAACAAATTTTAAGTCTTATAGTTTTTGAGTAACCGTCCTTCCAACATCCCACACACACACATCCACACACACACACACACACACACACACACACACAGACATCATCGTAAAAATGTTAAAATCGGATTGTAGGGACCTTAAAACGTGCTTATTCAATAAAATCTGGATATGCGATTTTTAGCATGAATGCAATACCTCTCTTAGCGAGAGGTAAAAAAGTGAGATTTCGAAAAAAGTTATTAAGAAATATTGTTGTCTCGACGAGTTCTATCACTAGCTAAATTTAATGTACTTATTTCTTTTACAGCCTGTATATATGTATATTAATATTTATACTGGGTCTCACCCGCCAAAAATAGATCATGAATTAAATATCTAGAAATGAGATAAAAAGTTTATTTGAGAAAATGTTCGTAAATGCTTCATTGCATAGATATTCCAATTTTTAGAAATATTGCAGCAACACGACATTAATAATGAGAAAGTGTCTATCAGTGTTACAATTATTAGCGTTCCTGCTTTAGCTCAAATAAACTTTTTATCTTATTTTAGGTGTTTAATTCATGCTATAATATTGGCGGTTTAAACCTGGGATATCCTGTATAAGTTATAATTATTTAATTATTGAATATAGTGAATCTCTTTAAAATTACAAATAAAAGTTAGTGTCAGTGCCTGAACAATTATCAGATGTAGGTACCCATATTTTTAGACGGTACTTTATTTATCTGATTCACTATTCATCGCTTTTCGTTTGCTTACTTTATTTAACATTTATCATTAGCGTTCGTTTGAAACTCGGCGAACAAAATTAAACTAAACAATAGATAAGAAAATGTTATACACTTTTTGGCAGATGATGAATACAAAATATAATTACATTGTTGGTTCAACAAAAAAGATCTTTATTATTTTTATAAAGCTCAATTTTAAGTTTGTATTCTCGTTAAGGTTTGTATAAGAATTTTGATTAATGTTTATAAAATAAATAAATGTAAATGAGATAATTTTGTAGAGCTTGGAAGTCATAAGGAGTTTAATTAGAATGGTAGATATTTAAATTGTCCAGCATACATGATAATTTTATAAAATCTAAAACATTTAGAAATATCATTAATGCAAAAAATGAAAAGTAAAGGTCCAATATGAAAACCCTGTGGTACACTTAATTTAACGAGAATATCGTTTGATTTAAATAATATTATTTTCAATATCAAGGCAGCAGGGGAGTATTCCAGTGTGAGCAACTAAAATTTTAGAAGAGACAAGTAAAATAATTCGCTATAGAAATTTTACTGTTATTAGAGCAATTTATAATGTAATTTCTTTGCAAAAACACTAAACAAAAAAATCTGTTGTGGCCAGCACAATACCTCTCGCCAGTTCAATTTTATATTACATAAATAACAAATTTCTTGTACACACAAATAATTCAAATAATTCTATCTTCAAGTATTCTTTCGTTTTATGAGAAATTTGGTAAAACTCTTCTATATGTTCAAAATTATTCAAATTAATTGACGGTACTCGTATTTCTTAAAGATATATGTAGTATTAATATACCTATAGGCCGCGAGCAACCATGTGTTTTTGTTGGCCTTGGCAAACAGATATGAGGCCCGTGTCAGAATGACAGCTAGTAATAATTTACATAGATATCATGTGTCATAATTTTTTATTCAAAACATCATGATTTTCCAAATCCATGTGGATTATTTTTCTCGACAAGTATATTATTCCACACTACTGATGATAAATAAACAACATGAAATCAGAATATTTTGAAAAATTTGAATGAAAAATTATGACATATGACAATTGTGACATCTCTGTACACAACTACTAGCTGTCATTCTGACACGGGCCCCAATATCTGCTTGCCAAGGTCAACAAAGTCACATGACTGCTCGCGCTCCATAATTTTAAATATTTAATTAATAATACAAAAAGAAATATTAAATGTACCTGCTTCTCAGAAAAATCTTTCACTAATATCAATAAAACTATTAATTTTTGACAGACGTTTTGCATATCTCTGTCAATTACAAACATGTAAAACTGGTTACAATGGAGTTGTTTAGGCAGCGAGATTTATTACAACATATTATTGTATAATATTATATATTATATCTTTAAATCTATGAAAGATATAATATATTTTTTAAATATATCAGATTGAGAATTCAAAGAACTTAATTATTTGTAATAACATAATTTTGAAAAAATAATATGTAGAAGAATTTTTTAAGAAACTACTACTTCCGATTGTCCAATTGTTACCAAAACATATTCAACTCTTCCCATTAATGGTAGTTTGAGGAATCCGTAGTTAAACAGTTCTTTTGTTGCGTAGAATTTGAGAAATCGTTTATCCAACATCCACACACACACACACACACACACACACACACACACACACACACACACACACACACACAAGCACACACACACGCACACACACACACACACACACACACACACACACACACAAGCACACACACACGCACACACAGACATCATCGTAAAAATGTTAAAATCGTATTCTAGGGACATTAAAACGATCTTATTCACTAAAATTTAGATAAGCGATTTTTAGCATGAATCCAATACCTCTCTTAGCGAGAGGTAAAAATATACGAAAAAAATAAAAACAATAGATTTAAAACACGGTACTTAAAAAAAAGACTAAGATTTCTCTAGAGTGGGAAACTTATTTTTCAGAGTGGACAAAGCCCCCCCCCCCCTTTCTGCAAAGCAGTTTTTTGAAATAGAAAAGTGAGGGGAAGACTAACTCATGTGTTCTGGAGTTCAGGGGCATATGACTTGTAATATAGGTATAAATTAGTTAATCAAAATTTATTCATGCCCAATGTTTTAGAGAGCAGTTGAGAACATTGTAGCTTGCTTTGTTATCACATATAGATAATCATTCTTGAGATGGGTGACAGTGTATTTGACAGGAAAGGAAATTATTTCGGACATATCTCCGCAGCTAATACAGAGATAATTTAATACCAAAGTCTGACCTTGAAAGTGATTTTATGGATTGAAATAAATTGTAGTCCATGTCACACAAGCTTACAGAAAATAAATTGTACATTTATTTCAATCAGAGACAATCACATTTGCTAGGACAAAAAAAAATATAGGCAGTGGCGGATCTAGACTTTATTGAGTGCAGTGGCACAGTATTAAATGTGGACAAAAAAAAATTCTTCCAGATCAAATACTTTACCTATATTGAAAGTTACATTTATTTCCGAGATGAAAAGCTGCAATCTGTACTTATTCTCATGTGATTTGGCCATTAAAATTAATGAAGTTATTATTTTGAATGGGATATTCTAATGTAGTGGAATTTCAGGTAAAAAGTCTGGTGCGGCCAGCACAATACCTTCCGTCAATCCTGTGTATTATGTATAAATTCCATACATACATTTTCTTGCAAAAGATTCTAAATTTCCAGTAAAATTCTTTCATAAATAAACTATACAAATTGCACTTGACACTGACATCTTCTTCTTCTTCTTTAGCTTTTCCCATTCGTTACGGGCTGCTATTTTTTATTTTCTTCTTCCACTCATTTCTGTTTTGCGTGTCGTTCTTATTCAGTTCCTTTTCTCTCGTCTTCCGCAATACAGTCCTTTCAACCTATCTTTGGTCTTCCCCTATTTCTTCAACCTTCTATTTCTAAGCTATTCATTATTTTTCTAATATATTCACCATCTCTCCTCATGACATGTTCAAACCAATGAAATCGTCTCTCTTGTATCTTTCTGGAAACTTCTAACACCAGAGTTATTTCCCTTATTCTTTGAATACTTACCGTATCTTTCCGTGTCTTCTCCAACATCTATCTCAACATCCTCATCTCTGTCACATTCATTTACTTTTCATTAGGTGCGTTCAATAAGTCCCAGGAAAACAAGCAATCGGAAGTAAAATTTGTTGAACGACTTTGCTAGCCTAGCATTTGCTTGATTTGCTCGCAAGCAAACCAAGCGCCAAATTTCTCGCTTGTCTTGCTAACTTATGAAATATAATGGCGGGAAATGCAAATTATACATACATGAATTTAACTTGTACTGTTTCTATCTCATTTTATAAAAATCTGATGTGGCCAGCACATAACCTCTCGCCGTATATTTTACCTGGCTGTATGCATAAAGCAAAGAATATTTTTATAAATACAAATAATATATTCATATAAATCTATGACGTATAAACTTCTTTATTATTCAATAATAGCATGTCTCAACATGAAGATATTTTACTATAAATTATGTTACAATAAATTACAAAGTAGAGTTTACCATATATAAATATTAGGCTGGTAACTGCAATTTTCAATTCGAACAACGTTGTTTACTTTCTCTTCATATTCTTCTAGTAAAAACATTAATTTTGGGCGGTCTAAAATGTATATATGGATTGTGCATCTATTCTTACATATCTTCTTTTACATTTTATTTTTTCATACATGTTATATCTAAATAACACTAATTCCCTTTAATAAAGTGACGGATAGATTGCACTCCGATTATTCTTATATCGATGTGTAATTTTGTCAATATTTACAACTTACTTGAGAAGAATTTGATAGCTTTTTCGCAATTCAAAGTTACTCTAGTCTACAGTACTGGTGTACATTGTCACACACACACACAGACATCATCGTAAAAATGTTAAAATCGGATTGTAGAGACCTTAAAACGTGCTTATTCAATAAAATCTGGATATGCGATTTTTAGCATGAATGCAATACCTCTCTTAGCGAGAGGTAAAAATTGTGGAAAGTCAATAATTCACTTTTTATTTATTTTTATTATTATTTACAAATGGTTATATTAGTATATTAATAGCAAAACCAATTTTAAAAACAGTCAAGTTTGTTTATTTTATTGTAATTTACACTCGTGCTATGTCAACTACCGGTGCTTGGCGAAGTAATACTCGAGTACGAGATTGAGCATCGACTATGAATACAGGCACAGTTATGAAAATTAATTTGTGTTAAGAATTTACTCTATTTAATTTATTTGGAAAACTCAACACAATATTTTAAGTCCTAATAAAAGCTTACAATTCGAACAAAATGGCAAATTAATTTTCCAGTTTTAGTACTGATTAAATTCCAGAGTTCACTTCCATTTAAACGTTATTAGATTTTCTCGATAATTCCAAAAGCTTAAATGAAATTAACACGAATGTCTTTCAAATAAATAAATGTAATTACTTCTTGATTGTGAAATAATTAAAATGAACTCGGTTTTTGAAATTGAAATACATTTAAACTCGATAAATTGTTGTTTACCGTTTTGTTTCGAATACTATCAATCGATCCTAGTAATTGAATTACGAAACGCAATGTAAGAATTGTTAAATTACACTGTGACCTAATTTTCTTCCCACTATTTAATTTGGTGTAGTAGGTACTAGATTGCTTGAAAATAAAATAAGATGAAATATATCGATTTCAATTCCGTAAAGTTACGAATTGAAGATATCAAATAGAAAAAGGGACAAATGAGCTTCTCTCTTTCGCAATAAGAATAACATTATTCTAGAACGCTTATTGATGTTAGAAGGATCTTCATTCTTAAACGATTTTTGGTGATACTTTGTTATTTGGGATTGGTATATCTGCTTTAAAGGCAAAATATATCTAGAAGTGCTTTCCTTTTACATGCACAGTGAGTAGCACTGAATTGAACTGATCCGTAACTCCCCTGGACAAAATAAAAGGAACAAGGGATGCTTGTTGACTGTCAACGAATGATTTTGACAAGTAATTTATATTTTATGACGCGTTTTATGTTTATTAAGATTAATAATTAAAAAATAGAAAACCGCTAATCTTACAAAACGTCAAAACCAAATAACATAAACAAACACGCAGAGCTGGGCTACTTAAGTACATTTATACGTAAATACCAAAATAAGTACTAAAGTGGTACATGGTACTTGTACTTAAGTACTTTCAAAAAACTGCCTGAAGTACTTGATTTTCAAGTACTTCATGTAAAATACTTATACTTAGTACTTAAAATGGTATTTAAGTACCAATAAAAAGTACTTAAGTCCTTTCAGGGTACAGTTTTTTTCATGAAACAAATAAATATATAATCACGGTATTATTACTCATTACTGGGTGTGCCAATCTGATTTGTACACATATCAATAATGATGCGATATTTGTACCGTGCGGGCGCTTACTAGGCGTCACCTCACAGGCACTCATTGCTGGCATGAAGAGTGCACTACATGGGTCAATTTTGTGCCATTAAAATTCGAAATAATTTTTGGCGTCGGTCGGCATCGAACCCGAGTCAACATATTCGCTACCAGACTCTCAGGCACACGACCACGAGACCCCATAAACAATTATACCCATAAAAAATATATCACGGCATATTACCCATTGTTGAGTGTGCCAATCTGCTTTGTACACAGATTTCGGTAATGACGATGACATACTTGTACCGTGCGGGCATTTTTGAGCCGTCAACTCACGGGCACCTATTAATGGCGTGGAGAATGCATCACAAACAAACAAAAATACTATATTATTACAAAATCACAAATAGTATGTATTTAATTTATGTCAGTTAGATAAAAAAAAAAACATTCAGCAGAAATTCAATCAATTTTTGCATATTTTTGGATGTAAAGCTATGGTTTTTTTTACCTCCCGCTACCCTTGGTAAGGGAAGTATAGGGGTCGTGCTAAAAATCGCATATCGAGATTTTGATAAACGACCACGTCTTTAATTAGTGTTTATATTAGATTATTCATAGTGTTCCTTATTTTTATTATCTTCTTATGAATTTATTGTTTAATATAAAGCACAAATAATTAATAAAATATTATTACTAATTTTGTACCGCAAATACTCGTGTGTCTATTGGCAAGTATTGCTAAGCGATATGACATCTGGTGGCAAAATAATGAACTACAGGTTGACTTTGTATTAAAGTAGTAATATTAGAAATTTATTAAATATTATACGTATTTGTGTATCTAAAGTGACATATATATTGTAATATGAGTAACAATTATTGCTGCTTACTTGAGTGCACGTTGTCCCGTTAGAAAGGCAATAAATTATGTTGTCACGAATTCCCGCGTAAACGAAAAGTTCGTATTTACATTAAAAATATGCTTGACAAGATGAAAAAATCTGATGTGGCCAGCACATAACCTCTCGCCGTATATTTTACCTGGCTGTATGCATAAAGCAAAGAATATTTTTATAAATACAAATAATATATTCATATAAATCTATGACGTATAAACTTCTTTATTATTCAATAATAGCATGTCTCAACATGAAGATATTTACCATAAATTATGTTACAATAAATTACAAAGTAGAGTTTACCATATATAAATATTAGGCTGGTAACAGCAATTTTCAATTCGAACAACTTTGTTTACTTTCTCTTCATATTCTTCTAGTAAAAACATTAATTTTGGGCGGTCTAAAATGTATATATCTGGATTGTGCATCTATTCTTATATATCTTCTTTTACATTTTATTTTTTCATACTTGTTATATCTAAATAACCTTAATTCCCTTTAATAAAGTGACGGATAGATTGCACTCCGATTATTCTTATATCGATGTGTAATTTTGTCAATATTTACAACTTACTTGAGAAGAATTTGATAGCTTTTTCGCAATTCAAAGTTACTCTAGTCTATAGTACTGGTGTACATTGTCCCATAATGTTTGAAACAAATTTAAGTCCTTCAACCTAGACTTGTCATCTCCATAATAGTCACAGATCAAGAATTAAGGGATTCTCCAAATACATTTTTCTTTCATTACTCATTATTTCTGACACTGACATTTATCTGTCAGTTACAAATAATTTAAATTTGCAACTATTTTTCATGGCATCCTTTCGGTTGTAAAATTAATTACAACATTATTTTATATATTATATTCCTTTTATCTCTAAATCTATAAAATATGTATAAAAATATTTAAATGTATCAGAAAGAGAATTTATTTTCAAAAAATAATATTTAGAAGATTTTTTTTCAAGAATCTTCTACTTCCGGTTGTCCAATTGTTACCAAAACCTTTTCAGATCTTCCCATGAATGTCCGATTGGGAAATACGTTGTTAAACAAATTTTAAGTTTTATAGTTTTTGAGTAACCGTCCTTCCAACATCCCACACACACACATCCACACACACACACACACACACACACACACACACACACACACACACACACACACACAGACATCATCGTAAAAATGTTAAAATCGGATTGTAGGGACCTTAAAACGTGCTTATTCAATAAAATCTGGATATGCGATTTTTAGCATGAATCCAATACCTCTCTTAGCGAGAGGTAAAAAGATAATAATACAGTGCATGGATCAGAAAATTATAAATTAATATATCCGTCTTATATACTTTGAAGATTTATTCATTATATTTCAAAGAAAACTTTGTTTCAAAACGAGGTTAGTTTTATAAATGTTCACAATAATATCATTTAAGTTATCTTCACTTCCACGGATACATCCTATACTGATGTTCACAAGTGAATACGAAATATAATCATGCAATTTTGCTATTTTATTTATTTCTTTGAAGATATCATCTAAAACAGAAGTGGTTATACAATTTAAGTTAAAATTTTATATAAATATACTAGGAATTTACATTAATTTACCCTGAATGGATAATATAAAACCTACTATAAAATAATATAAAAATAAAATTAAATATACTACAGTACTCTGAGAAATACACAATTCTATAAGTTATGTGTTTGCCCATTTGACAGTTGGTTAACCTCATATCTCATTCAACCTGTAGTTCAAAACTTGCCACTTCAGCGCTGCGATCTTAAAAATACATGCCAATACTCTATATGAACTGCAGTATTATGCATATGGATACAAAAACAGTAATTTTTATTTTTTTATTATTTATTTATTTTCAAAAGTCAGAAGCTAAGGGTAATTAAATAAGCTAATATAGTAATTATTATGAAAATTTAATTACCTAAAAAGTAAAATACCTTATACTTGCATTTTTTAATTTTTTATCTCTATTATACCAGTGGTATAGTGTATAAAAACGTTTAAGCAAAAACTTAGAAGTGCCAAGTTAAACAAATTGCAGATAAAGGGCGTTTTATTTATGAGAGCCATTAAGCATGTAGTAATTTTATGGAAGAGACAATCAAGATTTATGAGCTACCTAAGAACTTAATCACATCTTAGTCATTTAATCCTTTGGGTTGAAATTCTACGCTTAATAACGGGCAAATATTTTAAATATCTATACGTGGTTAGTTTTCGGTGGTTACTGAAATGTTAAGTGGAACAAATCAAAATCTGTTGGTGTGGCCAGTACAATACCTTTCGTCAATCCCGTGTATTATGTACAAATTCCATACAGAAATTATCTTGCTGAAGATTCTAAATTTCAAGTAAAATTATTTCATAAACAAACTATGCAAATGGCACTTGACACTGACATCTTCTTTTTCTTCTTTAGCTTTTCTCATTCGTTAGGGGTCGCTATTTTTTATTTTCTTTTTTCACTCATTTCTGTTTTGCGCGTCGTTCTCATTCAATTCCTTTTCTCTCAAGTCTTCCGCAATACAGTCCTTCCATCTTATCTTTGATCTTCCTCTGTTTCTTCAACCTTCTCTTACTGAACTATTCATTATCAATGTAATCGTCTCTCTTGTATCTTTCTAGAAACTTGTAACCCTAGAGTTATTTCCTTACCGTATCTTTCCGTTTCTTCCCCAACATCTACTTCAACATCCACATCTCTGCCACATTAATTTACTTTTTATTTATACTGTCATCTGTCAATTTGAATTATATAAATGTATTAGTAGTTTCCATGTTTAACATAGCTGGCTGATTTATAAAATTTAATTTCTTTAAAATTCTTTAACTCTATATCTATTGAATATGAAGTACAAAATACAATCAAATCGTATAGGGAATAATATATTATTTAAGTTATAATAACGTTAAATGTCAATAAATCAAATTTAACTGTTAAATCTTCAAATGAGGCTACTTCCGGTGGACCAATTATAACCAAAATCTAATCAGTTGTTCTTCTGGTTGTAAACTTGAGGAATACGAAAAAATTATAATTTTTGAAATCGTGGTATTGAAGTTATGCGATCCGAAACTTTCGTCTCACAACACACACACACACACACACACACACACACACATTCATACATACATACATACATACATACATACATACATACATACATACATACATACATACATACATACATACATACATACATACATACATACATACATACATATAGACATCATCGTAAAAATGGTAAAATCGTATTATATGGACACTAAAATGTGCTTATTCAGTAAAAACTCATCATTGACTTTTTTGATCAAAGACAATACCTTCCTTACCTACTCGTAAAGGTGACGGGAGGTAAAAACACTCATATCCAGAAGAAGTAAAGAATATTTGGTTCGACAAAATGTCTTGGGAACCAGGATATCGACCCGATACGAACCTCTAAAGATAATCTCAATTTTCAGGATGCCTTAGAAATCCAACAAATGTTTCGTTGATATTCGATAAGACTTCTTATGAAAATTTATTAGTCGATTACATTACATTAGAATTCGCACAAAGACATCTGAAATATATAACCAAATCTACAGATTTATAGGTATCCGCTTATCGTGTTTACGTGCAGTGTTCACAAATTTACAAAAACACATACGGTTTAGATAAGAGCTCTGTTCGTTGAACATCGTATCAGTGTAGTGTAGCGCGGTGTAGAGTAGTATAATTAGCACCAGTGTGTACTTCGGTGTCAATAAACATGATGAATGCTATCTGCTCAGCTGATCCTGCAAAACTTTTACACACGAAGTTTAAACTGACGTTTTTGTATTTTTAACAATTATTACCTTCCGTCACCTTTGGTAAGGAAGGTATTGTCTTTGGTCAAAAAATTCAATGACGAGTTTTTAGTGTATAAGCATGTTTTAGGATCCCTATAATACGATTTTACCATTTTTACGATGATGTCTGTATGCATGTGTGTCTGTGTGTCTGTGTGTGTGTGACAAAAGTTCCGGATCCCATAACTTCAATACCACGATTCCAAAAATTATATTTTTTTCGTATTTCTCAAGTTTACATCCAGAATAACAAGTGATTAGATTTTGGTTATAATTGGTGAACCGGAAGTACCCTCATTTGAAGATTTAACAGTTAAATTTGATTTATTGACATTTAACGTTATTATAACTTAAAGAATATATTATTCTCTATACGATTTTATTACATTTTATACTTCATATTCAATAGATACAGAGTTAAAGAATTTTAAAGAATTTTAATTTTATAATTCAGCCAGCTATGCTAAACTATTAATATATTCATATAATTCAAATTGACAGATGTCAGTATCAATAAAAAGTAAATTAATGTGGGAGAGACGAGGATGTAGAAGTAGATGTTGGGGAAAACACGGAAAGATACGGTAAGAAAATAACTCTAGTATTACAAGTTTCTAGAAAGATACAAGAAATATGATTATATTGGTTTGAACATGTCATGAGGAGAAATGAAGAATTATATTGGAACAAGAATGAATAGTTTAGTAATAGGATGTTGAAGAAACAGAGGAAGACCAAAGATAAGATGAAAGGACTGTATTGCGGAAGACTTGAGAGAAAAGGAACTGAATGATAACGACACGCAAAAATAGCGACCCCTAACGAATGGGAAAAGTTAAAGAAGAAGAAGAAGATGTCAGTGTCAAATGCAATTTGAATAGTTTTTTTATGAAATAATTTTACTGGAAATTTATAATCTTTTGCAAGAAAAATTATGTATGGAATTTATACATTATACACAGGATTGACGGAAGGTATTGTGCTGGCCACAACAGATTTTTTTTACTTATTTTTGTTTTTCTTTTTGTAATTTTTTGGTTTTCATTGTTATTGTAACTTATTCTTATTTGTGATGAATAAAGTATATACATAACCTGTTTACAAAACATCGGAGTATTCTTCAAATAAATAATAAAATATTTATTATAAAATTTGTAACTAAATTATTATATTTCCCTTGTGAATATGAGCATTCCACATATTTCATCCCCACTACAGCGCTCTGCACTCTTTACACTACGTCGGAAATCAGTGCAAGTTAGAACTGGTTCTGAAATAGTTGTCAACGAACACGTTGCATGAATCTGCCCGATTTGTCATAAAACACACTAGTGTAAAAAAGTTAACATTAGTGTAACTCAGTACATGTCAACAAACACAGCTAAGAAAAATACGGTGTTTTCGAGTACTTGCAGATAGGGAAAAACTAATTACTTTATTGAAACAGAGTCGATTATAAAAGGATCAAAAATGCTAGCATGAGCACAATAGAGATTTAATTAATGTAAAAGAGCAGCAGATAAAGTAATATAATTGGCAATTTAATGTACTTGTATTTAAAGATTTACAAGGAAGAGTAGGTATTTGAAAAAGTAGTAGCAAATTAATAGTATTTCAGAAAAGATAATACAGGTATTTCAAACTCTCACGAAAAGAAAAAAATAAATAAGTGTAGTGTAGTGTCGCGGTTTAGGAGATAGTAATCTCCTCTTGAGGGTGATGTGTGTGTGTGTCAGTGCAATTGTTTGTTCAGTGTAATGATGGTTGAGAACTAGACAGGATCTTGTATTCTCGGTTATTGACGCCTTCGAGCTTTCACTTAGTGAACAGAGATGGCTCTCTGCCCGAGTAGTGAAGTAGCGCTCTTTAGCAACTAACCGTGTTGGAAGTATGTGTACCTACTGACAGAGGGAAACCGGAGTACCCGGAGAAAAACCCTCCTACCGAGTGGTATTCATAGCATATAAAGTTTGGAACCGATCCGACGACCTTAGTGATGCTAGTCGAGCAGCATAGCCACAAGACGACCACGTCGGCGTCACGAAAAGAAAAGAAGTTCTTCTAGAAACTGTTGACAGTATCCAATAAGTTAAATGGAGTATGGAAGCGGGTAAAGACCTGCGACTAGATCATAATAGCTATAGCTTACAAACTGGATATGTGAAAGCATATGCCTTACAATGCTATTCTGAAGAACGCTAAGGGCCAAGTGAGATAGATTTATACAAGTACATGACAGAAAAGAATACGGAAACTTTCAGAATGCTACGAGAATTGCGCAGTCGTCACCGAAGACCGTAGACGTCGGCATGGATGTTCAATAAAGGAAGAAATATAACGCAAAATAATAGAAAAAGGAAATAGTTGAATAAAAATCTATTTTTTTTAAATTCATTTTTTAATAATATTAATTTATTGTATTTGTCTGCCGCAAAATAATAAAAGAAGAAGGAAAAAGTCAAACAAAAAACTATATTTGAAATCATTTCTGAATAAAAGTAAATTATTTTATTTCTTTCTTAAGTCGCCAAATTATAACGCAATATAAAAGGACAAAGAAAAAGTCGAATAATGAAATGAAATGTTATACCGAATTTCTTTCCTCTTAAATAATTACCGCAGCAACTAGAATTCAATTTGATTTGAGTAAATACGAGAGTGAACACAAAAACCACAAAATGCTCGTGATTATTCCTTGCCAACAACTCAGTGGAACAGAGTAATTGCGAACTATAAAAAAGCACAAAAGTTTCGTCGCCATCACTGGCGCAAGTATTCCTAAGTTTGCGCAGTACGCGTATCGTTCCGAATCTACTCTCTCTCTTTCTCTCTATCCTAAGCGTTCTCTACTTCTTCCGTCCAGTTCGTAAGCTATAATAGTCTAGGCCTAGGGTGGGGAACGTCCGGTCCGTATAAGGTCCGCAACACCATTTGGTGTGACCCACAGGTTAAACTCAAAATTCAATAAATATAGGAAAAACAGTTGCGAGTAGCAATATCAGCTAACTTAACACGCCTCACTAAAGAGAAGTAGTTACAGCTATCACATTAGTGGTTAAATAATTAAATGTTTGACTAAATATAAGAAGCTAATTTTTAAGTTGATAATTTTGAATGGCCCGCGAAGTATCTAAATGGCCCTTGGTATAAAAAAGGTTCACCACCCCTGGTCTAAACCTTATTCACTCATATGTTTCCAAATCATCTGAACGATTTTGAACTTTATTGCAACGTCAGATTCATCTGAAATCGGCTAGTCTATCAGTTAAATACCGTTATGTTACAGTTGTCCAAGTCCAAATAAATAACTGATTATCCATAACTACAATAAATACAATAAACACTAAGAAAACTATTAATCCAACTGACAACACCAATGAAGACTAAAATAATAGTGGTAAGACACTTGTTGACACTAAAAACTTATTTGTTCCACTGTAAAAATTTCAGCTGTTTTTAACGATACAATAAGGTCGAGAATCGGTAAGATGATTTTGAAAGTATTCTTACGGCGAAATAAATAGCATGGCCTGTATCCTACTATTCCTGGACTAAGGCACAGATAGTCTGAATATCATGAATCGCTCTTATTTGTTTGTACCGTAGACCCGTAGAGAATTAGTGAGCACTCATCATAATATTACATATTTGTACCAAATATAACTGTTTACGAAATCGTCGAATAAATTTTCGTATCCATTATTTTCGAAGTCTTCTGAAATCTGAAAGTTAAATGACAAGAAAACCGTGATTCTACACTAATTCTTGCAGACACAGACGTTACAGATAAAGCAATAAAGCCTACTGGTCTTATGTAAATACTTAGGATTCTACTGTAATAATACTTGCTTAACAATAAGATCAAAATTGCATTATGATTTACATGAGAATAGTAGGGGTTAGATGAATGCTTTTGTGAGTACAGAAGTGAGATTATTTCAGTTGAATTGGAACATTTGGCTTGGCAACAAATGATTATGACACAATAGGATTGTAGCCGGTATTACCATATTAAATACAATATACTATTATCTTCTGTCAATTCTATATACATATTTTAAATAAATTAATAAAATATCAGAAACATACTTGACTCTGAAATCTGTAAATTAGCAATATTTGAACATCTGTTTCGTGATGTATGTACAGTGATGGACACAAAAAAACAGTACAGTATTTTTTTCTATTGTAAACTGATTCCTGACAACCCAGAAGTGTTGTATTTTAATGCAAGTAAATAATTGAGCAACATTAAACAATTTAGGAGACGATTTAATAAAATTATTTAAAAACTACAACTTTTCTAATACTTGGTCATTGCACCATTTCGATGGATAACTTCGGTCTGTCTGCGTGGCATGGAAATAACCAAATTCATTCAACATTCGACGGTAACAACAGTTTTCCATGCATTATTTACTATTTCTAGTAGTTCTTGACCATTTCGGGGTCTAATATTTTAGTGTCAGGGCTGGGGTTAGGCAAATTGAGTATATTAATGTTATTTTCCCTGAACCAATTTGTTACCGCATGAGATGTATGAACCGGAAAATTTTCCTGTTGAAATATAAATTTATTATTGAGATATAATTGGGACACAGAAGGCAACATAATACTGTCTAAAATCCGCATATATTCTTCGCTATTAAATCTTCTCTCAATATGCCACAGCACATCAGATCCACGAGCTGATATCCAAGCCCATACAAATTTGCCAATTTTGTCGGAATTTTTAATATAACTTTCATCGTACAGAGAACCCACAGGTCGATAGACACGAATAGCACCACCATGTATGGATTGAAAGGTCTTATCATCAGTAAAGATGACTTCCAAAAATTTTGGTGGAGAACCATGTGTTCTAGAGCAAACCCCACTCGCGTCTCTTTGTGTTATGCTCTTAAAACACTTTTTACCTCTCGCTAAGAGAGGTATTGGATTCATGCTAAAAATCGCATATCCAGATTTTATTGAATAAGCACGTTTTAAGGTCCCTACAATCCGATTTTAACATTTTTACGATGATGTCTGTGTGTGTGTGTGTGTGGATGTATGTGTGTATGTATGTAGGATGTTGGAAGGACGGTTACTCAAAAACTATAAGACTTAAAATTTGTTTAACAACGTATTTCCCAATCGGACATTCATGGGAAGATCTGAAAAGGTTTTGGTAATAATTGGACAACCGGAAGTAGAAGATTCTTGAAAAAAAATCTTCTAAATAATATTTTTTGAAAATTTTTCGTGGTAATATTAAAGAAAATTAAATTCTCTATCTGATACATTTAAATATTTTATTATATATTCCATAGATTTAGAGATAAAAGAAGTATAATATATAAAATAATCTATTGTAATAAATTTGACAGCCGAAAGAATGGCATGAAAAATAGTTGATAATTTAAATTATTTGTAACTGACAGATAAATGTCAGTGTCAGAAATAATGAGTAATGAATTAAAAATGTACTTGGAGAATCCCTTAGTTCTTGATCTGTGACTATTATGGAGATGACAAGTCTAGGTTGAAGGACTTAAATTTGTTTCAAACATTATGGGACAATGTACACCAGTACTGTAGACTAGAGTAACTTTGAATTGCGAAAAAGCTATCAAATTCTTCTCAAGTAAGTTGTAAATATTAACAAAATCGGAGTGCAATCTATCCGTCACTTTATTAAAGGGAATTAAGGTTATTTAGATATAACATGTATGAAAAAATAAAATGTAAAAGAAGATATATAAGAATAGATGCACAATCCAGATATATACATTTTAGACCGCCCAAAATTAATGTTTTTACTAGAAGAATATGAAGAAAAAGTAAACAAAGTTGTTCGAATTGAAAATTGCTGTTACCAGCCTAATATTTATATATGGTAAACTCTACTTTGTAATTTATTGTAACATAATTTATGGTAAAATATCTTCATGTTGAGACATGCTATTATTGAATAATAAAGAAGTTTATACGTCATAGATTTATATGAATATATTATTTGTATTTATAAAAATAAACTTTGCTTTATGCATACAGCCAGGTAAAATATACGGCGAGAGGTTATGTGCTGGCCACATCAGATTTTTTATGCTGTAGTCCGACTCTCTGATCAGTTTGTGCAAATCCCGGGAAATTTATTTCTTCAACAGCTTTAATAACGGTGAAGAATGGATTTTCTCGTAGTATCTCAATTAATCTTCTATCTTATTCTTCAGTTGATACTCTGTATCGCCCTGATCCTGAATTCCTTCCTATTCTGCCTTCCTGTTTCCACTTATTTAAAATTTTATGAGAGAATTTTTATTAATATTATAGCGCTGGGCAATTTGTCTGATCGGCATTCCTTCTTCCGCTTTAACAATTACCGAAAACTTCACAATATCGCTCATTCGAGGCAATTTTTTTACTTCGATTCGACAATTTAATTCTTGACAAGTCAAAATGACAATTGTCATAATTTTAAAGCCAATTCTATCCACCACTGTACCTACCTCATAGATTCCAATAGCTTAATTTCGTTATAATTTTTATCTCTACATTGCATTGAATATGAAGAAAAGTACAATCAAACTGTATAGACTTGTAGAGAATAAAATATTTAATAGCGTTTTTTCAAGAAATCTGTCACAATCAAGCGAATAGATACTTTCTGTTGATCATTTATAAACAAAATCTAATCAGCTATTCATATAAATGAAAAAACGATGAATACTAAAAACTGTAATTTTTAAAATTGTAACTTTCGGTTACAAAAAAAAATATTAATTTTTATTTCATAATTTTGCTTGTCACTTGTCCATATATCAAAACTTTTATTTTATTATTTCTTTTACTATTTTACTCAAAGTCAAAAATTCACCCCATTAAAATATACAGGGTGCAGTGAAAAACAGACCACTCAAAATAATTTTTTTATTTATAATTATTTTTTAATTTTCTCGATATATTTGTAAACTAGGCGTAGGGGCTCACCAATCATGGTATTTGGCAAGAAGATAACGCTTCAGGTTTAACCGGAAGTGATATTATCTTTCATATTTTAAATAGGACACCTGTATATTTTTATATATTTGAAATTGAAATCTACATAAAATTACGAATTTAACGATATGCTGGAAGTGAATTTTTATTGAAGAAATAAATTACAAAAACGTAAGAGAAAATTATAAATAATTAACCTGGTAAGCCATGATGTCAGGCAGACTGTGAAAACAGTTGAGATAATATTGCGTAATATTTAAGTTAATTGTTTAAATTTATTTAGTTATTTTTGAAAGATTCTATACCTTTACAAAAAAATGATCAATTTGTTATCACAACCTATCTGCTATGGATTACCAAGTTAAATATTCATAATTTTCTCCTACATTTTTGTAATTTATTTCTTCAATTAAAATTCACTTCCAACATATCGTTGAATTAGTAATTTTACGTAGATTCCAAATAATTATATAAAAATATGATAGGGTGTCCTATTAAAAATATGAAAGTTAATATCACTTCCATTTAAACCGGAAGCGTTACCATTATGACAAATACCATGATTTGTGAGCCCCTAAGCCTAGTTTACAAATGTATGGAAAAAATTAAAAATAATTATAAGTAAAAAAGTTATTTTGAGTGGCTCGTTTTTCAGTGTCACCTGCATACATTGATTTAAAATGTAAAATATATTGATACGTTCTGGGGGTCTATTCTAATTGAAGCGACACTGTAGTCTCGCTATGTCGTCACTGTTAGTGACGTCATATGATGACGTACAAGCTACGTCACCATTTAGTAACTTTTAATTCATTTAGTGAATTTTAATATTACACGCTTGGTACCAAGTAAGTAAAGCAGTGTCTACTAGATGGCATTGCTGTAGTTTAAAGCGCTCATTTTGAATTTCAATACAGTTTCATTTGTGATCTACTGCTGGTTCTCCCTCTTTTGAGTCGGGTGTTATACATTTTATTCTTATTTTCTTTATTTCTAAAATTTTTGTTATTTGTTTATTGTTATTTTACTATTAAAATAAGTTTTAGTTGGTTTTTCTTTTTAGAGTAATATAAATTTAATTTAGTTCTTTTAGTATAATACGTTATTTTTCAATATTTTTAGGTTAGAATAAATGTATAAATTAATTGTAACTTTTTATGTATTTAGTTTTTGTTTAAATTTAATTAAGTCTCAAAAACGAGAAAGAGAAGAGAGAGTAAATAGAGATCTAAAGGGAACTTTGCTTCATTTTATGATCATAAGGATTTTGCTCGCGAAAAATTTTTAGGGGCAGATGGGCGACAAAATTGGAAGTCACTGAGAGCGGTTAACATTTCTTTTATGAAAAAATCAAGTACTTACTCTTAAATAGGCAGGAATTCGATTTCTATAACTGTCATAATGTGGGTTTAAAATATTTACCATGTACAAAGAAACTTCTTTACCCAGTCTAAAATTTTCAAGAAATTCAATTTCGGGCAATTGGAACGGATTATGTGCATCCCAAATTAATCTTCGAGCAATTCTAGCCTCTTCTCTTCTCTCCTTTACTTCAGCAGTACGCACAACAAAACACGAAAAGCCACTGTTTAAAAACAAAACACTCAGTTCTTAGTTAGCGAGAGTCGAAAAGAAGTAGCGACAGCTACTTTGGTGTCGAATACCGTAGCGATGGCAAGTGACGTCATATTACGTCATCATCGCATTTCAGTGGTAGGGACAGTACGTCATCATCGCATTTCGGTAGTAGGGACATTACGTCATCATTGCAGAATGGTAGTGGGGTAGCGATATCACACGCTTAGCGAGTCGCTAACTGAATTAGAATAGACCTCCGGGTATGGATTACTTCAAAATTCAATATAAGCTAGATTCTTTACGGCTGTACTTTTACAAGTTGGAGTATTGTAATACATATAAAAATAGTTCCCGAAATAAATGGATTTCTTGCCTTGAGCTGCTGGAAAGATATAACATTCTTTCAAATTACATGTTATTCCATGTTTATGTCACCAATAAAAATAAATGTCACAAAATATTGCATTTTTAAAATGATGTATAACTTTGTAATTGAATTTCCTCTATAACTAATGTCAAGCACACATCTCTGTGTTTGATTGATATCCCGTTCAAAGTAGATATTTGAAGAGATAAATCACAGCTAATATTATTGAAGAGAAAAGGGATTTCCGTCGTTGTGATTGAAATAGAAGGAAGAGGTTCAATCTATCAGACAAATAACCCGGGCTGCGTCCTTATTGATTGTTCTATGTTTGTACTTATTTTTATTCCAAGTTACCCAAGTAAAAGTAATTTCGAAAATGCGCAAGTTTCGTAATGATCGTATTTCTTTCGTAAAATATTTATAATATCCTAAAAATAACGAAAGGTGTATCCTA
Source organism: Harpalus rufipes (assembly GCA_951394225.1). NCBI lineage: Eukaryota > Metazoa > Arthropoda > Insecta > Coleoptera > Carabidae > Harpalus > Harpalus rufipes. The sequence goes on along the minus strand of OX596279.1, from coordinate 21,106,280 downwards.
TATTTCACACCCCTGCGACAAAAGTGACACAAGAACAAATTTTTAGTTTTATATGTGAACATAATGAAAATAATGTAGTTTCATCGCCAAACATTTTGCAGCTCATACTTTCTTAATGACTATTAAATAAGTAAATTAGAGACTTTGGGTTTTCAAAATATTTACTGTGACGTAAGATGAATCCAAGAACTTTATGGGAATCTTGAACTATTTTGTTGCAGTGATACCCGAAAGCCATTGTAGGTTCAAAGTTAATTCCAAGGTCTCTAATTACTGATTTATTTTCCAATGCGACATTATCAATTTTGTAATTACAATTTATCTTATGATGATTCCCAGTGAAATTCATGATGTAGCATTTGGATATATTATGACATTTGACAGTTATGGACATACTTAATAGCTGTCATTCTGATATGTGCTTGCAAAGGTCAGAAAATCACGTGACTGCTCGTGCCCTATATATAATTTTTCTTGCAAAAGATCCTATATTTCCAGTAAAATTATTTTATACACAAACTATGAAATATTATTTACACATTTAATGTTATTATAAATATTAAAGAAAATTCTATTATTTCTACGAATTGATTGCATTTTATATTTCATATTCAACGGATATAGAGTTAAAGAATTAAAAATAAATTAAATTTTATAAATCAGCCATCTATGCTATAATCCCGGCTATATTAAAAAAATTCTAACTGAAAAGAAAATGAATGTGGTAGAGATGAGGATGTTGAGATAGATGTTGGGGAAGCGACGGAAAGATATGGTAAGGAATGAATGAATAAGGGAAATAACTCGAGTATTATAAGTTTCTAAAAAGATACAAGAGAGACGATTACATTGGTTTAAACATGTCATGAGGAGAGATAAAGAATATATTGGAAGATGAATGAATAGCTTAGTAATACAAAGTTGAAAAACAGAGGAAGGCCAAAGATTTACTGAATTATTTTCAAGGAAATGAAAAAGACTTCAGGAATAACAAAGAAAGGATGAAAGTGGTTGAATACCAGGAAAATTATTTCATATCAATCAACTGTCCAGCCAAGAAACAACCCATATCCCGATACATAAATGATTTACATAAATTTACCACAAAGAAATGGTAATTAACTTTATCCACTACTGTCAAATAATATACCCATATTTCAATCGATTTTTTATCAATTAATGACCTTACTGTTGCTAATTGAACAAGATTGACAGTTCGATGGAATAATATTATTCAATTGTTATGTCAAATTTAAATCTTACCCTGCAAAGAATACAAACAAAATTATACTTTTTTTCATACTGGGATTTTAAAATTGTGTTTAAATTATCGACTCTCGAAATCGCTCGTGAATTAAACTTTCCGCTCGTCGACAAAATATAAAATAAAAAATAACTATTAATAAGTAATTCTTTCCACGCAAAAAGTTAAAATTACACTAGTTTTGTCATTTTTCATCCTTTTATTTTCTTCTTAAGGTTAAATTGTAGCTGAATACTCGGTTTCTGTTAAATGTCAAATTACTTGATAATTTTGTTTCAACTAGATTTGTGTATGCAAACAATTTTTTTTTCATTTGTCAGTGAAAAAATTGTATTTATTTTTCAATACAAATATGTCACTGATGTTATTATTTGACAATTGTGAATAAAGTATAGTAGTCTATTCGGATGTAATAGTTATTACTCTTTCAATTGATTTACATCACTCGCTTTCCGGCTCGTTATGCAAACTACATTCTCATTTGTAATTGCATAACATTACATGCTCATTGAATAATATACTATTATTTGAAATAAAATTAACAATTTGTTTATATTTAAAATTAAGCTATTACCTACACCGTTTAAGGCCATCGCTCACTGTTCGGAACAGAACGGCACCGATCGGCAGAAATAAGTTTGCATAGTTTCTTTATGAAGGTGCGTACACTAGTCGGCATGGCAGTGCTGCGGCTATCTTCATAAGAACCTATCCAAATTTATTTCTACCGATCGGCGCGATGCCAATCTCTGCCGGTCGGTTTTTAAATAGTTGTGCGATGGCCTTTATAATAAACAAAATATGTAATAATAATAATAACCTTCGTTCTTCTGTGCCGAGATGTTGTGAGAACCGGGCGAGGAATTTTTTCGTGCCGATTTCTCGGTCTTATCCTCTCTGGAATGATTTTCTTCGCGTCCAATTCACTTGGAAATGTGTTTCCGCCAGAGATTCCGGGATTTAAAGACACTATTTCTGCAACAGAAACAATTTGCACTATAAAAGCCACACACTAACTAGTTATACATTTACGTGTATTTCGGATTTAATCTAAAATGCAACTGGATTATAATCTTTACTTATGCCGTATTTCTCAACATTCACGTTTATACACGTGCCTTTATCGGTGGTGAGAATATAAACCCATGCACACACCTTACCAGTGCGCATATTATCGCAGTTTTGGAGCACCATCATCCCATTTCGTCTACAGCTCTGATCTGGTGATGGATTTTATTATTTAAATAATGCGGTGAACTACGGTGAAGCTATTTTTTGTACTACATACAACATTATATGTTGTTATTGTTAATTCTGGATTTCTCTAGTTGTATCGTGCACCTTTTGGCCCTATCGCCTCGTCCCTTTTCCGTATCGTGCATCGAATCACTTCATTAGCTAAGAGCGCTTGTTTTTTCAACTGGCGCCCTTAAATAACCCTTATACCCAGCCCTTCTCCACTTGGGCTACGCCTGTCTGAAAACTACTTACATGGGCCTACCCATCTGAGTGTTGCAATAGCCTATAACTAGGTTAGTAAAATATTACAACGTTTTAAGAGTTTAAAATAACACAAATAATACAAAACAACGTAAAATACAACAGTTTAATGAACTCGTCCTTAAAATACAAGCAATACAGTAAATAAATACGCGAAATAACCAGTCCTAAATAAGTAGTACCTGGGCGCAAAGGCAGCGCCCTGCCATCGAAAAAAGTCCCGGAGCGGCGCCCCGGTGTGTCCTGCCTCGACTACAGCCCTACAATAAAATGTTACAAACTTTAACTTCAATGCTTATACTCATAATATTGTAACATTTATTTATTTGGGTGAAGTGTAAAAAAACAGAAATATTATTAATTAAAATAAAAGTTTATTAAACGATAAATAATTAGGATAAATATAATAAAAATAATTAACACCATGATTAAACAAAGATAAATAGTAATTTAAAACTAAGAATATTATTAAATACTTAAACACTAAGATTATTTATTTAAGCATTATTTATTTCACTATATTTATTTATATAACCACATTTATTTTTGTTCACCCAATGTTCATTGCTAATATAAGATAATTTTGCGTGAACGAGGAGAGGTTACTTCGAATCAGTGGTAAGGAGACTGAAATAAAACAAAATGATTACCTGTACCCTGACTTTTATTACCTAAATTAATAGAATATTTCCCAAAATAAGAAAAATAAAAAATAGTAGTTGTTCTCTACCCAGGCCGCTCCGGAACTACCTAGTCTGCCTGTAATAAAGAGAACTACCTAAGTATTTATCACTTAGTGAAGAGTCATTACGCACACACACACATTCATACAACAGCGTCCAACAGAACAGGGAAAATGGAATAAGTCATCTTATGCGAAACGCATACCTGCTGCTCAATAGCAGCGTGGCCTAGGTGTTACGCGTACGTATACTCAACTGTACCTGCCTGTACCACCCTGAGCAGTGTGGTTTATATCGGCACCGAGACATGGTTACATCTCCAACTCGGCCATTACCACCCCTGTGAATAGGGAGCTACCTTACCCCGAATTCTGCTTAGTTGCTGATCCACCCTAGTGGCTTTACTTCGGCCTTAGGGGCATGGTTACAAAACCAGGATAAAACCATCCCTACCGTTACCACGCGGTGAACCAGCGAAAACCCACGAGGCTAGCAATCGTGGACACATAGATCGCATTCCTGGTTACCCTTATAGCTCTCTCATCACGTCTTAAACCAAAGACCAGAGGCTCTACCGGGCACGACCAATCAACAAGGATTAGAATAAAGGACAACGCAGTAAAGTAAGAGAATACTCATACAAATCCATATGTATATTACTTCTTGCTCTAAGGAACTAAAAGTGCGTGTTAGACTCAACTCACCTCTGTTAAAGTCCTGTCCAAAACCTGACACTCACTGTTCATAGTCTAAACACCTCAATGCTAGAGAAAGACTGACTTTAAATATCTATTAGCAGTAAATTAGTGTATAAAGTGATTACCCAAGACAAATAAACAAAACTCCTACCAGGGTGGGGAGTAAGAGAATTAAATAATTACCATCGAATAATATCCACCTACACATCCGTGACACTAGTTGCTTCTATATAACAGAATGTGTGGCTGGTTTCTCTGACGTGCTTATATTGCGCGGCGTCTGTTCTCTGGAATGTTCTCCATTTTTCCACCGAATAAAAAGGGATCAGGCCACCGGAAGTAATTATACAGGTCTAGACGGGTTTGTTTACCCCGTCGAGGATTACATCATCGCTCGAGAACATTCTACCAATAGAGGCGGTCGCATTCGGGCGCGTCGGGAGAAAGCGGGATACAATATCATAATAACGATAACATCATAAAATTTTGATGCCAACGAAAAATGAATGTGATACCTATTATGATATTAATTTATCTATACATATTGGGGATATTACAGTACGTACTAATGGTATTATGTATCAACGTCAAACCATCGAGAAAGGAGCACTTTTGTTTAACTTCCATAAGCGTATCATTGTTGTCAGTAGTTTTTCTTTGATTCTTCTTGTATTTTAACTTTTCTTTCAGTGTTTATTGTTATTATAGGTAGAGTATATTGCCTCGTTGCCTGTTTTATTAATTGTAGCAGTAGATTAATTATTATTTTTCATTTTAAATACTTTAGTTTAGTTGTTTTATCTTTACAGTTTTGTTTTTTTCTTAATAATAGTTTAATTAATTGTAAATATTAGTTCTATTATCTATTTTCTACTTTGTAAACTGTACGCGCCTATGTAAAAATATACGAATGAAATAAAATTGCTCCCTTGTTTTAGTTCCAAAATTTGCCACCAGGTTCGCAGTCTTAATGAAATACCCCAATAATCATGGTCCATGATATTCCTGAAGTATGAATAATCAATATGAAGATTTTTAAAAATGATTTTTTTCTATCCTTTCTTTTCTTTCGGCTGAAAAAAGTGCCGGAGCGGCGCCCCGATGCTCTCTGTCTAGAGTACAGTCCTGGAAATAACACGAATTATAGGAAAAACTTGTCAATCCCATCAATCAATCAAAATTTCACCACCTTAATTTCTCCTCGATTCTCCATAGTTTTCTTGATTACATTAAAATATTATACCTATTATAAAACAATGGTATAAATTGTATCTTTTAACTCTGAGAGTAAAATGTATTTACGTATACATATGTTATTAGCAAAGTGCATAATTCAGTCATTGTGTGGAATACCAAAACAATATATACGAGTAGAATTCCTGGGTCCTTTAGGTAATGTATGAAACGTGATTTGAATTTTATACTTTACATAGAAATGGCACAGCAAACCTAGGAATTATAAATAATGATATACTCTAAATATAATTACAATAACCTAACCTCACGCGCAAAGCTTGGCCCGTGTTTTCCAAGCATGCGTTAGGTTATATTATTGCTATTTTTAGAGAAATATCTAGGCAGTTAAAGTACAAAATTAAAATTTTAGATACTTTTCATAATTAGTTTAAAGGTATTCTGTAGAATATTTGATTTGCAGGTAACATAGATTGTAAAAATTAATAGAATTACTATTATTGTTGTCTTTTTTCAATATCAATAAAGTAAAATATAAAACTACCAACAACCGTATTTAGAATAAAAAAAAAAAAACTTTTTAAAAATTAAACTTAATAAAATATTATCGTACAAATGCTCTGTTTAAATTTATGAAATTTACTACTTTGTTGTTTATTACTAAGCTAATTGAAAATAAACGAGATAATTAAATTTGAAGTGTAAATTTTAATATACATGCTTTTTATATCTCCTAAAATTAAGGCTGATTTATGCAGCTTTTCATAAGGCATAGGGAATAAAACAAAATATAAAAGTACGCGGAAGCACTTAGTCTTTTATGTATACTTGGAATAAAGCGTAAGCATAAAGTACATGACCATAACCCAGTGACCAAGTTTTATTTTATTGTTCAACTCTGGTAAACAGTGCATACGCAAATTTCAGGTATTAAATATGAAAAGTGAAAAGTAACAATCTCTTATGTGTTTCGAAAATAATATGTCCCTGAATGCCTCACCAAAGTATAGTAAAAATTTTGAAAGATGACCGATCAAGGTCATGATATACAATGATATTAAAATATTTTTAAATCTTAATTTCAACATCGTGTACAAAGTGAATTCATTGATGGTAATTTTTCTCTTTTTAACATGAAATGTTGCTAAGCTACTGCTGTATAAAGTTCTGTGTATTCTTTCTTCGAAAAAGTGACCTTGAATACTCATCTTTAGTGAATCAAACTATAGTTTTTATTTCTAACATATATTAACTAAATAACTGATGTGGGACAGGGCTCGTAGTTTTATACAATATTTTTCCTTTTTAAATTTAGTGTATTTTACTGAACATTTTGGGAAGCATGAAATAAGTTTAAGAAGATAATAATGTTCTAGTTCTAGTGTTTGCTTTTCTGTTTAACAATTAAGAATAAATCTAAAGTAAGTATTTCTTTTTACTACTAATAAATATCTAGAGATTTTCTCATTTAGTTTAAATCTATAGAGTGTACAAAGTGCAGACTCAGAAATGAATTTAGTGTGATGGGTTTCGATTTTCCCGTGATATACGGTTAAAAGCCCAAATGATACCCGCGAAGGTTTCACTATAAAACGTAAAAGGCACAAGGGTAATTTACCGCACGGAAATAAATTTTTGAAATTACTTTGGGGAACTGAACGATCATTATAAAAATGTCACACATTTTTACATGAAATTCCTAAAACAAAAATTCTAATCTTCCAATTTCCATGACACCAATTTTCCATTGCTAAATTGTGCGAATATAGCCACTAAATTATCTATAAAGAAGTTTTCTATTTTCTACTCTTTTATATTCAGCAAGTTGAGAGTTTTCTTTTATTAAAAGACAATATAATAAAAAGAATGAAATTCTTATTATCATAAGATTTGTTATGAAATAGATAAACTTCCATTTTCATTTTATATTGATTCTATGTGAATACGTTCGACAAAAAAGGAATAATATATTCGTAATAGTTCAAGATTTTACGCAAATATTAGATTCCAAATGTATGTTTTAACGACATCTTAGTACTAACCTTCTAAAACAAAAAAATTGCGTATCGAAATGAAGGTTCTTTCGATACGCAATTATTGGGTTTCATAATGACTTCATTGTGAACGCAAAATATGAAAACTAGATTTTTTTTCAAAACCAAAACCAATATTTTTATTTACTAAAAGACTATCGACTGAAATAATACAAAACCTATTTTTTATTAACGGACTCTAAAATGATTTTACTAATTGGTGGTTTAACTGGTTAATCTATTCGACTAAGTAAAAAGTTAACGGGTTAACCATTAGCCGTTATTTTTTTTTTTCGGTTTAATACTCTGATTTTATCTAACTAACAATGATATATAATGGTATTAAAATCTTTTTAAATCTTAATTTTAAAATCGTGTACAAAGTGAATTCATTGATGGTAACTATTATAATTATCTGGAGGTTGTGTATGGGGTTCCTGAGGGCTCTATTTTGGGCCGTCTTTTCTTCAATACATATTTTAACCACATTCCAAATTTCATAGCACCTCGATTGTTGAATATTAGTTTTCTGGAAATAATTTACTACTCAATAAAGTTAAAACTCAAAATCTAGTAATATCTGTCAAACATGAACTTAATATGGGCATGACATTTAATGTCAGCTACTATTCTTGGCATGCATACTAATTATTGCATATCTATTTGCAACCGTCTAGAAGTATAGCTGGTATGCTTTTCTTATTAAGAAATCTCAAATTATTACTGTAAATAAACTGGTTTATTTTGCATTTGACTGCGTAATATCGTATGGAATTGTACTTTGGATGGGACATCTCTATTCTTGTTCATAAAGTTTTCAAATTATAAAAAAAGCTGTTGGGTAATGTTCACACTGAAATTTAAAGATCATTATCATTATTTCTAAGCTAGAATGAAAATTTATTTTGAATACTCTAAACTAAAAGAATAATGTAAATAAGATTTCTCACGACCACATACGAAACATATTATTTCCACACGATTACCTAGTTACGAAAATTGCCAATATCGTTCATGTATCAGATAAATCATAACAAACTACTGTGTTATTATAACGCACAGGAGTTTTGGCAACTGACCGGTAATTTGACTTTGTTTTGTCTTTTATGAGAAATCGCAAAATATTAAAGTTCGAAAATATATAATATATGTAACTATGAGTGATAATATGCAAATTTAATCCTTTATAATGTGGATATAAACAGAGCAGTTGCTAATACTGTCCTACTCGACAGTTCTCTTCTGTTTTACTTTGCGTTATTTGACAATTGATTTGAAGGAAGAATCGTTTGAAGTTATATAAAACAATGAATATGTGGTTAATACAATATTATTATACAATAAAACGTATTTGTAAAGACAACGTGAACGTGGTTATCATGAATATGGATTGCAGTGATAGCGATTCGTCTATGGAATATACACCACCGGGTATCGTACAGGTAACAACTAATTTGAGGTTAAAAATATATTAAATTGTTCCGTTTTTTATGAACTTCAGGTAAATAGTGTACAAAATGAAATTACCCTCTTTCTTAGCCGTTATTTAAATAATTATTTATATATTGGCGTTCAGAGATTAAAACTTATTTTTGAAAAAGGGCCTTAGTATATATATATATATATATATATATATATATATATATATAGTGTGAATTAAAAAACTGGCCATAGGCGTTTAACATGGAAAATCAGTTTTTCCTTGCGCAAAAGTTCCCAAGTTATTTTAGACAAAAATACTTCAAATAAATGTTGTAGAGAATTAAATTCTACACCAGAGTTAGTAATAAGATTTTATTTTTGACATTTCATAACCGAGAAAATCAATTTTAAATTTTATGGAGATAGCTGATTTATAACTCAAACAAAATTACGAACAATTGTATGCCATCTTCACTGTCAAAAAAAAATTTGTGTTTTGTGATTTTCGTTCAATAAAATATTTCTTTGAAAGTATGGAACAGTTTTCTCATGAAGAAGAGCTTCAGATTATAAAATGGTGGACAAATTTTGTTTGAATTGCATGGCTATCGCTATAAATCAGCAATCTTCAAAAACTTTAAAATTGATTTTCTCGGTTATTAAATGTCAAAAATAAATTCTTATTACTAATTCGGGCGCAGAATTTAATTCTGTATAACATTTATTTGAAGTATTTTTGTCTAAAATAATTTGGGAACTTTTGCGCAAGGAAAAACTGATTTCCCATGTTAAACGCCTATGGCAAGGTTTTTAATTAACATACTGTATTGTCAACCAAACAATTCCCGACCAGTAGAATCTTGGATTTATTGTAAAAATAACTTTTCCAGCGTTATCTCGTATTTTTTTCGCAAAATTTAACCCGAAAGTAGGTTATTTATTTAGAAATAAATGGTTTTTCACATCACCTCACTCGAAATGTTTTCAAAAGACGTCTCGACACACTGCTGTGAATCGTATTAGCAAACTTTTTATAGCGAAGATAATACTTGAAATATTCTTCGTATTTTCATAACTGATTTTCGTCTCATTAATTCGACAACATTTGGGAATATTTTTCAGGGACAGGTTATTCGTTCTCTGTCTTTTATTTTTTCTAACAAGAATAAAATTATTTTGCTTTTAGAATGATAGACACTTTTTTCTATGAATATTTCAAAACCAATTCATGACACAGCTTAATAGAAGCATTTAAATTTAAAAGCATTATATAGGGCTCGGACACTCAGCTTTTTCCAGTAACCTTGCGATCAGCTGTCCCGGCGCCCTGATAACAGCGCCATCTGTCTGTCATAGTTTTTCTTAGCGCTAATTCAAAAGTTGGAATCAGTTTGCTGTCTTACATTGAGGTGTGGTGTAAACATTTATTTTGTGCCTAAAGTTTTTTTTCTAAATTGTGTTTGAGAATGTCAGCTTATTTTAAAGCATTAAGTAGTGACGTAAAAATACACTTATTATTTACTAATCACATAAGTCACCCACTAAGATCACACTAAAATCCTAGAAAAATACAACACAACAGACCATACGCTAACACAAAACAACAAACAAAATGGCTGTACTGTCACTATGACAAGTGGGGCGCCTGCACATATGATTTCAAGGACACTTAAAACAGCTGTATGCCCGCGCCCCAAACCAAAAATGTATCTAGGTGAAGCTGGCAACGTTTTCCTAGCAACGAAAATAGTTCCGTTCATCATTAAGGGAAGACAGCAAATTGCCTGTTTACGTCTAGCTTGCTCAACCGTACTGGTTAGACTATAGACAGTAATTATTTTACACTATAGGGATAGTTAATTAGACTCAGCCTACACTCCTCTTTATAATACAATTTTTAATATTGAATTATTCAATCTGCTAAGAATGCACCACTCAATGTGACATACATACACAGTGCGGCTATAAAGTTTTAGAACTTCACTTATCAAAAATAATAAATCATCAAAACACAATTTATCCTTCAATATACATTCCTTCTAAATCTACACAGCGCTTGGCGTCCATTCATTGCATTCTGGAAGACTAAAACTGGGATGCTGTTCAATACTTTCATCACGATGGTTTAAATGTAAGTTACTATGTCGTAACGGTTCCCTTTCAACTTTAATTTTTGTGGCAAGAGTATAGTCAACCGGGGCCAAATCAAATGCACAAGGAGGCACTAACGCAACACAGCGACTTTTTTGGAGGACAGAAAATGACGCACAATTGTTGCTTTATGGACCAATACCTTATCGTGCGCGCACACAATTTTTGTTTTTCTTTAAATCTTCGACGATGGTTAATCTAGCTGTTCAACTACTCTACAACCATCTTAGTAAAACGTCGATCCAAAACCACCAGTTATCGAACTGCTTCGATGTTTTCGGCGTTTCTGCTTGATGCGGGGCGATCATTCTTTGGCTCATAGTTGTTTTCATCTCGCCCATCGTGCAAGCGCTCTTGCCAGCCAAAAACGTTGCAGTCACTAAATCATCCCCAAGCGCATCTTACACCAAATCACAGAAAACAGCTGTTTGTCTGTGACCAAATCAAACGAAAAAAAATTTGAGTGCGTACCGGTGTTCGACGGATGAATCTATAATGAGGCAGATTTCAGAACCATACGAGAACTGTACTGACCCAATATTAATCAAATTTGAGGGAGATGTTAATGAAAGTTAATCAAAAATAGTTTGGGTGTCAATTCATACATGGCGCTGTTATTTAGCGCTACAGAAAATTAATCCTAAATCTTTATAGTCGTACTGTGTATAAAGGCTGGTTTATGCAACTTTTCATAAGGAATAAAACAAAATATAAATATATATTTATATATCGCACCGTTTATGCAGTTTTGAGATAAAACAGAAACATAATATACATAAAAATAATACATAAGAAATGGCCAAATTTTATTTCTTATGTTATGTCTTACCCGTCTTAACCTTATGTGCTATGTCAAAATATGCCTACTGCGCAAGCGCAGATTTCTGTTGTTTCTGTTTTGGAAGCATGAAATGTAACTAAAATAATTTGTGTTTTGACTCGAATAGTCGGTGACTCAGTTGCGGTTGATTATCTAACACATCGCTGAATAAATGATTATATCTCGTTCACCCATAATAAAAATAAGTTGAAATTCTAAATAAGAACATCGAAATTTAATTCTAAATATTTGAATTCTATTTGATAACTAAGGTGACGCCTGGTAAGCGCCCGCACGGTACAAATATTCCATCATTACCGATATCTGTGTACATAGCAGATTGGCACACCCAGCAATGGGTAATATGCCGTGTTGAAATATTTATTTTATTTTATTTATTTAATAACTTACTTGCAATATGACAGAAATATATATGCTGATATATAAATTCTCGCGAATAAAGACAAAAATAACAAATAAAAACGTTAAAGAATGTCCCAAACTCCAGACTAATAAGCAAACAACCTAAACATTTGACAAATGTCAAAGTCTTGCCGTTCAGTGAAATTTCATTTTCCAATTTTGATATTCCTGATTGTATATTACCCGCCGAATTCAAATATCTTGTCTATCATTGGTTGAAATTTATGTATTATAAAAGTGCATAAACTGATTTTATCTCCATGCCTTATGGCTTATCACTATGTTTTATTCTTATTCCTTATGGAAACGTGCATAAACCAGCCTTAACTCCCTTATGGTTTGGGCTGTAATTTTTAATAATAAATTGTACATTCTACTAAGTATAAACCTTTAAATATAAGGGTAGATACAACCACCTTACGAGTTGGACAGTAATTTTGTAGTATACGGATGGATCATAAGAATCCTAGCTTTCTTATTATTTTTTTTAATGATACGAGTACAATTAAACAATTTTTAATAATAAATTATTCATTCTGTTAAAAATAAATGAATATTATGGAGAAGGCTACTATAATTGCTAACAAAATTAAAAGCTACTCCTCCACCAAATGAAGTGAAAATAAAAACTATATACTTATTTTGAGAACCTTTATAATAGTACCACTCTTCATAACTCTTTGTTTCTTTGGAGTTTTTAAGATTTCTGGCATGGTTTAAATATTGAGTAATCGCGTAACTACTCTCTGAGAAAACAGGGATATGAGGACCTTCGGCATGACTGACATGTAGAGTAATCCTAATTTAGCTTTACCCTCTTAATCAGATTTCGAGTACAATTTTAGTTACTGAAGATGAAAACATTGTTCTCGAAATACGTATGAAGTTTCTTTTTCTATTTTAGTTTCACATAATATTAAATTTTAAAAAAATAATATGTTTCAAAATTTTTATATTTCAACTTGAAAATGTAACATTACTCTGAAATTCTAATGGGTATGTGACCAAATCCAATTTCAAAATATGTTATAAAATATAAAAACTAACCACTATAGCTACTCCTTCTCATTATAGTAATAAAAACTAAACATTGGTTTGTAATAATACTGTTATTAGCAATTTAATGAAATGAGAAGAGTTTCTGTATTTCATTCCCTTTATTTATTCAATCTCTACGTTTCGACCCCCCATGGGTCTTCTTCAGGAGCTATACAATAATTTACAATTACGAAACAGGAACAATATGTATAGCTTAATTACATAAAAAGAGACTTACATGATTGTTGATTTAGTATCAAAATGCATAAATTGTGTAATATAATAAATATTTAAATTCAACATGAAAGTCATGTAAATAAAATAAAAATGTTAAACATAATATTTAACACAGTCGTCAAAGAAAATATATAAATATTAACTAATGTATGAAATATACAAATATAAAAAAATAAAAACTATATATACATAAAAATATAAAAAACGGTGTGCCACACCCTAACGGACAACTTGAACTAAGTAAAGTTTGGCCCTGAGGAATTAATAAGGTTGAAGGCAAAGTCAAGATTTTAATTAAAAATTTGTTTAAATAAGAAATCGCGCCAAAAATTTATTTTAAATGCTACATTTTATTGAACAAAATAACAGTTACCGTTATCAGTTTCAATAATTAAAAAAAAAATTAAATACATTTATGCGTCAATGTATACGAATACTTGTTTATTCACTATATTTGATTACAAATGAACTAGCGTTTGGATGCAATAATCTCAAAATGTATATGAACACTATGTTTAAATTTGGCTAAATTTAATGTTTTTTGCATATGATTTATTTGAAATGTGTTTTGTAATATTAAAATTATTGAAAAAAGTAGAAATACAAATACATACATATTATTGATTGTACGGGTTAATGCTTTTTTCTACTTCCACTTGGAAAACTTATCATTTTTTGCCAATCTGCAAAATGGATATGTAGGCAATACGGGTTAACTGAACGGATATAATTTCAAATTTATCCTAGAATAACAAATCACGTAAATCGTGTAATCTAAACAAATGCCTATTCATTTATTACAAGATTAAGAAGGCGATCGGTACAAGTGTCACATTTGGCATTTCAAGGGTTGGAAATATTTTCAGTATAAAAGGAGATTTGAATAATTTAATAGAATTATTTTATGAATTAATATAGATAAGTTGTATGTATATAAAAATTTAGAATCAGAACGGTATGAAATGTCACATTTGACAAGTCATTGTTATCTTTTTTAAATTTATCAATAATTTCAGAATATAGAAGAGTGTGAAAGTTTTAATAATATTTAATTGAAGTGTAATCATAAATAAAATAAATTAGAAAAATTGTAAGTAAAAACATTGTATATAAAAATAAAATATAATTTTAATAGCAAATGCTCTCTTTGGTATATGGTTTATTAAATTATTTTTATCTAATTCATCCTGCTCAGCAGCATTATATTCATATTCAATATCATTTAAAACATTTATCGTATGAGTTTGACATAGCACGAAATGTCACAATGGATATAAGTGTCACTTAATGCAGTTAAGCAGTAGATGAAATACGGCTTAATAGTAAAAATAAAGCGGAACTTAATGTATGGTGCAGAGTTTTTTTTTTAGAATTTAAGCTCCACTTTTTAATAAGTGCAACTTAACTAGTAACGGTGCAAACGGACATAAGAAAGCCTAGAAAATAACATTTTAATAATGTACAATAAAATTTCAAATATCTAAAGTTCGTGTTTCCCTTCTTTTCGGTAGTCGTAGAAAAAGTACGCTATACAACTCGAGTGCAATGTCCATATCACCTACGGCGTCGTACTCAAACTCCATCCTCATCCGATTTGGACATCATATCCACTCTTGTTGAACAAACAACTAATTCTTGTCAATGAATAACTAACTAGCTAACTAAAAAGCAAACAAATTTCGGTAATCAAAGCTACAAGCTGGATTTTGATTGCAGTCATCTGTATTACAGAAATTTAGTTCATTTCAAATGATTGCAGTTTGCAAGCGTATCCAATTTTTTACTATGCAATTTAAAGTATAATAATAATAAAAAAAACTTTTTATGTTTTCAGCACACCGCCGAATGCGCAGCGTCACGAATTATTTCCTAGTGAACCTCAGCATCGCAGATTTGCTCATGTCGGTTCTCAATTGCCTTTTTAACTTCATTTACATGGTTCGGAGGTAAGTTATATTTTCTCTAATCTTATTTAGTCTATACTGTTTACTCATTTTAAGAAATTTATGTTGAAAATGGCAATCATACTTTGAATCCTCAGCTTAAAAGTGGACTAGAGTTTTTTGTGTAAATTGATTACATTAGGTTTGAGATTTTATTTTGAAAAGTTAATACATTATTTTTGTTCAATCCTGCTATTGAAACTTGTTTCTTACTTGGATACGGAACTTGAAACCTTCTGTTTTATCCACTCAACTTATTACTATGGCAACGGGTGGGTGAAAATAGGAATCAACTACAATAGAATTTATAAAATCATAAAATTTATTTATTTACATATAAATTACTCGCACAGTTATTGAAAACAGCATTTACTTAAACTAAACATACCAGCAAATGACATTTTATCTATCTCAGTGTCTTCTATTACCTCTACCTACGCGAATTTTCTTATTGGTATTGGCACCCGCTTCACGTTTTAACTATTTTTCTTGTAATTTTATCTTATAGATCTCTGACATTCATCTTTATTTTCCATATGTTCAAAAATTTTATGTAAGATCTGCCGAATGTGACAGCCAAAAAATAATTTTGTTGACAATTGCAAATGTTTATAAATGCAAACAATAGCAACGTACCCCGTCGCCTATGTTAATTTACACTATTTATAAATATATTAGTACAAATTTTAATATATTATTTATTGAAAACAATACCGACGTTTCGGTCTCAGTTAGACCATCCTCAGGGTTATGTTTAAAATGTTTTTAGATTTGTTGAACGTCGATATTATTTTCAATAAATAATATTTTAACAAAGGACTGAATCTCCATTATTTTCACCTCTCCAAATCATCATTAACAGTCGATTAAAACTTATTGTAACAAATTTGCCAGTTTTGAACACGTGCGTGAGCGAAATTCTTAGTTTCTTCACTCGTATTGTAATATACTATTACTTTATTCATAAAGTTTCAAACTCTAATTACAAAAGTGGGTCTTTAAACTTTAAATATAACCATTGGCAATAATGGGTTAATCTATATACTACATTTTTTTTTCTGAAAATACTTTGTGTGCGTGTTGGTCTCTGTGATTGTATTTCTGTGTGTATGGCTGTGTGTATATGTATGTATGCATTTGTGTTTGTGTATCTGTGGATGGTGGAAGGACGTTTTCTCAAAAACTTAAGACCTATACTACGTATTCTCAATCGGACACTGATGGGAAGAGTTGAAAAGGTTTTAGTAACAATTGGACAACTGGAAATAGTACGTAGTTTCTTACAAAAATTCTTCTAAATATTATTTTTTGAAAATTTATGTTTTTATTATTAAACATATGTATTTATATTAAAGGTCATAAAATTCTCTATCCGATACAGTAAACAAAATGATATCTTTTATATATTTAGAGATAAAAAAATATATATACAATAATCTGTTGCAATAAATCTCACAGCCCAAACAACTCCATGGTATCCAGTTAAAAAATTAAAATGTTTGTAAACGTCATATAAATGTTAGTGTCAAAAATTGAAAGACATTACCGAAGGTTTTTTCTTGGGAGGACATTTAATATTTCTTGTACTTTTTACAAATTCAATATTTAAATTTATAGGTACAGTCAAATTTTTGAAAGATGTCTGATCAAGGTTGTCTACGAATTGTATGAATTCAGATTTTTGCTCCGCCCATCATGACAAATTCAGTAGTGTCGTTTGCTTAGTTTTTATGAGGGTACGTAAGATATTACTGTTATTTTATTATTATATAAATATATATTACAGGAAAAACATTCAAAATTCAAAAATAAGTCAACTAGTAAGTTTATAAGCAAATGTAAAACCAAATATGTTAAAAATAAGATACTAACACAATGTCAGTGTCAGTGACTCTGACAGAATATAACGTTATACGTACGGCTATGAATCCAGGTAATGTATCTGAATTAATAAATAAACTTACGTTACAGCGAAAGTATTATCAACAACGAGCATCGTTTATAAATGGAATGTCCTAACTTAGTCGAAAAAATATGAATTTTTGAAAGACAAGCGTGTTATATTCATCCTTATCACACAGTCTTACAGCTTTTGCAAAAGAAAGAGATAAATGTATGCCTATTTGTTAATTCGTTCGTGATACAGGTGCCCTTGATCGGACATCTTTCAAAAATTTTACTGTAGGTATATTACATATATCCTTCAGAAACACCGCCAATCCCACTAATGAATAATTGGAAGAATCTCGAACATTTAGAAGAGTAGGAGAAAACTTGCTCATAGAATGAATTTAAAATTATTTTAAAAAATATCTAAATATAAAGATATGTAATTAGAATTTTTTGTGTGTACAAGAAATGTTAAATTCAATACTTTTATAAACTACAATGGAAGTGGAGAGAGATATTATACTGGCCACAACAGATTTTTACAATATCTATTGTTTTCTATAAAAAAATCTATATTTTCTGTTTAGTGTTTTTGTAAAGAAATTACTTTATAGATTGCTCTAATAAAAGTATATCTGCAGCGAATTTTTTTCTTTTAAAAATGTCTCTAAAATTTGAGTGCCCACTCTAGAATTTGGATCTGGTTACTGACCTAGTTCGCAGATAATTTGTTTTTGTTCCTGCGGAAAATTTCAACAAACACTTAGAATAAGCAAAATTTATTCTAATTAAATCATATTTAATTATAGAACATAATAAAGTTAACTTGTGCAGTAAAACAGTGATGGGGGTAAGAGAAAAATTTGCAGGGATTTTAAATTTTAGACAGGTAACAGACGTGTAAACACTTCGTAATAAATTTACGAAAAGTTTCTGAATTTACTTATGAGTTTGTAAGAAGTTCCTCAACAAGTTTTGTTTTTGAATTTTATTTGGACAAATGAGATAAAATCAGACGTGATTAAATAATCTAATATTCAGTGGGAAATTCAATAAGAATATTTTATCAGCCTTTCTTGTAATAGTGATTAATAATTTACAAATTTTATTAAAGTTCTACGTTTAATTGAAAATTAAAATGTAATGGAAACATACTTATTTACTGTAAGTAAAATATGTATAAAAATGTAATTTCGTTTGAAATGCTAGGGTCACGTTAGAATGACTGAAGATTAAGACAACATATACAAAGTTCCTATTTTATAAAATTAGATTTTAAATATATTTAAAGTACATAGTGCTCTTCAACAAATAATACACATTATTAGTCTTTTCTCAAAAAAAAATAGCCAAAAGTTACATATTTCTAAATCTGGTGAGAATGGTGGATGTTCTGTTACTTTTTTTCATCAAAAATTATTTTAAGTTAATGCGATTTTTCACTCACCACTACGATAAAATTATATTCTAACTTAACTATTGTCACTTAATTGCTTCCATACCTTTAAGATTTCTGTAACTTAATTTAACTCAGTATCATGTTTAAATATTAGAAAATTATTTATACTGGATGCTAAGAAATAGAAAAATAAACAATGATGAGCAATTGCAGAAAATCATAATTTTTATAGGACGTTTTTGTAGAAATGCTCAAATTTAAATATGTAATAACTTGTGACGGATACTTTTTACAAAAAAAGTTTTACAAACTGTAAGTAGTTACCTAAAAACATGTTGCTGTATGTAGCTCATATTTACAATAGTTGGACTATGGTTGTTTTTGCTATAATCTCCTCAATTGTTTAATATGAATTTGCAAATTTTATTCTCCACCGGCTCACATCATTTTCTTACTTTAAATAATTCTAGCATGACTCTCCTATAATACATAATCTATTTCTCTTCCAGTTTTAATATACTTTTTACTTATATCATTTCAATTTTGATTTTTTTTTTATTAACAATATACATGGTGACACTGAAAAACGAGCCACTCAAAATAACATTTTTATTTATAATTATCCTTATATATTTGTAAACTAGGCTTATGGGCTCAAAAATCATGGTATTCGGTATGATGCAAGTGCTTCCGGTTTAACCGGAAGTGATAATAACTCTCACATTTCAAATAGGACACCTATATATTTTTACATATTTGGAATCTACGTAACATTATCACTTCAACGATATGCTTGACGAAATAAATTACAAAAAAAAGAGGAAATTGTACCTAAATAATCAACCCGGTAAGCCATCATATCAGGTAAGATGTGAAAAGAAATTGATCATAATATTAATAATATAAATAAATAAATAAATATATCATCACGGCATATTACCCATTGTTGGATATGCCAATCTGCTTTTTACACAGATATCGGTTATGATGAAATATTTATACCGTGCGGGCGCTTACTAGGTGTCACCTCACGGGAACTCAATGCTGGCGTGGAGAGTGCACCACAGGGGTCAATTTAGTGCCATTAAAATTCGAAGTAATTTTTGGCGTCGGTCGGGATCGAACCCAGGTCCCCAGATTCGCGACCAGACACAGGCAATAATAATAATAATAATAATAATAATGATAATAATAATAATAATAATAATAATAATAATAATAATAATAATAATAATAATAATAATAATAATAATAATAATAATAATAATAATAATAATAATAATAATAATAATAATAATAATAATAATAACAATAATAATAATAATAATAAAATAATAATAATAATAAATAAAAATAATAATAATAACAATGACAAAAAATTAACAATCGAATTCACAAATCGAGATTAGCACTTAAACCCGATTAAAACAGTTAAGTTAAGCTAAACCGTAATCACAAAAAAGTTTAATCTTTTATCGGTATTACTTTCTTAAACCGGATTAGTTTAAAATTTAACCCTACGTATCAATAGCAACAGAATCATTTGGTTTAAATAAATATTAAACCTATTCACAAAACTTTTCGCTTACAAATTTAAGCCATATATTTAAACATGCTGAAACGCAGGATTAACGTTGTGTAAAATTTGTAATTATAATTTTAAATCATCATAAAGGTTTATTCTTGTTATAATAATATAATAATAATAATATTCTATATTAAATAACTTCATACTAATACAAATATTATAAATATATACATACAATTTTTTACCTTTAATTAAATGTACTGTAATTTTAAGATTTCACGAAGTGTTGCGTTATTTAATGATAAACGATGATAGTGACGATGAATACCATCAACCAAACCGTATAATACGACCGCGAGTTTTTTTTTTTTTAATTGGTTGGATTTAGATTATATACCGGGCTATCTATCATCTTCAACAGTAATACCCAACTTAGTTACATTATTTTTTAAAAAATATATAATTATTTATTTATTACCAGACGCTATCGGTTACCGAGAACAATAATAGAACATTTATGTTTATGTTCGTTATTCAGACCAATTCTGGAGAGATCCACTAGAAGATCGCATGCCTTGCCTGTGTATACACAAGTTTTAATGGCGTTAAGATATTTAGCTAGTGGGAGCTTCCAAAATACGAGGGGAGTTTTTTATGTTATCTACCTAGCTATGAAAAAAACAAGTTAGAGAACAAATAAAATTTTATTTTTCAACATAAGAACCGTTAACACTAACACACTTATTCCAACGTTTTTCTAATAAAGCTATGCCTTTAAAAAAAATCTTTTGGTAATTATGCAAAATACGACTCCACGGCGTTTTCCAAGTCATCATTCGATAAAAAACGACGTCCTCTCAAATGTTTTTTGAGTTGTGGAAAGAGATAATACTCACAGGGGGCGAGGTCAGGGCTGTAAGCTGGATGTTGTAATACCTCAAAGCCGCATTTATTGACTACTGCTTGAACAATTCGTGCTTTATGCACCCTGCAGTTGTCGTGCAGAATCAGAGTTTTCTATGCTTAATTGTGGGGTATTTTTTCGCGTATAGCGGCTTTCAAGTTCTTAATTGTGTTTTTGTAGACGTTCCCCGTTATTGTAGTCCCTTTTGGCATATACCCTCCGCATCCCAGAAAACTGTGCCCATCACTATCCCCGCAGAACATTGTGTCTTCGCCTTCTTGGGTGGCGGAGAACCCTTATGAATCCATTGTATGTAGAAAAAGTCTTCATCTTGGGATAAAGCAGTCAAATTCTCCTCGCAAATTTGTCGTCTACACAGTTTTTGTTCGGGACTGAGCACTCTGGGAATCCATCGTGCCGACACTTTGCTCATTCCCAAATCTTCGTGTAGAATTTTAAAAACACTCGTTTCTGATATTCCTATTTCTCTAGCAATAACTGAAACTTTTACTCGGCGATCAGTCAACACCAAATCTTCAACTTTGTTAATGATTTCTTCAGTTCGTGCTTCCAAGAGGTCTTTCACACTTTGGGTCATCATGAATGGATTCCCTGCCCCGTTTGAACTGCTTGCACCAATATTTGACTTGGAAATAGGACGGGCTGTTGTCTCCATACACTGCCACCATTCTCTCATGGATATTCTTCGAGCTACTGCCTTCGATAGAATTTTTATGATGCTTCTATGTTCAAATTTCAAATCACTCATTTTCGTTTCTTTAAACTGATATAAAATTGGAGATGACACTACAAAATGTCACAGAAACTTGACATAAGATAATTGTCGCGATAGCATATTGTTTTCATAGCTAGGTAGATAACATAAAAAACTCCCCTCGTATCATGGGCGATGTTGTGTGCATTAGCCAGTTCAGTAGAATTTTAAAATCATTTTGTGCTGCTATAACTCAATTACCTGGAAATTATATAAATTTCTACGGCAGACGGAGACATTACCAGAACAATAAATTATATTAATATTATACTTACATTTTGATTTAGAAATGGTTTTCAAATTCTTCCACTTTGCTTTCACTTCTTCTATACTACGGCCATGGGAAGAAACAACATTTATTTTCTTTGTTATTTCTTCCCACAACCGTATTTTTTTATTATTATTTGGTCCTAATTTACTAAATAATAATTTATTTTTACTTTAAACTTCGTTAACTAACACAGATATTACATTTTCAGTGAAATTTGGCTTTCTTTCGCGTTTACTCGCCATTTTAATTTTAATTTTGACGTTTATATATTTAGCTAAACAAACTCTAGTCTATTACCATTTTTTTTTTTTCGAGAATATGGTTTAGATTAACTTTTTAATACCGGGTTAGAAAAAGTTTAGCTAAACCAAAATTTGGATTTAGCTAATCCTGTTTTGTGAATTCGGCTGTACATGACAAGGACTAACAATTATCGTAACTGTTCTCACAGCCTACCTGATATCATAGCTTACCAGGTTAATTATTCATAATTTTCTCTTCCGTTTTTGTAATTTATTTCTACAATAAAAATTCACTTCAATCATATATATATATATATACAGGGTGTTAATACTAAGTCGTTACACCCGAAAATGGTAGATAGAACTCATTAAAACAAACAACTTTTCTTAGCTCAAATTTTTGATTTGGAGCCCCAGTTCATAGTTATTGGCGTTCTCTTGTTTTTCGAAAAATCGTCATAACTCCCTTATTTTAAGGAATATTTAAAAAATACAAAAACTTTCAGCATTTGCTTTCGGTTCTCTAAAACACTTATATTTACAATTATTTTCTATTTCATCAAATAACAAAATGGCGACTAATCAAAAATTTCAAAACAAGATATGAAAACCACTCTATCGATTTTCGAAAATATATAAAATCCATAAACTTTCTACTACAATATTTGTCTGAAACATTTTTTTCTATCTGACCAAAAATATTGTAATAGAAAGTTTAAGGATTTTAAAAATGTTTTATTTTCGAAAATCGATGGGGTGGTTTTCATAATATCTTGTTTTGAAATTTTTGTGTGGTCGCCATTTTGTTATTTAATGAAATAGAAAATAATTGTAAATACAAGTGTTTTAGAGAACCGAAAGCAAATGCTGAAAGTTTTTGTATTTTTTAAATATTCGTTAAAATGAGCCCATAATCCTCGCCATAATCCAACTTTACAATTATATAAAGAAAATCAAAAAAATAATTATACATACTTATGACATTTTGACATTTTAAATTAAATTGTATAAGCATTTATGAATATTCTGAAATATTCAAATACAGTAACAAACTTTTTTAAAAAAGTAGCACATACAGATTTTATGCATATAATTTTCAACATAAATGAATTTTAAATGCATTGTTTATTTTCTGTAACTTCGCCAATAACAAATTACAACATAATAACACTATAGTTGCATTTTCTCACCATTATCTAATTATATTTTAATCGAATTACTGAAGTCTTTAGCATGTGTAATTTTCTTCACATGATTACCCAAACATATACCAGATATGAACATATCAAATAAGTATGTAAGTAGATTATGGCTATATTCTAAAAGTTAACCAAAAAGTAATTTTAAAGTTTTTAAGTTTATGTCATTTTGAAGTTCACAAATATGAACTTAAAGGAAATTCACTTCCGAGATATGAAGTTTCTTCAATATCTATATTTATGTCTGAAAATATTGATCAAAAATGTGAAAGTACTCTGCAAAATATCATACATTACATTAAAGTTTTTTTACCTCTCGCTAAGAGAGGTATTGCATTCATGCTAAAAATCACATATCCATATTTTATTGAATAAGCACGTTTTAAGGTCCCTACAATCCGATTTTAACATTTTTACGATGATGTCTGTGTGTGTGTGTGTGTGTGTGTGTGGATGTATGTGTGTATGTATGTAGGATGTTGGAAGGACGATTACTCAAAAACTATAAGACTTAAAAATTGTTTAATTACGTATTTTCCAATCGGACATTCATGGGAAGATCTGAAAAGGTTTTGGTAACAATTGGACAACCGGAAGTAGAAGATTCTTGAAAAAAAATCTTCTAAATAATATTTTTTGAAAATTTTTCTTGGTAATATTAAAGAAAATTAAATTCTCTATCTGATACATTTAAATATTTTATTATATATTCTATGGATTTAGAGATAAAAGAAATATAATAAATAAAATAACGTTATAATAAATTTTACAGCCAAAAGGATGCCATGGAAAATAGTTGACCAGTTGAACTGTTTGTAACTGACAGATAAATGTCAGTGTCAGAAATTCATAGATATTACTAAAGAGTTTTTCTGGGAAGTACATATACATTATATTATTTCTTAATGTATTAGTAGTTAAATATTTAAGATTATAGGTCTATTACATATATCCTTCAAAAATACAGTCAATCCTGACAATGAATTGGAAACATTTCGAAAAATTAGAAGAGGACAAAATTTCTTCATATAATGAATT
The DNA here is from genome assembly GCA_951394225.1 of Harpalus rufipes. NCBI lineage: Eukaryota > Metazoa > Arthropoda > Insecta > Coleoptera > Carabidae > Harpalus > Harpalus rufipes. The sequence goes on along the minus strand of OX596279.1, from coordinate 21,081,628 downwards.
TAAAATTAAACAATCTAAATATAAGGAATAGATATATGTAAGTACAATTTTTGGTGTAGAATGTAGGTATACAAGAAATGTTAAATACAATAGGGCGCCTTGACAAGCAGATATGGGGACTCATGTCAGAATGATAGCTAGTAATTATGTATATAGATGTATCATAATTTCTCATTCTAAATTTAGTGATTTTCCAATTCCATATGGTTTATTTTCCTCGACAAGTAAATTCCACACTCCTGGTGACAAATTAACTACGTGTATTTAGAAAATCATGAAATTCTGAATGAAACATACTGACTAATTATCATTCTGAAACGGGCCCCCACATCTGCTTGTCAAGGCCAACAATGTAACATGACTGTTCGCGCCCTATACTTATGTAACCAAAAAAGGAAGTGGCGAGAGGTATTGTGCTGGCCACAACAGATTTTTTTATATCACGACTATTTAACAGACTGGCTAAAAAAATTACACTTTGGCCAATTGAATATTTTAAAATGTTTTTTTTAATAATAATCCTGTGAGATAAAAGCACACATTACCTAATTTTGTTTACCGTAAATTACCAGAGAAACTATTTATATATATATATATATATATATATATATATATATATATATATATATATATATATATACAGGGTGTAACACGAAAAGCGGGCCATAGGCGTTTAACATGGGAAAACAGTTTTTCCTTGGACAAAAGTGGCCTATTAATTTTAGACAAAAATACTTCAGATAAATGTTGTAGAGAATTAAATTCTGCATCTAACTCAATATTCATATTTTACTTTGCATGTTTAGTAACCGAGCAAATCGAATTTAAATTTTTACAAAAGTTACTCCTTTATAGTGTTAGCCATGACACTGAAACAAAATCGAACAAAAGTAATGACGTTTTAGCTGTCAGAGACGCTCTGTTTAAGTCAAGAAATATAATTATTGGAATGGAAAGTTATTCTCATGAAGAAAAGTTACAAATTATTAAGTGGCATTATTCTGGGGAAAGTTTTCGGAAAATACGGGATTTAATTAGTATTTTTGGCATCATCATAATATTCCTAGTAAAACAACAATTCAAAGATTTATATCAAAATTTGAAACGACCCGCACATTTAATAAGTTAGAACCGGAACTTTTGCGAAGAAACCATAATAGAAATTACAACGAAGATGATGTTCTAGCGTTAATTGAAATGGATCCAAATCTCAGTGTCAGAGAAATTTCAAATGAAATAGGAATCAGTTTTATGACCGTTTTTAGAATATTAAAAAAAATATATCACCCTTTTAAAATACAAAACCACCAGGAAATTTTTGAACAAGATTTTGAACGACGCGCAATATTCTGCGAAATAATTATGGAAAAGGTTAATCAGGATAGGTTTTTTAAAAAAATATTTTTCACCGATGAGTGCACATTTACACTGAATGGCGAACCAAACAAAAATAATTTTCGTTACTGGTCTCAAAGAAATCCACATAGTGAAATACAATCAAGAACACAGTACCGGCAATCAGTAAATGTTTGGGCAGGAATTTTAGACAACAAAATTATTGGTCCTTTTTTTATTACACGGCTAAATTCGATAACATATTTGGACTTATTAAGGGAAATAGTTGGGCCAGAACTAACGAACTTAAATAATTATCATGTGTGGTTCCAGCACGATGGTTGTCCTGCACATAGTACGAGGGAGGTTATAAATTATCTGGATGATGTTTTTCCAGAAAGCTGGATAGGGCGAGGGGGACCAGTAAACTGGCCAGCCAGGTCACCGGATTTAAATCCGTGTGACTTCTTTTTATGGGGGCACTTAAAATCTTGTGTCTATAAGGAACGATACAATAGTATTGAATATCTGAAAAACGCTATAGAAAATGAATGCAATAAAATAAATGGTAGACAATTAAGTAATGTTACGCAAAGTTGTTATAATAGATTAGGCTATTGCTTAGCGCAAAACGGACAGCTTTTTGAGCACCTTTTATAATATTTACTTATAAATAAAATAATGTAATAAAAATGAATGTTTAATAAATATGAGTTGAAAAACTAGATTTTGAGTGATAAATTTTCCTTTTTCAATAATTAGACTTAAACAGAGTGTTTCTGACAGGTAAAAAGTCATTACATTTGTTTGATTTTGTTTGTGTCATGGCTAACACTATAAAGAAGTAACTTTTGTAAAAATTTAAATTCGATTTGCTCGGTTACTAAACATGCAAAGTAAAATATGAATATTGAGTTAGATGCAGAATTTAATTCTCTACAACATTTATCTGAAGTATTTTTGTCTAAAATTAATAGGCCACTTTTGGCCAAGGAAAAACTGTTTTCCCATGTTAAACGCCTATGGCCCGCTTTTCGTGTTACACCCTGTATATATATTAATATGTAGGTATAGTACGACTAGCGAATGAAAGTTGACGTTTAAATTATTTTATAAATGTGGTTTCTTTTCATAAATTTGTCTTATGATTTGAATTTTACAGGAAACTGACCTTTATATACTCCGTTATAAAAGAATAGAATTGTCTCCAATACCACTGAAATAGTAGGAGGCATTTAAAATGGCCTTAGCAATCGATTTCAGGGATGTATTTAAAAAAATTAATACCGCGAATTATGATTCATTCGTCATAAGTGCAAGCAACCCTCAAAGCGGAACTATTGTCATATGAACTTAAAAATAATCCTATTTCACAGAAATTGCCAAACTAAATAGTTTAAAAGTCAAAATATTTTGTTATAATCAAAATTAACGAAAAATGTTTCAAATATTTTAAATGCATCCATGTTTTGTTATTCTGCTATTATGAAGGTACCGTAGTTAACCATCTATTTTCAGCAAGACATACTAATGTATTTCTGGCATTTTCTATTCCAGCATTTAAATGGGTATTTGTAAAAAAATTCATACCTGAATATTTCGTACAATTCTATAAAATAATTTAAACGTCAACTTTTATTCGCTAGTCGTATAGCACAAAAAATAAAAAAAATATGTACTATCACTCATACGTATTAATAACGTAGGCTACGAAACATTTCAATGTTTCTCATTATCTCAAAAATTAAATGAAAAATGTATTTTATGATCAATTTAAATTGTCGTAGATAAAATATTGAAGGATACACATTTGATATAGCCTCATAATAAAACTTGCGTGATTAAAACACTCGGCTCAACGCCTCGTGATTTAACATCACGCGTGTTTCATTATGACCGCTATATCAAACTTGAAATCGTAATATTTATTAAATATTTGTAACTTAATAATGAAAAATATTCAAAAAAAAAACAATACTAACTTTTAGATACTTTCTCATAAACTTATTTATTTATGTTTACAACATATATTTATCATGGTACAGTTATAGTTTTCATGTCTGAGAACAACTAAAACGACATTTGAACCTTATTGACGTTCTAACTTGAAACGTTCTTCTTTGTTATGCTGGTTGCAATTACAGTGGTAATCAAAATCTATTGCATGCTCGTCATTGAATACGTAATAAGTAGTATTACGTTCTGATTGCTTTATTGACACAAACTTGGAAGATTGGACGGAGCGGGCCGAATAATTTATTTACATAATATTGAAATTTGTTTACCCAAGTGAAGACAGTAATATGAAAACGAAAGAATGAAAAAATGAGTTCCTAGTCCTTGTTTTCACATTTACTATAAAATGAAAATTTAGAAGATTTTGTCTGGCTATAAATTTAATGAGATCTTGTACATGGTTTTTCATTTCGATTATCTCAGCCGGATGTTCATAATACAACGTTAGTCTATACTTTTGTTTTGTAAGTACAACCTTTAAGTTTTATTATTATTGTAAAAATTCCTTTATTTATTCAACTTTTTTGTAGTCTCTTGTAACAGGCTTCCATCATGAAGATGGGTTTAACAAAACTGAAACCGGTTTACGATATTTAAATGTTCATTTCACAATAAACCGTGAAGACAAGAATTACTTCTATAATTTGCACTCTTTCCTTTTCCTCGTTATTTATTTAAGACAAAATCCATATTAAATACACAGTAGAGTCTCGATACAGCGAAGTAATTAATGCAGGGACATGTCACAATATCGAGTTTGTTCATCTTTTCGAGTTCTTGTAAAATAATTATAATATAATTTTAAACTTATTGGTTTTAATTACTGTAATACAAGTTAAATATCAAAATATTCATTTTTAGACCGTATGTCCTGAAGAACTAGAATTTTAGAAGTCTATTTAATACGCGTGATATTTTTAAAAATCGAATACCATAGCGAATTTTAAATATCTGCAGGCATCCATATTGTTATCATGAAATGAAGTTTTATCGTAAAATTTTGGGTACAAATTATTTCCTTTTTTTTTAACCATCTCTCCATCAATTGGTGCATTTTGTTTTCATTGTTTTATAAACCACTTATAAAGAGCGTTTTCCTTTTTATGATATACTGCCGATTTTAATGTTTTCCTTTTTCCAAGTTCGGTGAAAGTGAAATAGACTTTTTTCATAATTTGTTGTTAGTTTAGTTACCCTATATTTTCGCCATAAAAATGTAGCTCTAATTATTCCAATATTTCGGCTTTTTCGTTCGATTTTAAATGTTTTCTTTGAGGTGGCATCAATTACAGTAATTTGTATTATATAATACACAACAAAACTTTATAGGTATTACACTACACAGGGAAAGTCCCTAAAAATGTATCCAAATGAGCTAAGCTGCGCGTTGGTTAAGAGACCATTAGCGACGATGATGCACTGCGCAGGCCTGCTATGTGTTCACTATATGGGTCACGGGATCACACGTGACCCTTAGTCTGTAGCCAATCCATGTTTGGGGTGAGACTGTCACTTTGCGTTGGCGGCAATTTGAAAGTTAGTGTTCTGTGGGTGTAATCATCAAACAGACGTTTAAAAAGTTTCGTTGTTTTTGTATTCACTTGAATATTTGTGTTTGTTTTGCTGCATTTTTTTGACTCTTTTGGTGTATATTGTTTATTATTCTTTTAATTTTTACTACTACTTTGAATTAATTTAATATTTATTATTCGTGTTGTATAGTATTTATGTTTTGAAGATTGACTTATTAAGAAAAGCATGCCCCGTGTAGGAGTATGTTAGTCCTTGTTTAACATAATCTATACGACGTAGATTAAACAGCATTAGTTTATAATATTAATTGACATTTACACTTTGTACCCCGTGTGTCTGCGGAAAAGTGAAAACTTCTCCTTATTGGATGCTGCACATCCCACAATATAGCAAACTCTTACTACACGGGGCACGGTATACTAAAAAAGTTAATTTAACAAAATACTTATACTATAATACAACACAAACAATAAATATTAAATAAGTTCAAAGCAGCAGTAAAAATTAATAGAACAATAAACAAAACACATTAAAAGAATCAGAAATGCAGTAAAACAAAAAAACACAACAAAACTTCAAGCGAATACAAAAATACAACCTAACTTTTTATACGTCAGTTTGACACAGTACACTACCTGCAAATTGAAGCCAACGTAAAGTGATAATCTCACCCCAAACATGGATTTTGTACAGACTTACAGGCCTATTCTGTAAAATATTCGCTTAACGAATCGTCATCATAACGATATTGTTATTATGAAAATCGTTATTATCTACTACTTAACGATAATCGTTATCTTTGTATCCGTATTCTATAACTCATTATAAATAATAATACCCTTGGGATCAAGTTAAGAACTTTATTTCCTAAAATGAAATTTAATTTTAAATGAAATATCTAAAATACAACAAAACTTCCAGGTTAGATTAGTTCTGGTGGGAGTCAGCTGTCAACCTGTCAGCTTTCAAACTCTTTCTTCTTCTTGTGGGCTATGCTAGAGCTATTGCTACCATATGTAGACAAATTGGGAAGCTTGCGTTAGATTAGGTCTTAAAAACTTAATATAAAAATTATTTTAATATTACCTTGTAAAAAACTTGTAACGGGTTTTTGAGATCACTATTCAACATAATAGCAATTTTGTTTTGACACGAATAAAAATACTGAATTATTGACAAAACGTTTAGGTAACGAATTATTTTTCCAGTCGTTAAAAAATAACGATATCGTTATTTTTTTTTTTCGTTATGTAGAATTAAATTATTGTTTACAGAATACCACTTTAACGATTATCGTTATAATAACGATTTAACAATGCATAATGTCATAACGATCGTTTACAGAATAAGCCTATTAAAAATTTTCGTTATCACCATAACGATATAACGTTTTAACGATTCGTTATGTCATAACGATGCTTACAGAATAGGCCTAGAAGGGTCACGTATGAGCCCGTAACTCATTGATACATTAATTGTTCAGTATATGGAGTTCAGCACGAAGTTAATGTATTTATTTTTATGTTTATTACATTGGATAGTTCCCTATATAAGGTGTTCGCTATTTCGCTACTCTACTGTAAAATAATAAATGTTTCATTGTATCACTAGCCAACACTGTCAACAAACAAATATAACCAAACCAAAAATAGAACCGTATACCTACTTCAAAAAGTTCAATCACAGTTTCTGCGTTGTACATTTGAAAAAAGCAATATCTGTTGAAGTACCTACTACGAATATTTGTAAGGAAATTACGCTGTGTGCGATGCCTTTTGTGAAAATTAAACAATGCGTGGGACAGCCAATTTTCTCTAATTACAGTCCCATCAACCAATATGGAAATGATTGTACTCGTATTGTTGCAGGGATTGGCAGTTTGGAGAGACGTACTGTAGAATCAGCAATTTCATCGCTACTGTCACTGTTGCTGCTAGCGTTTTCACGCTGACAGGTATTTCCTGCGACAGGTAAGAAATCAAACATATGCTGTATTCGACATAATAAATATGTCATTCTGTGAACTGCGTAGTATAGTTTCCTTTAAATTTTATTTCGCTCCTTTCTGTTGGCATGACTGGCATGAGAATGTAACTTTTTTTGTGAACTACCATCCACATCGCATGTAATGTTTATTGATACATATAGAATAAAAAATTGTATTTTTGTCTTTTTACCTTCCGTCACCTATAGGTAAGGAAGGTATTGTATTTGATCAAAAAATTCGGTGGTGAGTTTTCATTGAATAAGCACGTTTTAGGGTCTTTACAATACGATTTTACTATTTTTACGATGATGTCTGTATGTGTGTGTGTGTGTGTGTGTTAGTGTGTGCGTGTGTGTATGTGTGTATGTGTGTATGTGTGTGTGTATGTGACCGCCGGGTCGTCAACGATATCTCCAATACTAGAATTCCAAAAATTACAATTCTTGCGTATTCCCCTTCCTTACAACCATATGCAGATTTGATTAGATTTTGGTTATAATTGGTCAACCGGAAGTATCCTCATTTGATGATTTTAACAGTTTTTCTTGAAGAACTCAGTTAAATGTTATTATAACTTAAAGAATATATTATTCTCTATACGATTTGATTGCATTTTATATTTCATATTCAACAGATATAGAGTTAAAAAATAATAAAGATAAAAAAATTCATATAAATTTCATAATTCAGCCAGCTATGCTAACTTAACCATGGAAACTGCTAATATATTCAGGTAATTCAAATTGACAGATGTCAGTATCAATAAAAAGCAAGTAATTGAATGAAAGAATAAGGGAAGTAACGCTAGTGTTAGAAGTTTCTAGATATAAGAGAGACGATTACATTGGTTTGAACATGTCATGAGGAGAGATGAATATATTAATAGTAGGTGGAAGAAACATAGGAAGACCTAATATAAGATGAAAAGACTGTATTGCAGAAGACTTGAGAGAAAAGGAACTGAATGAGGACGACACGCAAAACAAAAATGAGTGGAAGAAGAAAATAAAAAATAGCAACCTCCTAGCGAATGGGAAAAACTAAAGAAGAAGAAGATGTTAGTGTCAAGTGCAATTTGCATAGTTTGTTTATGAAATAATTTTACTGGAAATATAGGATCTTTTGCAAAAAAAATTATGTATAGGGCGCGTGCAGTGACATGACTTTGCTGACTTTGGCAAACAGATATGGAGACCCGTGTCAAAGTGACAGCAATTAATTATGTCCATAACTGACAAGTGTCATAATTTTTCATTCAAAATTTCATGATTTTCTTATTTCATGTGATTTGTTTGTTATCAGGAGTATGGAATTCCGTTGCCGAGAAAGGGAATCATAAAATACCAAAAATTTAGAATCTTTTGCAAGAAAATTTATGTATGGAATTTGTACATAATACACAGGATTGACGGAAGGTATTGTGCTGGCCACATCAGATTTTTTTTAATTAGGAGGAATGAATTTAAAAATAAGATTTACGTTATAAAAAAACTAATGTATTGAAAATACAATTACATTTTTATAGCTATTTCAGTTTTTTCAACCACGTAATAACATTCAATTATTTCTTAAGAAATATTTCGTTAACTTCAGAAAACCACAAAAACTAATAACGCGAAAAACTCGTTAACTCTTAATTTATTTTTGTTTGGGTGAAAACCCGGCTGACAATTCGTCAATAGAACACAGAACAAACATATTAGAAGGAAAATGTATACCTTTTGGTGTCAAAGCATACTATATTTACGATCCTATAATAATAATACACATGAAGTTACATACTGCCGTGTCATAATAGCAACATTATAAATCTTAATTTGGGTACGCTAATAATATTCATTATAAGACTGGTTACTATAATATTAATGAGCTAGTTATGAGCTAGAAAAACAGCAATAGCAGCAATTATTGTAATTTATTTTTTCATTGTTTTACGCTTAGCAGATTAAATTTTGTGCGAAATATGGTTCGTTACCAATCATTATGGTATACGCCGTGTTAGTATCATAATATTGACGTTATGATCCCTGTAACATAATAATTCAAGGCCGCGAAATCACTCTCGACAATTTCGAGGAAGCTAAAAGATTTCGCGGACAAAATGTGTACACAATATTTTTTATGCAACCGTAAAAAATATCTAATTACAATTTATATTCTATATTTTAATTTATTGAAATAGGAAGGCGGCTTTGATGAGATTAACATTTGATAAATATATTTAAAAAATCGGCGAAAAGAAGAAAAAGTTATTTCTAAAATAATTATTTTACAATATTTATTTTAAAAAATATTATGCGGCCAACACCTCCCGCCATTTCATTTTTAATACATATTTACTAATGCTGGCAACTGCATTAAGTTCCTTTGCATGATATAACCATTCTTCCAATATATTATATGTAGTATCCATATTTTCTTTTCCAGAATCTTACCATTATTATATTTTGTGATGTGACGTTAATTTCTTTTCAATTACAAACATATGAAAATTAATTTATTGATTAGATATTTTATAAAGTCATATTTTCACATTTTCTTCTTAAAATACTACCATTATTAATTTGCAATGATTAATTTATAGACAGTAACATTTATCTGTTAGTTACATAAATTTGAAATCTGAACTATGTAACTAAAGAGATATATTTATCTTTAAAGCATAGACTCCGGGATTTTTAAAATAAATTATTTTATAAATTTATTCATAAAATAAATAAAAATCGTATTAATGCATATCTGTAGAAAATTTAATAATCTTTATTTTTTATAATAACATAAATCGCGAAAAATGTAATTTAAATGTATTTTTCGAAGAAAAACAGTTTTGAGCTTGAAGCAAAGTGTCATTTTTGGTTATCTGATTTACACCAAAATCCATATTAGAATAAGTTATAAATACAAGGTTTCAAAATTTTCTGAATGATAATATTTGAGTTCGAGTTTAAAGAGGATCCACACACATATAAATACACACACACACACCCACAGACACATCGTGAAAATATTAAAATCTGATTCTAGGAACCTTAATGCGCGCTCATTTACCAAAATCTCGATATACGATTTTTAGAACGATCCCTCCCTTACCAAGGGTAACGGGAACTAAAATCAAACCAAGAATTTATTTTTGTCATATAGAAATTCACTGTCATTGTCATTATCATATCCGTCATGTCAATTCTTAAGTATTAAAGTGGTTTTAAGTTACATCCAATGGCGCGGTCCGTGTTGTGTCCGGTTGCACAAAATTATATGTATCGTCTTCTTAATACGAGTAGTATTTACCAACAATTTGTTTTAAACAATTCGTAAAAAATATAAATATCTTTATTGCTATATAGGTAAAGTCAAATTTCTCTAAAAATGGCATACTTATGTGATGACGTCATTTAGGTAATTTATAATAGCCAGGTAGTGAAGCCGATACATCTAGCCAATATACCTGACATCTATAGTCAAAATTATGGACTCTCGCGCAAGAATTTTACTAAACCTTTAAAATACAACAAAAAGGGCCTAAAAAGCAATTTATTTCACTATACATGTAAATAGTAGGTACGTCGAATTGCAGACTGAGTAAAAATGTCAATATGTCGCATTGGTTTTTGACAGATCATTAATTTTTTGGCAACGAAATAGGTCCACGTTTAAATTCATTTTTGATATTATATACCGAAGCAGAACAAACTCTCTAAAATGTAATAATATGCAGAAAAAAGTACAGAACTGAAAACTGTCATGTGATACCCTCAAAATATAATACTTACGTCTTCTACATTCTAGAATGGGACATTTACGCGTACTCTTAGGGGCGGATTAATACTTTTGCCGCCCGTAGGCACACAGAAAATTGCCGCCCATTTTTTTTAGAAAAATGCGTATTGAGCTGTTCTCTAACAGAACAAGAACGTAAAAACCGTAATGTACATATATGTATAATGATATTCACTTATTGTAAAAATAATGTTAATAAATGTATTTATTCATTATATTTGTAATGGGTATTATGTTACATTTCTTTTTTGGAGGTTTAAAATAATATCAGTGTCGTAAAATAACACAAATAAATCAAAATTATATTATAAAGCAAATTCTTACAATAAACAATACAATAAATCAGAAGATATATGTAATGTGTAATGCAAAAACAAAAACATGCAACGATCGCATCTTACTGCCGATGTCTGGGTAGTCAGGGAGTAAACAATAGTGGGCATGCACTCGATCGGCAAAGGTCGGACATCTTCGGGGCTCTTGTAACATTATAATTATTTTACATATACTGCATAGCATAATAATAAATCTGGTTAAACATTAAAACATTGTTAACTATTTGAATACAATCTTTATATTTCAAAGCTAGGTACAGCTCTATAACTTGAAGGATTTTTCTTTCCTTCAACTTAGAATTACTCTCTAGTTTTTGACCGACTGTACAAAATGTTTTCGTTCAGTAATTTTAGCTACATCAATTTTTTGAAGAAATTTTTCTTCGATGCAAAGTAACGCCAAGCAGTTTATTTTTTTTATTTTTTTACTAAATATCTCAAACATCAGAGAATAACATATACGTTTTTCAAACATGTGTTAAGTTGTAATGATATAATATTTTCTAATCGTTCAGTGAAACTACTGTTAACCTCCATTAAAAGCTATGCATTTCAGTGTCAACTTTAAATTCAATTATCTTAGTTATTTCAATGGTTATACCTATGACTTCTAATTTACATTCAAATTTTACAACTTGTAGTGAATATTATATATTAATTTTAGTCACATTTTAAATTATGACCATCAACGAATTAACTACTTTAATGATACTAAAATTCGCCGCCCCGAAAATTTGCCGCCGTAGGTACGTGCCTACTGTGCCTATGCGTAAATCCGCCACTTCTTCAAAGTATATAGAAGCATTCAAAATAATTTCTTTACATCATTTGGATAAATTTTTACCGCTCAATTTTCGATTGTAACCCATTTAAACATACAAATTATTTATATAGCTCAAGTTACAACATACGGAAATAAACGCTGCGTAAAAATGAAACAATCAAAACAAACACGTCGCTAAAAACATATAAGATTTCTCTCTTTTACTTCATAGATATAGAATAAAAAAAAATGTAATAACCATTGAATTTATATATTTTATATAACCGTACATATTATTTTCCTTCTACTCATGGGCATTCTTATATTATCCGGAGTCTAAATAAAAATAAAAGAAATGAAAGATAGATATTGAATTTATTTATGAATAAAATAAAACTCTTTCTTTCAAATGATATTTAAAGAAGAGTATACAAATACATCCAGGGCAACAAAAAAAGGGAAATGGTACTTAATTTTTATTTATCTAACATTGACTACATTCGTTTTCTGAAACTCAACCAATATGTCTTCGTCAGGTGACATTCCTCAATTTTTTCCTATCTTTGTATCTACACCTTCCTTTTTATTAATTGTAATTCCTATTGATACATAAATTGATATAATTATAGCTATTAACATACATAGGATTGTTATGAGTATCATAAACTGCCGCTGATGTCGGCTTGAAATGAAGGCTTGTTATGATTCATAACATCCGTCGTTTGTTGTTTGTCCAATAGTATATCGGTTTCAGAAAATGAAGACTAATAAATATTGTTTTTTGAAAATTGCTACTTTCAGAATGCTACGATAACAGAACAATTACTTTAACATATGTCAATATGATAATTATTCAAATTATGTGCTTTATTTGATATATTTATTATTTTACAATTAAGTAAATCGTATAAGAAGGATACACTAACATTATCTGTATGTATTAATGAAGAGCATTATACTTTCATTGTATTTTATTTTATAGACTATTGTTGACATGTCTACCTTGATATACTTCATTTCACGTAAGAAAATACCATTAGTTTAGATAGAGATATATGTCAGTTATCAAATAAAATATATAGAATTAAGTAATATTAGACCAGGGCTTTGTTGTAATTTTTAATATTCAGGTCGTGTACAGATAAAAATGTTTATTATTGACAATGTTTGGTTTCACGAACTTAATTATTTACTTAATGTGTGTAAAAACGGTCGGCTCTCAAGCGCCATCTACTATTTTCTTACATGAAATGAAGTATAATATCAAATTACCTTACAGATACAATTATTATACTTTGGTTCACGAAAGATGACAACTCAAGGTCACTTGTTCGAGAAAAGAATACACAGCACTATATATAGTAGTCTTAGCAACATTTCATGTTAGAAAGAGGTAGATTATTTGACGTATGTCTATGTAGTTTATGTTGTGTGACAGAGATATACGTAAATGGTGACATTACTTTCTAACACATTATAAATAATAATGACGTATGTCGTAGAGTTACAGATATCTAAATATCTACTGCACTGCCCTCTGTCCTAATATTTATCCAGTGACGTTGACATTTAAATCAAATTATTATTCCATGGTTTTTGTCAAGTCTATGTTTTTGTGTTTTGCAAAAACATAGATGAAGAGCATAAATCTTTGAGAAAGGCATTATTTAAAAAGAAACATAGTTTTCAAATAAATTACACTTATTTTTTTCAGTTAAAATGTATCCATAAATATTTTATATTGCACGTTTATGTACACGAAATGCAGTGAAGTTATCTGCTAGTAATATTATACCATACGGTTAATAAATGACCTTGAATAGTCATCTTTCATGAACCAAACTATACTTAGTTACCAGCCTAATTTTGTATATTTGTACGAGTAAAGGCCTAATATCCTGGAACCTAAAAAGAATTACACTTTCCAAAATGTAAGTTAAAGGGAAGATGTTTTCTCTTAATATTACACAATTTGTAAATATTGTTTCAAATCTACAGATAAGAGATATTAAAGAAGAAGACTGCAGATTATGAACGATTATGTATAGTGTGTTCAAATAAAAACATAACTCGGAGAAGGCTATGAACAGAAAAACATATGTCTGACCATTATTCAATTCAAAATTCAAGTTGTTAAAATTGATTATAAAATGTAATTTTTCTGAAATTCATTGTAACAGGCAGCAAAAGAATATTGCCATTCCTCATTTTCTAATTTATTTCCATTACATTTTAGACAATATCTCATGTCAAATTGACATTTAGTTAAATACTTTCAAATTAAGACATACCTTTCTCTGTTCATAGCCTGCCCTGAATTAGGTTTTTTATGAACACATTGTAGCATAGAATAAGGAAAATATATAGTAGAAAATTGGATATCTCCCTTATAAACCTAACAAGTTTTAGTGCTGTCTATGAAAAGGCCAGAGAACTAAATTTGACAGCCGAAAAGGTGGCGGGAAATATGAATTCATTATCAAGAAGTGTGAAATATATGTTGCACTATAAAAAATAATTAAAGTACTTAATATGTTAATGTCTTTATTTAAAAATGTGTACACTGGCTTGCAAAAAAATCGCGTACACCTATTTTTTGCTGTATTAAGTCGATCTTGATTTTGAACTTGTCAATGTCACTAGTGTCAATTAAGATGTCAAAATTAACAGAAATTCAAATACATACTTAGTTGTTCTTTAATTTTTCTGGAATATATTTGTAATATAATAGTCAGTAAATTAAACACAATGAAGAATTTGCTCCACAATAGATCAAATAATGATGACAGTGACAACATTGTCAGTTTTTAAATTATTCATATAGCTAAAAAAATGTGAAAATTCGGTTAATTTTTCTAGAATATATTTGTAATATAATAGTCGGTAAATTAAACACAATGAAGAATTTGCTCCACAATAGATCAAATAATGATGACAGTGACAACATTGTCAGTTTTTAAATTATTCATATAGCTAAAAAAATGTGAAAATTCGGTTACTTGATTTTTAAAGTGTACGCGATTTTTTGCAAGCCATAGTGTACATTACATTATTTAAATCAAATAATAAATAAATAACTACAAATCTGAAACTACACGATGACAACTATGAAAATTTAAGCACATACTACTCAAAGAACCAAAAATTAGATTTATTATTATTATTATTACAATTGGCACACCCAGCAATGGGTAATATGCCGTGATGATATATTTATTTTATTATTGCAATTTTATTTCAAAAACGGGATGTTACTTTAAATGTCTGCCAGAAATACATTGCTTCTTTCACCTCGTCATCGATGTTCGGCCACCTTTTAACAAATCGATCCTTTTCTATACTTCTTTTTTGTTAAAACTGACACGATACTATTTTAACATTCTTTGATGAATCTTATGAAGCTTCACGTTCTTTCGCCAAATAATGTAATATTTTGCTGCTCTCCTACGGTGTAAACATCTAAGAGCACCACAATGAAATATATTCTCCTGGTCCACTTACATAAACCATTTCTTCAACTGGGCACTGTCAACTTCTGCAAGAATGTGTTCACTACGCAGGAGATATGGTGAAAACGATTAGGTAGAAGACTCACATTATCAACCTGAAAAAAAACCTTATAAAAAGAAATATAACTTCTAGAAATTATTAGTTATTTATTTTAAAAAAGAAGAAAAAACATACTAGTATTAAAGAAACGTATATATTAATGAATTTACAATTATCTCTAAGTCAAACCTTATTCCTTTTACGGAATATATAATTATTTGACACAACATAGTCATTCTCAGTAGTGCCAATGTGTGATACGAAAATAAACAACAATTATTTCAAATAATTTTATATTCCGTAAAAGGAATAACGATTGACTTAGAAATAATTGTAAATATCATTAATATATAAATTACTTAATATTAGCACTTTTTTTCTTCTTCTTTGAAAAATAAATAACACCCAAAAAAATTTACAAGTTATATTTCATTTTATAAGGTTTTTTCAGGTTGATGACGTGAATCGTCTGCCTAATCATTTTCACTATACAAATATTTCATGTGATCTTTTTCTGAAATATTATTAAATTGTTGTTATTTTTTATATCATCCACCTCCCTTATAATAACGCTAATATGAAAACTAATATATATAATATATTTACAGCAGTTGTCAAACATATGTTTTTATAATATTTTGACATTAAAGTTTGAGAATTACTGTAAAATCTGTACTACTAACGACATCTATGAAAAGGTCAGGAAGTATTTCCAAACACTACTAGATTGAAACTTGTTATCACGTTTCTGAATGCAGATTCACCCCCCTGCACTTTAGTTCTAAATTGTTATATATTTTTTATGTTTGAAGTTAAAAAAATAATTTAACTGTTAATTAATATATTGATAGATATCAAAAAAAGGTTAAAATTATTAAACAAATCTGTAAGGTTTTTTTTATAAAAACGAGTACCTATTATAATTCAGTGGTAAAAAACGTATTGTTGTTTGAATTTTGTACACGTAATGTTCTTATTGCTTTTTAATGACATTTGTATAGCCTATGACTATTTTACGTATGTAATATAATTTCATTTTTAATTAATATTACGTTGTTATTAGTCTCCTCCTTCATATTTATTGCAAATTCATTCATCTAAATGTCAAATCCATTCATTAGTACATGCTAATGAACATGCGCATTTAGATAGCGAAGTAATTTAGTTATTTTATTGTAAATAGACTACGTACATATAATTAAATTAGTTTGCACTGAAGATACTGCGCACAATTATTAATCTTCATAATGAGATCGTTCGCAGTTAGTAATCAGAGAAATATTATTTTTTACTGCTTTTTGCATCAAATCACAAGAGGGTACTTGCGGGGTACTGAAAATCCGATTTCACTATATACCTAATGTTATGTTGAAAACGTATGTAAAAATGTAACTTTAATTTAAACAAAATTATGTTTTTTTAGTAAATTAATAAAGAACATTTTCTGTGACGTCATTATTTTGAAATAGAGAAAGGGAAATATATTTAAGAATGTAACCTGTAGATGGCGTGCGAGGAAGTTTTAATTTGAATTTTACAGCTCTCTGTGTCCCTCATGTTTATTATTTGCAATTTGAGTGGTTTCTGTTGCTTTTATTACGTATTTTGATTTGTTAAGCAGGATTTTGAAGGATTTTAACTTAGCTTATACTCGTACAAGATTAAAAGGACGAACTAAAATATTAACCTCCAAACTATTGTTCAAACGTCATACAGGTGATCTGTCATGTTTAAATTACCCGCACATGCCGTGCTATGAGGCGTACAGATACTATAGCTATACGGTCATTCATTGGTGCGGTATAATCTACGTCATACATGGCGGTAATTTAAATACATATTAATTTTTTTTTATGACCAATTAATAAGAATTTTGTCAAAAGAAAAATATGGGTCGCAAATTTTTATCTTCTCTTCAAAAATATGAAATAAAAATCTAATGTGACCAACACAAAAACTCCCGCCATTTAATTTTTATTAATTTAAATACATATATCTATGGGGGGTCTCATGGCCGCGTGCCTGAGTGTCTGGTCGCGAATCTGGGAAACCGGATTCAATTCCTACTATCAAATATTTCGAATTTTAAATAACACATAACTGAACCCTGTGATGCACTCTCTACGCCAAAAATGAGTACCCGTGAGGTGACGCATGGTAAACGCCCGCACGATACAAATATGTCATCATCATTCCCGAAATCTGTGTACAAAACGGATTAGCACACCCAGCAATGGGTAATATGCCGTGATAATATATTTATTTATTTTCTTATTTAAATACATACCTGCATCTTTACTAATACTAGACATTATGTATCTTAAGTTCCTTTCCATATAACTATTGTTCTCTTTACTATTTTCGTTTTAAAACGTTATTATTATTCATTTGAAATTATGTATATTAAGTTCCTTTCTATGTAACTATTGTTCTATTTACAATTTACTTTTAAAAACGTTACTGATATTAATTTGAAATGTTTATTTTTTTGACAGTGACATTTATCTGTCAAGTTACATACATTTGAATTGAACTGAGTAACCATGGAGATGTGTGCATAAGCTCCGAGATATAATTTTTATATTATTTTATAAAATTATCCATAAAATATATAGAAAAAGTATTAATGCAAACCTGTAGAAAATGAAATAATCTTTATCTTTTATAATAACAAATTGCGAAAAAATAACATTTAAAGGTATTTTCTATAGAAAAACTATTTTAAGCTTAAACTGCCATTTTCGGTTATCCGGTTGAAACCAAAATCTAATGGCTTTTTGCTACATTAGAATAAGGTAGAAATACAAGAGCGTAAAGAGGATCCACACATACATACACACATACACACAGACGTCATCGTGAAAATATTAAAAATGGATTCTAAGGACCTTAAAACGTGGTCATTTACCAAAATCTCGATATGCGATTTTTAGCACGATCCCTATACCTGCCTTACTAAAGGCAGCGGGAGGTAAAAAAGGCACACAAGTGGCCTATTAGACATTTACCCAAAAGATTATTTATTTATTTATGTATTTATATAAAGCATTTGCAAGTTTTAAGCGCAGTTGCACAACTACGTTTAAATACAAAAATTCAACCCGAAATTTTGACACAATACATTCAGTTCACATTTCATGGCGATGCAATATTGTCAATGTAAGGAACGATTAAAATTTAAATTACGCTGATGATACCGGCCGTTAGAGAACAAAGCAAAAGTCTGTTTATGCTTTTGTAAAGGGATATTTTAGGAATCAATTATTTTGAATCGTATTTCATTTGTTTTATTTTACTTCAAAGGATTGTGAGGCTCATTTTATTGTATCGATTTCGGAAGTGTTTTTTATGAATAATAAATAATGCCTTCATTCATTTTCATTCTATTGTTAGCAAGGTTAATGTTTTCTTATGAATTATATATGAAATTTTGTGCACTGAACTTTAAATTTTCAGAGCTGTAATTCAGGGAAGTGAAAATTAGCACAATCGTAAATTGAGCTGAATAATGGCTGTAAATAAAATGAATTTTAATGCGGGCCATTATGGAAATATTTATTTAACGAATTTATTTCAATATATGAATAGATTACCGTATTAAATTATGATATTAAAGTATGAATAATGAATTTAAAACATTAAATATTTCCCCAAAAATTTATAAATTGCACTGCAAAATGTTTTGAAATGAAAACACATTGCAAAGATATGTAACCAAGATTGAATATTGTAGAGTCTGAAGGCCGATTTTAACCATCTAATAAAGTTTCCTACAAATTTATGTAGCTGATAAAATAATATAAATAAATAAAATAAATATATCATCATGGCATATTACCCACTGCTGGGTGTGCCAATCTGCTTTGTACACAGATATCGGTAATGATGAAATATTTTGTTCTTACGGGCACTCATTGCTGGCGTTGAGAGTGCCGAGGAAAGTGCACCACAGGGGTCAATTTTGTGCCATTTAAAATTCGAAATGATTTTTGGCGTAGGATGGAATTGAACCCGGGTCCCCAGATTCGTGGCCAGACACGAAGGCACACGGCCAAAGACCGCATAAATTATACAGGGTGTTTCTATACGTCTGCACGAAATTTTAATGACATATAATTTGATACACTGATTATAGATCAAAAAGATTTTTTTTAAATTCGCAAAAATAAGGGTAGTTCATTCCCAGCGAACATTTTTGTTGCTACTGGTTTCATAGTACATTTAATTACCTACATAATATCTAATTAATAAATTATTATTTGTGGGCAGTGTTTATACTTTTATTTCATTAATAACAATTGTAAATAATTAAATGTACTATGCAACCAGTTGCACTAAAAATGTTCGCAAGGAATGAACTACCCTTATTTTTGCGAATTTCAAAAAAAAATCTTTTTGCTCTATAATAAGTACAGTAGTATCCGTTTAGTACGACTTCGTTTATGACGGCCAACCGCTTTTAGCGACGTAGATGCAAACTCAAGTTTGGTTTTCATAAAAATGACTGTGAAAGTATATTCGTTTAGTACGACTCCGGTTAAAGCGACCAACCGCTTTGAGCGACCTAATTTACTAAAAATCGTCCGGTTAGAGCGACGCTGCAGAAGTGCTGAATGTATTTGTGCATACAAATTACGATGATGACATTTTGAAAAGTAGTATGTCTCGTCTTTACAATGCCGTGCGTGGTTCTTACTATCAAACAAAAAGAAAAAAAGGCTAACCAAAATCACAGACTTTTTACACCAGTAAATAATAATGTATTGTTTGCATTTTCTGTTACTACTACATTATTACATATTATGTATGTAGCTCTAAGTTGTTTGTTAGCTGTAACTATACTGGGTTTAATTAAAACTAAAATATATTTCATTTAAATGTTTGTTTTATTTCTAACAATCGTTCATTATACACGCATATTATTCAATCAGAATCAAAGAAACATGAATAAAAGATAAAACAATAAGAATTAAATATTCTGGCCGTTTTGTGCGTCGTCCGGTTAGTACGATGTAATATCGCCGGTCGCTTAACAGTCGCTTTATCCGGATTCTACTGTATATCAAATTATGTCATTAAAGTTTCGTGCCGAGGTATAGTAACACCCTGTATATGCATGTATTTTACATAGTTTCATCTCCTAGCTGATATTAGGTTTCTTACAAATGTGTTTATTTGACACTTGCAGTATTAGTTGAAGTTGCTAGCAAAAATTATTTCCCTAATAAATGCGGTCTTGTGGCCGCGAGCCTGAATGTCTGGTCGCGAATCTGGAGAACCGTGTTCGATCTTGACCGACATTTCGAATTTTAAATGGCACAAATTAACCCCTGTGGAGCACTCTCCACGCCAGCACTAAGTACCCGTGCGGTGACGCGTGATAAACGCCCGCAAGGTCATCATCATTACCGAAATCTATATCAAAGCAATTTGGGTAATATGCTGTGATGATATATTTATTTATTATTTATAATAAATAATGTATTTGCCTAATGGCTAGATACTAAGTACTTTATTAGGATATGAAAATCATGGGCCTAAGACTAACTAAAAATGACCCCTAATCTTAAAATTAAGTGAAATAAAAACTATACGTATTTCGAAAATAATGTTCCAATCTTCAGTCTTCAACAGTAAAATTTTACGCGAAACTGTATTAAGAGGGTAAAGAGAAATTAGCATTAACAATGTTTCGCGTACCTTTTCAATTTAACAATTATCTCTTTCTATCTCTGCACTTAGTAAGTAAAATGGCACCTGCAACTGTCAGCTGGACTGTCAAACGAAACGTCAAAAATATACATATAAATTTAAATAAATGTTTCTTTGTTGTTATTTTCTGCATTAATGTACTTGAAAATGGATTCCGTATTTAAAAAAGGCGGTAGCAGAAGGTTTGAAAGCATTGATAATTTGGAATGGAGTAAATGTGTGACGTAGATATAGAGACGAAGAAATTGTATTAAAAACTCGAATATTTTAAAAACTAATAACTTTTTATAAACTTTGATAGTCTTTAACATAAAGTTTTACACGCCTACTCAGAAACAAAAATTTAAACAGTGTTTAACTTAAACACGGTATAAAATAGTCAACGTTACTTATAATTTTGTGCATTCAGAAACATGGTAACTAAATATTTAAACATTGTTTAAAATAAACACTGTTTAAAAAATCAAGACCGCAAATACGAATTGGGGCACAATTCATTTATTACATCTGTCATATTGCTGTCATAATTGGACAGGTACATATTGTTTTGTGAGGTACATATTGAAGTAGTAGCTGAAATTAAATATAATTTAAAGTGCATTTGCAAATTTTAATAAGAAGAATTACAAAAGGACACAAAAAGAGAAAACGGTCAGAAGATTGAAAGTTGGAAATATTGGAAGACAATAAATCTGTGGGGAGTTATATCAACAAAAAGAAAAGTTCATGTTGGGAATTAATTTATCTAAATTTTTATTTATGAATAGGCGTGTTAAGGTCTAGTTTTAATATAAATGGCCCATGTTCTAATTTGTTACTAGGGTGAAGGACTCCATTATTGTCACGTATTAAATACTAGATTGAAACATTAAATATTGTTTGCGGAAGCCAAATATCAAAAATCTGATGTGGCCAACACAACATCTCCCGCCATTTAATTTTTGTTAACTTAAATACATACCTACATATTTATTAATGCTGCAAACTGCATAATTTGAAATGGTTAATTTAAAGACAGTAACATTTATCTGTCAGTTACTCAAATTTGAGATCTGAACTGTGTAAAGCAATAGACTCTGGGATTTTTAAAATAAATTTATTCATAAAATAAATTAAAAAGTATTAATGCATAACTGTAGAAAATTTAATAATCTTTATTTTCATGATAACATAAATCACGAAAATATGTAAGTTACATATATTTTTGTAAGAAAAACTGTTTTGACCTTCAAGTAAAGTACCATTTCCGGTTATCTGATTTACACACATATATACATACACACACCCGCGCGCACACACACACACACACACACACACACTCAGAGATATCATCGTGAAAATGTTAAACTCTGATTCTAGAAACCTTAAAACGTGCTCATTTACCAAAATCTCAATATGCGATTTTTAGCATGATCCCTTACCTCCCCTACCAAGGGTAGCTGGAGGTAAAAAAGAAAAGATATATGAAATGTTATTACGATTCAAAACAATGAAAGCAAGGCCAGCTAATATTTTTCTTTCATTCCGTATACTCATTAGCTTTTTGTTTCAAAATCGCTATACCCTTGACCTTTCCTTGAAAGCTTTATTCTTACAATGAAACGTCTAAATAACCTTGTAAAGCTTCTTTTCCCTGTTATTTACCACAAAAAGATTCCAGTAGTTGCATGATAGTGCAATGAAAATATGCTCAAGAATTCCATTATTCTTTAAAGAATCACAGAATAAAAACCTACCTATTCGCTTTGATTTTCTCCGTCTTTGCGTCATATGATTTCTGTTCTTAAATTGCGAGTATTTTCTGTGTACAACCTTGACCACCATATTGAATTTATTTTACTTCTATATCTACATATAACCCAGACCTTCCAAATCTAGTTGGTCGCTCTAACCAACTGATTCACGAGTTCCCATTTGCAGACAATGAATCTTTCACCTCGTATATTTAGAAGATTGGAAGATAGCGGGTTCGAGTTCCAGCGAGATCCATGCATTTTTCACAAATCCTTCGATATTTATACTTTAGTATACTCTACTACGGTAACCAAGTTACAGAAATTCTCTGTTGAAAATCAGTCTCTAGTATTAATTTTTTTGTTCTTGTAGTTATTAATCATTCATTATTATTTACGCATTTTTTACGTGCATTATTTTTCATGTAAATGAGCACAATATATAATTATGCTATAGTACATTTTTCTTGTATCCCCCGTAGAATTCATATGTTCGTGATGTACATTTTTGTCGACTATATTATAATGATGTTTTTCTGTTGTGTATATTTATTTGCAAAAATGAAATCCCCTACTGTTTCATGTTGCATGTTTGTAAAAGTTTCAAGCGTCGTTTTAGATGTTTTGTTACAACTGAGCAGTTTAAGTTATTTTTTTTCTCTGGCTCTTGTACTTTAGTTATCATTTTTTTATTATCATTATTATGCAGAAATAGTAATATGTATATTTTTTTAGGTAGCTATTACAAAAGTAGTTGTTTTACATATCTTTTGGCACTTTTTTAACATCTGTCAAACTATACGGCCGCTTTTATTTCTCAGCCGTTTTTACTTTATGGTTCCTATACGCTATAGTCACTAAATAGAAAATAAATTTAGTGTGTTTCATATATTTTATCACTATCGCTCATTTTATTAATTAACGAATTAATTATTGTAATTATTTTATTTTCACTTTTAAGGTTTTAAGTTATTAAATATTTTGACAACAAACAGATTATTAGTGTTCAGATAACAGAATAGATATGAATAAAACAGATATGAAATAATGTATTATTAAATACAAATTTAGACTTTAGCCTCATCTGACTTTAGATTGGGCCAAAAAAGATCACTTTTACTTAATACATAAATAACTATTTTGTGTTCAAAATTTATAATAATCAAGTAGTGTACATTTTCACAGACATAATTATGTACTACGAATCAAAGTTTTGTTTATTTAATGCATGCAAAATTTGTCGGTCTTCTATTACAAATTATTGAACAAGAAACACGTACCTTATGATGCATGTATATACTTAATCGAATTTTATTATAAAAAGTCTTTTTTACTAAATTCGTTCTAGATTATTACTTTGTAATGGTAATTATAGTTATTTTCTATATACGTTCTTTGATGTTATATTCGTACTTTTTTTGTGTTTTTGATTTGAGATTTAAATTGATATTTCGAATTCCATATTCGCATAGATTATATTCGTTATATAGAGCGTATTATTGGGAGTATCAGTTGAATTTCTAAATACAGGGTGTTTCAATAAGCGCGCTCACTAATGGTATTTATTTTATTTCAAGAGAGACGAGTTTGTTTAAATGAGTAAAACACTGCCAATTTGAATTACAAAATTGGTTATATCAGTAAGTATAAATTTACATCAGCGGTACCCAAAATGTAGGACCTAACTTTTTAATTTTAAATAGGAATATTTTTTTGCTTATTCGCTTGAACATCTAATTCTAGAATTTAGAATGCCATGAAATGCAATAAGTGAGTATTTTATATGAGTTGCCATTTAATAATAGTTATTTACGATTAAGTGGGATATAGACATTATTAACGCACGTATTATGAATAGCCCTACGAGCCCGGAGGGCGAGTTAGTATAATCAAACAGTGCGTTAATAATGTAATATTGCACGAATATTGTACACGTATGGTATACGTGTGCGATATGTAATAGCCTTGTTATCCCATTGAGTGCAATAATGAAATTATTACCACACTAAAACTTCATTATTGCATTCATTGGCATAACAAGGCTATTACATATCTAAAATGAGTGCGATATGGTATAACTTCCCCATGGTGATAGATAAAAAATATGATCATGTGGCGAAACAAAATATTCACTAATTTCATTCATAGAATTCTAATTCTACGTAAATAAGTAATATGTATCCATTTTTACCATTCATGGCACTCTTATTATAGACATATTTAAATCAAATTAATATAAAACTTATGTATTTATTTTTAAAAATCGGTATACAGGTGTAACAGAAATAAGTACATTAAATTTAACCAGTGATAGAACTCGTCGAATGCAACAATGTTTCTTAATAACTTTTTCTTGTTGAGTTAAAATTATTCAAAGTTTTATTACATATTTCATTACCCGCCTATGGTTGAATTCAAAATGGACTGCGCATGCGTCTACAACCAACTGTTTCCGTTGTGACTGCGACTGAATACAATGAAAAGTTCAATGAATTTGTCAACACAAAAGAAAGATTAGAAACTGGTGAATAGATTGACCGATACACCAGATGGTGAAACTATACACAAATCGGGAAAGATAAAAGATAGAATAGCATACCTCGACTAAGGTAACAAAAAAAGTCATACGTCAAATTTTTATAGTATAACAAGTTAGACAATCCAAAAATTGTAGGACATTTATAGGATGTAGTCGACCAAAAACAACTCTACAATTGATGGAACAAGAAAACGCATAAAAATGATTAAAAGTGATGCAGGCCTAAATGAAATCACAATAAATGTTCAAAATAGCTACCGTCATTGTCAATACACTCTGAATGCGTCGACGAAATGATGTAACTGTTGTTCTTTCAATATCCTCCAAATTGTCATATGTCACATTTTGTTGTAGTGCTATTCTTCGAGTACTAAAACCTGGCTGAGAATCAATACTTATTTTATTTACATATATGTAAAAAGCTGCGAACGTTTGGAAGATGACGATTCGGAAAACACTCCAAATAAATTTGCTGGGCTTTGGCAGCGTTTATCTGAGCTTTACCATAAGACAGCACAATTTCTGTATACTCACTATCCGTAGGTATCTTCACTGATTTTAACTTTTATAATAATTATTAATCGATTTGTCAAAATATATTTGAAAAAGTTGACAACTAACATTTGTCAAAAACAATTGTTTCATTCTTATTGCTACTGGATCATAATTATTATAAAAATACCTAAACGACTCGTTAATTTATGAGGGGAGGGGGGTAATAATGCTAAAAAAGTTGAGATTTCGAAAAAAAAGTTATTAAGAACTATTGTTGCTCTCGACGAGTTCTGTCACTGGTTAAATATAATGTACTTATTTCTGTTATATATATAGTAGGACAGTAATTTTTTACATACCAGTATATAGGATACTGATATGAAACAATTACATCATTGAATTCAGAATGAAATACTGTGAATAAGCAAATAAAAAATATAAGTTCATATATCAAATTAAAAAGTGCGAACCGCTGATATAAATTTAGTTTTCCTGACATCACCAATTTTTACCTTCCGACACCTTTAGGTAAGGAAGGTAGGTATTGTCTTTGGTCAAAAAATTCAATGATGAGTTTTTAGTGAATAAACATGTTTTAGGGTCCCTATAATACGATTTTACCATTTTTACGATGCTGTCTGTATGTATGTATGTATTTATGTGTGTATGTATATATGTATATGTGTGTGTGTGTGTGTGTGTGTGTGTGTGTGTGTGTGTGTGTGTGTCTGTGTGTCTGTGTGTCTGTGTGTCTGTGTGTGTGTGACAAAAGTTTCGCATCGCATAACTTCAATACCACGATTCCAAAAATTATAATTTTTTCGTATTCCTCAAGTTTACATCCAGAAGAACAACTGATTAGATTTTGGTTATAATTGGTGACCCGGAAGTAGCCCCATTTGAAGATTTAAAAATTAAATTTGATTTACAATTCATTAATTTTTATGTATAAGATTGTAAACAAATTATTCCCAAATTACTTGTTTGAAGCTGTTAATTATGTGAAAGATATGCACCAATATACAACTAGAGGAAATGAAAAGTTATATATACATACGGTAAAAAACTATTCTGTATTTTCGCAATGTATCAAAAATTTTAATAATTTACCTGACGATGTAAAAAATTGTTCTAGTTTAAGGTTGTTTAAAGAAAATGTTAAGAAATATCTATTAACATCTAATTTGTAATTTGGGTCATTTATTTTTATAACTTTGCTTATAACTACTTTATTTATATTATGTGGTTGTAACTAGCTTATAAGCTAAATAAATATATTATTATTATTATTATTATTATTATTATTTATTGACATTTAACGTTATTATAACTTAAAGAATATATTATTCTCTATACGATTTGATTGCATTTTATACTTCATATTCAATAGATATAGAGTTAAAGAACTTTAAAGAAATTAAATTTTATAAATCAGCCAGCTATGCTAAACATGGAAACTACTAATATATTCATATAATTCAAATTGACAGATGTCAGTATAAATAAAAAGTAAATTAATGTGGTAAAGATGAGGATGTTGAAGTAGGTGTTGGGGAAGACATGGAAAGATAGGCAAAGAAATAACTCTAGTGTTACAAGTTTCTAGAAAGATACAAGCGAGATGATTACATTGGTTTGAAAATGTCATGTGGAGAAATGAATATTGGATGAAGAATGAATACTTATTAATAGAAGGTTGAAGAAACAGAGGAAGACCAAAGATAAAATGGAAGGACTGTATTGCGGAAGACTTGAGGGAAAACGAACTGAATGAGAACGATTCGTAAAACAGAAATGAGTGGAAGAAGAAAATAAAAAATAGCGACCCCTAACGAATGGGGAAGGCTAAAGAAGAAGAAGATGTTAGTGTCAAGTACAATTTGCATAGTTTGTTTATGAAATAATTTTACTGGAAATTTAGAATCTTTTGCAAGAAAATTTATGTATGGACTTTATACATAATACACAGGATTGACGGAAGGTATTGTGCTGGCCACAACAGATTTTTTTAATTCAAAATGGCATAATTTTTCTCTTTTAACCAAACTCGTATCTCTTCAAATAAAAAAGTTACCAATAGTGAGCAAACTTGAAACAGCCTGTATGTCTATATTTATAATTTAAAGTTTTGCAGACTATCTCATTATAATAATACGAGTATAATAACGATTTTTAAAAATAAAATTTAAAAAATATGTGTCGCTCTTTTTGATATTTATTTTTCAGTCAGTTAATTTTATTTTACATTTTCTGTATTCTCATAGACTCAGATAATAACGGGAGATTTTTAAAATTTCATATGAATATACTTGTATATTTATTTTTAGAATAATGAACGAATTTAAAACTAAAACACGTATGAAGTTTCTTTTTTCCGGTCTCTATAGGTATAAGTTAAAAAAGATTAAAAAGTATTGTATTGCAAAAAAGTCATACAACATAGAGCGATGCAGTTAAAATTCCAATAATTAAAGTAAAAAACCAAATAATACAGATATAAATGTAATAGGAATTAAAAAAAAAAATAGTAGGTATAAGTTGTAGTACTATTCAGTATTGCAAACATGAAATTTATTAGTATTTTCTGTCATATTATTAATCTCTGTAAATTATTGGAGTGACTGAACCCCATCCTGTAAATGGAGGCCCCTAATGTTGGCATCTATTGAAACTGAAGTTTTGAATTATAAATCTTATAACTTTTAATTCATGTCACAGTGCAAATAGAATTTTATGACTCATAACTCAAACTTTTGCACGATGCTTTTATTAATATTTAATTTTAAAAGTTCTAAACTTTGACATATCCTCTTAGATTAAGAATTTATTTGTTAGCATGAAGAATATTTGTAAATTTTGTTACAGGAGGCTGGGGCTAGTATTAAGATGAATGTTTCAGATACCTGGCGATAGTGCATCCCCTCCAGCCTCATCTTTCGAAGAGAAAGGCCGTGACGAGTATCATGTTGATTTGGCTCTTCAGCGCCATGTTGGGGACGCCGTGTCTCGTGTACTCCGCCATTATTGCTTACACGTACGTATTTTTTTATAGGGATGTAGGTACTTGCAGAAAATTTATATGTATAAATAACTTTTTTTATAATGAACTCATTACGAACTCAATTGCGTATCGAAAGAGTCTTCATTTCGATGCGCAATTTTTTGTTTTAGAATGTTGTTACTAGATGACATTTACTTATGTTCATAAATTAGAAGTGACATGAACTTTTAAATAATTGAATAAATCTCAATTCAGTGTTGCCAAGTACAACATTACACAATATTTTAGTATATAAAAAAAGTATGAAGGACTCATATTATAAGACTTTTTCGGACTTGCCATTTAGAAAACTTGTCAGGACTCATTTTCAAAATTTTGACGCAAATTCGTTCTTTAATATATCGGATGTCTACTTGAAATTTTGTTATAAAGGAAAAATGTTATTTTTTATTTTATTGTAGTTACGTATCTAGTGATTCAATCAATAAATCATCATAACGTAAGGAGTTAAAACACATACTTGTAGTGCGAGCTATTTATATCACAGCAATGCAGTAGGTAATGTAATGAACGACACGCAAGAGATGGCCAACTTTCAACTTTCTGCGTGATGCCTTGCGTTCCCTTTAGCGTGAAACCAATCACTTGTCAGTATTTTCACAAGAGGCGCGCGTAAGCGATTCTTGCACGGTAGAGGTTATGTAAACGTCAAATTTCAAAAGAAGTCCCGCTTTGCCCTATGCTTTCTGATTGGTTACAAGCGGCAAATTTAACGTGGTTATTAAATCACGATAGCGTTACTCACCGCTTTGCGTGCTTGCGTCGCGTATTGCGTTGCGTTGATATAAATAGGCCTATAGCATCGCTATTGTTTATCATTTATTTTTGTCTTCATTATAATAGATAGTTCACTATTTCGCGACTATTTAAAAAATTAGGTCTCATTTTTCATTTAAAAAAAAAAATTACATTTTCTACTTTAATTTTATTTCTGTTAAAATTCCAGTAACACAACATTGTTTTAAATTTATTGACCATAAGTCGTTTGTTATTTAAATAGCTTTTTTATTTTTGAGAATCGATTTTAATTGGAAAAAAGCTATTTTCATTCCATACGTATAAAACCCAATATGAAGCATATTTCATGTGTATCTGCATAAGTCTCATCTAAAAATAACGCACGAAGGCTAATACATATTTGCAAAAAAAATATTTGACTGATATGTGTACTGTTTGTCATTTTACTGTGTAAATATGCCTTTAGAATGTCAGAGAGGGTCCGGACTTCTTGCATTTTGATATGGCCGGATGGACTGCCGACTGTATCCAAATATGATTACATGTATGTAATAGATAAATACGTGGCTTTTTAATTAACAGTTAACAGATTACATTTTTAATTAGGTACCAAGTTATTATTATCATAACAACATATTTCATCCCGATGTTTTTGATGACATGCTGTTATTTTGGAATGGGGAGAGTTTTATGGGGATCGAAATCTATCGGAGAGATGACACAGCGGCAAATGGAGTCCATCAAATCGAAACGAAAGGTAAGATTTGTTTCAGAACTAGATGTAAAATCTGTCCTTGCTGCAATTCCTGTTCACTGGCCACGAAAAATATTGAATAAAAAAAAGATGTGTTTAAGGGCCGGTATTATAAAACATTTAAGGCCCAGTATTATAAAGCTTTTTATTCTACGATTAACATTTGGACGTGGTTAGTCCTGAACGCGGAACCGTGTTCAAAAAATTTAAATCCCGAAGTGGCGTGTCTTAACGTTCGGAGCCCAATTAAATCATGATGAGACGTGGTTTAGTACTAGAAACGTTCAGGACTTGTGCATAAAAATAGGAAACACGAACGCGGGACCATTTTTGCTCACCTTACTTAGCTTATATATTTCTCTAAAAACAACAACAATAACTTCACCTAACGCTTGTGCGGCTCTAGTTTTCCAAGTGTTAATTTTGTGCGTTAGGTTAGATAATGTTGTGTATGTAAAGAAATTGCGTAAACCAAGCTTATTCGGGATTTTTTTAACGATCCCGCGTTCGGGACTGTATATACATTCGTAAAATTTAGTTGGTAACTAATTTTAATTTCCTTTGTCATTTATACAGGGTGTTAAAAAAAGGGGCAAAAAATTAAGGATATATACATTTCAATGTGCTGATTCTCAATCAAAAAGAATTTTTCAAAAATTCGAAAAATTATTTCTTATTTTTCATCTATATATTTTTTAGTACGCCACTGCCGCGATGAAATTTGTAGTAAAAATAATGAATTATTTAATCACGTACCACACGTTGAATAGGAAATACATAATAATTAATTAATTTATGTCCTATTCAAAGTCTGTTACGTGATTAGATAATCCATTATTTTTAATAAAAATTTCATGTCGGCAGTGGCGCATTAAAAAAATTTAAATGACAAATAAGAAATAATATTCAGAATTTTGGAAAAATTCTTCTTGATTGAGAATCACCACATCGAAATGTTCAGTAATATTTTTTAAAGGTGTCCCTTCAAAGTTATCTGTATCATTAACGAATTAACAAATTGGCATATATTTATCTCTCTTATTTGCAAAGACTACAAACGTGTGCGACAAGGATGGATATAACACGTTTGTCTTTCAAAAATTCATATTCTTTCGGCTAAGTTAGGAGATTTTAAAACGATGCTTGTTGTTAACAATACTATCGCTGTAACGTAATTATATTTATTAATTCAGAAACTCGTTTATTACCTTGATTCATAGCCGTACAAATAATGATATTTTCTGTCAGTGTCACTCACACTGACACTGTGTCAGTATCTTATCTTTCACATATTTGGTTTTACATTTGCTAATCAACTTGCCAGTTGATTTAGTTTTGAATTTTGAATGCTTTTACTGTAACATATATTTTTATAATAATAAAATAACAGTAGAATCTTATGTACCCTCATAAAAAACTATGTAAACGGCACTACTGAATTTGATAGAATAAGTGGAACTAAAATCTTAATTCGTAGATGACCTTGATCGGACATCTTTAAAGAATTAACTGTATACATTTTATAAATCCGCAATTGTTGCAAGCACGGTCAGGGTTGATATTTGGTTATTGTATATTCTCAATTTTTTTTAACACCCAGTAAACGGTAAAATTAATTTAGTTACCAAATTAATTTCAATCGTATATTAACAGCGGTAATAATAAATAATTTCCTATTTCCAGATTAGGTATTACGAGAATATCTCTTAACCCTGTGTTAAAATGACGTTTATGGAGAGTTTATTCTGGAGTTAAGTCTTATTCCATGTTTATTATTATACATTTATGGGTTAAGCTCGTGATAAACTAGGAATAACTATTCCTGTGTTAAAAAGAAGCTATTCTGAACTTAACCCTTATTTATTAATACCGCTGTAAATGTTTTAAAATACCGGCCTTTAATTTGCGATTAAGACTTAGTTGATAATTAAATGAATTTTACTGTATATAATAAAACAGGAAATTAATAGTAGTTACCAATTAAATTTTAATCGGAGATTAAATAGTGTTTTAAGGGGACATACGTATCGTCCTAATGTTCATACATCGCCTGTTCATTTCTTGGTTCGCTCAGTTTCATAACGTTCAAATCTTGGCACCATGAAGTTGGCGCAGATGAGCTTGGCGCACTTACAATTTAAAAAGTACACTTCGGAGTACAAAATGTACTTGAAAATTATGTATTGAATCGGTAGTTATTGTTTGTATTTTTTGTATTTGTACTGCAGAGTGTACTTCTTAAATTACGATCGCGCGAAATTCGTCTGCTTTAACTTTATGGTCAAGATTTGAACGTTAGGAAACTGAACGAAACAACAAATGAACAGGCGATGTATAAACATTATGACGCTACATACCTAGCTGTGTTGTAATACCGGGCTTATGGCAGTTAGTTTGTTTCGTTATTATAATATGTTTTATTTTATTCTTGATGTCCGGGGAAAACTTTGACATTTGTTTACAAAATATTTAATTTATTTAATACTTTTTTAAAAATATGTACAATATGTTTTACATAACTTTTATGGTGAATAATTAGAAATAAACGTGGATAATAAGTAATAAGCAATTTAATATAATAATTAATAAATAAAAAAACTACGTATATTATAGTCCAAATTCTGATTACCACTTTCATACAAAAACTCGTGGTTTCTTGGGATGGTATCATAAAATCATACTAGTATTATTTCATTTACTTTCGTTGTTTCGTTATTTTCTGCATTCATTTACTACTTCAAAAGGGATTCCGAATTTCAAAAAGCGGTAGCATAAGGCTTGAAAGTACTAATAGTAAGATTTTGGTATGGAGTAGATAGTAAATATATACAGGGTGTTAATTAAAAACCTGGCCATAGGCGTTTAACATGGGAAATCAGTTTTTCTTTACGCAAAAGTTCCCAAATTATTTTAGACAAAAATACTTTAAATAAATGTTGTAGAGAATTAAATTCTGCATCCAAAGTAGAAATAAGTTTTTTTTTTGACATTTCATAACCGAGAAAATCAATTTTAAAGTTTCTTGAAGATTGCTGATTTATAGCAATAGCCATGGAAAGTATGTGTTTTGTGATTTTCGTTCAATAACATATTTCTTTGAAAGTATGGAACAGTTTTCTCATGGACAAAATCTTCAGCTTATAAAATGAAGTTACTCGGGACATACAATTGTTCGGAATTTTGTTTGAGTTCCATGGCTTTCGCTATAAATTAGTAATTTTCAAAAAAAATTGAAATTGATTTTCTCGGTTATGAAACGTCAAAAATTAAATCTTGTTACTAATTTGAATGCAGAATTTAATTCTCTACAACATTTATTTGAAGTATTTTTGTCTAAAATAATTTGGGAACTTTTGTGCAAGAAAAAGTTGATTTCCCATGTTAAACGCTTATGGCCAGGTTTTTAATTAATAACCTTGTATGTGTCGTATATATTAAGGGCATTGAGAACTCGAATATTTTAAAATCTAATAACTTTTTTTACACTTTGCCACTCATCATCATATAGTTTTCAGGTCTTGTGTTAATATAAATGATTCATGTTCTAATTTGTTATTATCATGGAAAAACTGATTTACTATACACACTTTTCGATATAGTTTGTAAATATGTAATATAAGTGAAGTACATTTGATGTATAAATTATTGTTAGAGGGTAATCTCGATTATACCAAATTTATGCACTGATTGTAAATTTTACAAATTCTTTCATGTGAACAAAACAAAAAAAATAACTGCCAGTAGCATTGTTGTGGTCCCCTGCCAAATGGCAAAAAGTTTTGTAACTATTCAAACATCGCCACAGGCAGCAAAGGCGGATATATGAGCATTTGATAAAAGATTTATAAATACTTTGGTTGCTTTGAAATTGTATGAACGTACTGTCAAATGAAATAATTAAATTATGCTACATATTGATATAAACATTTGTAATAACAAATAATATTAAAACATTTTCAAAGATAATTAAAAAAATAAGCTTTAATAATATTTAGTATAATCTGTACTGAATGTTACAAAATTTGAAATCTTACTCCATAGGTAATTATAAGGAAAAAAATCTGATGTAGCCAGCGTATAACCTCCCGCTAATTCTATATTTTAAATAGCAATGAGCTTTAAAGTAACACTTCCGGTTGATCGTTTGTCAACAAAATCTAATTTGTTGTTCCAATAAATGGAAAAGTCTGTAATGCGAAATTTGGTTTAAATTTAGTATACCTTTCTTAGACAATGTATTAACAGATCCAAGTAAAGTACTACTTCCGCTTTATAATTATAGACAAAACCTAATGTTGTACTCAATCATATACGAGTTTTAAATACCAAATTTGAGAATTTTTGGATTATATCATAATGTATTTTTCACGAAAATCTGTTCAGAGCTTCAAGTAAAGTTTATCAATTTTAGCCAAAATCTAATAAACGTTCTTATATAAAAGTTTAAAATACTAAAATTGAAAAGTTTTTCATTAAAACTGGTATGGGCCAAAATCTAATCAACTCTTTATTTGAATACAGAATACTTAAATACGAAAAATATTTTTTTCGGAAGTTTGATGTAAGTTCTCGTGGACGCAAAAACTGTCACACCCATTTACACAGATAGACATCATTGTAAAAATAATAATAACGTGTTTTGGGTTTTGGGGACTCTATTTGTAAGCACGAAAAAGGAAACATATAAATTCCTGTTTGATTACGTATTTTTGTACAATTTCATCTCGGAATTAAATTATGAACAGACCTAAAAAATTGTTTATTTTAAAGTAATTTGCATGTTAAAAACTTCCATTCGTATCTTCTCTCAAAAAAAGCAATTAAATTAAAATTCCTTGTCACGAATCCCAAAAAATGTAGAACAATAATAAAAGAACTAATTATTTTCCAGATTGTCCGCATGTTTATTATTGTTGTGATAATTTTTGGAGTATGTTGGCTGCCATATCACTCTTACTTCATTTACACGCATTATAATCGTACGATATTGTACTCCATGTATGTACAGCACGTATATTTGGGATTCTACTGGTTAGCAATGGCAAACGCCATGGTAAATCCACTGATTTATTATTGGATGAATACGAGGTAAGCTTAACATCTGATTTATAAAATAGAAGTAGATAATTTATTCTGTTTTAGATTCAGGAAGTATTTTAATATGTGTTTGTGTGGATGGACAAAGTGTATTACCAAAACACCGATAATTAGAAGTGATACAATGGATAATAATTCCACTCCACTGTCACACAGAAATAAGTCTAGCTCAAATAAAGGTAAATTCAAACAGTTTGTATAATATTTATATCTTTGGCAATAAGTTAAGAATATTTGCATTTTCTTTTTTACGATTACTAGTACAAAATTATTTTTTGTTTGAATTACTATATTTTGCTTAACTTGTTTCTCTGCAATACAAATGCGTAATACACGTTGCATACGTACAGGCTATTTTCTTTATTAACCCTTCAGTACACGCACCCAGTCACAGTTTTACTTTAAACATTAAATATACGAGAGTGGGATGAAAAGTAGTTAGGCTACTAATAAGAAAGTTGTTATATGTTTTTATAATATTTATTTTTCAATATAGTCTCCTAACAGTGCAATGCATTTAGTCCAACAAAGTTAGTTAACGACACGCCACTTATGTGAAACTGAAATTTCCTTCTTCTACAGCAATTTTGAATATCGAATGCTGATTGTTGATACATGTAAAGTGCTTTGTTTGAAGGTTATAAATTGTGTTGTTAAAGCATCTATTTTTATAAACTTGTCAGCTATAGTTAATACGTTATACTTGTGCCAAGTATTTGCAAAATGTGTAATCGAGCAACCCTTAACAATCAAAAACCCAAATATAACATTTGAGTAACAATGTTACCGGTTGGTGTACACAGTTGTCATATTGCACTTATTGCAGAAGACGGAACTACCACAACGCCATTTGACCTTCGGTGTTAAATCACTTTGCGAATTCTCTAATCCTATCACAAAAGGTTCTTTCCTCAAGGTGTACAAAATAAACGTTGACTTCCTCATCACTGCCCTAAGAATTTTTTTTAGCTTAGAGAATAAATAGGAATCAGACGGACTCAAAATCGGCAAATAAATTGGGTGTGGAAGCAAATGGTACTTTATTTTCATGATTTTAACCATTGCTATAACACTAGCGTGAGGTCATGCTTTCGGCAACCATCTTGCCGATAGCTTTTTTATACCCAATTCTTCATTTAAAATATGGTAAAACCGCTCTGTTGAGATGTTTGCACTATTGGCTACTTTTCAGTTCCAGTCGTCTATCTTTTAACAACTTTTCGTGAATTTTGGCAACCACTTCTAGTCATATATCTATTAACTAATATATTGCGGATCCTGTGCTTTTCTTGAAGCAAACAATGAGAGATAGGAATATCATTGCTGCATAAGTCTGTCACTCTCTAATTCTGGTTTCGTGATTTTGCGCATGCGCGTAATGTTTGAATTCTATTGGCTAACGCTGACAGCGATGGCCAGTTGATCCGGATGTGTTCCAAAATCATAGCATGGAGTGCAGAGTGGAGTATTAGAGTAAGAGTATATAATTATAAATCTGAGAAATTAAGTAATATACCTACTATTTATTTTGTGTGTAAATCCTTCAACATAAATATTAGTAATAATAAATAACAATGAAATATTCTAGTACTGAACTTGAATTAAATAATTAACTTTGTTGTACTGTAAAAATAATAGGAATTAAATCTGGTCAGGATTAATTTATTTTGGTGAAGGTAAAGAGTAAAAGAAATATTTTTTAAAATATTTATTGATTTCTAAATAATACAATTCTGGTGAATTTATTTCGAATATAATCGTCTTTCTGTGACAGTAACTTCGTCTCGTGACAAAATCTAATTTTTATAAAAGTATGAATTATAGTTTTTTATAATTTGCGTTTTGTGGTTGTCTAAAATGGTTTGTTCTTTGATGTGGTTTAAAAATTCTGTTGTATTAAATACATATGGAAAACTATGGTAAGAACCATCTGTTGTTTTAATTTTTTATTTTTAAACATTTGTTCTTGCTTTTCTCTGAATATCCTTTCAGCGCGTTTGCATATAAATATCATGTCTTTTGAGGGGTATAGGAGACTCCCCGATTTTTTATGTTTATTAATAAGCTTTCTCTTTTATCAGAGCATAAGTAGTCCCAACAAAATGAGCAGATGTTCATTTTTTTAATTTTACTGAGAACATATCCCGCTATGTACTCTACTACATTTTCAACATAGGTGTTTAGACCCCACATCGTATTTACATAATCATGGTCAAATCTACTTACTCTCACAGAATCCTCCCCACAAACAGGATTTTTAAAATTTTCCCTTTTCGAAGAGACCTGTAATATATTTATGCCGTCCACTAAGCAATTGGCATTTTGCATTGATTTAATATCTGTTTTAATCAGTAGTCTTTTATACGCAGATTCAAACTGTAGCGCATTGGGATTGTTATTAAATCCGCCCCGGCTCCTAATGGCGCTGAAGAATGTTTCAAGAAAATCTTGACTTAATTTAAAAGTCAATAAAAACTCTAAATCTATTTTTTGTTCATCATAAAGTTCAAACATATTTGTTATATTAATTAAAAGCCCAGAAACCCAATTTTCCTGCCACTGTGAATGATTTTATTCCCTAAGACTGAATACGAACGGTATGAACGACTCAAAGTACAAACAGAAAATGAAAGAATGAAACTAACCATGTGCTCGCTGGATCAACTGACCGTCGCTGTCACCGAAGCCAATAGAATTCAAATATTACGTGCATGCGCAAAATTAAGAAACCGGAATTAGAGAGTGACAGACTTATGCAGCAATGATATTCCCATCTCTCTTTCTTTGCCTCAACTGGTTTCTACGTAAAAGATAGGAGCATTAGCAATATATTAGTTAATAGATATATGCTTCTAGTGTTATACCATTTTTTGAGCGTCCAGATCCAGAACGATGATTGTTTTGGAAGCTTGTGCAGCCCCATTTGAACTCAGCTACCCATTTTTTTACCGTCGCGTATAATAAAAAACTTTTATCCACGGCTGTCAAATAATATACCCATGATTCAACCGTTTTTTATCAATTAATGACCTTCGTTACTGTTGCTAATTGAATAATATTGACAGTTCTATGGAATAATATTATTCATTCGTTATGTCAAATTCAAATCTTACCTTACAAAAAGTACAAATAAATTATTTTTAATAAGTATTTATTTCCACACAAAAAGCCAAAAGTATACTAGGTTTCTCGTTTTTTATAGTTTTATTTTCTTCTTAAGCTTAAAATATAGCTGAATAGTCGGTTTAAAATTTTCTGCTAAATGTCAAATCACTTCATAGTTTTGTTAAAACAAATACCCAGTAATCAACGCTAACTATGTTTATGTTTGTGAACAAACCATTTTCTGATTTTATAATAGTACAGTATGTTATTATTTGACAGTTGTGGATAAAGTATAGTATTATATTCGCATGTAATGGCTATTACTCACTCGAATGATTTACATCACTCGCCTTTCGGCTTGTGATGCAAACTTCATTCTCATGAGTAATAGCATACATTACATGCTCATTAAATAATATACTATTGCCCAATAGTTTAAACAAGTACGGATCGTCGCGCCACTCGCGGATTTTTTAAAACTAGTGTTGGTATGTTTAAATATGACAGTTCGTAAACACGCGTAAATATTAACACGAAAACCTTGGAAAAAAGCGGTCAAAATTGTTGTGTTGTAAACTGCAAATCTAAATATAACGGGGATAATAAGATTCATTTTTATTCATTCCCTTATTATCCTGGGGAACAGGAAAAGTGACAAAAATGGATAGCATCGGTTCGTCAAATGTCGTAAGTACAGTTGAATTTCATTAGATATCTGATTACATATTTCTCAAGCAAATAACACGGTTTTGAAGTTTACATATTTCATGATTTTGTCAAATAAAAAGTTTAGTTCAATATAAACTTAGAAACAAAATAGGTTATGGGACAAGCCCATATCTGTGTGCCATTGATAACAATGATGAAAAATAAATAAAATATCTATGAAATACATGCTATAGGACGCGAACAGTAATGTGACTTAGTTGACCAGTGTTGGACTGGCCCGCCGGGCAACCGGGCAAATGCCTGGTGGACCAAATAATTTAGCAAATGGGGACCAACTGATTATTAGAATTTTTTTTGTTAAATTAAAAAATTAAACTATTGCTAAAAATATTATTTATCATACTCTCAAAGAATGTCTAAATACATACACTTACACAGTGTTCAAGATATAGTTATTTTGTTATTCATGTTGTAATACGTTACACATATAACAGCTATCTTTTTTTCCTCCTGCGGTAGTACCATTCGCCATATTTGGTTGTTCTTTCGTTCAATTTTAGAATTAGGTAACTTAAATATTACCACATTAATAACTAATGTTTAAAAATTTGCAAGGTAAAATACTGTAAAATGATACGTATATAAAAGTTTTATTTATTTTTCATTTTGTTTTTATAATTATCTGATAGGATCTACATCTTCCATAATTCTTTACTTAAAGATAAACAAAATTCAAGAAAATTTAGTCAGTGCTAAATTGGCCAATTGCAACCTGCACAAACAAACGATTCAGTAAAGGAACTAGGATAAGAAAATGTTAATATACAAGATACGAGAGACATCTGAAAAATCACAACATAATTTAAGTATAACAAGCAGCACTGATTCTGATTCTGAAACGGAATAAATAAAAACGTCTTATTCAGCCGTTACCTTTTCGAGATGGATATTCCCTTAACCTTATACATACGATAACTTACTACTGAATTAAGAAAATTGTTCTGATGTTTAGTAAAGCAAAAACCAGTGATGAAGATGTGGAGAATATTAATGTTTGTTTACCACAAATAAAAATGTCGTTAATGCATTTTTCAATGCAAAAAATACATATAGGTTATTTAATGAACTAGGACTAAAGACTAGGCCATAATTTGTCTATACGACATAATGAAATTAAAAACAACAACTTTCGCAATGAAATTCTTGCTAATATTATAGTTAGGTACCTACTTTTATAATAATTACAATTCTTGAATTTTTACTACTTTACATTTACCTATTTTTTAAATTTAATGAGTTATTTTTTCCTAATATTGAATACTTATAGATATTACAATCTAAATATACCAGAGGGACACACCTGTCTAACAGAAGTGACCAAAATAAAATTATGACACTGCGTATCGGCAATACAAATCTGACCCACAAGTATATTTTCGAAAAAACAGACCCCAAAACGTGCAATACATGTAACACGATGATACGACAGAACATCTACTCCACAGATCTACATATAAATTGATATGCAGATCTGTGATCTACTCATACACTGTACCAAGTAAACTCAGCAAAGAATAGAGAACAAAATGGCAGCGACGACAGAAGAAGCGCTAGGGGACAACTTTACAAACCTAAACCATACTATAGACTATTGTAAAAATATTGATATTTATAAATACATATAATTATATAATGTAATACTATAGGAACCGCACCGGGTACTAATGGCCAAAGATTCTGATGTACCCAAACTTTAAATAAAAAAAAATCTAAATAGGATAATAAGAATGTATTTATTTTAGCATTTTGTAATAATATATGATTTTTTTTATTACATTAAAATTAAACTCTACTGGGGTCGTGTTCCGCTATATGAATTTATTTTGCGACATATATTTGTGTCTTTTAAATATTTTTTCAATGGGGTCAAAAAATATATTTTGCCCGGTGGGCCAAAATCTGTTAGTCCAACACTGTGACAAGCAGGTTTGGAGCCCGTGTCAGAATGATAGCTAGTAATTATGTACATAGATGTCAAATGTCATAATTTTTCACTCTAAATTTCGTGATTTTCCAATTCCACACTCCTGGTGACAAATTAACCTCGTGAACTTAGAAAATCTTGAAATTTTTAATGAAAAATTATGACATTTGACTTCTATGTACATAATTACTAGCTGTCAATCTGAAACTGCCCCTATATCTGCTTGTCAAGGTCCATAAATTCACATGACTGCTCGCACCCTTCTGAATATAAAATGTTTAATTGTATAAAATTTATGAGATCCAGGATAAATTATTAGTAGACTTTATAAATTATTTCAGTATAAAAATAAAATTAAAGATATGGAAATTTTGCAAATTCTACGTAATGTGTTTTAGAATTAATAAACAACCATGGAATCCATATACCAAAATATGCTGCCACCTGGAAAAGTTTTGCATGTGTGCTTTCATTGCAACTGACAAAACGGTTCGTTTATATATAAAACTCTATTCAACACGTAAGAAATCCTACCAACGCTACTTAACGGGAAATCAGTCAGATGGCGCTGCCAGCAACCAGAACAGCTGCTTGGATAGACTATACACTTTTCATCTCTTCAAAAATTTCTGAACCATTAAAATCTTTTAAATAAAAATATTTAATAACGGCACGATGTTGAAAATCTTTATTTGTAACGTAGATAGAAAATTCGTTTTCTTTGAAGAATAACTAATACCA
This sequence comes from Harpalus rufipes, assembly GCA_951394225.1. Classification (NCBI taxonomy): domain Eukaryota; kingdom Metazoa; phylum Arthropoda; class Insecta; order Coleoptera; family Carabidae; genus Harpalus; species Harpalus rufipes. Next base: position 21,039,705 of record OX596279.1, on the reverse strand, counting down.
AACTATTGGATTGGATCCCTGTCATATTTTCAGTATTGACTGATAAGTTTCAAAGAAAATAAAATATTTTACCTATCAAGGCCAACTACATAAAGGCTAAGTACTTATCATCCCACCCTCTTCCTTAACACTACCACTAAACACGTCTACTAAAATACGTCATCAAGAAATAATTTAGCCATATGCGGCCTCAGCACACTCAACTAAATGTACTTCATGTCAGCATATTGACTCTGCGGTGTTACATCTCTAGAAATAATTTAATCATATGCGCCTCAACACACTCAAATAAGAAAGTTAAATCTCGTATTTTGAGAACCACTAGCCGAAGAACTACTTTTTTCTTTTCATTAAATTTGTCTTGTAAAATTGAAATTGTTTGCTTATTTAGTCATATTTGTAGCTCTTATTCTTCTCGAGATAGCAATGGTGGCCCATTTAAAATGAACACCTGTATATTTCTGAATTTGTATAATGGTATATTTCTCGCATAAAACTTGGCTCAAGCGTGACTTTTGTGCATTAGGTGAAGTTATTGTTGCTTTCACAAATTTACATAAAATATTTAATTTATCACCTTCATTTAAATAACTTTATAAAACTCGGTTTGTATACACAGTGTATGAAACGCAGTGAACAAGTGAACTGTAATATGTCAAACCAATTGCGAATAGCAATAAATAGCATATGATTAATAATTATTTCTGTAACGTCGCAGTAAGTCATAATGTGCTGACTTATAGTACATTTGTAGTTGAGTGTGCTGAGGTCGCGTATGGCTAAATTATTCTTGATGACGTATTACAGTAGATATGTCTTGTGCTAGCGTTAAGTATACATAGTAAAACTGCTGCCCGGTCTCAGAGACCAATGTTAGTTAAAAAAAATATTATTTCTGAAAAAGAGATGTGAATTAAAAGAATGTATCAATAATTTATAAAAACTAATTTACAGGTAATTTAGAATCCTTTATCAATTATTTAGGCTTATTTTGACGATAAGGCCCTATTACTCGTTTTTTTTAGCCGAATGGTTCCTCGGACCGGTGCGTGCGTTTGTTTCCTAAATTTAGTGCGTGTTCTGGAGGGTTAGAATTGGAAAATTTAAACCAAAAGATTTTTCAGGAAAACGAGGCAAGGATAAACATAATGGTCATATACATTATAAATTAACTCATAATTGTAAATCTTTACAAAGATCACTAATTTCACGAAATTCATCTTCTTTGTTAAAGCGAGCGCCTACTGAAGATGCAATATTTTCAAAATATAATTCCTCATTAATTTTAAAACACAGTAATTCTGTATAGTTAGGAAATATAGCGATAATTTATACTCTAAATATTTTTATACCGTTAGCATAAATAATGTAAGGTGTATATATTTATATAAAGCTTATTATTGACAAACTGTGTACCTATAATTGTGATTTACTTATTTGAGTAAGGCGTTAAGTATAAATAGTATAAATATCGACTGTAAAATATTTTGTATGTCTTGAAAATGGGGAAAATATCGCTCTTTGTACAATAATAAATTTGTTGTTCAATGAATTTTGTTGTGTATCCTTACCTGCGTTTTTATATATGTATTTCATTTCTCAAATTAACCATTGATTAAATAATATACAGGTGGTACGCCTTACAAATTTATAGGGTATGTATGGTATGTAAAATAGATTAATTTTTACTAATAAAGCTATATCCGAAAACGCTCCGTTTTCGAGCTACAGGCTCTTAAAAAAAGTAATTATCTACCTTAATTTTAGTTGGGTGTGACCTATCAGTTCAGTTATTATTTTGTTTATTTTAACTTTTGTTAATAAATTGCAAATGCATTATGAATGAGCCTACGGTTCGCGATTACACTAACATGATATTATATTTCATTCAATGTATCAAAATATGCTCCTAAAATGCAATGCTTGCATTGAAGTTGGTAGTCGATATTGTGAGCAATTATTACAATATATAGGTATTACAAATGAATGAATAAATAAACAAAATTATTCTAAAAAGTTAAAATAAACAAAATTAATAAATGAAGTGATCGCAGCCAACTAAAATTAAGATAGATAATGACTCTTTTAAGAGCCTGTAGCTCGAAAACGGTGCGTTTCTGGATCTGACTATCAGTAAAAGTTTATTTTGCCTCCCCTATAAATTTGTAACATGTAGGTATTCATTAGCATTAACGCTATAGTAATCTGTACTACACAAAAAGTAATTCCATCTGTCTATTACAATTATTTATACTACATACGTGTCGTACGTAGCAACATTATTCTTATATTTAATTAAATTTAACAAATGCACTTTGATTATTTCACAATTATTTGTTTAGAATTTTGGATACAAATTCAGTCATTTGAGCGCGAGAAACGATTCAATATAAATCTTCATGCCAGTGTTGCCAACACATTAGATTTAAAAAAGTTCAACTGTCATAAAAAAATGGCTGAAAATGGCCAAATTATGTATATAGAAGAAAAAGCTCGCGAAAAGCAGGCGAAATTATTTCGAAATCTAGCCATTTTGAACAGGGATTTACTCATTTTTTTAAAATTTAAATATTTCTGAAAAGGAGGACAAAATGACCAAATTTGCAAATAAAATTTAGCTTTGAGTGTAATCTTGCAATAGATGCATTCCGCTTTACTTCTGTCAGAAGATACAGGTTGTAGCCAACTCAAAAAGCGAATTTTTCTCCCATTCCTTCCTGTAATTTTGATTATACTGTGGTTTTGGCATAATTGCATTTGCACATAAATTGCTCTAAAAGCAAAATACACAAAAATAGTAAAATTATAAATAAATATGTAAATTCATTTTCCTACCTAACCAAACATACGACTGTCTAGTTGTCACTACAGATAATCGAGAGTAGATAGACATTAGTTAACCGATAGTTTATAATGTAATAGATAGATGGCCGATGGCGTCAGGCAATAAAAATAAGCAATGAAATGAAGTTATAGTAGGTTTTCATATATTACCGCGAAAGCAATAAAATTATTTGGTCTAGCTAGAAATTTTAACTTATACCCAAAAAGCAACTCAAAAATGGCCAGGATTCCGTGATCCCGAAATTTCTCAAAAATTATAGCTGATCGTCTAGTGTAATATGCTAGATTTAGCCATAAATGGCCGAAGTTGGCAACACTGCTTCATGCGGCTAAATACTAAAATCACAGATGGCAGCATAATACCTATCGTTCAAAATGAGGTACACAAAAATATTCATAACGTAGCCAATCTAAACATAACATTTAATCAATTATATTAAATTTTGTTGTTTAGAAATGAAATAAGTAATGTAACATAAATAATTATAAGTTTATTAACAAAATTTATATTGACTACATGCAGTATTTACAATTTATGCAATTCCTAGCTCTGCATCTGTCCATTTGCTAGGGTCAGGGTATGGAAATTCACCCTATAACATACATAATATTATAGTTTTCAGTTGCAAAGATTACTATTTACTATATTCTACTTACAGTAATATGTTCATGTTCAGTGAACAAATGCCACAAAACCCACCACCACATTAAGCCTCCCAGAATTTCAGCTCCATATTTCGAGGCTTTCGAGGCTTCTGGGGCTCCAACTCGGTAAACAAAGCTAAAATATGCAAAATATAACCATTATGTAACGAATCTAACCTCACATTTGTGTAAATAGTTGTACTTACGCATGGCCCGACATATTTCTAATTGTATTTACAGATTTGGCTGCTTTTAATAGCCTGGCAGCAGCCAGACCTCTTGATACTAACATTTTGTACAATTTTTGCGGTCAAATCTTTATTTTGTTACAGACTTGACACTTTGTTGCAGACGGAGAAAAATACCCAGTCACTCGAACTGCGCATGTCTGGATACGGAAAACAAATAATTATTGCAAATATTTTCTATATTTTAATTTAATAATGGTTATTTTTAGTTTTATATTAGTATTTACTTTAAAAGGTATAATATTTGCTTAAAATTATTAAAATGTATGTTCAAGAAGTTTAGACTTTCGGTCGGAGATGGCAGCACACTCTGATGGACCTGTTAATCAATATGAAATTTTTATATTTTTATTTATTAACGGAAACATGTACAATTTTCTTGTGTACAACATTAAATTATTAATATATTTTATAATAATTGATATGTATTTTTTAATTTTTTGTTTGAGTGTAAAATACAGTTTAAAACGATTTAAAATAAGCGTCATCCAAGTATTATTAAGCGTATATTGTTGTCCGTTGCAAAAGAAGCAGTATAACAAGAACGAAATCTGCAATTAGAAAAATAGTAAATGCTATTGGATTCTGATTGGTTCTTGCAACTTGCCGGTCAGGCATCGGAGTCGCGTTTAGCAGGTTACAACTTAGTTCATGCCGCTTCAGTCGTCGTTCGAAAGTCGCGTATGCTGGATCTCTGCTTCCACTCATTTCTGTTACAACAATGGTAAACGTAAATCGATTGTTGATTGTTGTCCTTCCCTCTGCTCTTTTAAACCAAACTCCATAAACATCACAATTACGCTGTTTTAATTCTTTCATTTAATTTAAATACACATTACAATTTATAAGAAAACAGACTAATTTTAAAATATTTTGAAGTTAATTTAAAATATATTTTTATTCGAATAAACAAACACAGTGTGAGTGACTGGTTTCTAATTCAGTGATAAACAATTAAGTTAAAGATGATTTGTATTTGTGCAATGTGATTTCTGTTAGTTTCTGTGTTGAACTTGGAGAAATTTCGCTCAGCTGATCGAGTGCCGGCTTCTTTGCAGACATGACCAACATAAACAGAATAAGAGTCGTTGTCCTAGGAAGTTCACGGGTTGGCAAATCTGGTAAGTTTGTCCTTCTTTCATTTATTTTTCAATACTTTGTTTAGTCTGTCTGTATTTAATTTGTCATAAACGATCAAGGTTCTCGAATGAAGTGGTTAAAATATGGTTTTAAATAAAGAAAACAGAACTTAAGAGATCGTATTTATTATTTCTGTTATTAGTTTCTTATTTTGTTCTTCTTTAAATGCATTTAAGTTGTTCCATTAAAGTATAATGACATTTGCATGTCTGGTATTAATTTTAACTAATAATTGTTTTGTTAATTTCAAAGCGTGAAATGCAGCTCAATGCGTGATAAATTATTTATTTAATTATCGTTTTTGCTATTTAAATGAACTAGTTTATATAAATACACCGGCAAAAATGAATTATAATAATTGGAGCTTCGATCATTTATTCTAAATGAAATTTATATCGACGACTCGAATTTGTATATACTTTTGAATGACTTGTGTTATAATTTGGCGATAATTTATAAAAAAACAATAATCAGTAATGTCTTACATAAGTCTTTCATTTATATAATAACATGTAATTTCTTTTTGAGTATTTCATGATTTTTTAATTCTGGTATTCGACTCCCTGTTTCTCGTTTTGCAAATTAGCTTATAACTGTACATTAATTGCGGAGACTGATTTATTATGTATGATTAAAAATTATTTGCACATTCATCACACATTTTCATCGAATAATTGGAATAAAAATTATAGTAAAAACTGATAATTTAAATTAGGTATCTATTTAATTTTGTTGATATAAGGTTCAATATAGCTGTACTAGATATAAATAGATATTAGGAAATTATTTTAATTTATGTGTACATGCCGAAACATTTACATATTTATCATTAGAAAAACTGTAAAACAATATTACATAAATGTTATAAAAGTCTATAGATATAAGTACTGAAATAGGCAAAAATTGGAAGATATTAAAATTAAAAGATTATATAAGATTTTATTTCTTTAAAATATTTTAATTATGTTTTTAAATGACGATGCTCAATTTTTAACTAAATTTACACTTTAAATTAAATTCATTAGTTATGTGGTTAGAATTGTTCTTTTTACAATATTAATAACTGAAGGGTTTCCCAAAACAATAAAACAAATCCATTTATTGCTTTCCGGTATATCTAGCCATTAACGGCATATCATTCAATTCCGGTAGCGACACATCGAGAGTAGGTACGAAGTTGTTTTTCAGATAGATATAGCCTACTGAAAAATAACTACAAAAATAAAATTAACTTTCAATTGAATTTTTCTCAATATTTTTGTTATGTAAGGTTATAAAATAATTACATGGTTGAATCCAAAAAAACAAAATCTATCGAATGGGCCTAAAAAATATATAGCATCTCATTGAAAAAAATATAATTTTGTGTTATAACATGAGAACCACTGGTTAAAAATATATTTTGTTGACTAATCGGATATTCCCCTTGGTCCTCTATACGATTGTCGTATAATATTATATTGTATCTTTAATAATATAGAAATTATTTGAGGTAGCTCGTTCAGCTGTTACATACTGTATAAGGGTGTACATTTGTAATGCTACATGAACCAAATTAGTTAATGTATTTGAAAATATTTAAAAATATTTTTGTAAGGGGTTAGAGATTTTTTTAAACAAAATAATAAAAATTTGAACATATACGTACCTAACTTTAATTTTAATAATTCTTGTCTTCATTTTCATTTTCATTGGGTCAATAGTCAACGCATAATTCCTATAAAAACCAAACAAGTTTTATATTATTTATTTTTTAATAATTGTTGGATCCCTAATATTAAATTTCAAAATGAACAGTTTATTTTTATTGCTACAGTTATACAATGAATGATTTTAAAACGTTTTTTTTTCTTCTTAAAATTTGTTCAATTTTTGTAAAAAGTACCAATTTTACTGCTTATAAAATGAAAATATTTATTTTCAATAATGACACTTTCTACAATGAAACGCATAAAAATTTAATTTTGATAATTGTTCTTAAAATTTACCTATGAAAATTTATATTTGTTAGGTGCTAACCTAAGTACTAATTAAAAATTAAATTTGTAAAGTCTCACCTTGTTACATTCCCCATTTTAATATTCAAAAATTAATTCCTGTTGAGATATATTAGGTCGTTGAACGCGCCATGGTTTAAATATTCGATCCTGGGGTGTTTTTCGGCAGAGGTGCTAGCTAGTTGGTTCACTTGTCGCGATGTAGCGCCACTGGTCGCCTCGCCGGCACCGTCGTCTTGCTGAACCAGTCTTGCGCCTCTCGAGTCTCGAGTCTGTAGCTCAGCTCGCATGCGGTTTCTAAAACAAGAGCAAAAGGGACATTCCTCTATCAGTCTTTCCCGGAAGGTAATTTTCGATCGCTGAAAAATGCAAAATCGCTTGCAAATTGTCTGGCGCCTAGATCCGTTAATACTTGTAGCCTGCTGGTTGACTGGTTGCATATGCATATGAGCATATGCAAATCGAACAGAGATCTTTTACTGTAAGACTTTTAATTTGATTGTAAAACATTGACATTACGGTTTCCTGATGGTTATGGTCACAATATGGCAAGCATGTTGTATTGTAGCTTACATTATTGGACTAATGTCTGAGTCTTATTTGCTCACTAGAATATTGTTCGAATCTAATTTGTATAAACTCAAATAAACTAATGACCTATCCAATATACATTACTTTTGCATATTTCTTATTTATTTATACGGTTCATTAACCTTAAAAAATATGTTACAGTTATATATGAATTAATAAATAAATCACTTTTATTTGAAATCGTCATTAAAGTACCTACACAAAAATCGTTATAAAAAGTTCAGAAATCGGCACTAAAATCTATTATACGACGATTTCATGCAAATGCAGTGTGCCAATCTTGTGATAATTATTGAACATTTAAGATAATTTGGGCAGATGTACGATGTACAATAGTAAATTTGTACGTTAAATGACAAAAATCTGTGCAAGAAGAGCCAACTAAATAATTCCGATTAAGTAGTTTGAGATAAAACATATAATTTTGAGTGTTCTTTGCAATAACTTCAATGGCCGAGGTTAGAAACATGAGACAGACAGATATATAAACATAACCTGTAATATAAATATTTCTTTCATTTTTACAATTTTTCGATTTCAAATAAAATTTAATACGTACCTCGGCGCTGAAGTTCTTTTTTATGATTCATATGGTTTCTTTTCCTCGGCCCTATGGGTCTCGGCAATTAAATTCCACATTCGTGATAAAAATTAGAACTTCAGTACTTTGATACATAAATATTATATTAGTGGAAGATTTCAAAAAAATATAATAGTGTTACAGATCTAAATTTAATATTAAGTACTTTTGTAATTTTTTTGTATTTACCTACTAAATAAAAATATTAGAATTTGAAAAAAATATAGTATTGATCTGTGATCATAATTATTGGTTCTATTTTCCCCGAGATTTAAGGAACAGTCAATGTCAACATTTCACAATTTTGGTAATGAATGATTTAAAAGCAAGAAACTTTCAGTTTCAGTTTGTCGAGGGGTAACTTTCTGTGAAAATTGATATTACAAATATCACTAATTCTGCAATTTAAAATGCCTATAGCACTAAAAGCCCTTCAAGATATTGCTGACGTGTCTACAATCAGTATTATTGAAAAAAAGTTTTATTTTTGTTGTTATATAAAAATATATTTTTTAGTCGACGATACAATTAACCTTATTTTGATCATACATATTTTGCCATTGGATGTTCTTGCATTAAATCACCTATTTAGCAACAATTTAAAAGGTGGATTGTTACAGAAAAAGTTAAAATTAAAACTGAAAGTAGATATGGCTTTAATTAGATCGCCGATCTGTGTATATCTCATATCAATATATTTTGGTGTGCCAATTTTTATTAAAATATTCCTAACTTTTATATCTAGTTCCAACTTAACAATGAAGTTCAGTGTTAAAAACAGCGAAATAGAATATGTCAAGTATATTATAAAAATTAATAATATCCTTAAAAATACCAGAAAATTTTAAAAATATCGAAGTCAACTACTCGCTTTTCAAATGCTTGAGAATATGATTCAAAAATGAAAGAAAAAGTTTTATAGGTACATACTACTTTCCCTTAAACATTGTTTTGTATGACATCTTTTAATGTATAGAGGCAGTACTTAGAATTGCAGAAAATTTTATTTACAGGTCTAGGTATTTGAGCTCGTAATTAAAGCGGTGGGATGAAAAAGGAAAATATTCCACATATTGGGCATTTCAAACTGAGAAAGCCATTTTACATTACTCTTAAAGCCGCGTCAAACGAACTCTACAATGAATATATTCCTACATGGCAAATGTCTATAACCAAGCTAACTGAATATGAGCGAGATGTAAAAGGAAAAGATTCCGGGAATATTTTCCTTCTTGCACTCAGTTTAGCTTAAGTGGCACAAATATTATGGGAGACTGATAATACATTAAAGTTCCTTAACTTTTAAAATTTAATAACTGTTAGTTTTAGATGAAAGCGCAACTATTTAGCATCAGTGTAAATTAATCTAAATTATTTCGTGTTTTTGCTAACGCCTAATCTACACCCGAGTCGAAAAAAATATCCAAAAATAAATTTATACAGGCTGCCCTGCGACTCGATTGCCATAGCTTAAGGATGTATTCTTTGGGCAATTTTAAGTCGAAAATATATTATACACATATGCCCGAAACTCAAAATTAGTTGAGTTATGAGCGATATTAAATTGAGGAGCTTTTTGCAAAAACAACTTAAGTCAAATTTTTGAATCAAAGAAAAAACTTTCGAGCTTCCTTACTCTTAAAGATGTAGCTTCGAGAAAATGAACAGATTATATAATAAAAGTGTTTATTTTTTTACTACTTTCAGTCATCATCCTAGTTGCGACGTAAAAGGAAAAGATTCCACCAACTTTGTTTCAATAACATACTTATAGTCCTTTAGGATACTAAAACGATGTAAGGAAGTGTTAGCTCACTTTGAGTTACAAATTGCTAATTGTTTTCATGTAAAATGCTTACTTTACTCTTTAATCAGTTTTTATTGATATTCGTTCTTATATTCAAAATTAAGCAATTTGTTAATTAATGTACGTATTCTAGAAATTTTTAAATATTTGGAATATATAAATTTGTATACAATTGTAATTTTTACATATTCCTTTGGTTTTTTATTTCATTTTCGATGTTATTTTAGTATTCGACAAAAAGCAAAATAATTTTTATCTTCTCATGAATTTTATATTCTTTCATTTATTACTGGCACAAACTACCAAGAAAAATTTCCATTTGTTGACTATTTCATTTTTCAATTTACTTTAATTCTTGTTAATTGTTTTCTGTATTACTTTGACAACGCATTATTTTATTTCAATATTCCTTTTGTATTCTCAGGAAAAAAACATTGATTTTCGTCTCCATATGAATTTTATATTCTTTCATCTTTTTTATTGCTGACACATACTACCATGCAAAATCACTTAACGTGTTGTCTATTTCATTCCGCAGTTTCTTATGATCTTTTTGGGTTTACGGTGTGCAGGCCTGCAGTCGTAATCTTACTTTTAGATTCGTTGTCATTACTTCGTTCCAGACACAACAAACCTTTAGCCACCACCACAAAAGAAATCATTGTACCTCGCTAATACCGTATCAAAGTGGCTAGGATTGACTGCAGTAAACGTGGAGGTTGAGGTGGGATTCGTTTTGGTTTTATTAAAAGATGTAAATAAAAGGTTAAAGTGGTTACTTACACCTTTGTTTTTAAATAATGTTTACATATAGTTAGTGTTTTATTTTCACGAAACATTGTTTGGAATTTTTTTCTTTTACATAAAAATAATAAAAATTACTAGAATTGTATACCGGATGGCGCTTGTAATCCGTTCCATATGTACACATTTAAAATGGAAAAACAGTTTTTCATTGCGCGTTGCTTCACAAATAATTTTAGTAATAATTTAAACAAAAGCTGTAGAATGTTGAGTAAATTTTTTTACCTCTCGCTAAGAGAGGTATTGCATTCATGCTAAAAATCGCATATCCAGATTTTATTGAATAAGCACGTTTTAAGGTCCCTACAATCCGATTTTAACATTTTTACGATGATGTCTGTGTGTGTGTGTGTGTGTGTGTGTGTGTGTGTGTGGATGTGTGTGTGTGTGTGTGTATGTGTGTGTGTGGGATGTTGGAAGGACGGTTACTCAAAAACTATAAGACTTAAAATTTGTTTAACAACGTATTTCCCAATCGGACATTCATGGGAAGATCTGAAAAGGTTTTGGTAATAATTGGACAACCGGAAGTAGAAGATTCTTGAAAAAAAATCTTCTAAATATTATTTTTTGAAAATTTTTCGTGGTAATATTAAAGAAAATTAAATTCTCTATCTGATACATTTATTACCTCTCGTTTTATTATATATTCCATAGATTTAGAGATGAAAGAAGTATAATATATAAAATAATCTGTTGTAATAAATTTGACAGCCGAAAGAATGCCATGAAAAATAGTTGATAATTTAAATTATTTGTAACTGACAGATAAATGTCAGTGTCAGAAATAATGAGTAATGAAAGAAAAATGTACTTGGAGAATCCCTTAATGCATGATCTGTGACTATTATGGAGATGACAAGTCTAGGTTGAAGGACTTAAATTTGTTTCAAACATTATGGGACAATGTACACCAGTACTATAGACTAGAGTAACTTTGAATTGCGAAAAAGCTATAAAATTCTTCTCAAGTAAGTTGTAAATATTGACAAAATTACACATCGATATAAGAATAATCGGAGTGCAATCTATCCGTCACTTTATTAAAGGGAATTAGTGTTATTTAGATATAACATGTATGAAAAAATAAAATGTAAAAGAAGATATGTAAGAATAGATGCACAATCCATATATACATTTTAGACCGCCCAAAATTAATGTTTTTACTAGAAGAATATGAAGAGAAAGTAAACAACGTTGTTCGAATTGAAAATTGCAGTTACCAGCCTAATATTTATATATGGTAAACTCTACTTTGTAATTTATTGTAACATAATTTATGGTAAAATATCTTCATGTTGAGACATGCTATTATTGAATAATAAAGAAGTTTATACGTCATAGATTTATATGAATATATTATTTGTATTTATAAAAATATTCTTTGCTTTATGCATACAGCCAGGTAAAATATACGGCGAGAGGTTATGTGCTGGCCACATCAGATTTTTTCGTATAAATTACTAACGTATGTTTAGTAACTGTAAAAATTAGATATGAAAATAAAATATATAATAACAGATGAATGTAATTTCCATGATTATCTTTGTTAGGAAAGGTAGGTTACGAAGTTAATAGGTTAATTTAAATATAATTTACTTTTTCATTATTAACATTTTATTTATGCATCTGTAAACATTTATTCATTTTGTCATCAAAGATTGTTTTCTAGAGAAAACTACCTAATAAATAATTTATAGGTAATTATTTGTATAAAGTATGTATTTTTACGCAATGTCAAATGGTTTATTAACAATTATTAGTGGTATAATATGAATATTTAATATATTTATAAATTTAAATAAGAAAAATGGCAATTATTGTTCGTATATAAATAATTATAGACGAATAGGTACATAAGTTCTGTATTTTAAAATGAACTTAAAATTACAATGTATATTTACAATGTCGAGGAAAATTATTAAACAGTATTTTATTGTAATTCACAGAACATTTTATAATTTCCAGTAATTTAATTATCACAAGTTATTATTTTATGATGTTAAGTTTATCATAAATATAATATTTATTTATGGAGTGTTGTGTTAAGAGTGACATTTTATTATTATTAATAATAATAAAAGCACTTTTAACACGTATATCTTACACTATTTTTTTCTACAAACACTATTCTTTCATTTAAATTTGTATTTCTAATAATTTTTGATATGCCAAAAATGCTGATTTGTTGTTCCATTTGTCATTGCCAAGGTATCTAACTAATTCACTTTTACCACTAGTGTTAAAAGTAACAATGATCTGTCATTTTTACCGTCCATCACCGTAGGTAAGGAAGGTATTGTCTGGTCAAAAAATCAGTGGTGAGTTTTAATGAATAAGCACGATTTAGGGTCCCTAGAATACGATTTTACTAGTTTTACGATGATATCTGTATGTGTGTGTGCGTGTGTGTGTTTGTGTCTGTGCGTGCGTGACAAAAATTACTCCGACGATAACTCCAACACTACAATTCTAAAAATTATATTTCTTTCGTATTCCTCTTCTTTACATCCATATGAAGAGCTGATTAGATTCGCAGTTTTTCTTGAAAAATATGAAAGAATATTTTTTTTGTCTATACGGTTTGATTATACATTTTCGTTCATATTCAATATAATTATAAAGAGATTAGCTTTCATAAATCAGCCAGCTATACTATAACCATGGAAACTGCTGATATATTCAAATAATTCTAATTGACAGATGTCGGTGTCAAGTGCAATTTACATAGTATATATGTTCGTGTTATAATTTTATTGGATATATAGAATCTTTTACAGGGAACTTACGGTATGAAATTTGTAGAAAAGTATACTCGTATGTTCGTGTTACAACTTTACTGGATATATAGAATCTTTTTAAAAGAACTTTTGGTATGGGATTTGTATACTCGTGTCTTAATAGTTATTTAACTACCAAGTGTGTTAATGAGGGCGATTAATGATTGAGACATTTTAATTTTTGAGATCATTAATCGCTAATTAACACACGTACTAGTTCATTTTTTTACCGTTGACAGTACCATACTGAATTTGAAAATCTAATTTCATTCCATGACATTTATTTTTTTAGGTTAGTAGCGTTTGACACATAAATTTTGACAATTGTTCTGTAATAGTATATGGTATCTATGGTTACCACTAAAATCGTTTATTAATAAAAAATCATGCATTAATAGGGGACATTAAAGAATGATTTTATATACATTAACATAACGTATTACTAAACGGTCAACGGGAAAATGACATTTTTAACCCTAAAAACAAATATTAAAAAGCCAACTTGTAATAGATTTGTAGAAAAAATAAGTATTTACTATGTTATCTTCATCATCATTTGAGAATTTTGTCTACATGGACAGATCTCAGCCAAAATGCTGCCCGGTAATTGCAAGTATTTTTTCTCTATCTTCCTCAAGGTCCTTGTTTCACATCCATACAGTACAGTACTCCATATAAACATTTTGCTAATCTTTTTTTTACATTTCTATATTAATGCGCCGTGCTGTAAATATATCTCGTATTTTCTATATGCCGTATTATATTAACGCGGAATACATATTCACGTATTTAATTTTTTTGAAATGTGAAATATTATCTTTACAGAACACTATCAAATATTTTATGAAATTTATATTTTCTATTTACAATATTTTATAAAAAAGCTGTTATATGTCAATACAATACTTATTTAAAAGTAAAACGTAAAATTTCTTCTGTTTACGAACTTTGTATTTGATGCTGTATACAATTTCAATTTTTAATGATCATGTTTAAAGATAATTGATAATTTTTTGTGAGTATAAAAAACACCTAACTTTTAAATATCAATTTCCTAGAAATAAAAAAGTAGTTATACATGTTGTGATATTTGATAGTAAAAAATAGTTAATGATAGTGCCGCATACACTTGAGGGCCTGGAACCCTTAACAAGTCTGTGTATCTTAAGGCTAACATACTAATCTAACACACATGTACAATTTATTATGTGTAAGTCAGAGAAACAAGCTTCGGAATCAATATTCAATCTTTTATTGTCATTAAAAAAGAATTATCGATAAATCTTCCATGAATCCAATTATACGGTCCAATTTTTGTAATTAATAATTAAAGTATAAAGTTGTTGTTAAACAATCAAGGTCAAAACCGCAATAAAAAATTATAAATTCTTAATGCTGTAATTATAATGGCGCCAGAGTATTGACATTGTTGATCTTATCACAAAAAAGATCAAGTTACAAAATTTTGTGAATTCTGGGTCAAATCTGGAATTAAAAACCAACAAAAACGACGAAAGTATTTTGTTTACATCAAGTGTATTTTGTTTCTATTCACTATTAATTTGTAAATTAATTTTGTTGAACATTAATGGCGCTTCTATTTTTCCTTGAATAATATTTTCATTGGAAGCACGTATGAGATATAATGACAAATATATGTTATTAATAACGGTCACGAAATTAAATTGTTTAATTTATGAATAATGAAAGATCTAAAACCTTAACAAGGATTCATGACAAAAAAAAAATGTTGACCATGTATAGGTAGATATGATTGGAAATGACGAACAGCAAAAAATGATAATTATTAGAAGATAAAACTAATTTATAATTAGTGAATGTAATTGAGAAAATGACTTGCATGATAAAATAATTTATTTATTTTAATAACAAGATCTTAAACTTATTATTCGGTAGATATTCATAATATTCTAATAATTAAAATTTATATGTCTGATAAGACAACGAATTTGGACAGTAGATCTTCTCCCGACATTCATCTCAAATTGATTTTAATACGACATGGTTTAAATCTAAGTCATGGATTGATTTCGAAGAAAAAAAAAGATTTATTTATTTTATTTTTGTCTGATGAGTTTGCTTTTAATTTAACCTCAAATTTAACTTATATCTTATGTCATCCATTAATGTTTTATTTATATATTTATTTAATTAATATCTTCCATAGAATTCCTTATAATTTTCTTATTCATAAAATATATTTCTTTCTTAATATTAATTTCATAGCATATAATACCTATTAATATTTTTTTGTCTTTTCCGAAATAATACTAGAATTTCTTCGGTATAACCTAAAGTTCCTATACGGTGCTGTAATACCTTAATATAAAAACTTCATCTCCTCTCGAAAAACTGTATTACGAAACTATGGCCTACTTCCCACTTGCATAAAATGTTGTTAGCTTGTTAACATAGTTAATTATTTATGGTAACCACGGCTACCTATAAAAATGGAATTTAAGCATTGTCCAAATTATGAACGTAACTATTGTAAAATATATGTAAGCTGCCATCTTTCTGGCTTTTAAGCTGAGACATATATGAGCCCAAACTCATAATAATTCTGTCGGTTTATATTTTCAAAAAATTATAAAATCTACACAAATGTTTAGAAATATCTGCAAAATTCTTTCGGTGTCTTTAAATATAAACTTAAAACTTAAAAAAAATGTGGGCCAAATGACGGGTGATATTAATTCGACGAGCATTTTAAGGGTCATCTTCTAGTCCAGATTTAGCTTCTAGCTTCGAGACTCTTTACTTTTGGCACAATGAAGAACAACTTTGTAAAATTCTTGTGCGTACAGTAAAACCTACGTTGGAAGTCATATATGGGACAATACTCACAGAAAAAATTGTAGGGCTTTGGGATACAATGTCTAATATAATTAAAGTCGGTATTACTAATAAAAGTGATGTAACCCAATATTACATGCTGAAATACTTGAATAACATATTCAGTTTTTGTAACTTAAATCTAATTTTAAACTAGTTGAAAGAAATTTGTAGAAATTTCTCACCATTTGTGTAGGCTTTATAATATGTTTGTTGAAAAGGTTAACCGGTGTCGAACTAATATGATGTTGAGCTCGCACTCGTATGTCACAATGCAACAACACTTTAAGTGAAAAATTCAATTTCAATCTGTCAATCTGTCAAAATTTTGCTAGGAATTTCGCACAATTGCTACTTAGCCTACGTATACAAAACTCATACTGCTACTAATTCCTGCAAATTTCTTTTAATAATTCAAAACTAGAAACCAGTATGACATAAAATTATGTATGTACCTCAGACGAAAAATGTCTTTAAGGTACTTACAAGTAATTACGGCCGAGGCTTTGCTCATACCTTAAAAGTTCACTTTTCGTCCTAGATACATAATAGTATATTATATATCTAGCATGAAATTACTTGTGAGTACCTTAAAGACACTTTTCGTCTGAGGTACATACATAATTTTGTCATACTGGTTTTGAGTTATTAAATTATTAAAAGAAATATGCAGAAATTTTTAGCAGTATGAGCTTTGTATAAATAGGCCAAGTCGCAATTGTTTGAAAATCTTCATTAACATTATTATTCGCTATAATTAATGAAAAAATACATTCCTCGTTATATTTTGGATGAAGCTGCTGAGATGAAGAACAGTTTAATGTCGCATAACTAAAGGATTCAGTATGAAGGTAAAATTTTAAAGTCCTAGAACTTTAAAATGATATTTTATATTACCATAAGACGTTGCTTTAGAAACCAGTATGACATAATAGTTTTTCGTGTATCAAGGTTGTAAAAGTGATCTTTTTTGGCCGAATCTGAAGTTTGCATCCGAGGCAAAGGCCGAGGCCAGAAAATCAGATGAGGCTGAACAGGAACTTTTAAGCCACGGTACACACAACATTGTTTAGGCGACTATTACAAAGTTATACATTTTTATTTAAAATTTATAGGTACTCGTATTTCATATCTAATTGATTCATGTCACTTGTAGGCAGAGTGCCATGTTATCAACTTGACAACTCACAAAACAATTTGCTTACTGTCAAAATATATTGCAACCAAAAAACGAAAATAATTAAGCAAGGAAATAAGGACAGCGACAACGATTTTTCCAATACTCCCTCCAAAAATTTATGAAACTGCATGCAATACAACACAAAATTTATTTGGTATTGAATCAAACGTTTGACAATTCAGTTCGTAAAGTAAATGCGGCCGTAAAGTAAAAGCGGCCGTAAGGTAGATTTTGACAGATGTCAAATTAAAAGTTGCCAAAGGATACGTAAAACAACTATTTATGTATATATATAACAGTTGCCTAAAATACTATTAATTACGACGCGATGTTCAAGATCTTCCATTGTACCAAACTATTGGGTAGATCGCTGTCATATTTTCGGCACAAATACAATATTATCCAATACCATGTAAATACTGTTTTAAATATGATCTTAAAGGGCATGGTAATACTCAACTATCTCTCTCTTCGAGCTTGTTGTCTTTGTCTAAACACGTTACTCCAAAACTCACTATAGATGACAACCATAAAATTTGAAAATCCACATTATACACCAAAAGTTTTTATAATTTTATGTAATTAATTATTTTGATTTTTTGTTGCTTTTTATGAACTTCCCAAAAGCTCCGTGTTTTAGAGGAAACTGCAGTAAATTCGTCACCTGAGCAGTCTTCATCTGGAATCTGGAAACTTAACTCTTAGGTCTCAAATAACGGATGTTTGTTATTTTTCGTGTAACAGTAGGCGTTGTAATCCCAAAAACAAATAAGGAAACTTAATATTTCGACTGTGTATAATATGCCTATGCAAATGATCGTGTTGTAGTCACAGTCGCCGAGCTGATTAGCTAAGCAGAGGAGCCGAAGAGTTGGATTTCTGTCAGAGGTGCTAGGTCAAAGAGATTGGCTGCTGTTGCTGGCGGCAAGCGGCGGTTTAAATGAAAGTGTAACGTATTTTTGCCACTCATATCTGGGACAACAAGGAATTTTCTAAATATTTCAGAAATTCTACAGTTACTGCACAAAATACCACTAAATCATGATTAGTTAATATCCCTTTTTATTACTGTTTAAGAAAACTGCATGCATTTGTAGAATGCAGTTAAATACATTTAATATTTTGCTAAAAATAACCGTCTGCATTTTGGAAAATCTAGATTCATATCTAATGCATACTCCATCATTTTTATAGCTTATGCTTATAGCATATAAATTAACTTATATGTACAGGTTGACAAGCTTAACTATACTATTTATACGTATCAAGATTCATACGAGGGTCTCGGTAGAATTATTGAGACTAAGATATATGCTTTATTTTTTATAATTTTATTTTAACCCTTAAATTCCGGTGCCCTAAATTTCCGAATGGGGGTTCTGATTGGACCCCACATTTTTAATGGACTAATTAATAATATATTTAAATAATATATTGTCAAAGGAATAGAAACTACAATAAGAAATAATGTAGCTTTAAATATTATAATAATAATATAAAATATACGTATAAAAAAATATTAATTGTTCAAAAAAAAAAAAAAAAATTAAAAAAAGATGTGCCTATATAACCTCAAAAGGTAAACCGGGAGGTAAACTGACACATACTCGTACATAAAATCAGGTTAGCCAAATTTACATATTACAAGTAAGTAGTTGTTTCCTTACATTAACAGTGGCGACTCGTGGGTTGAAAATTTGGTATCACATTGTAATAAGTAATATGTATAAGTTTATTGATATGAAAAATTTATCTAAATTGTTTTAAATGTTAAGCCTATTTTTCTATCCTTAGACTGTGCAAAATTATTTATCACCAGTTCAATGAAATTTGAGATAGTTTTAATAAATGTCTTTTCCTCTTTTCTATGCTTAGCGTATCAAACGCAACGACTAGACTGATATCGTGGTCATTGCCGTGTGTAAGCGAATAGGGTAGAGGTTGTCTTTGTCTAACGCAAGTAAAGTTACAGTATGTTTGTCTCTGTCTGACGCATGAGCTTGTATATGCAACATGTAGCACGTGGTCACAATTTTGATGTGACGCAAACAGCGCGCGCACTCGCGCTATTCGTTATCTTGCTTTTAACACAGTGGTGTGTTAAATTAACTGATTTTATAAAAAAGTATTGAATTCAAAATATTTTATAATTTTTATTCTTTCGCTGTTTATTTTCTGCTTTGATAAATTTGAGAGGTCGTTGAGCAAATGAGATTATGGAGGAACCGCCACTGTACAATAATATACTTCATCGTTATTTTCTTCCACTTCTTAAAAGCTCCCAACAAATATTCTCTTGGAATGTTTTCAAAATAATCATGAATTGCAGTATCAATCTTTTCTTCAAACGAAAACCTTCTTTTCCGTAAAAAAAAATAGAGAAGTCTCACATTGTCAAATGAACTGAGCATAATACTTTTATTTTTTTGTTAAAAATTGAAGTGTTGGAGCTGTCTCTTGTTGTATGGTTAATTTTTTATTTTCGTTCACAACGATACTTAAAAAATGATTATCTAAGAACTTAAGTTTGCAGCTTAATTTCAAATGAGAGAGGAGATAAATAATTTTAAAACTACAGTGCAAATATTGTTTTTCGCGGCCTACCTGATTTTCTTCTTTGAAGGAGTTCAAAATTAGTTCTGAGCAAATTATTCGGACAATGCCCGAATTCGGGTATGGAATGTACCATACGATACATTATGTTATTGTGACTGGTGTTGTAGTTTTACTAGTCTGGGACCGCAAAATTAATTCGAAGAGTGTAAATACTAGCAGATTGACACACACAACAGTGGGTAACTATGTATTAATATTTATTACTGTTTAAGGAAATGGTTATGCATGAATTTTAAAAGGAAATAATATTTATATACATCTATAAATATGTGCCACTGTTGTTGCGCTATAAAATACGTGATAATTACTTTTTGTCTTTAGTCGAGTTATATATCAATTTTATTATATTATATATTAGGAATAAGTAAATGAGATTCAGTGTAGAGATTAATAATTATTCATATTAGTAGTGTAAACGATTAAATTTTCACAACTCTAAACAATAAAGAACAAGAGAAAAATAATAAGAACTATGTCCTCCGCGCGCATTACCGCTACTATACGCCGAGGGATGGATTCAATAAGGTGGAAAATAACATTTTTCGGTATTTCATTTCATCCTCTTTCAACTCTAGTCATTTCATTCTTCCAGAGTTTGGACCGGTGTCACAGATTTTCAATTGGTGACGAATCTGGAGAACGAACAGGCTATGGAAGCACTGATATTCTGTGCTGATTCAAGAATGTCAGTACTCTTCTCGTAACATGTGGTCTTACGATTTCCAGTTATAAGATATTGTACCCCAGACCATAATGCCTTGTGTAGGTGTACATGACGCACACAAATGCAAGCCACAATCCCTCTTTCACCCCGGCATCGTCTAACAAGTATCCGAGAATCATTTTGTTATAAACAAAAACACGATTCATCAGAAAAGATAATGTTATGCCGTGTAAGGAAGTCTTAATAGTCGTTGGTGTGCGTGCAGCCCAAATTCCGCCAAATGGTGACGAATACATCGTATAGAGAGAAGGTATTTTGTTACCCTCCACCACTGCAGTGCTAAAGCCGGAGCACTTTGAATGCGATCTTGTACAACTAGACGAATAAGATAATGGTATTCCCTCTCTGATTTCCTCCTATGGGCCTCAGATCCTGCCTGCCGTCTCTCTGCACCTGTTTCTACCCACTGTTTCCAAATGCGTGAAATTGTACTTACGTTACGATTTGCACGAGCCGCTATATCACGCAGTGATAAATTGCTCGTACACATACCCACGATACAGCCTGTTTCAAATTAATCTGGAATTTTCGAATTTTATGTCACTTCTTTCCAAAATATTGGGCTTTTCATATAGCATAGTGTGCTGACTGGAACTCCCGAACATAGGGCCTTTACCTGTAAAATCATACTTTCGTTATTTCCTATTTCCCTAAATATTTTGGGTAAAAAATCTTCAAATGGAACTTGTAGAGAATCTGAATCGACAAGGAAAATTAATTTTGTGTCCTTTGTAATGACTGAAATTAGGTATGAAAATGTAGAAAATCACTCCAAAAATAGCGGTAGCCATGGAATGAACAATAATTAACAAACCTAAGTTAATTTATTATTATTATTAGTCGTATTTGTAATTTCTAATAAAAATAAATGAACTTAACTAGACGGATAAAATGTTAGTCATTTGTTAATTTATTTGTTGCAATTCCATGGTTAACGCTATTTTTGGGGTGATTTTCGACATTTTCATAGGTACCTAATTTCTGTCGTTAGATGTAGAAATTAGTGCTCTGTAACTTTTGTTTGAAGTTTTTTTTTACCTAAATTAATTAGGAAAGCAGGAAAATACGAAAGTATGATGTCCGAGAGTATAATTTTTTCATGTAAAAATCTTAAATGATATTTTTTGTAAATCTGAATTTATTAAATGTTGTAATTATAAATAACAGTAACTTGTTTGAATATAAGTTAATGACATCTTCTTAACAACCCACTCTTCTTTGCTGTCTATCTTAAACTGCAAGTATGCAGATTTTTCTCTACGTTGGCACGTTAGCCAACAGTCGTCATTTTTTCTGGATGTCTCACCGCTGCTTGGAGGAAGTTAGTCTCGTTTTTGCGCGGCGGACTGCAACAAGAACGATCTGAGTCTTGTATTGAGCCCATCCAGCGGTATCTTCAATCAGGCCGTGGTCCGAGGTTCACGCCGATCCATCGGACACGAAGGACCGTGTCATAGGTGATGACCCACAGTAATAGGGTAGGAAGAAGGAAGGGTAATTGGGGAATCGTACGAGAAAAACAATCATCAAGGAGGCATTTTGGTGATGGAATTTAAATTTGTGTCATTGATAATTGCATGAAAATAATATGACGGATTTTTATACATGGTTGGGTGTGCCAGTTTGATGGTAGTATTTACTCATAATCATGCATGAATAGTTAGTGATAAAAAATCCGAGGAAAATCATATTAATGCGCGAGTTTGAATAGTTATTTGTCATTGGCAAATTTAGTTGTGGAAGTTAAGTTAATTACAATTTAATTAATCAATTTATTAAAATATCGTTGTGAATGCAAATATGGAATTCAATAGAGCATTTTACTCAGTTTTTGGTTTTTGCCAAAAAAAAAATATAAAATAGAACATCATATTCACCTGATTTGGCAATATACGACTTTTAGCTATTTCTCAGATTTTAAAAGAAATTACGGGGTAAAAGGTTTGGATTGAAGCCGATTAATAATTAGGATAATGTCTGATTTTAAAAACGCACCAAATTCTGAACTTTAAAAATTCATATCTCGCTTATTACTTAAATTTTTTAATTCGCGTTTGCACTAAAATTCTTAGTTCACCCTGTTCTTCGAGGGGAAAATAAATAAAAACATGATATAGGACCCCCAATCATGATTTAAAAAAAAAACATTCTAAAAGAAAATTGGTTGGGAGCTTTTAAGAAGTGAGACGAAAGAATGTATTTATTCACTCACTCTATTAATATCATTTTATAAAAATAGAAATATTTACTAAAGAAAAAGGATAATAAGTAAATTACCTTCATAGTAAAAACATAAAAGAAAATTTTTTTCGACTATAATCCATCTAAAATTTAAAATATTAGAAGCATACAGTACAGATATTGAGAGATAAAATTATCGGCATTTACGATACAAGTAAAGAAAGTTTAATCAAAATGATATACTTCATTAATATAGTCATAAAGGTAAATGCAGTGAATACTGTAGGAAAAGAACAATTTTATTCCTTACTTTCCTTGTTTCTTATCATCGGTACTACAATGTTATCACCAACTAAAACTTTCTGTGCAATTACTGCAGTTTCTTCTGTATAACCGTGAATAAAGACCGGTATATGAGTATATGATTTTGTTCTGATTATGAAAACAGATTTGATAATATAATTTTCTACGTTATACATGGTTATACCGTTCCTAAGAAGTATTTCTTAAATTTTAATGTCGTATTTGTTTCTTTTTTGTATAACATGGTTTTTGAAGTTATAGGTACTTATTTGTCACATTAAAGTGGCTCTCCGCCAAAGTTTTGAATAATTATAAATAAACTGTTATTTCATTGCCAAATTTTTCATAATTAGCACCTATTCCTGTTTTATTTTTATTCTAGAGCGTTATAGAAATAATACCTAAACTATAGTTTATGTTATTATAAATTCCGTGTTAATTTTTAAATAAAAGTAAATCTAAAACGGCATTATTAGCCTAGAATTTGTCATCGGTATCTTTATATTGATCTGAATAGGAAATATGTGTTTGTGACAGTACTATTAATCTTATATTGTAAGTCGAAAGAGTATTGATGGATTTATTAGTTTAGAATTGCTGTAATATAGAGTGTATGTACTTTTTATATAACAACAACAGAATCAAGCTTTATTTACGCCAGATCAGTTAGCAATTACATTTACAACATCAACGAATTAGAGCTAAAATCATAAATTACAATATTTTTATTTTTAATATAAGCTTCACAGTGATATGCTATTTATTTAAAACAAAACAAAAAAATCTGTTATGGTTATCACAATACCTCTCGCGCCCTTTCCATTGTGGTATGTATATAAGTATATACAATACTTATGTACACTCAAAAAATTCTAATTACAATCTGTATATTTACGTATTTTCTATAATTTTAAATTCATTCTATGAGCAAGTTTTCTCCTACTCTTCTAAATGTTCGAGGTTTTTCCAATTCATTAACGGGATTGGAGTTATTTCTGAAGGGTTCATGTAATATACCTATAATTTTAAATGTACAATTAATAATATAATAACAAATATTAAATATTGTTCCCAGAAAAAGCCTTCAGTACTATCTCTGAATTTTTGACACTGACACTAGTGTCATTTATCTGTCAAATACAGACATTTTAATTGCTCAAGTAGATACCATGGAGATATTTGGGCTGTGAGCAGGCTGTGAGATTTACTAAGACAGATTATTTTATAGATTATATATCTATATCTAAATCTATAAAAGGTATAACATTTTTTTTAATGTGTCGGATAGAGAATTTTGTTTTTTAATAGTTGTAATAACGTAAATATTGAAAAAATTAAATTTAGAAGATTTTTGTTAAAATACTACTACTTTCAGTTGTCCAATTGTTACCAGAATCTATTCAACTCTTCCCATTACTGTTAGATTAAGGAATCCGTAGTTATAAAGGTTTTTAGTCTTAGTTTTTAGACACACACACACACACAGAGACATCATCGTAAAAATGTTATAATAGGATTCTAGGGACCTTAAAACGTTCTTATTCACTAAAATCTGGATAGGCGATTTTTAGTATGATTCCAATACCTCTCTTAGCGAGAGGTAAAAAACAAATACCCAAATATGAAATATTATACAATACTTTTAATGCTGAATCAAATATTCAGTTCACAATAGTCTCATATTTTCTGTTACAACAGGGTTCTAGATACTTAATCACAAAAAAATGGTTTCCTAATGGATTATAGTTTTATTTTACGATTTGAACACAGTTTGAATTAAAATAATTATGCAAAAGTGACTAATAATGATAAATCTATTGTGACATCTTTAATTTGGAGATTTGCGTTGAGGGGGATGACGGCAGATATTTCTCGCTGCTTTGCCACAGCGTCTTCGTTGTCAGGTATTACCTTTTCCTCGTATTCTTTGATTTTGCCTTCTTTAAGATTAAGAAATTGTCCTTATAGAGTCTGCTTCTCTCTTCGTAAACTCAGTTGCGTAGCCTCTAGTGTCTAGTCTCTGGTTTCTTATAATACGTCTTCTCTGTCTCAAAAATGCAATGATCATACACATTCTTCTCAGGTTCTCAGTTAGTAAGCTGACTACCTCTCTTTCTCCTTTCCTTACTCCTTGACTTCCCTTGTAGTCTCACGTCGCTACCACTTGGACTCACCACAGCCTGCGTGTTTATACATCGCGCACCTTTTTGTAGTATTCAGATTCACATTCATTTACACGTAGCCCTTGCCCCACAGCCGCATTTTGGTATACTGTTTATTTTACTTACTAATAATTACATACAGGGTCAGGATAGTGACTTGATCTTTTGAATATAGGAACTTTAACATGTAAAATCATACTTTCGTAATTTATAACGAATACCGAAACGTTGGTTCTGTAAGAGAATAAATGAGATTTCGAGTAATAGACTCCTATACCAATTGTTTTTTTTTAAAAAAAAATAAGTACAGGATGGACAATTTTTTTATGTGTGCATAGCTAAAATATTTTTATATATAAACTTATATATAATATAAGGAATGAGTATAAATAATAGAAAATTGAAACAGTTTGATCATTGTTTGACAATACGAGGTCTGTTCAGAAAATAACAGAACTTTGTTTTTTTAAACTTTATTATTAATTTTACAGATTATTGGTCTTTGTCTCCTTCAAAGTACTCCCCTCCTCTATTTCCATTTTTCGATACAGTCCTGGATAGCTTCATTTAAAATGGCATTTAAGGTCTGTGACGAATTTCCTTGGATGTCATCAATAGTCTGAAAATGGCGTCCTTTCATCACTGATTTTAATTCATCTCCTTCTATGATCCTATGCATGAATGTTTATTGTCATTGGTTTGTTCAAGGAATTGCCGACAAACGTCAACTAGATTTTCTTTCTGTTGTTCGGTCATCAAATGAGGAACAAATTTTGTTGCAACTCGATGCATGTTCAATTTTTCAATCAAAATTTCATAGCAATTTCTCTGATAGTCAATCAGCGATTTGCATGCACCAGATGTTGATTTTCTGAACGTGGGAGTTATCAGTTGAAGTCAAAGGCCTTCCTGGTTGAGAATCATCTTCAATTGACTGACGACCACTGTTAATTCCCCAATTTCACGCAAAATTTTAAGTTCATCGTTGTTCCAGAAAATTGTAATTTCAAAAATCGCTACTAACACTTGCACACGTTGCACTCAAATAATAATATCATGAAAACTAAACAAGATATCAGCAATCCAAGAACATTTGGTTACAGAGGAGGGTATGCGTAACGCAATGCTGTCAACGGCATATCACTAAATATCTCCGTTGGCGCGTAATTCAAAATGTTCGGTTATTTTGTGAACAGACCTCGTATTGTGATACAAACTATGGCGGCGGATGGCCCTAGTGTTTGTTCACTAGGAATTCACGGTAGGCGGGCGCAAGACGCGCGTGATACTAGGTTTTAAAATCAGGCAACCAATCAAATTACAAAGACATGATACGTAATTCTAATTATTAATTGACTTCAATCGCTTGTAGTTTGCGAACTTATTAATATTTAAACAAAATTCTTTCACTAATAATCATTAATTTGCGTATATTATCGAAGATAATTAAAATTTTACTATTGTTAACACCTAAGCTATGAAACCCCCTAAAGTGATTTTTTTTACCATAGTCAAATTTTAACTATCTTAGATAAGAATGCGAAAATATACGTAAATTAATGAGCCTATTTATAATTAGGATTACGTATCAGGAAAATGCATTTTATTTAGGTATGTTATGTATGCTTAATAATAATTTCTTCATGAAAATAATGTATAAGAATATTTCAGCTATGCGAACATGAAACATCTGTACTCTCTAGAACTAACAGTTTGTTGACCACTGGTGAAGATCTGCTACGTCACGCACCAAATTCTGAATTTAAAAATTCATATCTCTACAAAAGTTTTAAGTTGCGTTTGTATTAAAATTCTTAGTTCATCCTGTTCTTCAAAAAAAAAAAATGATACAGGTCCCCATTTAATAATTGAATCGATCACGGCTCTGAATGTTACAAAATAACTGTATAAAAACGGGTTTTAATATAATTTTTATTATAGTTACTTACCATTTAAATGGCTGGATATATTAAGTACCGAACATGTAAGATGGATGCTTTTATATTTTCCACTTTGCTATCAACACATTTCCATTTAATTTGGTCACACTAACCTATTCTCTTCACTTTCCTTTTCTTATAAATCATCCTGAGATATCTCCATCTTTCTCTCTTGGTGTGCTTGCGCCTGAGGGGGTTGCGGGCACAGGGGTGCGGGGTTAAGGACCTCGCCACCTCGCGTATCGCGTATCGACACCGTGGAGTGCTACCCTGTTATTACACGATATCGAGAGAAGCTGGAGACGGGGACAGGAAAGTCTATTTTTAAACTCGATACACCTCACGGACTCTACTTGGAGATAAGGCAGTACTGCTAAGGCTGAGGCTGTACTCCGGGATGCAATAAAAGTGCAGTAATGAAGATGGGATGATTGAAGGTTCGAACAAAGGTTGGAAATGAAATAAATGTTATCGGAAATCTTCAAAGGATTGTTTTCGAGAAAAACAATATAACTTTTATTCTAAAAGGCAAGAATGTGTTAACATATTATAATTTGGTTACTTAGAAATTAATAATAAATAAATATGTCATCAACAGGAATACTGGGTGTTCCAAAAACCGCTTTCAGCATAAAGATCTTGAGGGAACTATTGGAGATATGATGTTAGTTAGATTTAGAAAAGTTGCCATTTTGTAGGATTTTGATATAAAGTTTAAAAAAATGCTAGCGTCACTATACCTTTTCAATTTCAATTTCAGAAAAAGTGAATACATAAATTTTCAAAAAATAATATTTAGAAGATTTTTTTAAAGAAACTACCACTTCCGGTTGTCCAATTGTTACCAAAACTTTATCAGCTCTCGGTCATGTGTCAAGTCTTATAGAATTTGAGAAACCGTACACACACACACACACACATATACACATACACACACGGACATCATCGTAAAAATGTTATAATCGGTTTCTTGGGACCTTAAAACATGGTTATTCACTAAAATCTGGATATGCGATTTTCTGACTTTTACAAACATACTGTAATGTAACAACCTGACGCACAAAACTTACGCCCGAAAAATTCGGAACTGCATAAGCTACCTTCGAATAAAAACCTTTTTCATTTTCATATCCAATCAACACGGGTTAAAAATGGCGCTACCTAACATGTCTATTTATTTACTGTTAAATTACCCGTTTTGCTGTGTTTTTATATTTTTTACTTAATTTACTTTATTTAATGAGGATGAATTTTATAAATTGCGTTTAATATTTTACTATGCGCAAAGATTATTTATTAAAAATTTAATTATTAACTGTGAATACATAGCAGTATACTGTGTTTTTAATTGTTTACTTTGCATTTAAATTTCAACTTTAAATTTATAGGTTATGAAAATGGTTGTGGCCAATGAAAAAAAAAACGTATGCATATTTATTTCGAATAACAAATGACATACTACATATGTACTTTAGAGGTTATTATTTTACAAAAGTTTTTTTTTTTTTTTAATGAAATACTAAATTTTAAAACATTTCGAGTCATATTTTATTGCAAATTTAAAATGTGAAATGTATGATTTATTGCAATATCATATTTAAATTTAAAATGAATTTGAGATATACAAAACTAAATACTGTACGGTTTTAATGGATATATTTATATTTAAAATAACTGCATTTATATTATCTGTAAAGGATATGGGAACAATAAAAATATACTTCACTCATAAAGTTCTGTTTAATGCTTAACGATCTCATTCGTTCAAGATTGACATATTCTTTTTCCTCTGCTCTTTTTGCGAAGATTTACATAAGGTAATAACTGCCGAACAAAAAAATGATAATTTGGAAGAACAAAAATGCATTTAATTAAAAATATGTAAAATAAAATTGTTTTATTATTGGCTATTGACAGCCATGTAATTGGCTAAAAATAATTTAAGGGAAATAAGATTTAAAATTGCTTTGTCGATGGGTCATTATGTTTACTCAAATTATTAATCTGACCTTTATCTTAGGAATTTATTTGCAGTATACAACACCAGTAATTAACTCGGAAAATTGCTATTTCTTTCTTCCCCGGAAACTTTTTATCCCATAAGCACTATAAATTTCAAATATAAAAGCAATTATCATCAGTTATATAATTGTACGTTAAATGACAATAAAATAATTTTTTTTTACAATATTTGTGCCATTACAGAATATGAAAAAACTTAATGCGATGAGAAAATAAACTCGCCATTGCAATAAACCAAGATTCTGATTATACAGGTGATTCACAACTCCTTGTACAAAATTTAAGGGCATATAGTACTAACTAAGGCCTCCTTCTTCCACCTCTAGTTAAAGTGACAGTTAGTGCTAACCTACCGTTATGTTGCAAAATTGTTCTTACCACCTTTGGTTAGAGCTAACTGGAAGTTAAAACTATTGTTCGCATCGCTTCTAACCTTCAGTTTAATTCTTAATAAACTGTCACTTTAATTAGAGGGAGGAAGGATTTGGGCTTTAAATGAGTAAAAAATGCTTAATCAACATAGGTGTGATCTTCAGCTGTTTCCGAGGAAGAGGTAATTTTGTACTAGAAGCAAAGAAAAACTTACAAAGATAGTGATGAAACAATTTTTTTTTCTATGCTAGTAAATAGACTATGAAAATACAATAAAATTTAATATGAAAGATTTTTATCAATTTCTAATAGTTAAGAAGTTATTTGAAAATTAAATATTGGTCAAGGTCGCCACATTTTACTTAGTACAATTATTTGATTTTTTTAAAAAAACTAAACATATCTAAGATGACCTCTCAAAGGTAAAAAAAAGTTTTATTTAATCGAAGTCTTAACTCTTACAGTTTTCCAGATAGCAAATGATACCAATGATGGTAGCGCTTCCGGGTTAACGGGAAATGACATTAACTTTTATATTTCAAATGGAACATCCTATATATTTTTATATATTTGGATTCTACGTAAAATTATAAATTCAACAATATACTTGAAGTGATTTTTTATTGAAAAAATAAATTACAAAAAACGTAAGAGAAAATTGTTAATAATTAACCTGTTAAGCCGTATCACTTAGGCTGTGAAAACAAATTGATATTTTTTTTTTGTAACAAAATATGGAATCTTACAAAATTAACTTACTATTTAAATAATTAACTCCTTGCGTTTTTGTAATTTATGTCTTCAATAAAAATACACTTCAAACATATCGTTGAATTCGTAATTTTACGTAAATTCCAAATATAGAAAAATATATATGTGTTCCATTTTAAATATGAAAGTTAATGTCACTTCCGGTCAAACCGGAAGCGCTACCTTCATGCCAAATACCATTATTTGTGAACCCCTAAGCCTAGTTTACAAATATTTAAAGATAATTAAAAAATAATTATAAATAAAAAGTTATTTTGAGGGGCTCGTTTTCCAGTATCACCCTGTATATTACCTTTCCATTTAATTTTTATGAAGTAATCATTTTTATAAAGAAACTAATTACGATATTAACAATATGTCGTAAAAGATGTAATTTATTTTTCCTCTCACATTTTTCATTAAAGATTTATTTCTTAAAATGTTAAATACACAATAAACGAAGTAATTTTCTGTAGTGAAGGGTTTTTTATGTTGTCAAATCTTTCACTTGAATTCAGCAAAGAAAAATTCCATATCACCTTGACACAGTCTGCCTTTCATCTAAACAATACCTTCTCCATTGTTGCCAACTGCATTCTTTATTAATAACGACGTCAAAGAGCAAGCATTTTAAAAATGTGGAACAATCACAGTAGATTTTGCTTCATGTCTACACACTTGTACGACACGATGGCAATAGGTGAATTGTTCTTGTTGTCGTTGTCTCTTGTGCAACTGAGATTTGTAAGATTATGGCAAGGATCTCAATAAGGAACGATAGGTTGCTTCTTGCATCACAGATGAGTCAAGGTAGAAACATCCTGCCCAAATTAAATGCTTGCTGGCTTCCAGACAAAAGACGAGATGAGTCAGCCGTGCCATGGATAAAAGGTTGAAATTAAAGGTTCGCCCTTCTGTAGCAACTTGATGTGAACAATGTAGCTTCATTCTTTTACCCAATTGGGTGAACTCAGTGAAAAACATAGCAATTTGAGCGTGCAGGTTTGTGCATTATTAGTCTACAAGTGGAAACATGGTTTTCAGGGATTTTCATATGAATTTGGAGATCTGTAGTATATATTAGAGATTTTGAAATGAAGTGGGCTTGTGCAAAACAAATCTACATTAATTTAAGAGATTTTACATTCCGTCATCGTTAGGTAAGGAAGGTATTGTCTTTGGTCAAAAAAATCGATAAGCACGTTTTGGGGTTCCTAGAATACGAAATTACTATTTTTACGATGATGTCTGTATGTATGTGCGTGTGCGTCTCTCTCTCTCTCTCTCTCTCTGTGTGTGTGTGTGTGTGTGTGTGTGTGTGTGTGTGTGTGTGTGTGTGTATACTCCAATACCACGATATGTGATTGCATTTTATACTTCATAATCAATAGATATAGAGTTAAAGAATTATAAAGATATTAAATTTCATACATCAGCCAACTATGCTAACCATGGAAACTACTAATATATTTAGATAATTCAAATTGACAGATGTCAATATCAATGAAAAGTAAATGAATGTGGCAGAGATGAGGATGTTGAGATAGATGTTGGGGAAGATACGGTAAGGAATGAGATAATAAGGGAAATCACTCGAGTGTTAGAAGTTTCTAGAAAGATACATGAGAGACGATTACATTGGTTTGAACATGTCATGGAGGAGAGATGAAGAATATATTGGAAGAAGAATGAATAGCTTAGTAAAAGAAGGTGGAAGAAACAGAGAAAGACAAAAGATAAGATGGAAGGACTGTATTGCGGAAGACTTGAAAGAAAAGGAACCGAATGAAGACGACACGCAAAACAGAAATGTGTGTAAGAAGATAATAAAAAATAACTATCCCTAACGAATAGGAAATATGTCAGTATTAAGTGCAATTTGCATATAGTTTGTTTATAAAATATTTTTACTGGAAATTTAGAATCTTTAGCAAGAATTTATGTATGGAATTTGTACATAATACACAGAATTGACTGAAGATAATGTACTGGCCACATCACATTTTTTTTAATAAAAGCTGAGCATGTCTAAAAATTCTATGTTTCCAGGAATCAAAGAAAAACTTCTTATTTCAAAAGTATTTAATGTATGTCAATTTTTTCTTGATACATATAAGGTAGAAGTACCTGCAGGTGACAGTACTAGTATATGACACTTTAAATTACAATAAAATAAACAAATTT
Source organism: Harpalus rufipes (assembly GCA_951394225.1). Classification (NCBI taxonomy): domain Eukaryota; kingdom Metazoa; phylum Arthropoda; class Insecta; order Coleoptera; family Carabidae; genus Harpalus; species Harpalus rufipes. The sequence continues at coordinate 21,006,979 of OX596279.1, read as the reverse complement.
TACTGTTTTTAATATTGCTTTTGCTGTTAATACAGTAGTATAAGTATAACCATCTGTGTTGAAAATGTGTAACATTGGTTAATGCCAAAACCATTACATTGTACAAAAGTAGAGTTTCATTGAACAATGGGAGTTTTTGTATTCGACTTACTGAATGTTGATAATGGATTTAAGTAACCTTATGAGAGTATATAAAATATTTGTGATTTTAGGTCATGTTGCAGCCACATAAGGAATGTCAAATACTGATACACATTTTTGGCATTTTTACCTCTCGCTAAGAGAGGTATTGCATTCATGCTAAAAATCGCATATCCAGATTTTATTGAATAAGCACGTTTTAAGGTCCCTACAATCCGATTTTAACATTTTTACGATGATGTCTGTGTGTGTGTGTGTGTGTGTGTGTGTGGATGTGTGTGTGTGGGATGTTGGAAGGACGGTTACTCAAAAACTATAAGACTTAAAATTTGTTTAACAACGTATTTCCCAATCGGACATTCATGGGAAGATCTGAAAAGGTTTTGGTAATAATTGGACAACCGGAAGTAGAAGATTCTTGAAAAAAAATCTTCTAAATATTATTTTTTGAAAATTTTTCGTGGTAATATTAAAGAAAATTAAATTCTCTATCTGATACATTTAAATATTTTATTATATATTCCATAGATTTAGAGATAAAAGAAGTATAATATATAAAATAATCTGTTGTAATAAATTTGACAGCCGAAAGAATGCCATGAAAAATAGTTGATAATTTAAATTATTTGTAACTGACAGATAAATGTCAGTGTCAGAAATAATGAGTAATGAAAGAAAAATGTACTTGGAGAATCCCTTAGTTCTTGATCTGTGACTATTATGGAGATGACAAGTCTAGGTTGAAGGACTTAAATTTGTTTCAAACATTATGGGACAATGTACACCAGTACTATAGACTAGAGTAACTTTGAATTGCGAAAAAGCTATCAAATTCTTCTCAAGTAAGTTGTAAATATTGACAAAATTACACATCGATATAAGAATAATCGGAGTGCAATCTATCCGTCACTTTATTAAAGGGAATTAGTGTTATTTAGATATAACATGTATGAAAAAATAAAATATAAAAGAAGATATGTAAGAATAGATGCACAATCCATATATACATTTTAGACCGCCCAAAATTAATGTTTTTACTAGAAGAATATGAAGAGAAAGTAAACAACGTTGTTCGAATTGAAAATTGCAGTTACCAGCCTAATATTTATATATGGTAAACTCTACTTTGTAATTTATTGTAACATAATTTATGGTAAAATATCTTCATGTTGAGACATGCTATTATTGAATAATAAAGAAGTTTATACGTCATAGATTTATATGAATATATTATTTGTATTTATAAAAATATTCTTTGCTTTATGCATACAGCCAGGTAAAATATACGGCGAGAGGTTATGTGCTGGCCACATCAGATTTTTTTATTAGTTGACACCCACTGGCAATTGCTAATATAGGGCATTTTAAAAAAATTATTATAGTATTTCCATTATTTGATTTCCCAGAAATGCAACAACATTTATATTTTACCCAAATTGTTGTATATTTTCACGTTAGAAGAGAAAAAAAAGAAACAGAAAATCACGAAAATGCAAAAAAAGAATTACTGTCAACCGGACGCGTACGGCTATGAAATCTAGTGTGTGAACCATGTATTGGAGTAAGCTTTTTCAGAAAACATTAGATATACAACATATTTTGCAAGGTGTCTACTTCTGGTATGTGTCAACTAATAAAAATTTGATAACACATTAACTACGTTATTTACGAATTAATTTTGAACGAAGTAAGTCCTTACACACTATTCATAAATTGCCCGCGAAACATGCATCGCGCATCGTAAATACACACACAGTCCAGTAAAGAGAAAAATATTTTCTATAAAATTGCTTGTGAAAAACCGTTTAAAAACGTGTTGAAAAACTTTGTTGAAGGTTTATATCATTTAAACATAGAAAATCGTTCCAAGACACGAGTTATGTATAAATAAAACAAATATTTAGCTTATTGCATGTCTGTTTGTCGTTATTACGTTTCGAATGCTATTGAAAACAAACAAAACTTCCAACTAAGCATTTTACAGGTCATCATCCTCATACAGGAAAGTATCCTTTTCGAATGGCAATGGCAGTTATTTCATATCTGCTTGTTTTGTTCCGATTTAAACGGTCGTGATAATGACCGCAATGTTTGGCCAATACGAGTGTAAATTATCTGCGATCGTGGCCATTTAAATCCGCGCTTCGTTCTCAAATTGTAGCCTGTATCACGCCAGGAAAAACCTCTATCAAGCACGAGAGAATTAATCACTATTTATTTCGTTTGATTGGAGATGAGGAATTTAAAAGTTCTAAAACTGCAAGTTTCGAATTGTGCCTTGTTGTGTGGAATGGCGTATCCTACTGTATAGTTTCTTCGTAAATCAGGAGGAATAAATTTAAATATTCCTAATATCATCTATGCTTCTTTTGGTTACTCCTACTCGTAGTGCTTTACTTTGTTTACATTAAAATATAAATGTTAAATCTTAAATTTTAAGTAGGAAATAAAATGAAAAATACTTTTTCTATTTCGATGTCTATGTCAATAAATACACTGAAAACACGTCGTTAAGAAAATCTTTAAACGCACCGTTTTTGGCGCTTTTTGTTTTCTGTGATGTTATGACTGCGTTTAAAACTCACATATGAATGACATTATAACCTCAAATTACGGTCATTCAACAATGAAATGAATAAAAAATCTAAAAAAATTATAAAATTACATCAATAGAAAAAATAGTGTAATTTTTTTTTCATAAAGCCTGTTATCGCATTCGTCCTTTGTAAACCACGGACTTGTACTTGTTTTTTAATATATTTTTAAAGTTTTACATTTATAATATAGTACGTGATCTTGAGCAAATTTAGACCCCCAGGTTTTTATTTCCGTAACCTTAGCAATAATTACTTCCAAGCGGTGCCGCTAAATGCGTTATATGCAAATTTGCATTTGTGCATTGAGTCATATTGAATAAGAACCATATATTTTTTTTTATTATTGGAAAGACTATTTTTTCTATTTTCAATAAGGTAATATGGTTTATATACAATTTGTTCAAATAAACGAGTTATTTACGTTAAAAAAATGTTTACTGTTTCTAGTTAATTTAGCCAAGTAAGCCATGGAAACATTTTTTTTAATATACTTATTATTTTATTAACTTATTTTACAGTAATAATAAAATATTCAAAGTAAATATCAAATTAAAAGCTATCATTTCTTAGGCACATTTCAGTTCTTTTGCGAATAGTTTCGACCGTTCTACGTAATATATTTAGCTATATTTTGTCAAGCCTGTAATTTTTTTTCGCAGTTGTTCAACACACTGCAAATTAGTTACCTAATAAAATAAATAAATTTGTAAAAAAAAAACAGTTGTTTTCATAGTTAAACAAAATTACCTTATTGAAAAGAGAAAAAAAAAAAACTCTTTCCAATAAAAGAATAAAAAATATATGGTTCCATTTAAAAGAATATATATTTTGAACAATATTTTGGGAACCGCTGACACAATTTTATTTGCTGATATCACCAATTTTCTTATTGAAAGATGCACAATTTTGCTCATTTAACCAATCTCGTACCTCTTCAAATAAAAAAGTTCCCAATAGTGAGCAAGCTTATAGACACTTTGTAGAGTTAAAAAAATATATATAAACCCATTTTTTTAAAAAAATTAGTTAGTATTATTAATATGGTAACATGAGTACAAGCAACAAAAGAGAAAGACAGATATAGATATATCTTTTTCACTTTCATCGCTTTTATTACTTTACTTTTCTCGAAATCTATTAATATTTCACAATTTAAAAAAAATACGGGTATGCTATTTGTGCTCTATAAATAGATGGTTTAAAAAAAATGGTCACATTCCCTATTTAAAAAATTAGGTTCAGAAAAAATAAATAAAATAGTAGAATGCGTCATTGCTCAACAAGAATGTATAACAGTTAAAAAATGTTTAAAACAAAAAGAATTGAATAGTTTCTCTAAAGAATTTTATCTCAATGGAAGCTTTTAGGTAAATCTTACGCGTTTCCCAGCATCTTCTAACTACAATTAAAGTAAGATACAAATTTATCTGAAAAATCCAATATACAAGTATGTGAACAACTAGAAAACAACCACAAACGTTTTTAAATTCTTGTTCCTTGGTAATTAAGGCAGATAATGTTGAAATCAGAGTGTAAGCCGCCTTTAGTGTCGTTTCAATTTTAATTACTTCGTTGACTTTGGAAACATGGCACTTGAAATAAAAGAAAATTTGTTATAAGTGAACTTATAATCATAATCGCGTAGATTACGAATATGTCAATAACCTTTACGTAAATATTAGAATTATTGTGCTCCATATACTTTCATTGTAAGCAAAAATAAAAACAGGTAATTAACTAATGAGTAAGGGAAGAAAAAATGGCGTATCTTTTTGGGAGATTGGGATAAATAAAAAAGATAAAGGAAAAATTCAATTTCGATAAGAAGCAGCTGGTAGACGAGACGACGACACCTTATAGCAAAAACGAGACAAAGAAATCCGAAACCAATGCTATGCATCTACCTGAACGCAGTTCACTTCGGAAGAACTGCGATGACAAGGACTATGGGGATTCTCCACAGGACCGGCCTTACAATCAAAGTAGAAATCAGATAACCGATCATACTAATGAATCATATCTTTCAAAAAGGGTTATTTTTATGTTTAAAGGATTCAGCTGTCATTGTAGTTATCTCTATATCTTTGAAATAAATCTACTGTTTTTACTAGACTCCATATTAAATTGAATTACAGTGCAGACTTGATAACCCGGACTAATAAAACAGACCCAGTCCAGATTAACAAAACATCTGGATTACCGTGATTGTTCTTGTATTGTAAAATATTTAGTTAGAAGAGCAGTTTATAATAATTTACTTAAAAAATATAAATCCAATAACGTATGTATAAATGACAATGTTAGAAAACATGTTACGTAACATTAGGACAAAAAAACTTGTAATTTTAGTTTGCTTAATTCTTTTCTGGCTTAGAGAAAATGCTTGATCCTGTAGTCTTCTTAAAATTGACAGATCATGGATAGCAACACTGCTTCCTTTTTCCCATTATATGCATTGATGAAAAATTTTCAAGCTAGCACCATGTGTAACTAGTGATGTGAAAATTTCATACTTATTTTTTTGAAAGTTTCATCGAAAAATTTACAAAATGTCTCATTATAAATTTCATTGAATTGACAAAATGACACAAATACACTTAAACTGTACTGAATTTTATAATCAACAAAGTATATAATCAACATATAGATTTACCGGATATATCTTCCTGTTAAAACGTCAAACTTATGTTGATCTGCGCAAGTCTAGAGATGTGCACGGCGCATGTACATTATAGCTTTTGAAAGTTTCACGACACCAAAATCTTGAAACTATCAATTTTGAAAGTTTAAAATTGAAACTTTTAATGTCAAACTTTCAATTGGCACATCACTATGCCCAGTCGCACTTGCAGCAACTTCTTCTTCATCATCTTTGTCGTCGAAATCATCTATCAATTCCGAAATAATATTATCCACCGTATTAAACCAAAAGTTAATTTCATTTGAATTTTTTTCCTCCCGCTACTCTTGGTAAGGGAGGTATAGGGATCGTGCTAAAAATCGCATATCGTGATTTTGGAAAATGACCACTTTTTAAGGTCCCTACAATTCGATTTTAACATTTTCGCAATGATGTCTGTATATATATATATGTGTGTATCTGTGCGTGCGTGTGGGTGCGTGCGTGTGTGTGTGAGTGTGTATCTTTTGGGCGCTTTAACTCAAATACTGTCGTTCAGAAAATTTTGAAACCATGTATTTCTATTTTATTCTAATGTGGAAAGAAGCCATTAGATTTTGGTGTAAAACGGGTAACCGGAAATGGCACTTTACTTGAAGCTCAAAATAGTTTTTCTTCAAAAAATACCTTAAAATGTTATTAGATTATTAAATTTTCTATAGGTCATAAAATTTAAACTTTTAAAACACCCAGTAACTTGAAAATAAATAAAATTCGATTGGTTATTGAGTCATGTATGTACTATATACTTCCAAAGTTCAGCACTATTCCCCTGACTCACCCTGTATATTATATTGATTACTTGTAAGCGAAGGCGAAGGAATTTCATCTATTTCCTTACTAATATGATTCGTCATAAAAATAGACTGTGACGGCGATTTCCTACTAGCCTAATCTTTTGTTGTTGTTATAAGAAAATAAAAGTAATTTTTATTGTCATTATAATATTGTGTGTTTATGTCATATATTGTTTCTTCTTAAAGAATTGATTTTTCTCTTCAGACGAATAAAAAAGTTCTTATAAGCATATATCCTCTGATAAATGATATCATATAATATATAATTACATATACCACTAGAAAATATTCTTTCAGTGCTAAATTAATTTGTTCTAATTAACAAATCGTAATATATAAATTTCATTAGTTACATCTTTCAGGATAATTATTAAAAATTAGAGCATAATCCTATTTTCTATAAATTGAAGACTTTAAATGCATAAACTACTAGTGAAGGAACAAACTATGGTATTTTGAAACTTAAAATAAAAACGGATGATATTGCTTCCGGCGAAATCAGCATTTTTTCAGGTCAAAAAGTGACATTTAAGTCTGCTTCGAACTTTGAAATTGAAACTATAGATCTATAATTAACACATAATAAAGAAAACAGCCATTTGTGTCTTTATTTCGGAGCACTGCGTAAGGTCCAAGTCGCACGACGCACAAATTGCATTTCACACATTTCCCGTTAGATCTAAAATGTTCGAGTACTTCCGGGAAAGTTCAGCTTCGAAATACACATATGTTAACAATATTATAATTCCTTGTCCGAGTTTCATGAGATTCAACAAGTTTCACTTTTCTATAAATTTAAAAAAATATATTACGGCTGAATTAATAACAATAAAGACTTTTTAAAACTACAAATCGCTTTCAGTTAGATGAAGTTACATGAAAACATAAAATAAAAATAGTGGAGGCCTCGACCTCATTGTAAATGTTGTGGTAACTCGCTTATATCTCTAAAGGTATGCAAGGTGTGAAGTTTTTTCTCCGATAATCTGTTCCCCGCGAAAATGAAATCACGGATTGATCTCCCTTCTCGATCCATCGTCGTACACAACGGTGTAAATAGCTGTTCATTATTTGCACGATAGTTAAGTACCACATAGTTGCTAGTAGGATTTTTACACGTACATTCTCACGTTAAAGATAAATATGAAATTACAGTCGAGCGACTAGCTTGGCGCCGGCTGCTCTCGGCTCAGGGGTGGCGCCGCGGGGTTTTTATAGGGGGCACATACGCAGCCTTCATCATTACTTTATAATACATGATCATTAACTTGTTTGCGATAATCCGATATTATATTTAAATCTCGCTCCGAGGAATCCGATTCGAGGAGTTAAACTATCTGAAATGTTTTCATTTTATTAGTATCGCGATCGCGAGAAATATTCTGCGATGGGTAAATTAGTACATATGTATGTCTGTTAAATAAACTGTTTGTAATGTATTCCTATACAATCGTTAAGTTTTTATGGCTTGGCAATTCGTATTTTTAACTAGGTATATATACGTTCTTTATTAAGTAATCGAAATAGTAGTTAATTTATTTAGATTTAGCCTGTAACATAATACTATTTCGAACTTAAGGTCGCCGTCGAATTGGGCTTGACAAACTAATCCGCTGCGGATCTCTAGCGCTACAATCGCAGGGAGAGGCGCCAAAATCTCAAAGAGCAAGATTTAAAAATTACGGCCAGCGCGAGCGATACCTCGCTTGGAGGCTAGTCTAGTACGTACTGGACGGGAAATATCTCTACACTGCAGTATTTTCATTCTTTCATACTTCAAGAACGAAAAGTATTTAATTTTGGTTTGAAGAAAAATTGTATTTTTATAAATATAATTAGGGTTTGAATTTATACTACGAGTACATAAAGAACATATTTAGAAAAAAACGCGGCTCCCTATAATTTCTCTATTATTCAAGTTAAAAATAATAATAATAACACTAATAACAATAATAATAATTTATTCTTCAAGTAAGACCAAAATTGCATCGGTATATGGAATGTCAAAAATACATACATGTCACAAATATAGTGTTCATGATATTTCAATAAACAAAGTACCTACTTAAAATTATCCGTATAATATTCATTAAATGTAGTAACATTTATCAATTAATAAATATTTTAGTTTCCTTTTAAATAAATTAAACGAATCAATGTTCTTTATATGTTTGGGTAATGGTTATATAATTTGATTCCTGTTACAAAAGAATTATTTAGAGTTAAATGTCACTTGTTTTGGAAGCTCTAAATTCTCTTTATATCTAGTATTATAACTATGACAATTCTTATATTTTAAAATTTTATTTTTAATTTTTTTCTAATAAATAAAATGACATTTAAAATATACAAACATGGCAGAGTAAGAAACTTTTCTTTTATAAAACTATGTTTACAGGTATTTCTGTAGCTAAGGTTATAAATATTGCTAATATTTCTGTAAGTTTCTGTATTATAAAAATGCGAACGGCATTGGGAGAGCAGCCCCAGAAAATTATGCCATATGACTGACTGACTATAAAATTTTGCAACATAATTTTTTTTGCTGTATTTACTATGGTATTTTGTGCAAGTTTTTTAAGAGCAAAAGCATATATGTAAATAATAAAGTTGTAGGAGCCAAAAGTGACAGCTACTTATAAAAGAAAATAGTTCATCAAATTGGAATACGTATTTTTTTTAAAATGAAAACATATACTTTTACATAGAACGATAGATAATTTTATTCTGAATTTATTCTAAATCTAATTCCCTCAAGTGACTTGTTTCTCTTTTGTAGAATAACCCATTTGAAATTTTCCTGTTCATGATTTCCGGTAACATGCATTCTAAATAAAAAGTGGCGAGATTGTAACGTACCGCCACATTGTCAAATATTCGTTGACTACAATGATTTACAATCTGACTAGTCGTGTGCACTTAGCTTGTATGAAAGCTATTCTTCGTTTATTAAAACGTCTATCCATATTGTGAAATGCATAGGTGTTTTATAATTTGGCTAATTTTACAATCTGACTAAGACATAATTAGAAAACCGGGATTAATACCGATACCGACGTGGGAGGCTAGGCACAGCTTATAAAATATCGTTTATGAAAGCAATGTTATGATATATGTGACAGAAGTTTATGTTTCCGAGATATTTTTTATTAATCAGCTAAATAAATTTATTAGTGAATTTATTAGGAGGTGGATATACCTTTTCATTTTCAATTTTGTAAAATGTATCCTTATTCAGAGATTTAATGTTCATGATAGAAAGCAATTCTTATTTGTGCGAATTTATACTACCAGTTGCTATATTGCCCCATACGCAACCAATATTTATTTGTGATTTTTCTTTATTTGATTCTTCGGTGTATTTAGAAATTTCAATATCATACATTGAAAATTTGAAGCATGTTAGGCTTACTAGACCTAATCCTCTGCAGGTTTCGGATATAAGTGACCCATAATGCAAATTTTGGAATGATCCAGTTGTAATTTCATGGCCCATTTTAGAACATATCCTAATTGCTCAATTCTATTACCTGTTATGGTTTTCTCAAAATCAAATTCACTCGTAGGATTAGGATCACTTTCAATACATAATTTATAATTTTTTATATTAAAAATAAATTATTTATTAGAACCGTAAATATCAGAGTAGTTTTCACCTTCCGTCACGTTTTAGGGTCCGTAGTGTACGATTTTAGCATTTTTTTACGATGATGTGTGCGTGTGTGTATGTGAGTGCGTGCGTGCGTGTGTGTGTGTGTGTGACGATAACACGAACACTACAATTCTAAAAATTATAATTATTTCGTCTTCCTTTTATTTATATCCATATGAAGAGCTGATTAGATTTTGGTTATAATTGATCAACATTTAGAACATTTTATTGGTACATATTTGCCAACCCTACACTATATAAACTATATACATAAACATTTACAAAAGGAGTATTAACAAACCTTTCGTATACATTTTTTTGGCACCAAACATCTTCGAAATTAATTAAATCATCTGAAATATGTGTGCCATCTTCCAAACTAATTAGTACTTCAGAATTTTATGGCATTTGATTGGGAACGTCATACGAATCCAACAAAATTCTTCTAGTTGCTTTTTTGGCCAAATTTATATTTGTTTGCAAGTTCTTTTGTTGAAGAAGAGCATTTTTTCGCCTCCTTAAAGCAGTAGCCGTTCGTTTCTTTGATTTTGAAGGCCTGTTTTGATTTGAATTTTTAGTTTTAACCATTTTATAATAAGAGTATATAAACTTGGCGCATAAAATTTCAAAACTGATGCTAGCCAGCTAGCCTCTATTCGGACCGAGCCAACAAGATTTCATGCGAAATCGTTGTCTCTCCTCTCTCTAGCTTGTGGGTATGACCTGAGGAGGGGTGGTGGCGAGCGCGGTGTAGAGAGAGCGACGGCAGAGCTCCAGTAGTGCGCTCCGACAAAACGCTGCACTAAATTTACATTACAGTATAGGGCAATATCGTAATTCAATTGGTTTATAACAATTACTTATTGCATTAAGTTTTTTTTTTCATTATTCATTATAAAAAAAATATCTGCATATGACGAACATACTTTGGACCCATTTTTTTTATTTTATTACGTGATTTAATGTTATAAACAATATTATTATTGTTAATAAAAAAATGAATATAAGTTCAACCATTAGATTTACATTTCTCAAAATCAATAAACAAAACTGCATTTGTTTTAATGAATTCCTTCAATCAAACAAACTGAATTAAGATTGGACTGCATTCGACGGCGACCTTAATGCATTCTACTAAAAATTCTAATATTTTTTTAAATTATTAACTTTAATCATATAGGAGTATTGATGACATGCAAAAATCTACTTTTTATACTTTTAGATACATTTCCATTCACTGATTCTAAATTTTTACACCGCACATTAATATATCTTTTTGCACGATCGTTTTTTTATTGTTTACTAATAGGGTTTCCAAGGCAATAGGTTTTACTCACAAATTACAAGGCGGTAAGTAAAAAAATCTGTTGTGGCCAGCACAATACCTTCCGTCATTTCTATGTATTTTATATAAATTCACACAGAAAATTTCTAGTGTTTTCAGTAAAATTATATCACGGATATATTATGTAAATTATATTTAACACTGACAACTGTCAATTAGTAATATTGAATTATTGAAACATTTTTCCATGGTGGCGCAGCAAAGATTACAAGATTTATGAAAATTAAATCCTTTATAAATTTTTATCTCTAAATATATTGAATATGAAGAAAATAATGCAATCAAATCGTATAGAGAATAAAATATTCTTTCATATTTATAATAACATTAAATGTCAAAAAATGAAATTTATGAATTTTAAGAAAAACAATTAAAATCTTCAAATTAAGGTACTTCCTGTTATTCAATTGTAACCAAAATCTAATCAAGTCCATTTAGATGTAAGAATGAGAAATACGAAAAAATTGTAATTTTTGGAATTGTAGTATTGGAGTCACGCACACACGAACGCACACACACGCGCGCACTCCCACACGCCCACATCTGCAGACATTATCGTAAAAATAGTAAATTCGTATTCTAGGGACGCCAAAAACTTGCTTATTCTTTAAAAACTCACCATCGAAATTTTTGACCATAGACAATACCTTGCTTACCTAAAGGTGACGGAAGATATAAACAACGATCAAAGCTTATTTTAAAAATAACAACTAAAAATTTTTATTGTGAAAATAATTTTCAAATCTTATATATTTAATTTTGTGCGTCAATCGTGCAAAAAACGCAATAAGCATTTCGGACCGTAAGTGCTCTTCTACCGGTATCGGATGTATTGCAGGATTTTGTGAAAATACTTATGTAATTTTTTCGTAGAATTGAATGGCGAAGTACTAGCTAGGTTTGTATCTTGACTCATTTTTGGGTCATAACCAAGAAATGAATAAAGTTTTAAATTTAAATATTTCGAGAACAAAAAAGAAATAACGACCTGCGGTATTAGCGCCTTGAGGTTTATCTAATTGTATAAAAATTAGAATTTCAAATTGATTTGAGAAAAGTATGTATAGCTGGTGCGCCTTAGTTGATACTGACCTTGTATGCGCAGAACATAAAATTCGTACTTGGACGGGTCGATATGTAATAAATTAATAAATAGGGAGGTTACGTGTATTGACGTTTAGCCGAATGTTTACAATACTTATTACCTATTTACCAGCAATTATTACAACAAGAAAAGCACTCCATCAAAATTTAAAATTGGTATAAAGGGGAATGAGATTCATTCACAATCCAAAGAAATTGTAGTCTATGTTTTCATATTGGCGACCATGCTCAGTGTCAGTCTTAACTTATCGCGCGCCAGCTATATCTGGGTTTTGAGGCCTATAACCCAACAAAGATTGAACGTATTTATATATAATGCATTTATTTTCTATTGGACATCTTCAACATTTATTCGGGACATTGGGACTATGGGACTCAAATGGTTAAATGGTGTACTAGTACAACAAAATTTCGAGAAATATTATTCTATAATTTTTGGCAAGAAAGGAATGGATCGATTGAAAGTATAGAAAAGAAATTTAACGAGGCTGTAGCGAATCTCATGTAAAATATAATTTCCATCTTTATGGTTTCAAATTTTGTAATTATCACGAAGGATGTCTTATTCAACTATTATAAAAATTTAAAAAAAAACAATTAACCATCTAGCTTCTTAGAAAAACGCTTATAAAGTTAACGTTTTCAACGTTCTAATACATAGCTCTTATGGTAGAAGCATTTCCGTAGATACTTTTTACCTCTCGCTAAGAGAGGTATTGCATTCATGCTAAAAATCGCATATCCAGATTTTATTGAATAAGCACGTTTTAAGGTCCCTACAATCCGATTTTAACATTTTTACGATGATGTCTGTGTGTGTGTGTGGATGTGTGTGTGTGTGTGTGTGTGTGTGTGTGTGTGTGTGTGTGTGTGTGTGTGTGTGTGTGTGTGTGTGTGTGTGTGTGGATGTTGGAAGGACGGTTACTCAAAAACTATAAGACTTAAAATTTGTTTAACAACGTATTTCCCAATCGGACATTCATGGGAAGATCTGAAAAGGTTTTGGTAATAATTGGACAACCGGAAGTAGAAGATTCTTGAAAAAAAATCTTCTAAATATTATTTTTTGAAATTTTTTCGTGGTAATATTAAAGAAAATTAAATTCTCTATCTGATACATTTAAATATTTTATTATATATTCCATAGATTTAGAGATAAAAGAAGTATAATATATAAAATAATCTGTTGTAATAAATTTGACAGCCGAAAGAATGCCATGAAAAATAGTTGATAATTTAAATTATTTGTAACTGACAGATAAATGTCAGTGTCAGAAATAATGAGTAATGAATTAAAAATGTACTTGGAAAATCCCTTAGTTCTTGATCTGTGACTATTATGGAGATGCCAAGTCTAGGTTGAAGGACTTAAATTTGTTTCAAACATTATGGGACAATGTACACCAGTACTATAGACTAGAGTAACTTTGAATTGCGAAAAAGCTATCAAATTCTTCTCAAGTAAGTTGTAAATATTGACAAAATTACACATCGATATAAGAATAATCGGAGTGCAATCTATCCGTCACTTTATTAAAGGGAATTAGTGTTATTTAGATATAACATGTATGAAAAAATAAAATGTAAAAGAAGATATGTAAGAATAGATGCACAATCCATATATACATTTTAGACCGCCCAAAATTAATGTTTTTACTAGAAGAATATGAAGAGAAAGTAAACAACGTTGTTCGAATTGAAAATTGCAGTTACCAGCCTAATATTTATATATGGTAAACTCTACTTTGTAATTTATTGTAACATAATTTATGGTAAAATATCTTCATGTTGAGACATGCTATTATTGAATAATAAAGAAGTTTATACGTCATAGATATATATGAATATATTATTTGTATTTATAAAAATATTCTTTGCTTTATGCATACAGCCAGGTAAAATATACGGCGAGAGGTTATGTGCTGGCCACATCAGATTTTTTTGTATGTTTTACATTGATCCTTCCAACTTTCACGAACAAGGAACAAGTATAATATTACTGAAGACGCCGTAGTTATAATAGTTTTATAATGCCATATTCTTTCGATAGTAGCAGAACAGATGGAGGACTTACGTTGTACGGAACAGCTGATATAAAAGAAAAATATAGGAATATAACTCGTAACTATTTTATGGATAGATTTTTTCGAATATAATAAAGCTAAATATTTTTGTGCTTCTAGATAAATAATATATATATATATATATATATATATATATATATATATATATATATATATATATAAAATATGCTTAATATACTTTTATTAATTAAAATTAAAAGTTTTTGCAATTATTTTAGGAGAACAAAAAATATAAATGTTATTCTGACTCATTAGTTCTGCTACAACCTCCTTAAATATATCGCTAACTTCAACTATCCTAAGATTCCTAAGCATAACTTAACCTAACCTAATCTAACGTGGACTTGTTTACTGATCATTCATTTTACAAAATACTGATTCATTACGTAATGAAACATTTCTGATAAAATATATAATATAAGCTTTTTTAAAATAATGTATAATAAATAATGTATATATAGATGGCGAAGAATAAGATGAAATGTTTCTTTTCTTGTGTGTATTTTTGTGCGGTTTAACGCTGTTGTATAAAGGTTGCTTTTATAGCCCAACGTATGTTTTCCGCTGGACGTTAATTGCATCCTCTGTCGTTTGTGTAAAAACTTCCATGCCGAAGATTGTCACATGACGGCGCCAACGCAGACCAACATTTCGCTTTCGTCTTTTATCTTCTGCAGTGGCGCCTCGCTGAAGACAGACGACAGCATCACTAACTGAGTCCTAACCTCGCTGGACAGGTGCGAGATGTGGTCATGTCATCGGCTCTCTTGCGGTTGTTATGTAAAAGGTCATTGTTGTTTTATTTCTGTCTCACTCACACATGTGCTCACGGCACACTGGATTATACCTGCGCCAAAGGCGACGTTTTAGCACAAACCACTTTTATGTCTACAATATTTTATTTTTATTTTATTATTTTGTCACGTACTACCTAATTTTATTGTTGTTGGCTGAAGATTTTTATGCGGAAGAGACGAAAAAATTGCTTTAATGGTGGTTTTGTTCATGTCGGTAAATTTTCAGAAGTAATCAAGCAATTTCGAGTGCGAATTAATTCAGTTAAATTTAGCTGTTAATGGATATTTAACAGCCTTTTACTTTTATGGTGTCTGAGTAAATAAGCATTAAAAGTTTATCTAAAAATGGTACTTGACACTTGTGTTAAACGAAACATTAAACAAAATAAATAGTCAGGAATGCAAAATATCCGCTTCTTAAATGTTTTCTTATTTAATTAACCAACTTTTACTGCCTTACATACTTGGAATGATACGAAAGTGAAACCGGAATAAAAAAAAAATGTAACAAAAAGAAAAAAATCCATAATAATAAATAGTATTGTTCCTGTCGGAATGACTAAATGGAATCGTCCACTTTCACCTCTGGCAACACTTGACATAATTTGGATGAAAATATATCGCAAAACTCCAACGTGATAAATCACTATATTTCACAAAGACCCATTATAATTTTACAGATGTAAGTACTTTTAATTCAATTATTTATAGTATTGACACACAAAATTACGTCTGTAGTTGGATCGAATATTCGTAGTACTTTTCCAATACTTTGTATTTACTTCCGAGTATAATTTTTAAAATATACTTATTACTCGTATTAATGTGCTTTTATGTAGGTACTCAACTACTTGCTGATTTGTAAAAATAAAAGTCTCTTATGCCCAGTTTCACCATTAACGAATTAATTCACAAATAGTTAACTGACGAATAAATTTTATTCATCGATTAGTCAAAGTTTCGTTTCACCAACCGAAATCGTTGAATAGATAGTTATTAGTAGAATATTATTTTTCTCTCCAATATTTTGCGTATTCATCTCCCTGGCAAAAGTTCAAATTCGGTGTCAACGAAAATAATATTTAATTTGTGTTATTGATATCAAATGAAAATGAGTGAAAATATAAATAAGTAATAAGAAGAGGAAAAGAAGCAAAAAATATATCGAGGATGAAAAAAAAAATTTTTAATAGAGTGGAAAAATATTTGCATATTGTAGAAAATACGAAAACTGACGACGTGTTGTAACAGGAAAAAATTAAAGAATGTAATAATTTTGCACAAAAATATGATCCCAAAAAAACTGACATATTTCTTGCATTTATTGGATCCAGATGGTGCCGAATCGTATTTAGAAATTCACAATGCCTTGTTTTGATAATCAGAATCGTATTGAAAAATCTACTTCGTCAAATTGATTATAGATTATAATAGTGATCATTTCTTTGTCGCATTTTCTTCATCGGAACATGTTAACCATGATGAGAATTACATTTTAATATTTAAGGAAAAGGATAATAACAAATATAACCTGAAAAAATCGAAAGAGCAGCAAGAATTTAATTGATGCTATTTGTACAGTAGTTTTGAACTTGGTATCATCAAAATCCAGAGAATTTTACAACGAAACTTTAAACGTCATTATACTTGCCAAAGTAACAAAATTTCCCTAGGGTAAAAATATTCACATTTTGTCTCAATAGGTAAAATTATGCACCTACTTCTCTTTCAATTTTAATACCATAGAAATTGACTTTTACCCCCAGTCATGGAAAAAGTTTATTACATAAAACGGTGTCAGTATTTGTTATAAAGTGTACCATTTTATTTGGATGGTACTGTAGGTATACTTGTATTCCTACAAAAATAAAATATTTAAAAAAATATGCTATAGGTCACGGGCTTACACGTAACCCTTAGTCTGTAGCCAATCCATGTTTGGGGTGAGACTGTCACTTTCCGTTGGCGGCAATTTGAATACTATGATACAACACAAACTATAAATATTAAGTAAGTTTAAAGCAGCGGTAAAAATTAAAAGAACTATAAACTAAATACACTAAAGGATGTATTCTGTAACTCATCATGTTAATTTTAACAGCCTGTTTAAATTTTTCATCAGTAACAATAGTAGACATTGAATAAAAAAATTAAATGATATATTTGTAGCCAATAGAAACAAATTTATCATTTAATTTTTTTATTCAATGTCTACTATTGTTACTGATGAAAAATTGAAATAGGCTGTTAAAATTAACATGGTACGATACAGAACACAAAGAGCCAAAAAATGCTGTAAAACAAAAAAAATCAACAGAACACTAACATTCAAATTGCCGCCAACGCGCCAACGCAAAGTGTGACCCCGTGACCCATTCAAAACTTTTAATTTGTTCATTAAATTATTTCTCATAGTTTTTAAATTTAGTTTCATATTTTGATTTCTGGTTAAACTATGTTAACTGAACTGTCAGTTAAAACGAGAAATGTCGCATCGAAAAATCATCAGAGATGAAAATACCGGGTCTTAGTAATATTTATGTTATTAATGAACTTATTGATGCAAAAATAATAAATATTCATAGTATTGTTCCTGTCGGAATAAATAAATGGAATCGTCCACTTTCACCTTTGGCAAAACACTTGCCATAACTTACCAAGCTTTGACATTCGATAATTCTGTTTGATTAAAAACATTTAATTTCTAGAACAATAGAAACCCGTTTAGAATAATAACTTTGATAGTCGTTGCCGAGCGATTTCGGCTCAGCTTATCAAGTTCTCCGCTATCAGATGTTCGGGTTGTAATAGTTGCATTTCCTGGCCATTGTTCCAAGGCTCTCTTGTGATTACTGACCCTGAAACGGCATAAACATCGCGGCTAATTGTTGGTTAGCAGCGCCACGGTGCCGTTTGCCGTTACTAGGTGTTGAACTTTGCAACTAGACGAACTTTATGTTTATTTTTGTTTATGACTAAAGAACCATTATTAAGAAGAGGATTTTTGCAATGATTTGTAGGACACTTTAGAGAAAGGGGAAAAGTCAATGTTGCAAAATAAAGATGTTAGACTGACGGAAAGATTGTATAGTATGGGGATATTGTAGTCGTGCTATACAATTAAGTGCACTTCTTGAATTAAATACTGCGATGTAAAAGAAAGTGCATGCTAACAATTAGTACTTTTCCTATGAGATACAGCGAGAAAAATTACCAACTTTAATTACTATTTTCATTTTTATCGAATTTTTAACTACGAAAGTAAACTTCTAATCGAGAGTTTTTGCATAGCGTTTTTCCAAAAGACGTATACGCTAACGTCTATGTTGCTTAGCAATATCGTATTTTTTACTTGTCGTACGTGAAATTTACGGACATAATACGTCCGTGGAAGGTAAAAGACGGGCCAGTTGACGTACGTCTACTATAACCAAGTACGCACAGATTTTAATTTAAAACGTCAAAACCTTTTTGTTTTACAAATAGAACTGTCATAAAAATTCGACAATTTCCTATTTATTTTTTAAATTGGGTAAAATTTTGAAAATTGAGAAGTTACCATCGACTATAATTTTAGATTGCTAAGAGATGTGACAAAGATGAACTTTTAGGAAAATTTGTGTAGTTGGAAAATCAGTCAAAGTAACCTGAATGGTCACAGGATTTTTTTTCTTTCAGAGCTGTTATTGAACATGTAGAACAGCTTGTAAAGCTATTTAGCAAACATTAAATAGTTCGTCTATTAGTTTTTTTTATTTCTTTACCAACATACAATGAAAATGACAGATATTTAAATAAGTGCCATTTGAACGTCAAAATTAACGTACGTGTGATTAAAATACAATGCAAAATCTAAACGTTTGCAAACCCGTTATTTTGTACGTCCGTTATTAAAGACGTACCGTTAACGTTGACA
Source organism: Harpalus rufipes (assembly GCA_951394225.1). NCBI lineage: Eukaryota > Metazoa > Arthropoda > Insecta > Coleoptera > Carabidae > Harpalus > Harpalus rufipes. The sequence continues at coordinate 20,987,866 of OX596279.1, read as the reverse complement.
GAATATTCACTTACGCTTTGCAAAACTCCCTAATATATAATATGCCTTTGTCCTGTGATATAGGCGTTACCATGGGAAAAAAAAATATTTTATACATTAAATTTTGGTGCAGAAAATTCTGGATTTTTAGGTGCCAAAATTATTACTTTGTAGTTATTAAACGAAATAATAAAATATTGCAATATATCTTCTGCTGTACTTCTACTATATATTGGAAAATATTATAGTTATTATATTCACATTACTTGTACATTTTGTTCTCTATCTAAGAAATATAAATCGGATTTGCGGGCAGTATAGTTTAGTTCAGTTATGTACGATGAACCGTGAATATTAATTTTGAACTCGAAAAACGCTACAATTAGGGCAAAAAAATTGCGGGCGGGCCTGCGGAATCTTAATTACTCCACTCAATATAAATTATATTACAAATTAAAGAACATTCCTATTATAAATTGCCAAATAGAAGACCTTTAAAAACGAAAATGTATCAAAACAAATTAACACAATTGATGTTATACATAGTATACAACTTAATGAAATCTTGATTTAAATATTATTATTATCCAAGGCCAGATCTACGCTTTAATAGATCATTTTATATATTCATTAGGCAAATATGTAGTATACAGTAGAAAAATGTCATAACTTTAATGAAATGTATTGAGATTATTATATTGTTATTCAAATAATTTTAATCCTACATTGGTAAATCTGGGAGAGGTTAGGTATAATATTATAAACAAATATAATTAAAATAGATTGGCTTTAAGTCCTTGATATTGCCTAAGGAGCAAATCTGGTTTCTTGCTAATTATAAATAATCACTCATTACAAATCAAGTTATTAATTTCAATGAAATTAATTTTGCACGGATTATATTAAAATAATCTTGATTAATGTAGCAAGCAGTTAGATTTGCCTGCAAGAACAGATATTTTATTTAATGATTGTTTATTTATAGAAATTAAAATTATTAAATGATGTTAAACGCGGGCCATGACCGTGAAATATGTATAAGAATTTTTTCGACATTTTTTTCCCATTGCTTTTGGCAATCTAACGGTATACTAATATTTTAAAGGTCAGGTATATAAAAAATGGATCATTGTTTCGATTGGCATTTGTTTATCTAAAGAAAAAATAAGTTTGATGTTTGACTGACGAGCAATATGACTATCTAGGAAGTTAAACATCTTTGATCCAAATTATAATGCGCAACATAGTAATCAAAAGATATGCATCTTATTTGATCGCGTAAAAAATTAATTAAAATTTCGTACTGAATTTTTAAAATATGCAGTTTTTTGCCGAGATATGAATTAAAAAGTTAATTATTATATATGGTTCGTTAATGCAAAAATGAATGCGTTAATTAATATTAGATACTATAAAAAGTTTTTCAGATCAGGCTGACAATACATAAATTTTCAAATTTTCTTATTTGAAAAACCAAAACAAAATATAATTAATAGGTGAGCTGAATCCAAAGAACAGTTTGTTGGCACCATATATTGGGGACGACCTTGAGTAGAATTCTATTTATAAAATATTTTACCATATTTGGATTTAAAAATACAACTTTTTTTGATTGATTGGACAAATCTTCAAAAATAATTTATTTTAATAATCTGCATGACTATCACAAATTCATCCCGTCAATTTAATATTTTCAACAAAAACATCTATTATAAATATAATATTCTAGGAACCTGAAGGGAACTTTTTATAATCAATATCATTAACGATTTTTTTCCACCATCAGGAGTAAATATTGTTATTTCTTAAAATCCAACATCTTATTTATTTATATCTGCAGTATAGGACAACAATTAGTGAAACTAATTCCCACCACCATTTTGATTTTGAAAATATTAAAATATTAGCTTCAGAAAGTAATTACAAAAAACGTAACTTCTTAGAAATGATTCATATTCACAATAATAGTAATAGTATAAATTATAGAACAGATACTGAAAACCTGAACAAAATTTATCAAAATATTTTAGATCACAACAAACGACTTCATTAGTATACAGTTTAAAGTTTGCGCCAATATACACACCAACAGATATTTTTGTGTTATAACCAATTTGTACTGGTAACATTGTATATTTTTATTTGTTAACTTTCTGTATCTTTCTCTCGCAATTGTACTTACACTGCGGCAGAAAGCACAATGTATATTTTTTCATCTAATTTTGTCACATGTATCACTTCATGTATTTAAAAGTTTATTGTAACAATCTTTTGATGGTAAGCAGAATTCAGAAAATAATTCTCTATCAAATGGGCCTAATACGAGGTGTGTTCAAAAACTATCGCGAATTTTGAATTTTCGCGGGTTACGTATATTCGAATTTCGATCTTTTTGTGGCTTTATGTTGGTACTCATGTCTCTCACTTATGTCGACAAGCTCGGCCATTTTGAATGTTCACTTACTTGTTGACAGCTGCTTTGCTTGCACGTGTTTTGGATCGTCTTCGATTTTTACCTATTGTGCTTATTCGTTAAAAACTGACTATGAATTTTTTGACCAAGACAATATCTTTCTTATCTAAAGGCGACGGAACGTAGAAAAAAATAATTCATTTAAAATTTGTCATTGTCATAAAATGTTTTTATCAAAGAAGTTATTTCATTTCTACGAGTAGAAATGAAATAATAATAATCAAAAAATTCATAGTCAGTTTTTAACGAATAAGCACATTAGGTAAAAATCGAAGACGATCCAAAACACGTGCAAGCAAAGCAGCTGTCAACAAGTAAGTGAACATTCAAAATGGCCGAGCTTGTCGACATAAGTGAGAGACATGAGTACCAACATAAAGCCACAAAAAGATCGAAATTCGAATATACGTAACCCGCGAAAATTCAAAATTCGCGATAGTTTTTGAACACACCTCGTATATATCATCACATTTGAAACAATAATATAACATTGTATTGTAACTTGAGAACCACTGGTTTAAAATAATATTTTCTTCTTTAATCGGATGTTCCCCTTGGTCTTCTACAAGATTGTCTTAGTATTTTATTTTTCTTTTATAATACAGAAATAATTTGATGTAGCTCGTTTAACTGATACACCCTTATTTTTTCCTCGGGGATTTGTCACATTGCATACTTACGTACATAAAAATCACACATGTCCCACTTAGTTGGTTAGCACAAACCCGAAAACAATAATAAAAAGAACAATAAGAGTTCAGCTGACTCAGTCAACTCTTTTAACAACATTATCACATTGCACTTTGACTGTGTCAGTACGAAACTTATTAAAATAAACAAAAAATGTAAATCGAAATTTTGACAGCAATGTATAATAATTCATTTTTCAATTTATTTCTGTCCAAAATTGTCAATTAAAAAAAAAACGTTTAAAATTTAAGTTGCGTTGGTCTTGGTGCAACTGGCTTTCAATTATTGAATTTGATAAAACCTTTTGTAAACATTGCTTCTATAATCATAGACCTATCGCTATCGCTATGTCTGTCCATTAAAAAAGTTGTTATAAAATATTATTACCTAGCTAAATGTTTTTCTTCTTTTTCTTTTTAATAACATAAAAACATCTTGAAGCATTCATATATTTCTTGTTTATGAGTTATTCCCAGTAGCCGACACATGTCCTCCCGATCTTTGGCTGTCTTCATTCTGGGCGGTACATCGTGGTTGGCGTGTCACGATGACAACATGAAACTTCGTGGCTTCTGCTCGATGTTCTTCTGTTCCCTGTTCGGAGTTGTTGCTACTGCAACTGCTGTTGTTATGTTGTTGCAAGACTGGAGACTGGTCGTTCCACGCTCCATATTGGAGGGTAAACAAAGCGTGAGACTGTAGGTGGCCGTGGATTGACCTGCGATTGTTTTGAAATTCTACCTTTGTCAAAATGATGCCAAGATTTTGACGTTTTATGTAACAAAGGATGAATTTCAAATTTGACCTGAATCATAATGTTTTTATTTTTTGGCATGTTACAAAGATGTATTAGCTTGAGAAGGTGTTGAAAATTATATTATAATGAAGCGTGGACATCAAGATGTTTGCCGTTATAATAAAGTATGTTATATACCTCATAACATAAAAATAATTACCTTTTTGTAAGACAAAATTTAATTTTCCTTTTATGTTGATCGCGGGGCACCTGTTTCATTAATTTTTTTCGTAAAATCTGCATTCGTCGATAATATATTTATTGAAGTAAAAAAAATAATGACGTATCGGTTATGATTATAACCATTTTCAGATCCAATGAAGTTACAAATTGAAAATAGAAATTTAGTTACATATTTGTCAAGATTAAATTTACATTTTATTAAATTAATTCAACCAGATCAGGTAGGACACAAGGCTGGTGGTCTCGCCATTCGATTCTACGGACAAAATTACAATTTTCACAAAAAAATCCCATTAAGTAGTTATAAAAATAAAATTTCTAAAAATGGTTAAAATCGCAAAAAAACAAGTCGGTATTTTTGGCCATTTTCAGTTATTTTGTTCTATAAAATGTATCCATTTTTCAGAAAATTTGAAATTTCGCATATTTATGTAATTTTTCATGTTAAAAAATCACAGGAACTAAAAGAGATATTAGAATCACCGTGTTGAAATATGTCTAAAAGTACAAAAAAATTACCTATAGGTAGGTGTATATAAGTTTTGGAGTCTTGTTGTGAAAATTTGAAAAAGGCGACTGTATTATTATTATTATTATTATTATTTCCGCTCTTTTGTTTCTCACTACCTCAGGAATCCTGGGTACCATTGACCTGCCTCTCAGCAATTGCTGGAGAGGCTAGGCGCGGACGATATGCCAAGATGATCAAGGCAGCCACCCAGGTGGTCGGGGTGACTTTGTGTAGTACGCCTACAGACGAGTACTCAGGGTGAGGTAACGGTGTACACACCTGGTACGGGTTTTCACCAAGTAACCAGGTGGAGGATGGCGAGAGGTGAGAACAGAGGGACCAGAGGGTGCGGCGAAGCCAGGCTGTAACCCCTCATAGTCGCGCTTCTGTCGCAGCCAGGACCGCGGAGCTGGGCAGTGGGTGGGCACAATGGCAACACAACACTGATACCAGTATTCCGTGGTCATACTGGAGCGGGCCTCTGGAACCAGGTGGAAAAGACAGAGAGCCTGATGGGTGCGGCGAAGCCATGCTGTAGCCCCTAAATATCAGGTCTCTGCCATGCACAGGTGCCATCACCTCATGAAACTTACAGACTGCGGGTGGACCTCCACACAACGGGAGGCAACACTTCGCAGACACTGTGCACTCATATGGGAGGTGACTAGTGCTTGGTTCAGCCACCTTTTTAGTTCGGGTACGCGGGGTCACTAAGCCCGAATAGACTGCTGTAGGCCAGTCTACCCCTGCGGGATTATTATTATTATTATTATTATTATTATTATTATTATTATTATTATTATTATTATTATTATTATTATTATTATTATTATTATTATTATTATTATTATTATTATTATTATTATTATTATTATTATTATTATTATTATTATTATTATTATTATTATTATTATTATTATTATTATTATTATTATTATTATTATTATTATTATTATTATTATTATTATTATTATTATTATTATTATTATTATTATTATTATTATTATTATTAGATTTGATTTTATTATGTGAGAAATAAACAAAATATGCACAACTACTAACCTGGATGCAGGAAATCAGGAACGCAGGACGAAAACCGGAGCGAGTCCTGCCAAATGGCTCAGGAACGCAGACTGGTTCTGAGACAGGCTCTGGAACGCAGACAGGAAATCGGGCTTATGAGTATTGATGTACTCGTATAGCTGGCAAACAGGCTCAGCACTAACACAAGACACTCAGTTCTCGTAGCTGTACACTACCAAAAGAACTAGGTTCTCGTAGTTCTGCCCAACCGAAGTTCTTGTAGCAATATTGGAAGAAGATGCGGAGGGTTATATCACGGTTTGATACAAATTGGGCAAAACTTGTTATAATTTTAATTGTAGTACAGTAGCAAACGTTCAAATGAATTCATATTGCAACAAGACAAGAACAATTTTTACTAAATTTTGTGGTTATTCATGACCGGAATGCAATGCGACTGCGATTATTGTTCGATGAATTGTGTGTTTATTATCTTGCTTTTGTGCGTTGTTATATAGACTGTATTGTTGCAATTTAATTTATTTTTATAATGACTGCTATATTTTTATATTATTTTACCATGACTACTACATTTTTATTTTACAATGTTTTATACAAGTGTTAGTAACTGTGAACAATTTTAGTCATTTCTTAAATAATAAAATCTCAGGAATAGGGCCATTACTAAAAAATAGATATAGATATTGCCTTATGAGAGTACCAGAAATTTATTTTATTGAATGGGGACTTTAACATCGCCCCCAACAAGAGAAAATTTGGAATCTAAAGGGTTAAGTTACTACAACAAACTATTCAGGCACTGAGCAATTTTCATCGATAAGTGTTTCTGATTTAACTGGGTTGGGTTTAGATGGAAATTGTGCGAAGTCAAGTTGATTTGCAAAGTAGCCTGTTTCGGAATTTGGCCATCTCATATTATAATAATTTATAATGTTTCAAATGCGATATCTATAATACTTAATAATGATATTAATGTTTAAGTAGACAGTATCGTCATAAAAGCAACTTGTCAAAAGTGAATTTAATGAATAAAATTTAAATTGATTAAACAAACAATATATAAAGTTTATTGACATATGTATTGAGAAATATATATACTTGTATATAATACATAAAAATTATTCTAATGTACAGGAATAAATGAATTATAAAAATGGATAGAAACTTCTTTACGTTTCTTTGTATGTCATCATATTCTATTATGTGTTATAAGTAATACCATGCTCGTTTTTACGTTGTGAAAAAATGTAATTGAAAACGTACAAGTAATGGAAGATTTATGATTAATGATTCGTTACAAGAATGATAAATTTTTATATGGGTACGTAAAAAATATTCAAAAGCGTGTTAAATCAAATATTATATGTCAATAATCCATCCAATAATCTTTTCATTTTACACGTATAACTCAATTTGGAATACAATTTCACAATCTAAAAATACAACGAAGAATGATGTTCTTTATGGAGGTGTTAATGATGTTTACACGTTGCGTTTTAATTGTTCGGAAATCTTTTCTCCTGTAATAACAAAATGACGATTCCGTGCAGAAAATAATTGCAAAATAACAAAATGTCAGTTCATCTCGAAGATGTTCGTCGAATGAAATTAATTGAACTGCTCCAGAAATATAAATGAGAAGACTTCCCAATGGTAATTACATTCGCTTTAATTGAATTTTTGACAAAGATTATTAATAAACACTTTCTGTTTTTGTTCAAGGTGAGTTGTTTATTGAAATCATTAATAATCTGGTTCTTTAAAAAAATTACTTCTAGTTTTTATTGATAACTTTTTTTACGGTCACGGTAGGTAATATTTGAAATTAATATAGTGTTGAAATTTTAATTATATAATTGTAGAATTTTTCACATATCACTTGTCACAAAAAACAACGTTCAAATTTGCCATGAAACAAATGTGATACCTGAATTAATTATTCATAAAATCTTTTCTCTTTTGGACCCCCCTGAAAATTAATTTATCTATGTCAAAACTATGCAGTGCCGGAGTTACGGATTTATAGAAGTGGACGCCCCGAGGGTGATGAGAAAGTGGAATCCTCTTTGCAAAAATAAATTGAAGATACCCTAAAGTATATACTTATCTCCATACCTATTTTGAGTAATGCCGTTCAAAACTTATTTCACCCAATATTAGGCATTTTTTTTTTAATTTCGAAAACCTTTTTATTCGCAATGTTGATAGCGCCGATTTTAAGAACAAGATGGTCGCCACATGATTGGTTTGATATCATATGACAGTTCAGTTGTTCAATGTGTATCGTAGACTCTATACAAACCGAGTTATAAAAAGTTATTTAAACGAAGGTAATAAGTTTAAATATTTAATTATTAGTTATTACACCACTCACTCAGCTATCACTTATTCAATATGGCGTTTATATGATTGCTTCCCGATTTGCTCCACTAGAGTACAAATTTTTATCTACGATTGTCAATACTTTTGATATATGTTAATTATAAATTTTCAAACCATAAATTATATCTCTTTTAGTTCTTGAGATAGTTCCATTCAAACTTAGTTCCCCATTAGATTCTACGCACAAAATTGCATAAGTACACAATTTTTTAAAATTTATAAACATTGGATACAATTTCTGAACCAAATAACTGAAAATGCCAAAAAAATGCAAAAAAATCTAAGATGAGTTTGGCTATTTTCAATTTTTTTAGTTTTTTGGCTTTGCAATGATGGGACATATTTTGTGAAATTGGTAAACTTATATAATTTTATCCGTAGAATCGCATGTCACAGTTAACCCAGAAATGAGTAACGTATGCAATAAAAGTTTTGAGATAAATTTTACGCTCCAAATTTTATTATTAAATAAAATCTAATCTAGTTGTCAGTGGCCGTAATAAATACATAATAATTGTTATATATTACACCATGTGAAAATTGCCATTGAAAGTTTTAAAAGGTATGTTATATATACCAACATGAAATACGCAAATCTAAAGGGTTTTCCAATAAGAGGTGTTATTTTGAATAGCCCGCTATTTCGGTAGATGTCGCTTTTGAAGCTGTCATTTTTTGACATTTGACAAGTAGAAACTACGCCATTAATAAAAATGGAACGATACACGCTTCAACAACGCATTGAAATTATTAAAATTCACTATAAAAATGGTGAAAATTTGGCAGAGTCGGTTCGTAAAACTCGACAATTTTTGGGTCGTCGTGAAGCACCTTGTCGGACCGCAATACAGAAATTGGTGGAAAAATTCGAGCTGTTGGGACAAGTTAGTGATGTGAAGAATAAAACCCGTGCACGTCGCTCAAGAACAGCCGAGAATATTGCTGCTGTAGCCAAAAGTGTTGAAGAAAACCCAGGTTTGCGCTATCGAGAGATGATTAACGATTTTTTATGGCCGGAATTGGATGGTATTGATCTGGACAACGTTTACTTTCAACAAGATGCCGCTACGTGCCACACAAGCAACGAAACCATTGATCTTTTACGGGAAAAGTTTCCGGACCGTGTTATCTCTCGAAGAGGTGATCACAATTGGCCACCGAGATCTTGTGATTTAACACCTTGCGACTTGTTTCTTTGGGGCCACGTGAAAGAGAAGGTCTACGCCAACTGCCCAGCGTCGACTCAAGACCTCAAAGATGGAATTCGTGAGGCTATCGAGGACATAGGACAGCCACTTTGCGATTTGGTTATGGAAAATTTCATGAAAAGGATATTGTCCTGTCAGCGTGGTCGTGGTGGTCATTTGCCTGATGTTATTTTCCACTATTAACGGCATACCTTCCTCTTTATAATGAAATAAACATCCGATCATTTATATTAAAAAATGGCATTTTTCTTTGAATATCAAAATAACACTTCTTATTGGAAAACCCTTTATTTATAGGTTAGTTTGACAGATAGCTGAAACGAAATTTTTAACGTTTTTAGTGGGTCGAACTATTGCCCCAAAATTGAATCAGCAGACTCATTAAAAGTGCTCAAGACAAAGTTAGAACGTCATCATGAAAACTAACTCAACAATTTAAAATTTTAAACATGATTGACTGGTCAGAAATGATTAAAAAGAAATAATGTAACCAAATACACTACGCCCCAGCTTGAGCGAATCTCCAGTTGCCCCCCCCCCCCTCTCCGCCATAATGTATAATATGCAAATTAACAAATTCTTTAAACTATAGTATCGATTATTCGAAAAATGCTATATATTTAAAATATTGACGAAATTTCCTTTGTTAAATTAATTCTTGTAATCAGTACATATGAATATTAGGTCTTAATCAAAATCTTTTGTTGTAATCAACAATTTTACAATTATAGTTTGTAACATAACAAAGCCAGGAAATTATCCGTTTGTCTGGATATCTATTTTACTGTTTTTATATTAAATTTTTAATAGTAAATCAGGGAAAATCATAATCGGTAGAAACGAAATATAAAACTATCTCACTAAGATTTCAGAATTCTAAATTACAAGCATTCCATTCTTCGTAAGATACTAGTAGTACCTAGGTATTTAAATATTGGAGTCATTGTTGGAATCATTCTTGTAATTGTCATTCTTGTACAATTTTTTATAAAAATTTACTATTATTTATTGTCTTGAAATAGCGTCCCTCAGAGTGGGGCGTCTTTGTGCGGGGCACAACTTGCTCAGTCGCACGGAGCGGCTCTGAACTCGTTGTCAACGTTTCAATAAAAAAAATCTTTCTATTTGATAAAGAGGTTTAACTGTTACTCAAAACTTTTGTTATATACGTTATAGTAGGAATTTAGAAAATGTTGACTATTTTGAAAAAACGGTCTAAGTATTTTTGGATTTTGAGTACTATAGCCGGTGCTTGGATTATAGAGTGGGGGTCCCAGAGTGATTAAAAAATGGAGGCCCGCCTTCCATAAAATATATTGTAAAACATACTAGTATATTACATTTACATATTTGTTTTTTCTAAAGCCCCCAATTTGTGAAGGACCCCCTCGTTAATTCGGTCTTGGAACTATGCCCCCCTGGAAATTATTTTGTGTTACGTCACTGTATACGACTCAATTCATTAATTCCACTCCTATTTCCTATGATTATAAACCAATAATTAATAATAAAATGAATACCATATTCTTGTCATTGAGAATAATATGGAATTTCAATTAACGATTCCTAGGGGGTGGACAGATAGTGGTTAAGATAAACGGAGTGTATGAACCTGTATGAACCATGTCAAAGGTGAGACCAGCGTACACGTACGCCCAAAATAACTTAGGCGTAGCAGAAATAATACCTGGTTATTTTTGAATTATCTGTGATTATAGAGGATATATGAACCTGCTTTCAAACGCATTGATAGATAATTTAAGCTCTTCTTTTTTCTGGAATCTTCTTTGAACTTTTCTCCGTAAACTTCCCTTCAAATTATACTGGTATTTTTGTACCGTACGACTATGCCTTTCTTTTATACCATATTAAACCTATACTCATTGTTTGACATGAGAAATTATAGGTACATACATGCAGCAAGTACTTATATTTTCTTTCTGATTATAAATATATGGATATCGAAAGTAAGGTCTAATTTAGACTTTTATGGCCCTATAGGCAAAATATGTTTTCGAACTCTCATCGAAAAATTAATACCTATACAATAATTATATTCGTCATTAGCCATTTCATTAATGTAAACAAATTTTTCTTTATTTTAGTTAAGCATTGCATTGATCCATTTTTGTAATGGAACTTCGTTAAATAATAACTCTAATTAAAGGGGAAAGTGATATACTTCTACAGGGTGTAATTTTTAAACCGGGTCATAGGATTATAACATAAAAGAACAATTTTTTAGCTGCCAAAAGTTTCTATATTCGTAATTTTTACCTTCGGTCACCTTTAGGTAAGGATGGAATTGTCTTTGGTCAAAAAATTCGATAGTGAGTTTCTAATGAATAAGTATGTTTTGGGGTCCCTAGAATACGAATTTACTATTTTTACGATTATGTGTGTGTGTGCGTGTGTGGGTGTGCGCGCGAGCGTGCGTGTGTGTGTGTGTTATAACTTTTTCGTATTTCTCAAGTTTAGATCCATATGCAGACATGATTAGATTTTGGTTATAATTGGTCCACCGGAAGTACCCTCATTTTTTTGCAACTTTTAATAGTTTTTCTTGAAAAAAGTAGTTACATATTATATTGACATTATAAATTTTAATGAGTGCCCATGAGTTGACGCCTGGTAAACGCCTGCAGGGTATAAATATGTCATAATGATACAGTTTATTTTTAAATTTTATAAATCAGTCAGCTATGCTAACCATGGAAACTACTAATATATTCAGATAATTCAGATTGACAGATGTCAGTAAAAATGAATGTGGCAGAGATGAGGATGTTGAGATAGATTTTGGAGAAGACACGGAAAGATAGGGTAAGGAATTACAAGACATGCCATGAGGAGAGATGAAGAATATATTGGAAGAAGAATGAATAGCTTAGTAGTAAGATGGAAAAAACAGCGGAAGAAAATAAAAATAGCGGCCCGTAACGAATGGGAAAATCTAAGGAAGAAGATGTCAGTGTCAAGTGCAATTTGCATAGTTTGTTTATGAAATAATTTTACTGGAAATATAGGATCTTTTGCAAGGAAATGTATGTATGGAATTTATAAATAATACACAGCATTGACGGAAGGTAATATGATGGCCACAATAGATTTTTTACCTTTCGCTAAGAGAGGTATTGAGGTGCGTGAAGTTGGCACCAAGGTATAGGGTACTAATTTTTAAATTGTTACTATGATTTAGTACCCAATTGGTACCAATTAGTACCCACAAAAAAACTTTTGTTTTTTACTCTGCGTAGGAGTTATTCATTGTTTAATTATTTTGGTGCCAACTTCACGCTAGCACCACAACATAAAATTAAAAAAAAAAAAATTATACGAAAATTTAGTACCCAATTGGTACCTTTAGGTACCCAAAAAATTGTTTCCAAAATGTTTATGGTAAATAAGTTATTGCATATTAAATATTATTGGTGCCAACTTCACGCTAGCACCAAAGTATTTATTTAAACCAAATTTTCTTTTACTAAACTTTAGTACCCAAATAGTACTAATTAGTACCCATGGTAGTATTATGCTATTGTTTATATTAAATAAGTTATTACATTTTACTTTTTTTGGACCGTGAAGTTAGCACCAATCATATTAAAATAAAACGTTTTCGAATTTTATTTTTATATAGGGATTTAGTACTTTTTAGGTACCTCTCATAAATGTAAAATTTATTTCGTTTTTTTTTTTATGTAACACAAATTATAACACTTTACTTTTTCTGTGCGTGAACCTAGCACCACCCATATTAAAATAATTCGCTTTTCAAATTAATTTTTATGTACAGATTTAGTACTATTTAGGTACCTCTCATAAATGTAAAATTTATTTTGTTATTGTTTATGTAGCACAAATTATAACACTTTACTTTTTCTGTGCGTGAAGCTAGCACCACACATATTAAAATAATTCACTTTTCAAATTAATTTTTATGTACAGATTTAGTACTATTTAGGTACCTCTCATAAATGTAAAATTAATTTTGTTATTGTTTATATAGCACAAATTATAACACTTTACTTTTTCTGTGCGTGAAGCTAGCACCAGACATATTAAAATAATTTGCTTTTTGAATTAATTTTTATGCACAGACTTAGTACTATTTAGGTACCTCTCATAAATGTAAAATTAATTTTGTTATTATTTATATAGCACAAATTATTACTTTTTCTGTTCCTGAACCTAGCACCGCACATTAAAATAAATCGCTTTTCAATTTAATTTTTGTATACATATTTAGTGCTATTTAGGTACCTCTTATAAATGTAATTTTTTTTTATTGTTTATATAGCACAAATTATAACAATTAACTTTTTTTGTGCCAGAAGGGCACCACGCATATGAAAATAATGCATTTTATAATTTAATTTTTGTATACATATTTAGTGCTATTTAGGCACCTCTCATAAATGTAAAATTAATTTTGTTTTTGTTTATATAGCACAAATTATAACACTTTACTTTTTCTGAGCGTGAACGCAGCACCACGCATATTAAAATAATACGTTTTTCCAAAATACAGATTTAGTACTTAATCAGTCTTAAACTAAATTACATATCCAATATTTCTGATACATAGGTAAAAATCTAAAGAAACTTGAATTTAACATGTCAGTGAACAAAACTGATTTGGGTAATTACTAGTCAATAATAAAGAAAACCCCAAAAAGACGACTTAACAGGTACATACGAAATTCAGTGTAAAGACTGGGATGCAATATACATTGGTCAAATCGGCAGATCTTTCAAGTTTCGGATGAATGAACATATAAATACTATGAATAAATATATTTCCAATACGGGTTTTGCCGACCATTTCATTATATCAGGCCATAACCAATGGGGAATTCAAAATTATCCATACAGGTCAGAAGGGACTAAGGATGAATTTCTTAGAAAATTTTGAAATTAGAAAAGCCGCCAATACCAAGAAAAACATTACCTACTAATGAAAAACTGGATGTGACAGATTCACCAGTACTGTTCATTCATAAGGTTTTACTTATTGTAATCCACTTGTCTGCATATTTGTATATCCGAAAGGACAACTTGTAATTGTAAATTGTAAATTTGTTTTTAACATATTAGAAATATGCCACTAAGTGAACGCAACACAACGCATATTAATTTTTATATACAGAATTTGTAATTTTTAGGTACCTGTCGTAAATGTAAAATTAATTTAGCTATTGTTTATATAGCACAAAAAGTAAAGTGTAGTAATTTATACAATAACAAAATAGATTTTACATTTATCATATGTAAAAATGTATACAAAAATTAAATTGTAAAATGCATTATTTTCATATGCGTGGTGCTGGCTTCTGGCACAGAAAAAGTACAGTGTTATAATTTGTGCTATATAAACAATAACAAAATTAATTTTATATTTATAAGAGGTACCTAAATAGCACTAAATATGTATACAAAAATTAAATTGAAAAGCGAATTATTTTAATATGTCTGGTGCTAGCTTCACGCACAGAAAAAGTAAAGTGTTATAATTTGTGCTATATAAACAATAACAAAATTAATTTTACATTTATGAGAGGTACCTAAATAGTACTAAATCTGTACATAAAAATTAATTTGAAAAGTGAATTATTTTAATATGTGTGGTGCTAGCTTCACGCACAGAAAAAGTAAAGTGTTATAATTTGTGCTACATAAACAATAACAAAATAAATTTTACATTTATGAGAGGTACCTAAATAGTACTAAATCTGTACATAAAAATTAATTTGAAAAGCGAATTATTTTAATATGGGTGGTGCTAGGTTCACGCACAGAAAAAGTAAAGTGTTATAATTTGTGTTACATAAAAAAAAAAACGAAATAAATTTTACATTTATGAGAGGTACCTAAAAAGTACTAAATCCCTATATAAAAATAAAATTCGAAAACGTTTTATTTTAATATGATTGGTGCTAACTTCACGGTCCAAAAAAAGTAAAATGTAATAACTTATTTAATATAAACAATAGCATAATACTATCATGGGTACTAATTAGTACTATTTGGGTACTAAAGTTTAGTAAAAGAAAATTTGGTTTAAATAAATACTTTGGTGCTAGCGTGAAGTTGGCACCAATAATATTTAATATGCAATAACTTATTTACCATAAACATTTTGGAAACAAATTTTTGGGTACCTAAAGGTACCAATTGGGTACTAAATTTTCGTATAATTTTTTTTTTTTTAATTTTATGTTGTGGTGCTAGCGTGAAGTTGGCACCAAAATAATTAAACAATGAATAACTCCTACGCAGAGTAAAAAACAAAAGTTTTTTTGTGGGTACTAATTGGTACCAATTGGGTACTAAATCATAGTAACAATTTAAAAATTAGTACCCTATACCTTGGTGCCAACTTCACGCACCTGAGGTATTGGATTCATGCTAAAAATCGCATATCCAGATTTTATTGAATAAGCACGTTTTAAGGTCCCTACAATCCGATTTTAACATTTTTACGATGATGTCTGTGTGTGTGTGTGGATGTGTGTGTGTGTGTGTGTGTATGTGTGTGTATGTGTGTGTGTGTGTGGGATGTTGGAAGGACGGTTACTCAAAAACTATAAGACTTAAAATTTGTTTAACAACGTATTTCCCAATCGGACATTCATGGGAAGATCTGAAAAGGTTTTGGTAATAATTGGACAACCGGAAGTAGAAGATTCTTGAAAAAAAATCTTCTAAATATTATTTTTTAAATTTTTTTCTTGATAATATTAAAGAAAAATAAATTCTCTTTCTGATACATTTAAATATTTTTATATATTTTTTATATATTTAGAGATAAAAGGAATATAATATATAAAATAATCTGTAGTAATTAATTTTACAACCGAAAGGATGCCATGAAAAATAGTTGAAAATTTAAATTATTTGTAACTGACAGATAAATGTCAGTGTCAGAAATAATGAGTAATGAAAGAAAAATGTATTTGGAGAATCCCTTAATTCTTGATCTGTGACTATTATGGAGATGACAAGTCTAGGTTGAAGGACATAAATTTGTTTCAAACATTATGGGACAATGTACACCAGTACTTGTAGACTAGAGTAACTTTGAATTGCGAAAAAGCTATCAAATTCTTCTCAAGTAAGTTGTAAATATTGACAAAATTACACATCGATATAAGAATAATCGGAGTGCAATCTATCCGTCACTTTATTAAAGGGAATTAGTGTTATTTAGATATAACATGTATGAAAAAATAAAATGTAAAAGAAGATATGTAAGAATAGATGCACAATCCAGATATATACATTTCAGACCGCCCAAAATTAATGTTTTTACTAGAAGAATATGAAGAGAAAGTAAACAAGGTTGTTCGAATTGAAAATTGCTGTTACCAGCCTAATATTTATATATGGTAAACTCTACTTTGTAATTTATTGTAACATAATTTATGGTAAAATATCTTTATGTTGAGACATGCTATTATTGAATAATAAAGAAGTTTATACGTCATAGATTGATATGAATATATTATTTGTATTTATAAAAATATTCTTTGCTTTATGCATACAGCCAGGTAAAATATACGGCGAGAGGTTATGTGCTGGCCACATCAGATTTTTTTATCTATAATATGCATTAATTAATTGCTTTTTTATAAATTAATACAGAAACTTTTGGCATCTAAAAAAAGTGTTTTTCTGTTATAGCCCTAAGACCCGTTTTAAAAATTACACCCTGTATATGGGGTCTCGCGGCCGCACTGAGAGAAATGTATATTAAAAATTGTATATTGTACATCAAAATTATAAATTTAAATATGTAAATATTAAGTATTGGGAAACGTATATGTAAAAGTATTATAAAAATGTATTTACTATTAAGATTCGTATATTTTTAAACGATATATATTTAAAATTAAAGACAGCATATGAAGAATAATTATATGTATATTTGCCGAATATATTTAAATATATAAAGATATTTAACTGTATATTACATACTAGTATTAAATATGCGGTGTACTCAACTTTAAAATACTGAGTATTACGGCTGACGGCGTCAGCAAGTTAAACAGGTAAGCGATGATCAGGGGAAGAACAGTCTCCATGTTCACTTACATGTGTATATGCTTCTGCGTTGATTTAAAGTGGAAATAAGACAATAAGATCATGTACATCAATCTTCAAACGAAAATGTGCGACAATTTTGTAAAAAATATTTTAAAATCGTAGTGGTTTGAAAATTTGTGTGAAAGTGTTAGGATTATTATTTAGATTTTATATTATTTTATTCTTGTTATGAAATCTGTTTCGTTGAATAGTGTTTTTTGTTATTACATTCACCTATTTAGAAAAGCAAACTTTTTGTATTTACAAAAGTTGTCTTTAAATATAGGTACCTATACATCCATTACGGAACGTAGGAGTTTAACGTGCACACCCTATACTTACTCCAAAAATGTAATATATCAGTTTGCCCTTATAAATATGCTGTAATTTCGAGCCTAAGATACTTGTTTATTTGAAGTAAATATTTTGTATAGTAAATTGTACCACATGATATAATAAAATTTAATATAACTTTATAATTATTAATAATATCTCGACTATTAAGGATGATATTATTTTAAATTTGAAAATAAATATATATTTAAAACTAGTATTCTATATATTTGCTCTTATTACATAATATTCTAAACCTTTTAATATCCATGCATATTTCATTCATATATCTTGTGTATTTGTCCCTTTTTTAAATATAAAATATAATAACAACTATTATAAATATATTTATCATAACAACACATTTCTCTCGGTGCGTGTGCCTGAGTGTCTGGTCGCGAATATGGGGACCCAGGTTCGACCCAATCGACGCCAAAAATTACTTCGAATTTTAATGGCATGAACTTCACCTCTGTGGTGCACTCTCCACGCCAGCATTGAGTGCCCTTGAGAGGACGCCTGGTAAGCGTCCGCACGGCACAAGTATTTCATTATTACCGATATATGTGTACAAAGTAGATTGGCACACCCAGCAATGGGTAATATACCGTGATTTATTTATTTATTTATTAATATTTGGGAAGCCAACAGTTACCCAATAAGAGGCTTCCACGATTTATACATAAGTAATTAATAGACAATTAATAATAATACACAAATACAGATGAACATTTATAGTTTATAATAGTTGATGATATATTTATTTACTTATTTGTATATTCTCTAAATTATCTACAGGCTTGATCTTTGATACTCATGTCCGGGGTTAAACTAAAAGCACACAGTAACAATGAATTGTTATAGGTACCCCTAATGTTTGATTAGTCATAAAATAGGCACAATATTTTCATTTGTCTGTTAACTGTCATTTATAACGAAAAATGTTGCATTAAAAAATTGACACGTGTAAATTTTAGAACTATATTTTTCGTTTTAGCTGGGTGTTAAACTAACTGACAGTTTAGTCATATTCTAATTCTATATTTTGTAAACATTTTGCTAATTCTTATTTTGAAAACACTCAAAAATTTACAGTTCATAGAACAGTGATGCCAACTTATTACTATATAAAGTAAATTATTTTGTAGAAAATTGTAGGTAAATAATCACCTTAAGGATTGGAATTTGTTATGAATTTCTTGGGAAGACAATATTGACCTGCCTCTATTTCAAGCCGCCATTGTTTATATTTAGATTTGTTACATACTAAATAAGTATCTACTAACCCAATAAACACCAATATGGTTCAAATTGCAACACAAGATAAATTTAATTTTATTAACTACAGTACATTAAAGCCAATGAACTTTACAGTACTTTAAAAGTAGCATTCAAGTTTACTTTCAAGTAAGTATTGGCTTCTGTTATTTATATAAGTAATAAAATTGATTAATTACAATCTAAGCTTCTCCGGTCACTTTCTGTATTTATATTTCTCACATATCTTAATATAAACAATCACATTAAACATAAATTACCTATTGAATATAATGAATACAATATTTGAATCTTAGCCATAAAATGATTTGTATAAACTTAAATGATATATAGTTACTGCGTTTGATAAATATTCCATGTTTATGATTTCTGGAGCCTTGGAGCTTGTTTTATAATTGAACAGAAAATATATGCAGTTTAATCTCGTAGCAGAAGCAGTCCTGTGTTTTATATTCGTAACTGTAAATAAGTCCTTCACATCCTGCGACAAATTGTTTATAAGCTTGAAGCGTGTGGGTTTCTATTAATTAAGACATAGAAACTTGCTTATCTTATAGCAGGTGCTCGGAAAGAAATCCGCCATTTTCCTTTTTTAATTCATTTATTCCTTCCTGTACAGGGCCGGATTTATAGTAGAGGAGGCCTCGGGTGGATAAGAAAGTGTAATCCCCCTTTCCATAAAATAAATTGCTGATACCCACAAGTCTGTATCTCTACCTATTTTTGAGTAATGCTCTCTACAACTCACACCCATCTTTGGGTAAAATTTTCAAAAATCCACTTTTGTCTACTTTTAGATACATTTTAAACCGCAAATTAAAAGCTCTAAGTTCCTGAAATATTTGCATTCGGTCTTGGACCCCAAAAATTCCATTTTTTGGTAATAAGCAAAAAATTGGTTGATAATATGATAATATAGGGAAAAATACGACCGCTAGAGGTCTCGACGATATGTAAACAATATGGCCGACCAATGGCGATACACAGTAAATAGTGTATCTATGCGTTAATGGTTGAAAACAAAATAAAGTGCATAAAATTATATTTTAATATAGACAATATGTAGTTTCATTGGCGAATATTTTTCTAAATATTGATACAAGGGTTCGGTAGGCCATTGAGTGAAGGTGAAACAGTGTTTTTTGGCATTACATAGTGAAATGTGGATTGTTAAATAATAATAATTTCAAACGATTCTATATTTCCAGTCAAATTAGTAATATTTGAATATTCTGTTTCCATGGTGCAGCTTTTAGCAGCATGTATTGTAAGATATTCTTTTTTAATTTTTTATCTGTAAATTAATTGAAAATGTAATTAAAATGAATAGAGAATAAAATATTCTTTAATATTTATAATAACATGAAATGTCAAAAAATGATATTTAACAGGGTTTTTTTCAAGAAATACTGTTAAAATCTTCAAATTAGGGTAACCAAAATCTAATCAACTCTTCATATGGCCATACAAAAGAGGAATATGAATTATAATTTTTCGAATTGTAGTAGTTATCGAAGGAGAAATTTTTGTTACACACACACAAACATACAATAATACATATAAACATCATCGTAAAAATATTAAAATCTTATTTTAGGAACCCTAAAAGGTGCTTATTCATTAAAAACTCACCATTGAATTTTTGGGCCAAATGGAGTTGCGAATGCAAAGCAAGGGGAAGAAGGTTACTGCAAACACAATGTAGCAACGGTTTTATATTATGCTAACAAGTAAATTTATCATATACTAGAACAACAAATTTATAAACAATTTTATTGCAGGAATGAAATGGAAACATTATCAACAACTGACAGAAATAAAATTGAGCAAAAATATTGCAAAAACAGGCCAGACCAATGAAGTTGCGGAATTATTATTATTAAAATTATAATAAATTCCGAAACAACAAAAGCAAACATGACACTCCTATTGAAGAGTAATTCCTTTCAGAATATTGTACCAAATTTTAATCAGTTGCATGGTATGATAGTGATTAATTGTATATAACGATCATTCATTATAATGGGGTCATTTAAAAAAAAAAACTTTGTTTTTTTTATAAAATCGTGAAATCCGTCTCATTTAATAAATATAGTAATATCAAATAACATGAAATATGCGACTTTTCATTTATAAATTTGGTAATAAACTTTCGCGGCTGTAAAATTCGTGACGTCACGGCTTGTTACTCATACAAAGACATTCTCTCTCTCTCTCTCTCTCACACACACACACACACACACACACACACACACACACACACACAACGGTCCACGTGATATCCGTTTGCTGCTGTAAACAAGCTAACCTAAAATTGTGACAGCAAAGTTAAGAGTAAAGATATGTAAATAAAACATTTATTAAAATAAATACCAAAAGTTGTATGAAATATGTTTTTCGTTAACAATATGTTGCTGTCACAAAATCAAATTGACAAGTGATAACTCAAACAATCATAGTTCCAAACACAACCGGTAGAGAGCTGCTACCGCATCCGACAAGCCGTGACGTCAGCGTCCAAATATTTGAAATTAAAGACAACTTTTAAAAATTCATATCCCTGACTCTAAAGACTTGTAAAGTGTAAAACATACACTTACATATTTAATTTGACCTATTCTTTCAATAAAAAAATTAATTAGAAAATGACCCCATTGTACAGCAACCAGAAAATAAATTAGTCTATTCAAATTGCAAACAGCAGACTACCATGTATTTGCAATTTTTTTCCCATTTTTTAATCTAAATTGCCAAAGTCAATAACTTCTACTTTGCGACACAAAACAGTATCTCCTAGACATAAATACTATCTTCGTTTTTAAATGCTGCAGCAACATAGGTATAAACTATAAAGATTTTGAATTAAATGCTTACTAAAAAGTGTCATATAATTCTATTTCTACATGGGATTCTCGTGGGATCACCATTGGTATAGTTATGTTTTACGCCGGTATTACAATATTATAATAAAATTTGAACAATGGATACAATTTCTAATGTGTATTGCCATTCAGAGATTTAAGTTTCTTGGCTATGCAAACTGAAATAATGGAATAAATTTTGTGGTAGAATCGAATGGTGATGTTGTCAGGCTAAAATCTTTACTCAGTTTATTTGTGTTCAAACGTGTATCCCAAAAAATCCATTTTTAATAACAACCCAAAAATGGGTGGAGGGTTGGTAATTTCGCCATTCAATTTCATGGGAACGATTACATAAGTATACAAATTAAAAAAAATAAACAGTGGGTACAATTACTGGAGCAAAATAACTGAACATCAAAAAATCACAAAAATCTAAGGTTTTTTTTGTGACTTTTAGGAAGTTTCAGTTTTTTGACTGCGCAAACTGACCTAATGGGACACATTTTTTGAAAATTGAGAAACTTGTGGTACTTCACCCGAAGAATTAAATGGCGAAGTCGCCAGGCTCGTATCGCCACCCATTTTTAAGTCATAACCTAGAAAGGGGTGAAGCGTTAAATGTAAATATAAATATCTCGAGTATGAAAAGATGTCGACAGCTCTTTGATGTATGTAAATATATCTATAAAAATTGGAATTTTGAAAATGTTGAAGATTTTGGTGAAAATGGGTCATCCCTGTCGCCCTCCCATTAAGCCGGTCCTGGGCTCAAATCTGTTTCACTTAATTTTTTTATTTGCTGAAATAAGAATGTGGAACATCTACCAGACTTTGTATTACTTTTTAATGTCTTCATTAGTTTCTGATTAATTAATTTCGTACTAGGGATTTTTTTATTACCTGTCAATCGATGAAGATTAGCAAGCATCGATTTTCATCATCTGTGATTACATGTACACTTTGATTATTTTTGCATATAATTTTAAAAATTTCTTATTAAACCTCATTCTAGAACCTACTTTAAAGGAGGAGAAAATCGCAAAGAACGTAATCGAAAGATGATTAATAAATCGATTAACATATACAAGATCAGCAAATATTGCAATGTTAATAAATAATTAAATTGCAATGATGGCTCATTGGTTACAATTTTCGTTTAATGAGGTGGAGATGATGTATTCAAATCGTGTATCCGATTATCCAACTATTAACCGAAATTGAATGGTTTATAATACAGAATACATTCTAAACTGCAAACACTTTGTAAAATGTAGTTTTCCCCAAGATTATTTTAATTATTATAAAAAACCAAGAGTTAAATCTAATTAATAACAATAATGAACATTATAATTCAACAAGACAAATGTCCTACTTACAAAATAATATTAATATAAACATTATGGGACGCCTGCGAAAAGTTATTTTAAAATCTGTTTAATTCATTTTTTCTCTGTTAATTAGGTTAGAAACGGTTTAGTCTACAATTTTTAGCTGATTAATAAAAAATATTAAAGTATTAATATACAGGGTGAGTCTGGGAATACGCCCCTCCCTACTAACTTTTTACCTTCCGTCACCTTCAGATAAGGAAGGTATTATCTCAAAGGCTCAAAAAATTCGGTAGTGAGTTGCTAATGAATAAGCACGTTTTGGGTCCCTAGAATACGAATTTACTATTTTTACGATCATGTTTGTATGTATGTGTGTGTGCGTCTTTTTCTGTGTGTGTATGTGACGATGGTTTCGAATCGCATAACTCCAATACCACGATTCCAAAATTTTTATTTTTTTCGTATTCCTAGAGTTTGGATTCATATGCAGACATGATTAGAACGGAAGTGGCGAGAGGTATTGTGCTGGCCACAACAAATTTTTCTCTTTTCAACGATATATTAGTTTTTATTAAATGTATTTGAAAAAATTCGCGAAAAATAAGATAATTGAGAAATATTTTTTATTCAAATATTACTGATGGCTATGTGAAAATAAACAAAATGTAACAATGTTAAACAGTTAAATTAATATTAACAAAGTATACATTTGTTTTTTTTTTATTACTTATTATATACTTATATATTTGTTATTTATTTTTACATATTTGAAAGAAAATTATTTCTCATATATCTCGTTTATCTCATTTTTCTCGAATTTTTTCAAATGCATTAATAAATTAATAATAATCATTGTTGAAAAGATAAAAAATGGCGGTTTATATTTTAGTAAAATAATTGTAGGTTGTTCTTTAAAAATAAAAGTTAAGGGGGGGTCTTCTCAGACTTACCCTGTATAAAATAAAAGAAAAATTATTTAAATCTTGAGTTTTTAAAATGTCCAAGAGGTGGTAAAATGTTCTTTTTATAAGTATAAAATATTTTGAGATTTCATGCAAAAGGCAACAGAAATTTGTTGTCAGTTGAATTTTAAATCGTACGAGTAATACATGGCAGCAGATTTTTTTACTTCAGTTCTAAAGAATGGTAGGAAATAATTGATATTGCCGGTGCAAAAGTTTTGATTTTATCTCCGAAATCCAAAGAATTGCATGATAAAGCATTAAATACTTCTCAAAATAATAAAAACTTCTCTAGGGTAATAATGTCTACCTTTTCTCTCTAATGTGACAAAATTATCAACTACTCTTTCTATTTTGATACTATAGAAATTGACTTTTACTCTCGGTTATGGAAAAAAATAGATTTTTTGTTATACTATTATATAGTTATATAGCATTTGATGACCCCATAATGAAAGACAGTGTAATATAGAAGCTGTCGAACAACTTGTAAGAGTATTAAATCGTATACAAATTTTAAACTTAAATTATAGGTATAGGTTACTCAAAATGATGTTCCATTTAAAACCACGACGTTCGTTTCACATCAGTGTCAGATTATTTCATTTATCCATATACAAATACAAATAATGGGAAACATCATTATTGAGTGGAATAAAAACACTATTTATTTGATCAGTGTTTTTTATACATTAACGGTCAGTGTTTTGTAATATAGTCAGTAAATATGAATGTTTTGTTGAGGTTAAGTTAAGTTATGGTTAGGTTAAGTTATGGTTAGCTTAGTTATGGTTACTTTAAAGTATAAAGTATGTTAAATTAGCTCATGTTACATGTAAAATACTGCTTAGAGAGTGTCTAAGAAACATTAACATCCAGGATCGTATTTTGCCAAAGCATAATCAAATTTGTATAATTTTGTTGGAAGAAATTATCAAAAAAGTTTTTGTATGTAGATGAGCTAAATTCGAAATATTACATTTTTTAATTCCTGGGGACCCGGGTTCGATCCCGACATCGCATTTTAATGGCACAAAATTGAGCAATGAGTGCCCGTGAGGTGACGCCTGGTAAGCGCCCGCACGGTACAAATATTCCATCATTACCGATATCTGTGTATGAAGCAGATTGGCACACCCAGCAATGGGTAATATGCCGTGATGAAATATTTATTTTACATTTAAGTTCAATAAATATCAGCCAAATAAAAATAAAATTACCAAGAAATATGAGTGCATGAAATTTGAAAACACCCTTTTTACCTCCTGCTACCCTTGGTAAAGGGAGGTATAGGGATCGTGCTAAAAATCGCATTTCGAGAGTTTGGTAAATGAGCACGTTATAAGGTCTCTAGGATCAGATTTTAACATTTTCACGATGATGTCTGTGTGTGTGTGTGTGTGTGTGTGTGTGTGTGTGTGTGTGTGTGTGTGTGTGTGTGTGTGTGTGTGTGATTGTGTATGTGTGTGTATGTGTGTTTGGATCCTCTTTACACTCTAACTCAAATACTATAATTCTGAAAATTTTGAAACCGTGTATTCTTACTCATTAGATTCTGGTTCAAATCAGATAACCGGAAATGACACTTTACTTGAATGTCAAAAAAATACATTTAAATTACATTTTTTCACGATTTGTGTTATTATAAAAATTAAAGATTATCAAATTTTCTACAGATATACATTAATACTTTTTCTATAAATTTTATGTATAAATTTATAAAATAGTTTATTTTTTAAATCCCGGAGTCTATGCTTCAAAGATAAACATATATCCTTGACCTTGGTTACACAATTCAGATCTCAAATTTATGTAACTGATCGACAAATGTCACTGTCAATAAATTAATCATTTCAACTTAATAATGATATTATTTTAAAAAGAAAATAATAAAATAAGAATTTATAAAATATCTATTTAATAAATTAATTTTCATATGTTTGTAATTGAAAAGAAATTAACGTCACTATCACAAAATAAAATATTGTAAGATTCTGGAGAAGAAAATACGGTTAATACATAATAAATTGGAACAATAATTATATTACTATATCATGCAAAGGAACTTTTAACTATTTAAGTTAACAAAAAGGAAATGGCGGGAAGTATAGTACTGACCACATCAGATTTTTTTTGATTAAATATGTTGCAAGAAAATTGAATTATCTGACTAAACTGGACTAAACAGTATGTAATAATATTCCGATGTAAAAAGAAACATTAATAGTAAATTGGATTTGTTTACAAGTTTTTTTTAAATTTTGCATGTAGTTTCATCAATTACCTCTTTCTTGTAAACGCACTGCATGTACCAGTATACTTACTGTAATGTATGAACAAGAAATTATTTTATATTGCAGAGTACTTCAATTTAAACAAATTAACTAATTTGAGCATAAATAACTTCTCTTCCATGTTAATAGGAGCTAATTGGCGTATTCTTCGGTGTCTTTGATTAATTTTATGGGTGGTTTGTCCTTTTCGAATTTTATGCCCCTTTGTTACAAAAAGCATATGGAGTTTACCCATTACCCAATTAGTAAGTGCCAACTAGTTTTACAAGCACTGGTTGCTAGGAATCCCTGTTTTTTTCAGCCAGAGAACAAGTCGATAATTATTAAAAAGAAAAGGAAAAATCCTGGTCACCATCTATTTATAGCTGAGTACGAATGGTTTTTGTTTTGAATTATGTAGCTGATTAAAACGTGCTTAGTAAGAAATGGTGTATTAATTACTTTGTATGCACTTATGGCCAATTATGTTGTGTAGGTACGTCGTAAAACTTGTGAGACTTTTAATTATCGTTTGTATGTAATTTCATTTTATTTGTTTATAATATATTTGTAGGTTGTAATTATCTTAGGGACCAGAATATACTCGAGAATATACGAGATGAAATGATAATTAAATTATTAAAGTAATGAAAATGATGCAATATACTCACATATTTTATAGTTTTTAATCTTAACTAATTGGTTTTACACTCCAGTAAAGCTTAATTGGAAAACTTTCGATGGTTTAAATATTTTTCGTTCATAAATTTCATGTATTTATGGCTAGCATCACGAACGAAAATGATGCAAGTTTATAGTTTTCTTAACAACAGCAAATTACAGGCTAGACAACTTTTGTACAGAAGTAGCAATTTTCTTATTTTTAGTTTGCAGATATGACCATGATTTGTATCCGCAATAACTTGAAAACTAGCAAAGCAAATCGTAAAATTTACCTTTTTCTTTACTCTTTCCCTTTTTCTTCGAATCATATGTGAAGATATACAGCTGTTTCAAAATGAAACATCAAAACTTAAAATTTAATTAAAGGACCTGAAAATAAATGGTGAAGTTCATATAAGCAATTTCTCGATGCTTCGTTTTAGAAATTTGCATTTACTTATAAATAATTTATAAAGTTTAAAATTATTATTAAAATCTGTTGTGGCCAGAGAACAATTACTTCGCCTATGTATCTTGTACAAATTCCATACAGAAAATTTCAAGATTGTATACATATATTTCCTGTAAAATTGTAACACAAACATACTATGTAAATTGCACTTGAAACTGACATCTGTCAATTAGAATTTTCTGAATATAGTAGCTGTTTTCATTGTTATAGCATAACTAGCTGATTTGTAAAATTTAATTTCTTTATATTTTTTTTACTCTATGTCCATTGAATATGAAATATAAATGCAATAAAATTGTGTAGATAATAGAATATTCTTTAATATTTATAACATTAAATGTCAAAAAATGATATTTAACAGCGCTTTTCAAGAAAAACTGTTAAAATCTTCAAATGAGAGTACTTCCGGTTCACCAATTATGACCAGAATCTAATCAGTTTTTTATATGGATGTAGAGGAAAGGAATACGAAAAAAATATAATTTTTAGAATTGTAGAATTGGAGTTATCGTCTATGAAAGAATCGTCACATACACACACACATATTAAATTTTATTTTACGTACCTTTTGGAAAATCCTGCCTTAATTATTTTCATTTTGGGGCTCGTACACATTGTCGGAGTACAAATGGTATGTTTTTGCCTTCAAACACTATTGTTCAGGCATAGTACGTAAAGCTGGGTCAGGAAAAAACTTAATATCTTCATTTATGTCAGCATTTCTTAACCTTTTCTGAAACGCGGGCCCCTTGTATTAACATTTGAGATAGCGGAGCCTTAAGAAATTAAATCTAAAAACACGAGTAAAGTTAGGAAATAGAACTTTTTTAACTTTAGTTTTATAAAGGAGAAATGAAGAGGAAAATTATGTAATGTCTCTTATTAAAATAGGAGACTTATTTAACAAAAGACAGGACTACTGTAGGAATGAAATAATTGTGGAATACTAGTTCATAAAAAAATTAGTTGGAACCTTGATGCTGCATCGCACTCACGAGCTCGTTAATATCAAGTTTTATAGTAGATTTTTGTGAACG
Source organism: Harpalus rufipes (assembly GCA_951394225.1). Lineage (NCBI taxonomy): Eukaryota > Metazoa > Arthropoda > Insecta > Coleoptera > Carabidae > Harpalus > Harpalus rufipes. Next base: position 20,959,302 of record OX596279.1, on the reverse strand, counting down.
GCGGGATAGCACAGTGGTAGAGCGCTAGCCTCTGGACTCAAAGGTCGTAGGTTCGAATCCGGGACAGGTCGAATTTTTCTCGACTGATCTTGGTATCTACTCCCGTTACCTTTCCAAGTTGGGATACAATTAACTTGGCAATCACTAAGCTATCTAGCACCGGCTGGTGGTTGTAACCAGGGCTTGCTCGGGTGGGCAACACACATGACATCTACGTAAGAAACTTCGTGGCAATTGTAAAAAATTAATAAAAATAGATGTTGTGTGTGAGACCATTCTAGGGATATAACCTGTAAGGGTTGAAAATCCCGAAACAAATACATACAAGTTTTATAGTAGATTTTTGTATTCTGAGATCACAATCGACATTTTTCAATCTATTCCTGTTTGTTTGAACCAGTGCAGAAAACGCCTTTTTACACAAATACCTAGTAACAAATGGGATCAGTACTTTCAATGTCTTCTTCGCTAAAGCATGATAGTCAGCAAGCTAAGTAAAATTAATATTCGAATACACTGCTGATGCAACACGGCTGCACGGCTTGTTAATGTAGTACGGCTGCAACACAGACGCTAAACTGACCCTGTGCGACTGTGTAGTTGCCGTGTATAAAAAAATGTTTAATTTTAGTCGAGAAGTAAAGAAGCTTAAAAATTCGCAAGACTTTGTTCCTTGAACATTTGTTTTACATAGTTTCACCTGTTAATTATTGGTGGTACTGTAGGTATATTACTTCTTGGTGCAGTTGTGGACTCCTTAAAGATGTCTCATGGACCCCACTTTGCTTAACCCACAGTATCATCCATTCAATTTTTTTCTGAAAACTTATAACACATGTTTATTACTTCTGTACTATTTTGTTTTTCTTTTTAAGTAATTGGAGACCCAAATCTATACCACCGTCCAGAAATTTGCCACATTTGTTGTTAAATTTTGAAATAGCCTGTATAAACGTAGATAGCATTACCTTTTTTGTAACATTTTAATATCTTAATTATAAACTACGTTCGTGTTTTAATTAGTGTGGTAAATAAAGTAATAATAATATTTTGATCATAAACATGTGATTATTTACTTGTTTTATAACATGGCAGTTACAAATAGAAATTGTCTTGTAATAAATATCGCATCAACGAAGGAAAACTTTTCATTTAAATGCATCATGAATTCAAAGTCTTAGAAATAAATATTGTTAATCGTTTGCTATACATAACACAAAACAACTACATTAACAACTGCAGTAGCTATACAAGGAAATAATTATGATCTATTTATGGAATTAATGGTACGTTTTCAGTCACACAATCTGATTTAAACCTCGGTATCCATCACTATTTTTGTATGCGCGTGCGCGGACTCGTCACGCAAACAGTGGCGCCAGCAACGGTAGAGCGTGTACTAATCGTTTTGTTCTCTTAACATTCAGTGATCTCTAGTCTAGAGTCTAGGAGACACTTACGCCCAGGACCGTACTTAGCAAAAGATAATTAAATTTGCATAGTTTTGTTAGAAGGAACATAGCATACAAAATTTCTTGCAATTAGATGGATTCTGAATAATTCTACCAAATTAATAATCTATACGTGAATCTTTGTCAAACATTTACTCGTACATTCTCTATGAATGTTTAGAAAACTGAAAACAATGTTAACATTTTGTGTTTAATAGACGGATTTAAAGCCAAGTATACATGGAACGGTGTTACCTGTACGGTTTAACCGGTTTGTATTTTCAATTGGTGGAATCTTCCGACGTTACAGTTGTTGTCTTTATTATTGTCGTTTCAGAGTAAAATTTTTATAACAAGTCTGGATCATAACATGTGATTCTGAAACAAAAGCAAGTTTCCCTGAAATTTCAGACCAGGAAATAAATAATTTATGTAAGATTGCGTCTCCGATTATTTTCCATTCGTCCAATTCTATAAACACTAAGCAGTCGATCGTTGTTTCAAGATTTTTCAGAATATTATTTTCCTTATCTACACAAACAAGATTTTCTTTGCAATCGCCCATAAATATAATAAAAATTACAAAATGTATTCTAAATTGTTAAACATATAATCTTTTATTATTATATTATTATTATTATATTATTATTTTCAAGCGATCATGGCAATTCGTTCGTGAAAATAAAAGAAAAAAAAAACAAATATCTTATGTTAGAATTATTTCTGTAATGGCCTATAAAAATTTAAAAAAATATTCTAAAATTTTGACAAATTATCTTCTACTTGGGCTGCTAGATATGGCGTACGTATAAGCGGTCTTGACAGTTGTCTTCATGACAACAAAAAATGAAACAAATGCATTTTGTTTTAATTATTTCCTGCAATTGTTTTGAGTTTGAGAACATTATTTTCCGCACGATTATAGAAAATAAAGATATCCATGTATTTCATTATTTGAAATTCAATCTTAAGATATCTTTTACATTGAAAAATGATCTAAATCTTCTGCAATTTTTATTTTATTGATAGAACATTTTTTATGTATGTATTCCTCATACTATGTATCTTGCAGAATTCGTAAAATTTAGCAATTTAATTGGTATTCTGGTACTAATTACTATATTTTCATAATTCATTTCAAAAATAAAAACAAAAATATTTTAACACAAAACATAACCTTGTTATAGTGTCCGATAGGTTTTGGCGCTAACTACTAATATGCTGGTTGGTGGATAACACTTGATTTTCAGGCACTGTTCCGAAGGATATAAAAATAATTGGATGTGTGGTTCCTGAAACCTCCATCACCAAGTGTACTCGTTTAAGTTCCAGTGAAGTCCATAAATTTTTCACAAAAAAATTCTTCAGCAGGGTCATTTCATAAATAATATACAGGTTGGCAACACTGCGAATTGGATAATGCAACAACAGTGACATTTACGGCAGTTGTAGTAGAAGCCTTGGGGAAGCAGCGTGTGTTTTGTTTTCAACTATAGCGCAATCTGTTTTTCACAAACGTCAGTTATAAATGGAGCCTGCACGTGTTTTGGGTATTATACTGAACAGAAGCAGTAACGCCTGGACATTGCAATCTTACTGAAACAAATATGTGACGTTGAAGGTAAAGCATTCTTGTATTGAATAGTCGCTATTGATGAAACGTGGGTTAGAGATCTTGAGTCGGAGTTGAAATCAGTCCAACGAGTGGACAGGTTCAAATTCCCTACGGCCAAAAAAATTTCGGAGAGTTCAATCAAATGTCAAACAAATGATGATCTTTGCTTATGATTATAAAATAATCATCATGACAGACAGAGTTCCATGTGGAACAAGTGTCACAGTAGTTTATTATTGGACCTTCATGCAAAAACTGTACAGAAAATTACACAAAACCCGACCTCAGTTGTTCGAGACGGGGCCACTCATTCTCCATGACAATACTCGCCCCACATAGGGAATGTCGTAACCGAAAAATTGCTTGGAAGTGTTACCTCATGCTCCCTATAGTCCGAACACGAATCCACCAGACTTCGACCTATTCCCAAAGCTGAAACAGCCTATACGTGGACATCATTTTCCATCTCTGGAAGATCTTATTGCTGCCGTTACTCAAACCATTCAACAGATGCACAGAGATGGTGTCTTGGATGGATAGTAAAACTTCCCAGACGTTGGAACTCGGTCATTGAGAAGCAGGGAGACTATATTGAAGAACTGTAAAGAGATAGTGTTATAAAAATAAACAAATGAATAAACTAACAATTATATGCAATATTTATGAAATTACCGTCGTATTATATTTCGTTAAAAGTGTATGATATCCATTTTTTCACCAATTTTAAATTTAGTTTCATCTTCCTTGACTGAAGTATCTCAGTCCAGCTCTGCAAACATACAAATAGCATCCCATCCCATTCGTTGAGTGAAGTGGAAGTGGACAAAGTGAAAAACTGCCCTACCGTGGAGAATCAGCAGACTAGAGTGATAGACTCGCCAGATACTGCGCTCCATGAAGCGTGAATTATTTCCTCAGGACAATGGATGAATCAGGTTAGGGTAATGAAAGTGAGCTTCACACACACATTCTTTGAAAAACTACAGGAAAAAGAACGTCAGATTGATTGGAAATCAGCAAAAACTAGTACGGGATTTTTAATTTGATTATTTTACTTGATCATTGTCGAAGACCCTGTTTTTACTAAGATGGTGTTTACACAAAAATGGAAAGTATAGAGTGTTGAGAAATAATGCTTTAATGTACAATTTTATATTACAGGGAAAAAGTTGAAAAGAAATGTTTATTGTGTAGGGAAATTGCATGGTTATAAAGAAACATAATATAATTTTATGCCTTCTACAAATAACGCTTTACCTATTGTGATTTTAAATAAATAAAGTATTGTTCATGAGTGAAACAAATTTTTAAGTTAACTTTACTGATTTAATAATAAAAACATTCATATACTGAGTGAACACAAAAAGCGGACCTTAGGTGTTTAATATGAGAAAACAGTTTTCCTTGCGCAAAAGTAATCTATTAATTTAGACAATAATCTTTTAAATAAAAGTTGTAGAGGAAGAATTTGTGCATTTTATTCGATAATTATGAATGTTTTGTAACCGAGCAAATCGAATTTAATATATAACTACTAGTTCTTTATACATAGATTAACAATGAAAATGGAACAAAATCACAAACAAATGTACCTACTTAATAACTTTTTACTTCTTAGAAAGAATTTAAAATTTGCATCAAAATAATACTTAATAATTTTTAACTTTCGTGTAAATTATAAATATCCATTTTCAATAATGATAATGTTAAATTTATTTGTGATTTTGTTTCAATTGCATGGTTAATACCATAAAAATATCTGATGAGGACACCACACGACTTCCTTGTACGATTATTAAACTATAAATATTTTTTTTAATAATTAAATTACAAAATATTGACAGGCTTAAGCCAAGCCCGAGAAATATTTTGATATAGAATAAAAAATAATTCATTTACTACTATCATTCTTAAATTAACATTAATCTAACCCGGTTCTTTTTAAAGAGAGTTTTGATTACAACAAAGAAATATTTGATTACGAATCATAAAATTGCACGTATTTAACGTAATTTGACCTGAACATTTTTTTTTTTGTCCTAATCCATAGCAAGTTTTATTACAAAAACAAAAAAGTATATAATTTTTAAATTTATATATATCGCTTATACAAAGGGCTAATTTAATAATACTTGATGTGCTAGACGCAGAAATTAATTCTTTAAAACTTTTATTTGAAGCATTTATTTCTAAATTCAAAATAAAATCATTTTATTCAAGAAAAACTGTTAACAACTTCAAGTAATGTACCATTTCCGGTTAGCCTATTTTAACCAAAATCTATTGTTATTTCGATTGACATAAAAGTCTTGTATACCAGATTTGAAAAGTTTTGAATTATATTTTAAAACAATTTTTCATTAAAATCTATTATAGGCTTCATGTAAAGTGCCACTTCTGGAAACTGTGTAATAACCAGAAAGGAAGGTGCACAACTAGATGTTATAGCAGTCCTAAATACCAAATTTCAACTATCTACGGCTTACAGTTTTTGAGATATGCGAGATACGTACGTACGTACGTACGTACAGACGTCACGACGAAATTTGTCAAAATGGATTCAGGGAGGATCAAAATGGATATTTCCGCTGAAATCTGAAAACCGAAATTTTTCGCGATTACAATATTTCCTTTACTTACGTACAAGGAAGTAAAAATTATAAAATTTTAAATTCTATTTAAATGTCGTATACATCTTCTGTGTGTACTGAACAAGAACCATTTTAAAAGTAATTTAAGATAATTCTATTACCTGTCATAGTGATGCAGCCAAAAAAGGTTAACACTAAAGAAAGTGTTGTAAATAGTAAAATGTACATTTATGAACTTAATTATTGAATAATAGGCCCATAAATCAATTTTTCATGATAGATCCGCATCTTTCTTTCTTTCTCACCAACGAGAATGGTAAATGGATAGTCTGTGGGCGCCCGCTGTGGAATTATAGGCGGGATTCGTCATAAAATGTTTAATTCGTTATAACTTTATAATGAATAATGTATTTTAAAATTATTTAGCTTTACTACTTATTAATCAGTAAGTATTTTACGAATTTTATATTAGATTATGGTGCTCAGTTGTCTTACCGATTATATTGAAGATGGCGACTGAAATATTTCCTTTTCGTTCAATTAAAGTTTAAAAAGGTGGTCTAAGATTACAACCATCACAATTTTGTCGATATACTCCCTCACAACCTTAGTATGGTGGTGAAGATATTTTCGCACCCCTCGGGGATGTTTTATATGCACAGGCGATCTAGTCATCAACAATATGTAACCAAATTTTAAATTTAAATATTTTTCATGTTTTGTACCGACTGTTTGTGAACAATGTATGCTGAAGATGGGAATTGTACAATTCCCGAAACGTCCTAGTAAATAAATTAGATGTGTGTTAAAACCAAAGGTTTTTTTGTCACATTTACCTTACCTCTAGAAGGCGGAAAAAAGGAAACAGTCTAAGATTTTTATATTAATTTGTTAAATTTCCATTATGGTTTATGGGCCCATTGGATGTATTTTATCATTTTCTAATATTTAAAAGATAATTAAAATCCAAATTCTAACCTCAAAACAAATGCAAATAAAGTCGCACCTACCGTACGCGTTACTAAACTAGTAGACAGTTGGCTACGCTACCAGTTCAGAATACTTACAAACAAAAATCTGATGTGGACACCACACGACTTCCTTGTACGATTATTAAACTATACATATATTTTTAATAAATAAATTGCAAAATCTTAATTTTAACTTCAAAACAGTAAGATATATAGCGACCATAAAGAGAGTTTTGATTACAACAAAGAAATATTTGATTACAACAATGAATATGACTAATTTGACAATAAAAATATAGTATTTGTTATTGTACGAATCATAAAATTGCACGTATTTAACGTAATTTGACATGAAGATTTTTTTAATTTTTTTGTCCTAATCCATAGCAAGCTTTATTACAAAAACAAAAAAGTATATAATTTTTAAATTTACATATCTCGCTTATACAAAGGGCTAATTTAATAATACTTGATGTGCTAGACGCAGAAATTAATTCTCTAAACCTTTTATTTGAAGCATTTATTTCTAAAATCAAAATAAAATCATTTTATTCAAGAAAAACTGTTAACAACTATCTATTATGTTATTTCGATTGACATAAAAGTCTTGTATACCAAATTTGAAAAGTTTTGGATTAAATTTTAAAACAGTTTTTCATTAAAATCTATTACAGGCTTCATGTAAAGTGCCACTTCTAGAAATTGTGTAATAACCAGAAACGGAGGTGCACAACTAGATGTTATAGCAGTCCTAAATACAAAATTTCAACTTTCTACGGCTTACCGTTTTTGAGTTATGCGAGATACGTACGAACGTACGGACGAAAAATTTCGGTTTTCAGATTTTAGCGGAAATATTCATTTTGATCATCCCTGAATCCATTTTGACTAATTTCGTCGTGACGTCTGTACGTACGTACGTCCGTACGTACGTACGTATCTCGCATAACTCAAAAACGGTAAGCCGAAGAAAGTTGAAATTTTGTATTTAGGACTGTTATAACATCTAGTTGTGGACCTCCCTTTCTGGTTATTACACAATTTCTAGAAGTGGCACTTTACATGAAGCCTATAATAGATTTTAATGAAAAACTGTTTTAAAATATAATCCAAAACTTTTCAAATTTGGTATACAAAACTTTTATGTCAATCGAAATAACATAATAGATTTTGGTTAAAATAGGCTAACCGGAAGTGATACATTACTTGAAGTTGTTAACAGTTTTTCTTGAATAAAATGATTTTATTTTGATTTTAGAAATAAATGCTTCAAATAAAAGTTTTAGAGAATTAATTTCTGCGTCTAGCACATCAAGTATTATTAAATTAGCCCTTTGTATAAGCGAGATATGTAAATTTAAAAATTATATACTTTTTTGTTTTTGTAATAAAGCTTGCTATGGATTAGGACAAAAAAAAATGTTCATGTCAAATTACGTTAAATACGTGCAATTTTATGATTCGTACAATAACAAATATTATATTTTTTGTTGTGAAATTAGTCATATTCATTGTTGCAATCAAAACTCTCTTTAAAAAGAACCGGGTTAGATTATGGTCGCTATATATCTTATCGTTTTGAAGTTAAAATTAATATTTTGTAATTTAGTTATTAAAAAAATATGTATAGTTTAATAATTGTACAAGGAAGTCGTGTGGTGTCCACATCAGATTTTTTTATTTTAAAATCATCCTGTAAATGTAAATAGGTAGAATAATTAGTAATAGGAAAATTATTGTTTTTCATATGCAAATAACTTAGAACCAGTCATAATTCTTAAATCTTGAAAGTCTTTATTTCTTGCTTATAAAAACATCTTCATGCATGAAGAGGATTAAGAAAATATTGAAAAAGAACCAGTAATTATAAATCATATGTACTAATGCAAACTTGGGAGGTCTGTAAAACTCTAACAAAATAAAATCTCGGAAACATCTTCATACTTCATCTTGGTTTGGCGTAACTTAACATGCTTATTAAGTACGTTCGGATAGTTTTACGAGAACCCACATCGTTTTATTGTCTCATATATTTAAACAGTCTTTGCGCTGTATGAAACATTTAAATATCGTAAAGTCAAAATTGACAACCCCATAAATATTTTCATAATATATAGATATTTAGGATGATGTCATTACAGCTATTACACCTTACAACCTTACATCATTTAATCAATGAAATTTATTTTTATTTTTATAACAGGATGTTGTAACCTTTATTTTAAATTACTTCGCCAAAAATTTGTGTCACTTCAACGCTCATTGTGATGAGAAAAGAAGTGGAATTATTTTTTTGTAAAGTCGGGACATTTCCTGAAAGTTCTTTTACACTTCATTATTTATTTGTTTTCTTGTACTTACAATAATTCTTTGAATTGGAATTTAATTTCTGTTAACTGTTTTGTGTTACCTACATTCACAATAATAACATAAAATAATATATCATTATTGCTTTATCCGTATTGAGTGCAGCAACTGTATTTAAATTAATTTTCAATGGTAGATGGACAATGTTACACACTGTATCTGTATATGTTGCGGTTTTGTCGTATCCAGACTGTAAATTTCGACTTTTCATAAAATGCGGCCAGGGCCTCTATTCTTGAAACTTCGTAATTTCTTTCGGATTCATTTCGAAACGAACAACGATTGTGACTATGGGAATGAATAGAATGAATAGTGTGTATGTTTGAGTATTCGTTATTGTCATTCGGATTGGCATTCGTTTAAAACGAACAATTATATTTGGCAACTTCGCATTTCAAATAACCACTACATTCGTTTGTGTTTTGACGTATTTCAAATCAGCTTGAAGTATTCCTTTTTGATGCGTATGGGTATATTATACATATATACTAATCTTATCATTACATTAATGTTTAGACTTAGCAATATATTAAAAGCAAAACTAAATTAAAATACACTATAAATGCAACATACAAAGGTTATTAAACGTAGGTATGAATAGCAGGATAAATATCTGTTCCTAAAGATTTTCCTTCAACTCAATAACGTTTTTTGCAAAAAATAATATTTGGTTGAAATCTATACTAACGTCAAAATCATCGATATAAACTAATGAGAATAAAGTAAGGAGAATTTTTTATTCCCAAACTAATCATAAAGCCAAATTTAAACTTGACAATGAGATGCCAATTTTCTCGGCAGAACTGGTAGCCATCTACGAGGCCCTTAAACTGATTGGTCAGATTTCATTTTCCTCGGTTGCTATATTATCAGATTGTAAAAGTGCCTTACAGAAATTAAAATTTCCTAACTTTATAAAAAACAACTCTAATCTTATATATAACATTGTGCAGAAAATCCATGAGCTTGAAAGTATTGGCCTTTCATAATAATGTTCCAAGTAATGAAATAGTCGTCTCATTAGCAAAAGATGCTATCGAATCTGGCACCCCTCTCCATTACCCACTCGAAATTACAGATATCAAAGCAGCCCTCAGTTTCAGCTCTCGTCGTAAATGGCACTCCGAATTTACAAAAAATAGTCAAACGGTAGGTAAATTATATTTTGAATGTCAAACAACTATTCCCTCGAAAACGTGGTTTAAAAATTTTGAAGACAGAGAGGTAATCACAACAATAATACGCATGCGTTTCAACCATACTTTAGTACCAAGCCATGCCTTTAAATTAAGACTTTGTTGTTCTCCATTTTGCTCATGTGACCCGTCAATCGAAGCAAATCTTAGCCATTTTATATTCAATTGTCCTCTATACGCCCAGCATCAAACAGTATTATTTCAACAATTAACTAATAGTCTAATTGAGTTCCCTACAAAACTTAGCATTATACTATCTACTAAAAATATCAAAATTTGGAAACACCTTTTTGAATTTGTCAAGAGCTGTAAAATATGAATTTAATTTAAATTTAAAGTATCTTTATTCACTTACTATGATGAAATGGCTAATTGAGCAATGTCAAAAGCCAACTCTGAGTAAAAAAAGAAGTAAGGAGAATGGCACTGACAAGTCTGTTCGTTAATTGCAGCATTGAATCGTGCTTAGTTTTACTGTGAGTGTACATTTGTCATAAGTATTATTTAACAAAATTATTGCTTTTTTAATGAATCGGCGGAATTTATTAAATTCGGATGGAACTGAAATTTTGGTTACACGGCTGGACTGGCCGGATTCATTATTAAAACATTTCATTTGTTCACGTTGAACGAATATTGTCTCTTATCAAAATTATATTTACATATTTTGGATCTTGATTTAGTTCAATCAAGATATAATAAATGTGGCATTACAGCAAGTGTGCTGATTCAGTACCACACACATTGGCATTGAATCTCAATTAATGAATCCAAGGATCAATTAAGCATCATAAGAAACGAAAAAATAAGATTAGTCTCGTCTCTGTCACATCAGACAACACACTTTCAGTGTTTAAAATAAATCACTTCGCCGTCAGATGTCACCCGTAGGCAAGTGAAATCCACTAATTATTTAATTATTGAATACTCAATATCGAAATCAAGTAGGCTTACTCATACTCATAACCCAATAGCGTAATTAAATTTGCATATACATACATCAAACTGCTATTTATTATATGGCTAAATATCAAATGCAAGTAAACTGGGGCGTTTTAATTGATATTAGCTGATCCTTAACATAAATTACAGCATCTCTCGCAAAGAGTTAGTCACATATACATTTTATGGATTACTAATTTTTTTTAATCTTTAACTATCTGATTTGGCAGTGGCTTAATTTCTTCAAATCTAGTTTGTTGCTATTAAATAATTACATATATTTTAACTTTTCTATTTAATAGTTTAATATGCTTTATTGCAAATATAATAATTGTTATTTGCCATACAGAGAAACGCTGATCAAAATGATAATCCTACAAATAGTGACGAAAATGTGAAAATGATTAGGTCAAAATAGAAATTTATGGCAAAATTTGTTTTTGTGTTCTAGGAGTATTGTACTTCTTTCAATTTTAAATGTATTTTTCCCAGAAAAATGCGCAGGTCACAAGATAAATACAATTTTTTAAATTTGCTTCATATGATTCTTAATTGATGTTTAAATTAATTGAGGAGACTGAATGGCAATGTGTGTGGTATTGATTCATTGCACTTGCTGTAATGCCAAATTTATTATATCTTGATTGAACTACATATGGGCAACTGATTTATTATCTCTGGTTACAAAAATAAAATTAAGATAAGAGCATATGTTCATTTAATAACCGAAATTAAATCTCAATAACAGTTATCATCAATTATTACACGAGAAAATTGTTATTATTCATGTCATAACCTTCATGTACAATTTTTTCAGTGTCAACTTCTCAAATAATTACTAACTGTGTTTTTCTTTTTTCAGGTAAGTGTGCTGTCATAATTTGGGGTGATGCAATAAATGTTTACAGTAAGTCAATTTTAAAATATATATTTATTGTTAGGTACTAAAGACAAATTTTATGTATACATATGTCAAATTAACGGATATGTTGAGATGAAGGATTGTATCGTAAAACGAAGATGTATATAAATTGATTTTATATTGACAGTACATATATAAAGGTATTTATTGCTTGTAGTTTATGACGCATTACGAAATTGATTTTATATTTCATTCTCTATTCTTTTATTTTGGCCTAGTTCGATGGGGATTTCCATGACAACGCCGTATTAAAAATATATATTTTATATTTCTTATCAATTTTCACCATTTCACCGTAAGTATGTTGTAATAAAACTAAAATAATGTTTAATGATTGTAAAGTATTTTATTAAAAAAGTGAAATTAAAATTATGAAATAATGTTCATAACCCCAATGTTGCTAAATTCATACGCATGAGTGTGAACCAATGCGCATTCTCTGTTGTTGAAATATTTAAATTAAATTAAAATTTGAAAAACTTTATTAATTGATATTTATACACCAAGTGAGTGAATAAACATGCTTAACTCACGTGGTTTATACAATATTATATTCAATTTTGACGAAATAATAATAAAAACAATTATAATATTCAATTTTGATAAAATAAAAAAACTAATCAATCGTCGTTGATAGACGTCAAGGTGTTTATTTATAAATTATAAACAAGCTTTATTTTCTGTCATTTGTGTTGTGAAAAATAATAAAAATGGCTGATCTGCCTGATAAAGACTAGTGAAAGTATTATTTTCGTGCCTGATGTTATTTTAAATGCATTATTTGTTGCAGAGTGAGTAAAAAACTTAATTCACTTGCAAATAAACATTTACTTATTATAGTTGCTATGAAGTTAATAATGACAGTTCAAAACGGCAAAATAATAATATGTTGTTTTTATTTTTTATTAAATATTTTACATCGAAGTCATCATCATTACCGAAATCTGTGTAAAAAATCTGTTGTGGCCAGCACAATACCTTCCGTCAATCCTGTGTGTTATAAATTCCATACATAAATTTTCTTGCAAAAGATTCTAAATTTTCAGTAAAATTATTTCATAAACAAATTATGCAAATTGTATTTGACACTAACATCTTCTTCTTCTTTAGCCGTCCCCATTCGTTGGGGGTCGCTATTTTATTTTCTTCTTCCACTCATTTCTGTTTTACTTGTCGTTCTCATTCAGTTCCTGTTCTCTCAAGTCTTCCGCAATACAGTCCTTCCATCTTATCTTTGGTCTTCCTCTGTTTCTTCAATCTTCTATTACTAAGCTATTCATTCTTTATCCAATGTTCATTTTTCCTCATGACATTTTCAAACCAATGTAATCATCTCGCTTGTATCTTTCTAGAAACTTGTAACACTAGAGTTATTTCCTTACCTATCTTTCCGTGTCTTCCCCAACATCTACTTCAACATCCTCATCTCTACTACATTAATTTACTTTTTATTTATCCTGACATCTGTCAATTTGAATTATATGAATATATTAGTAGTTCCCATGTTGCTGTAGCTGGCTGATTTATAAAATTTAATTTCTTTCAAATTCTTTAACTCTATATCTATTGAATATGAAGTATAAAATGCAATCAAATCGTATAGAGAATAATATATTCTTTACGTTATAATAACGTTAAATGTGAATAAATCAAATTTAACTGTTAAATCTTCAAATGAGACTACTTACGGTTCACCAAATATAACCAAAATCTAATCAGTTGTTCTTCTGGATGTAAACTTGAGGAATACGAACATAATTTTTGGAATCGTGGTATTGAAGTTATGCGATCCGAAGCTTTTGTCACACACACACAGACACACACACACACACATACACACCCACACATACATACATACATACATACATACATACATACATACATACATACATACATACATACATACATACATACATACATACATACATACATACAGATATCATCGTAAAAATGATAAAATCGTATTATAGGGACCCTAAAATATGCTTATTCACTAAAAACTCATCATTGAATTTTTTGACCAAAGACAATATCTTCCTTACCTACAGTTGACGGAAGGTAAAAAGCAGATTGGCACACTCAGCAGTACGTAATTTCCCGTGATGATAGAATAGGATGAATAACTTTATTGATCATAAATAAGATCAAATAGTAATAGTTCAGTAATCACTGTTCTTCCACTCTGCTGACAGTACAGTATTAATAGTATCATAAAGGTATGTTGATACTTTAATTTATTAATTAAGTACCTAATTTTATTTCTGCTTTGTGCTTTTTGCTAATACAATCAATATACGAATAGAAAAATATATATTTTTAAATAAATTTTAATAATTATGTCTTTTACAAAGTAGGAGGTCGCGAAAATATTTTACGATGTTTAAAGAACCGTTACTAATAAAATGTTAAGAACCATTACCTACTTTAGAACTGCTTCAGATTTATTTTTTTCTAAGATAAGAGAAAATATCTAATAATATCACAAAATTTGCTGATTAGAAATAGGTACTACAAAAATGGAGTAAAAATCTTGAATGCTACGTTTTTATTTATGTAAAATGAATATAAAAGCACTAATATTTACAATATTATAACAATAAATTATCTAATACAAATTCAAATTATAACAATGAACACAAAAATAATAACAATTATTTATACACGCAATCAATTTTCACACAATCTGACTATTAGCATATATTAACCGACTGCTGTCTAGAACATTTCACATATATTCAAATGCACAACCATAATTTTTGATCTTGAATATTCCTGTTGCTTGGTAATTTTCGTCCTGGTTCGTTCAGATTTGGGCTCATCATATTCTGGAATAACATTTAATTTAATTAAAAACTTGTTCGTCATTAGAGAGTCGAGAGAAAAGACATTTTGTTCACCCGCGGAAATTCGCAGGCTCTGTTTTCACCACACCTTTTAAACTCACTTTTACGATAACTATTAAAAATATTATAATAAAATAATAATTAAAATCCGTAGTTTCAAAATTACATTTTTCAAAGACATTTGTGTTAATTTAAAGAAGGAATTTACAAAAGTATTGCTGCTGTCAATAATAGCAATAATTAGAAAACAATATCATAATTTTCTTGTCTACAATAATTAATCTCCATACCTAAGAAAAAGTCATGTTATGACAAATAAACACTCATTAATCAATTTCTAATATCTATCTTTATAGGTGGCAATTTCTGTTGCGTAGCCATTCATTGCAAATTTGAATAATCTCGGAGAAATGAAAATTCATCAAAACTGTTTACGTCTGTAATAAATTATGGGTAGTAATTTATTAGACTGCTTTAATTAATATTAGATGAGCCAGAGCACCGGTTCGTCAAATAAGGATATCGACTGAAGACTTATAAAATGCAAAAAATTCATTTCAATAATTTATACACGAGCATTTCATTCAGTTCCCGGTTTGCAACGAATGTGGGAGGACTGTCTCGCCAATTTGTATCAAGTTATATCACTAGAAAGAACGACAATTAGCATGAGAAATAGATCTTTCCACCTGACATGTTCGTTTCAAAATTTCTTTTCAATTTTATTTTAATTGAATAATATCTTATGTAATTAATTTACCAAATAAACATTTCGTGTTCATTTAACTTGTTTAACATTTTAAACTTGTCAAATTTCTAATCCAAATATTGACTTTTTTATTGAATAGTACTTAGCGCAGTAAATTATTTTAATTTATTCAATAATATAATATAAGCACATGTATTTTATTAATAGGACTTGGTGCATATACATACCAACGAGTACAATATGATTGACATTGGTTACAACATATATAAGAAACTTTTTTGTTATTAATCTGACAAAAAAATACTTTTATAGTTATTTTTTATTTTTTTAAACTACTACTAATGTACATATGTATATACTTTCTATAATAAGACATGTGGTTTATATTTTTAGAATTTTATTTAAAATATTTTTGATGTAGTTCCCTAAGAATAATACATTTCACAATCATTCCTTCCATTTCTTAAAAACTTCCAACCAATCTTCTTTTGGAATGCCTTCAAACTAATATCTGGGAGATTTAAAGACTGTCAAAGCTATTAAATTAATTTCTGGTAACTTAAAAACTATCAAAGTTGTCAATGTAATTACTGGGGATTTCATATCTACTAAATTAGTTTCAGGATGACTGTAAAATTGTCAGAGCTGTCAAATTATAAATCATGATTAAAAAATGCTACATATTTTCACTAAGAATGATAGTTTAAAAATTGAATTAAATTCTAACGAATAACGTCATGTCCGGCATTAGTTGTTGTTGTTACAATTTACAATACATGTGTAGTGCGTTTCAAAAAAAACATGTTACAAAAGTCCAGTGCAAGTTTGTTAGCTGCCACAGTCAAATAGAGAGGTTATGTGCAAACGCAACTGTCTATTCGTATATATTTTACAAACGTACCTTTCAAGTAATTCTCATATTATTAACAAAATTATTTTTTTTACATCCGTTGTACTTACAAAGACACAGCTATAGCAAATGACGATCGTAGTACGTGCAGTATGGTCGCATAATTTTTTTGAGGGTACACTACCTGTTAGCCATTATGTTTCTGACTTTTCCAAGGGGGGGGGGGACGTTTGTGTTTATCAAGGACAACAAATGAACTGGAATGTTTTATTATATTTTTTCAAAAAAGAAAACGGCTTCTCTTTTCGTGCTGATATTTTTTAACGAGTTTTCATAAATATCTCCAAAGTTGAAAGTATACGCAGTAAGACCAGAAAATCCGGCGTATATGGAGTTATACCATATGGGACCACCAAGTAGCATGAGCAAGAAAATGCGCACTGAAGGTTCAGTTCACTCGAAAAGTATAAATGAAACACATAAAACTCAGCTAGTGCGTACTGATTATATAAATGGTAAACAAGTTATGCACTCGGTGCAAAAAAGTTTACACTAAATATATAAATGGAAAACGCCGTCAATTTTGCAAATTTTCGAAATGACATACAGGGTGGTGACCGGCATAGCCGAACATAGGACTTTAACATGTAAAACCAGAGTTTCGTAATTTCCTGCTTCCCTAATTATTTTAGCTAAAAAAGCTTCAAAAGTTACAGGGAATAAATTCCGCATCTTGTCAATAAACAAAATTAATGTGCGCCGTGTAACGGCAGAAATTAGGTATGAAAGTATCGAAAATCACCCCAAAAATAGCTATAGCCGTGGAATTGAAAAAATTAACAAATTGTAACGATTGACCTGTCAAGCTACATTAATTTATTTTTATTATTATTTGTAATTTCTGTTCAAGTGAAGAAATATAAATTTAAATTAAAAGATAATTGTTAACTGGAACAAAAATTAGAAATAATACCCAATAAAAATAAATTACCCTAACATGATAGATAAACTGTTAGACATTTGTTATTTATTTTGTATCAATTCCATGGCTATTGTTATTTTTGAGGTGATTTTCGACATTTTTATATCTAATTTATGCCGTTACCAAGGCATACAAAATAAATTTTGATTATAGATTGATGCAGAATTTTATGCTCTACATCTTTTATCTTAAGCTTTTTTTCCAAAATCAATTAGGGAAGTAGGAAATTAAAATAGTATATTATGTTATTAGGAGTAGAAAGCAGTCTTGCTTGGCCTCGGCTAGCGCCTCGGCCGCAATAGCTGGGTTCAACACAAAAAGGGCGTTCTGCTCCGAATAACATATACTATTTTTTCTTCAAGTGTTTCAAAGAAAACTAGGGATTTTTTTATATTTTTCTAGAATTGTTTTAATTATAGCGTTAGCAATACAACTGTCAAATAACAATATGGTCTGTGTTGCTGTGACGACTGCTGCCGCCAGCGGTGAACTAAGAAGGTAACATTTTTTTACTATCTTCTATAGTGTGTGTATAGTAGCATAATATGAATATTATTGTACACTTGAAGAAAAAAGTTTTATTTTGTATGTTAAAGTCCTATGTTAGGCTGCGCCGGTTACCACCCTGTGTAAATAACTATATTGCAAATTTCCACGGCCTATCTGCTTTTCTTATTTACAATACCTTTAATTTTAAAAATACATAAAAAAAGTTGTTTAGAATTTATATTTAAATTCATATTTAAAACATTGCTTAAATTGTTCATTTTCGGTTAAATTGTGAACATTTATTTATGAGAAAAAATAGAAAAACATGCTAGCTAGAACAGTTATAAAGAGTTAAAATATTTATTTAATTAAGCACACTGTTCATTTATACTGAATTGTTAAAAAAATACATTGTTTCCTTATTCTAAATTTATTTATTGATTGACGCATTTGGCTTGCTGTATAGAAAATTCAAATTCCTTTACCTTATTTGATAATTTTGCATGCGTAACACAAACTATGGACTAATGGGGCCAAAGATAGAATTTCATTACATCTATTGAAACCAAATTTGTAATTTAATTCATAGGATTAGCAAAAGATTTCTCCGACACGTTTGCGCGAAAGTTCGCAATGATCTACAAAACACAATGAATTCGACAAGTATTCATTATCTGTAATAATCCACTTAAATGCTTACTATACATTTGTAAATCGAATAAGCAATTACGGTAATCAGATTATGACTGCCACCTGCTAAGACGCCGCAAAAAGTCTGATTGGAAAACAAAACTTCAGTTGAACAATAGACAACGGAGATTTACCGTTCGGTGCCTAGGGAATTCGCACAACACAAGTTGCCATTCTGATATTGCTCTTAGACTGAAGGAATACGAATACAGTTCGATAGACTAACAGTGTTTTACATCGTTAATAGTTCGACATTACTGCAACACCTTAGGTTACTAACAAACGATGCAACCAAATGTTCACTAATACCGTTTGCATTTTTACAAAACTCTAGTTTTCCTTTTATCTTTCACTCAAACATAAATCTTCGCAACAACAAGAATCAGCTAAGCTGAACAAAATGAAGCTATTCCATAATATAACAAATTCTGAAATATATGCATAGATTTATGACAATGTTAGTAATTTATGAATTGGAACCAAATAGTAGCTATTTTGTTGAATAGCAAGTTCATTCCTACTTTTGTTTAATTCCGAAACCATGCAAAATGAAGACTTTACATAAATTAGCTCTAATTTGCAAATACCATAAATTTTGCCATTTTATCGAACGGTTTCAATCCTATGCAAAAATATTACTTTTAGTATATTTTTTCGTAAACGTCCAGAAAATGAGTTGTTATTTTTATCACTTTTTAGACAGGAAAATTAGGGATCTGAACCGAAAATTAATTATGGTTCAGGTTATGTTCAAGTTCAGCAAATAAATGTCGTTTCAGGTTCAGTTTCGGTTCAAGGAAATAAGAATTATAACGGTTCATCGGTTTTGGATTCGAATTTCGGTTCAAAGCGGTAAATAAATACTAGCACAAAACGATAGTGATATTTATTAAATTTAAACCATATTAAATATTAAAAAATAAAATAAATAAATAAATATTTCATCACGGCATATTACCCATTGCTGGGTGTGCCAATCTGCTTCGTACACAGAGAACGGTAATGATGGAATATTTGTACCGTGTGGGCGCTTACCAGGCGTCACCTCACGGGCACTCATTGCTGGCGTGGAGAGTGCGCCACAGGGGTCAATTTTGTGCCATTAATATGCGATATAATTTTTGGCGTCGAATCTGAATTTAAAAGGATATATATTCGGTTCAGGTTTGTTGACCTTGACAAATAAAAGTTCGGTTCAGGTTCAGTTTCAGGTCCCTGAGGAAAATTCTTTTTTCTTCAAGCGTATTATAATATTTATATTATGCTACTGTACACACACTATAGAAGATATTCATTTTCTTACTAGTTCAACAATGTTTTTCATTATTGTACTAGTAAAAAAATGTTTGCTTCTTAGTTCACCGCTGGCGGCAGCAGTCCTCACAGCAACACAGACCATATGGAAAATTGTTACTTGACAGCTGTATCGTTTGTGTTTTGTAATCTACACAGCCAACTTTGGCTGAAATTGCAAACTCTACAATTAAACGAATTATAAAAATATTTAAAAAATCCCCAGTTTTCTTTGAAACACTTGAAGAAAAAATAGTATATGTTATTCGGAGTAGAACGTTTTTTTTGTGTTTTACCCAGCTTGCCACAATAGCTGGGTTCAACACAAAAGGACCGCTTTCTACTCTTAATAACATAACATATTATTTTACTGAGCTACCTCATTTTTTTTTCGGGACTGCGAAAAAAATTTGTATCGACCATGCTTGCTCACCCAGTAAGGTACCACTTTCAGGTCTTGTTACGTAAATTACTATAAATGAGAATGCAATACTGTACCAGACTAGTCCTGAAAGATTTTCACATTTTTTGTTTCCAATTGAGGGTTTTTTTTTAAACGAACATGTCCAAAAATTATTTTTTTCTGGAAGCATCAAAACCGTTGTTTATTGTTCGTTTATGATTGTGATTTTAGATTTTTGAAGTATAAAAATAAGTGGATGAATTTGAAATTTTATTTTTTATATTTTGTCTTCATAATGAAGTCATTACGAAACCCAATCGCAAGAGCCTTCTTTTCGATACGCATTTTTTTTGATTTAGAAGGTTGGTACTAGATGACATTTACTTATGTTCGTAAATTAGAATTGACATGAACTTTCAAATAATTGAATAAATGTCAATCCAATGTTACCAATTATAAAATTACGCATACAAATATCCCAGTTTTTTAAAAATATATTAGTATATAAAAGTCGTAAAATATAAAATATAGTATAAAGGACTAATTATATAAGACATGTTTTTCCGCTTTTGTCACTTAGAAAACGAGCCCTTGCGAAAAAAAACATGTCTTATAAAACTCGTTCTTTAATATACTATTATGAAACCATAATTTTATTTAAAAAAAAAAACATCTGGACTAATTCGGTTTTTGTAAGAATTTTGTATTATTATTTTGTTAAAAAAATCTCAAACCTCTTATAAAAATATTTTCAATTACCGAGATGCATTAATTTGGTTGTACAAATATAAATGTTCACCTATATAGGCTGAAATAGGGACAATATAACTATTCTCTTTATTAATTTTTGACCTACTGGTTACATTGCAAAATTACAAAACGTAAGTGTCACTTTTTCATGTGAAAAGGTTCTGGAATTATACTTCCGGTTTTGCCGAAAGAGGTACCATCGATGCTATTTTTTTAAATAGAATCATAAATATATTTTTATATACTGTGAAAGTAATTTAAATTTGCCTTATAGTGACATCAAATACCTAATTTCATTAACATTTAATACGTTGTCAGTTTGCCATGACATTTGTACTTCATTTGTTTACGGAAATATTTTGACGTTTACCTGACGTATCGTTGTTTTTGATTATTTTGAACTGTCAAATAAATGGAGAATAAATTATTTGTATTTAAGTTTAATTTTATTTTATTCTTTATTAAATCTAATATTAACCTAACGTAACTGAATATTTCACTTGTTCACTCGTATTTTGCAAGATACCTGTATACACATTGGCAGTATTTTAAAAACATTACATCAAGTAGTTATATAAACTGTCAAACTAGTCATTGTATATTTGACAAATGAAAAATAAATTGAGTAATATTTTGCAAATTAACGTCTAAATATCAGGATAAAAGTGACCTGATTAAATCTGCATAGAAATATTTATTCATCACCTGTATTAGACCAACAATATATCTGATTGCACTTACGCAACAAAAACCGATATACAATATCAATCACACTATCTCCAATCATTAAAAATATTATTAGAGTTGTGTAATTCTATATTATGTCCCTTTATTCTATAACAATGACTAATACTCCAGTGAAAAAATAAATATTTTCTTTGCACTTTTGTATTCGTTAGGTAGCGATTGTTTGTTGAAAAAATACGCTCACTTCGATCTGAAATTCGCTGGCGGCGAAAGGAATTCGCAAGACGAATCACTCGGCAATTCTTCTTCTTGTTACGCAGTGTACAAACATTGCTATTCATTCTTTAGTGTCTTGTTTATCACGTTAACTTTTGTCAACATACAGTTATGTCCATTGTTTTTTTCTGAGTTGCCATGGAAAAAATAAAGCAAATAGTGAAAAAGTTGTACCGTTTCGCGAACATTTGTTTAGTTGGCGCCGCCAATTTTTTCTTTGTTTCATCAGATGTAATTATGAACAATAACTTCATTAATGCGTTTCGCACGCCCAGAGAAAAAATACCCGACGGAAATATTTCCAATTAGCAAACTAACTTAAATGATTGCTCACAAATCATGATTGTTGGATAAATTACGGTAATATACTTGTTTCGGAAGACAAGTTCATTATTTTTGAAAATATAGTTAACTTATATGTACTTTCGACGTCAACATGCAAAAAATCCAATTTATCTTAAGAGCAATTAAATATACATCAAGGATATTAAATTCGTCGACGCAATTTCTGGATATTTTGCACGACGAACCTAAAATTACACTATTTTATATTAATGAAGACTGAATTCAATACTATCACTTTACCTTGGAAAACTTAAAAGAGAGAAGCAATAAATCGGCGTTGCATATTTAGTTTAGTACACTGCTCAAAAAAATAGGGGAACACTTTTTTCAAAATACATAACTTTCTAAATAAGAGCTTTAGGCAAATCAAATTTGGAATGCTCCAGCGGCATAAATTTTAGTCATAAAAATACTAAAAACAATTTTTCAACTCTCAGTTATTTCTAACTTACGTTTAAAAATGTATAATTACAAAACAAAGTGAAAACGACTGCCATAATATCGATGAGAGTCGGGTTTTTGAATCATGATTTAAAAATTATATCAAGAAAACAACTTCAATAATTTAAACACTACCTAGCATCAAATGTCATATGCCGACCAATGCAAACTAATAGCGTTTTTGATTCAATTCATTGCACTACACGCGTGTGTTTCGTTGTCTCAATGCAAACTTGTGCACTTTCAATCGAACATACTGAGTGCATATTAGTGCATGTACTTCATCATAGCTTTTTGACCGTTTGTGCATACATTATTTTGGGTAGTTAGAAGAATAAAAATATAGCTGTCTGCACTAGTCAGAATATTCTCAAAAATGATAATATATTAGCCCCTAGAAATATAAACAGTACCTATGTATTTTCTGTTAGAACAGTATTTTGTAGGTTATGTTTACATAAATGTTTTTAGAAGAAACGGTAGCAATTTATCTGGATTTACACTAAAGTATTTTATTAACAAACCAGGACAAAATGACAAGCAAAAAGCATGTTTTGTATATACTATACAGTAGTGTATTTCAAGGAACCTGTAAATAATACATTTATCAATATTGTTGTATTACCATATTACCAATAATGTTCATATTTTTACTTTACAAAAATTGGAATTTGTATTGCCGCAGAAATCTGTTTCTTTCCATCAATATTTTGTTTTTATAATTTGGAATTTTTTTAAACAATTTTATACCAACTTAATTTTTTTTGTCAGTTCCGCAAACAACAGATCAATAAAATATTTTAGCGTTCTGAAGATTATTGTGTTGTTATTAAAAGAGAACACGTCTGTGAAAAAATCGTGAAATTCTATAGTAATTCTTTATGTATTAAGAGCATAATTAAAAGATTGTAGCAGGGCGGAATGTTTAATTTTCCTGAGTGCTATAATCTTGATTATACCAGTGGTACATACAACATTTTATTTTGGTTCTCGTAATTCAAGGATTCAATAGGTATATTTGTTATCGTTGTGCTGGCATTGTGAATTTTAAGTATGCTGTGGTGGTTTCTGTTCATGTTGCTATGTGGTTTATTATAAACAATTTTAATTTAGTGTCAAATATCGATTGAATTTGAGGCTGCATAGGGCAAGTCAGTTCCACAGAAGTCAAAAGACATATATGCGATAAAGGATACGAAATTTTTGCGAGTGGCGGTTTCAAAAAAATGTTATTAATCGAATTTATTGTGTTACTGACATCCATAAATCACGATTTTGATACGTTTGAATAGCTGATGTCTGAAAATTTTTAAGGACCTTGGGCAATAAAATTGCGCCAACTTTTGAGGATGAATAAACAAGTTAATGATTCCAAAATAAAATAAAGAGCATTTTTGTGTTCTAAAAATATAATAATTAGAATCGTGGGTTAACTCGCCAAGAATAACTTGATGTACTGAAGGTGTCAGCTACCGTTGGCTACCGTACAACTTTGGTATAATTTCGTTTTCCGTGAATCTTTAAAGTATGAACTTCTTACAGGACATCCAAAAACAGTTGATACTGACGAAAACTTTGCGATTATACGCGGCATGATAGAGGAAGGCTGTCATGTTACTATTTGTTCGATTCACGTAACCCTGGGACCCTTTATTTAAATAAAACACAAAAAGAAAACAATGATTCATTGTTCGTAGTGACAAGTTATAAGCGATTTCTTCCTAGGAATTGATCTAAGTATTACTTAAATAGAAACTCCGGTGTCAGATCTAAGCAAATGACTGTGTTTGTTGATTAAATGGTAAACGCCATGCTCTTTTGTTGAGGAACTATTATACGGAAGATTTCACGAGGAAAATATCGCGCGATGGGACATTAATAAGCGACAAAACGGTGCAAAGTTCATCCGCGTTTTTAATTGTGCTACTTACTGCGAAATAATTATTACTGCATTGCAGATAATTAACATGCTCGCGTTTACTGCGGTGGATGAACAGGATTCCAAACTAGAAACTTGAGAATAACTATTTGTAAAATATTCACAGTAATGGTGTAAGTTTTTTTTTGACATACAAGTTTTAAATACTTACAGAGAAAGAATGAGTAATGTTGCCATTAAAAACGGAGAAATGTAATACTGGATTTACTATAGAAAAATAAGATATATTTCCTTAGGCTATAAGGCAGTAATAGTACAGTAGGACCGCGTTAATCCGGCACTTGATGGTTCGGCATACTTGGTACTCCGGCACAAGCCTATTGAAGAAGATTTGATTGATGTCACCATACAGGGGATACACTTAGTTGAGAGTGATGAAGAAAATGGTACAACAACCCACATCAATTGGGGTGAAGCTACCGATGCTTTAAAAACTTTTGTAAAATTTGCAGAAAGTAGCAAGTACGAGAACATTGCAGTAATGAACCTTCACATATTCCAAAATGATTTTATTAAAAAGCGGGGTCATTTGAATAATCATATTGACATTCTTACAATGTTTAACAGAGCTTTACTCAACATACAATCTGCTCCATCGTCGTCAGATGCTGGCACTTCATGTTCAACTGCATCAACATCACATCATGTGTTACTCGTATTACATTTCGGACTAGAGACACTGATTCAGACTAAACCTTGTGCCTACTGAATAATAACTTTAAAATTATGTAATTTTAAATATAGTTTTTACATTCTTTTTTTCATTTTCCGATTTCCCAGGGGTGCCGGATTATTAAGGTCCATTGTATATTACAGACGAAGTGGGATAACAATCACCCTCTTTTTAAATCAATGCATATCAAAATAAATCATTGAGTTATAACCTTTAATTTTATTAATATTTTTCGACAGCTCTATTAAAATTTGTGTAACCTACTTTATAATACGGATCTATGACAATGTTACTAGGCAACCCTACGTAAATATTTCCCATCCGTGGGATGGAACCGTGACCTGTCATTTCCAACCTATGAGATTGTCACTGCAGATAGGGATGACATAGATAATTTATTTGTATTAAAAATATGAATAATTATTAAAAAAAACTCTATGCTGGAATATAAAATAAACAAAATAACTGAAGTGACAGGTCACAGCAAACTAAAAGGAAGATAAGTCTCGCGGCCGCGTGCCTGAGTGTCTGGTCGGGAATCTGGAGAACCGGGTTCGATCCCGACCGACACCAAATATTTCAAATTTTAAATGGTAAACGCCCGCACGGTACAAATATATCATCATCATTACCGAAATCTGTGTACAAAGCAGATTGGCACACGCAGCAATGGGTAATATGCCGTGATGATATATTTATTTATATCTTTTAAGAGCTTGAAAAATAAAATTTGGTCTATTTTGCATCCCTGCAGACATTATAAATTTATAACACGTATTCATTATCACCTTGTATTCTTGTATAGTTCACTAAATATTATTATAATCTATAAGGCCAGGTATTTTTATCTCATGTTAAACTGTGTGTTAACTTTACTGTCAGTTGAAACGAAAAATGTCGCATCTGTAATTTTACAACGTATGCCATAATATATAAATCTATCACAAAAAATTACCTTCTTCAAATCCATATTTTGGTCCTTCGAGCCGGATAGCATTTTAATTTTACAATAATAATCTCTTCTAAACATATTGTTGATTTATATTAAAATTGCTATCTATTTCACTCTATTATAAATCTATTACTGTAAATCAGCTCAAGTTGCTAGACATTCAGTTATGTATCCTATCTGAATCACCCTACATAATAGTTGTATTTTTGTCCACCAGAGGCGACTATTACATTAAACGGATACGTTTGACGGGGCAAAAATCCCTCTGTAGATTTGTCCGATTATACTGTTCTGGTTTGTGTGGTAACAGACATATCATGCATAATATAATATTATACAAGATCCAGTTAACCTTGTGTTTATTTTCAATAACCGTTAAATCTTCAATCAACGTCTGGACTGCCGCCGTTAGTTCTTTATTTTGCCGTCGGTGTGGCAGCACTGATGACCCGCGACGTGGAGGATAGTGTTAGAAATGGAACTTTTTTCTAATGTTATGGACTATTTTATACTTAATAGCTATTAGTTCTTGATCGTGCTTGATATATTAACGCTGTAGGTTATGTATTGGCTTTGACAATGCTAATGCATTGCGTTCGTGCAATGAGTGTTATTTATTTAATTCCTAACAGCATGGTAGTAACCTTCTATTAATAATAATAGATAAGTTGCACTCAATTAAAAATTAGCATAATTCATATTATGTAGGTACTCATTGCAATAGCACAAAGTAGGTTACGTTAAGTAGATTAAAATATGAATACCTCTGAATTCAAAAATCATTTTGTAATATATTTACATATAATACATCACTGCTTAAAAGTATTCACTCTCATTTTCGTATTTCTTTTATTGTTTAAATGTAGCACTGAAAAAATGAGTTTAACTTGTTCAGGAGTATTATCTTGAATGATGGTAATTCTTATATAACACAAAAAATTGTTCTTTCATACATTTATAACCTGCTTTTATACCAAATGCTTTCTATTTCGTTTAGATCATTTATTTTTCACTTTTCATCAAAATAACTGCAAACAATGCCAGAACTACCAGTGCTTGAAACACAGTTATTGTAGCATGTTAATAAAAGGCTCATTTAATTCGATGCCATTAAATTATCTTTTATTATTTATTTATAAGTATAATCCTTCTTATATTATTACACCACGGCCCACATCACTTGCGCGTTTTATCATCACCACGTGTATACAAACTCAACGGGACTATCAAACTACAAAATTTGTGAGTAAAATTAAGCCGACGCCGCTTAGTGGCCAAATGGGGAACTATTAATATTCGTATTGCTGGCCGGCGCAATGAGTAATTTTCAGACCTTGTACAGTGCGAGAAAGGGAAATAAATAAGGTTAATACATTTTTAAATGTAAATTGATTTGAAGTACAGTATTTTTTAAAAGGAAGTATGACAACCATAAACAACAGTTTGATTACTCTTTAAACATGTTCATAATTTTGTCACGAGGCGGCTACGAGTCCATTTTCTTCGTCAATATTTACAGTATAAATAAAATAAAATGCATAAATAATATGGCATCATATGTAAGCACAAAGCACAATACGAATTTAAGCCACCATGTTTGATGCACTGTAGCACCGCCAATGGTAGTTTTATTCGCGAATAGCCCTACTACTCACTTTTGTATCAATCTTGCTGCTTTCTGTGGCTACAGTAATCATTATCTTTAGTTGATCAGCAAAATTAGCGTTGTGTCAATAAAAATATATGTATCTTTATGTTCGAGTTGCAGCTATAAAGTTACTTTTGAGACAAATAAAAAGTAAAAAATTCTTAATTGGGCAAAAGAACATCGTATAAGGTTGTAAAATATCTGTTGGACCGATAAATCAAGTTCGCTATATTTGGCTCTCGTGGTCGAATAATACTTTTATCTACTAACTATAGATTTTCAGCTGTAATTACGTTCATTGGTGGTTCTGTAGTTAATGCGTTATATTTGTTTTAGTGGAAATGAGTTGGTGTTCTTGATAAAATATAAATCATTTTTGGAAAGACTATTAATTTATAGCAAAAACACTCTTCCTAGTGGTGAAGGATGGTAAGATAATTATAGAAAATGGATTTTCCTTCTTCCAAGATAATAATCCTAAATATTAATTAAGATTATGCAATAATTTCTTTGAGAAACAGATTCAACAGATAAAATAAAATACGAAATTCATATGCGTAAATTCTTTTGAATAGTACCGCTTTTCTTGAAACATTCATATGAGGGCAGATGTTTATAACAAATGACATTTATTTTTTGTGTAAGTTACTGTAAGTACGTGTAAAGTTACTAAGCTAAATTCAGCTCTCGTCTTTACATTAATAACAAAAAGATGTAAGCTATTTCCATGGTAACTAGAAACGATCACTATACTAAAGAAGACTACTAATTTCGGCCCACTCTGTTTTACTGTGTCTAGAGAGGTTTCGGTACGAGAAAATGCGGCAAATGTTACTCAGGTAATGTCTTGACAAAACAGGAAAATAGTCCAAAAGTTATAGAAAAAATATAAGATAAATTAATGCTATCATCATTTTTAAGTTTAGTCACTAATTTTCATCTAGTAGTATGAGTACCTACTGTCTTTGAAAAGCCGTGAACCTAAAGTGTTTTTCATTTATAAATTTAGTTTAGCACGTAGTGCAGCTAATATCGTCATGCCCAGCACCGGCACTAGTTGTTATTATAATACAAGCGTAATACATTTTAAACGAAACATTTTACAAAAGTCCAGTACAAGTTTGTTAGCTGTCATTGTCAAATAGTGAGGTTATGTACAACCACAACTGTTTATTTGTATATATTTAAAGACGTACGTTTCCAATAATTCTTCTATTATTATACTTGCCGTCAAATAAGTAAGGACTGGATATTTCTACACTGTTGCCAATTCACTGGACATGTTAAAAATGCTAAGTTATGAAGACGCGACAACACCGCTGGGCAAAGGAGAGGGTGCGGAGAAGGGAAACAGTTGAGCATCAGTCCATATACATTTGACGGCGACTATAAGAAACTTATTTTTTTACATGCATTCTATTCACATACACACAAAACTCAAAATGTACGAAAAAAATCTCTCTTGGAATGTGGATTTCAAATATTATTTACAATAAATTAAAATTTAATTTTATAGTTACAAATCATTTTAATGATTCAGAAAACATGAAATTTATTGCTTGTAAATCTCTGTTAATACCAGTGCATCGTCAATCGCCTGCATCTCTCATCTAAAGAGTCTCTACATCTCTCATCTTACATAGACTCGTCTAAAAATATCTCGTACGAGGAAACTGCACTATCACTCAACTTGACTTCAGTCTAGTTATTATTCACCGAGCTGCTAAACAGACACGAGGTCGCGATTCATTACGCGTTAATTAATTTATTGGTCTGCCGCAATGGTCGGACAGTTACCCAGGGCTAGAGATCAGAGAGCCTGCTTTAATGATGCTTCGTTATGGACAGGACAACGCTTAGCTGTCTTGCGTTGCGAGTAGAACTTGACTGATGGACGAACTTTGACAGAGAACATGATTGTTTTCAAAGTTTTGGTTAAGTTCTTGGAAGGGTTAATCAGTTTGTTTTGATTAAATGAAGGAGTTTGTTATTTTTGGCACAGTGGGAGATTTCTTAGCTACTGTTTTGAATGGTTAATGAAACTAATTTAAAGTGCCATTAAAGAAATATATGTTTTCTCTCCACATCGTTAATAAAAATTAAAAATTAAATTGACGATCCTCGACAATGTATTCCGTATGCCTTTCAAACATAATATACCATTTTCATATTATTTCCTTAAGTGCTAATGACAACTCCGAAGACAACTCAAAAACTTTTGCAGAATTTAAACTGAATTTAATATTTCCAAAGTACACGAACCTGAAATTATTTAGTAGTTATAGATTCATCGTTTTCTCAGCGTTTTAACTTGTGTTTGTGAAATATATTTTATCTAGATAACTTCAAATTTGATTATTATTCAATACAAATTTTTGTTTTAGTTTTATTTTTTAAGTAATTAATATTTATTTGATTATTATATTTTTCAATTTTCAAATAGGACAGAAGTTAATATAAAATATAAAATTGCGCAGTCGGCGCCGGTTGTTTAAAATGCGCAGTCGGCGCCGGTTCCTATATCCGCTGCCGGCGCCAACTAAATAAAATTGTCTCCCACATGTTAAAATTATTTAAATGCCAATAATTGCTCTCTTTATTCACGTACATGCACCGCAATTATTTTTATTTCCACTAAATTGTAAGGGGATGAATTTGGAC
The DNA here is from genome assembly GCA_951394225.1 of Harpalus rufipes. Lineage (NCBI taxonomy): Eukaryota > Metazoa > Arthropoda > Insecta > Coleoptera > Carabidae > Harpalus > Harpalus rufipes. Next base: position 20,928,616 of record OX596279.1, on the reverse strand, counting down.
TAGGCTAAATTCTCTAATAAAATAACTTAATAACCTAACGCACAAAACACTGGTTCCCATATTTGCAACCGTGATGAACCGTCACCAGCTACCATTTAGTTTCTTCAGCGCAGCCGGCACTTCCTAAAATAAAAAGTAGTAATAGTAGTAGTAGTAGTAGCAGCTTCACACATAAGATCGCAGTACTTGAAGTTTGACTTTTTAATAGCAATGCGTAAAAAGCAAAATGCAATGCTTTTCTTATGCAGTGTATTTAACGCACTATGGCCATAAAAGCTCTTATACTTTTTGGTATGGATAAGAAAAAAAAATATATTGCTGTAACCGTGTTTTAACATTTGACAGTTGATGTTTAGCAGCAAATGAATACGTAGGTACTTTTCTCTCTTTTGGGAGTAGAATGTCAAATACTAGCACGTATATTGAAATTAGAAAGAGGTTCATTCTTAAACGATTTTTGGTGGTATTTTGTTATTTGAGATTGGCATAACTGCAATAAATACACTAAATACCTAGGCAACGGACAGAATAAAAAACACAAATCACTGTTACCAACCTAATAATTCTATCTAAAAATTCCCTTATTGGAAATTGTCAAATACTATTATAAATAAATAATATAAAAGAAAGCCTCTACAGAGAAAAAAGTATAAAACGCTTCACAGAAGGCAATTCAAGCTCTCGTTCGTTCGCCCACGTTCCGCTGCGCGCTCGTGAGCGAATTAGTAACTCGTGTTAGAATACGATGCCTTCTGTAACTTATGTTTTAATCTACTATTCTTAAATCGATCGTGAAAAAGTATAGTGCGCATCACAGGCGTGAAGCTTTATTACACTAATGCGGTCGCCACTCGCCTACTGCTTGCGTCGCAAACGGTTCCCGGAAAATTGACCGCAAAGAAAATTGATTGCGAGAAAAATTGATCGCCAAAATATTGATCGTCAGAAAATTGATCGCGAGGAAAATTGATGGCCTGGAATATTAATCGCAAGGAAAATTGATTGCCGGTAAATATATCGCGGGGATAATTGATCACCAGAAAATTGGTCGCTGGGAAAATTTATCGCCAAAATAATATTGCAGAAGTTTATCGTCACGAATATTAATGAAAACAAAATTTATTAATACGAGCCCCGTTTCACATCAGTTGGCCCAGCCGTTTTAATTTCATGTTATTTACTTAATTTATGATATAAACTAACATTACTAACATTTCGTCGTTCTAATGACACTGCAAGATATGTAAAATATTTTGTTTTAATGTAAAATGAAATAATTCTCAGATTTACCAACAATTCAAGAAAAACTGAATTTAATTGAATACAAAGTATGTTCTGCTTTAATATAAAATTTTGAAAATAATCGTTCTTTAAACATAAGTTTGAAATTAAATGTTGAAATGTGGCCTTTTCAAAACAACGTTTTCAAAACAACGTTTTCAAAACAATGCTTTGTGGTACCTGCCATTGTTTTTACTACTACATATTATTCTTTTAGAGATTTTATTTGATAAAACTTAACACCCTTACAACTTAAATTCGTTAATTTTTTCAGTTTTTTTTTTTGAATTGTTGGCAAAACTAATTATTATTTCATTTTGTATTAAAACAATATATTTTAGAAAATATATCTTGCGATATGTCATTAGAACGACAAAGTGTCCATACTGTTAATAAAAATTGGCGATAATTATGTTAGTTATTATTTGTATCATAAATTAACTAAATAAAATGTAATTAAAGCGGGTGAGCCAACTGATGTGGGACGGGGCTAGTACACTTCTGTAATTAATAAACTTTAGGCCGTGCTAGCGTCCCGACACGGGGAGCGCAATCTTGCCCCGACTTCAGTTATGACGTCTCATAACTGACGACAAATGGTATAGTTCTCTAAATATAACAATATCCTAATCTAACACACAAAATTTAACATCATTAACCTAAACACACAAACTCGGCCTAAAATTACCAGGCGTGACTTTTGTGCATTATTTGGAATTCAATTGATTTGTTATAAACAATATTTTTTGCTCTTTGTCTCGCGATCAATACTTTGGCGATCAATTTTCTTAGCCATCAATTTTCTGGCGATCAATTTTCCGACGATCAATTTACCGGCGATATATTTTCCAGGCGATCAATTTACTGGCGATGAATTTTCCCGGCGATCACTTTCCTGTAAGAAACTGCGCGCGTCATGCATTTTTCACATTTACTATTGTACGTTCTAATATTCTTTGTAGTAACGAGTAATGTTTCACTCTCTTTACAGTAAATGTTCCGTTTCTTTTTGTTTTAAATAAAATAAATATATCATCACGGCGTCACGCTGTTTTAAGACAATATTTTACCACAGAGTGTAGAGAATTGATTTTCTATAAATCTTTCTCGAATGCAACATTGTAGGAAATGTATTCATGGCTACATATAATGCAGTTGTATTAGTTTATTTATGATGGTGTGAGAGGAAACAGTTTAGGAAGCACTGTCAGATAGCTGTGAACGTCTTTAATATGCGAATAAATTTGTAAGCACATTTAATGGATATGGACAAAGTTATATGTTAATTACTGGTGTAATTAATCTCCCTCGCATGAGATAATTAATCAAAAGTAACAGCGCCATCTTTCGATTTTTTCCTGGGGGAGAAATGTGTTTGTTTTCCAGCTCGTATTAAATATTGACGAGAATTGATTAATTAGCGACGTGTTGGATAATTCGATTCTTTTGTGACGGCTGACAATTCGCAATAGCAGGTTGGTTGGCTTTACTGAAGCCGCCTGATGCCTATATTGCGAACTAATTTTTTGCACATGTCTAACCTAGATTCTCCTAAACACATACGAAGGTTCCTATTCTTTTGAATATCAAAAGATTTCCTTCTTGTCAGTTCAAACATGAAATTTTGATTGAATGTTATACTTTGCAAGAGAAAGCAAATATTATTTCTGATTTGCCTAATCCGGAAGTGGGGCTCGTCGTTCCCTCCTTATTTTAACCTTAAATCTACCTACAATAATTATCAATTTGGCTACAGAAATAATAATTGCAAAATTAAATACTGACAGTCTCATCACAATCGAACTTAGAAAAAAAAATACAAAGAAAGTTTGAACTACACAAATTCACATGCCCCTTTTGACGTAATGCATTTATTATTGGTTGTTAAAGAAAACAGCTACCAGTTTGTGGATGACTATGACGAGCCCAAGCTCATAATAGTTCGACCGGTTTACATTTTCAACAAATTATAAAACCTACACTAATTGTTAGAATTTCTACAAAATTATTTCAGCTATTGTAAATAAGAGACTTAAAACTTAAAAAAAAAACTGTGGGCCAAATGACGAGTGATGATAGTTAGACCGGCATTTTAAAGATCATCTTCTACTCCAAACTTAGCTTCTACCGAGACCCTTTACTTTTGGCACAATGAAAAAGAACTTCGTAAAAATCCAAGACATATAGGACAATACTCACAGAAAAATTTATGGGTCTTGTGGGTCTTATGAGTCTTATGGGTGGAGAATCGATTCTGACCAGTTTTCACTGAAATACGGGTGAGCGGGTGATCTTTTGGATCCACCGATATTCCGAGAACTAAAATTGAGTTTGCTGTCAGTGTACAAGTACTTTGTCTGTGATTCATCTAAGAATACGTATTCCAATCTCGAATACGTGTTACTTTTATCACCTCTTCTTTACTTAACCTGAAAGTATAAAACTGTATCTTTTTTTATAGGGGCGAGGAAGCATACGTGTTTAATTTAATGTAGCAATTGATCAATTTTAATGATTTAAAATGAAAGAAATATAGTGGCTTATAAGATGCCAATTTATAACTGGAGTTAGAAGTGGTTGATCATACGATTTCGATTAGATGTAATCCGTGATATAAATTATACAATGAACTTGAGATAATCTTGACCAGCGCAAATTTGTTTAATGCAGAGTTCAATGTCCAGCAATAGCAATGTAGTCTTACCTAAATCGGATGAACAACATAATGGTTAATAAAAAAGTAATGTCAATTTGAATTATTGTTTAGTTTATATAGACAACTAGCGATTTAAATTTGATAATATCCCGTTAGAACTCATATTTAATAAGAAGTTATTCCTTTCCTTGCCGGTCACAATGCAAAATATGCAGACAAAACCAAAAGGAAAAAGAAAAGTCGATGATCTGAACCCCTCGCGGTTTCCATTTCAAAGCGCTGAAACAAAAGCTAGCTAATAAACAATGGGTATCTTCATTAATAAAAGGTTAAACACAACATGACATGCTCGGCGTCTGCATGAAGCAAGCCGTAGCCGTGCGCACGACGTCGTAGTCGCAGATGATGCGGCATTTTGCCTACGGTCCTTGCACCGCGGAAATATCAAGTCATTGGTTTGACAGTCGCCCGATTACATTGTCAAGCAAAGAGAAGGCCGCCATGCCTCTGGCCAACTTACTTGCACCATGCACGGGAATCTGAATCTGCGCAGATGCAGATGCATCTCAGATGCACTCACAATTGGAAATAATTGATATTAAATAAAAAGTGATTGATATTGCATCAGTCAAGATCATTTATTTTTCTTCCCAGTAAGTTTTATTTTTATGATTTTAAGGTCACACAACTGTGCAGTTCTTTGCAGTTGACTAATGGCACAGTTTTTCAACTGGTCACCGATGCAAGAGTTAATCATGCTCATCTTCACTATTTTTAGAGTATTGCTATTTGCCTCATAGAAAAATATTGATTGATATACACTGATAATTGTTTTGTAATGTCTCCAAGTACTATGATTCAAGTTATAAATAATTTAGATATAGAATTCGGAGGTTCTTGTTTTTTTTTTGATGTTTTGTTTACCTCCCGCTACTCTTGATAAGGAAGGTATAAGGATCGTGCTAAAAATCGCATATCGAGATTTTAGTTAATAACCATGTATTAAGGTCCCTGGATGTCTGTGGATGTGTGAGTGTGAAGCTTTTTGGCTCTCAAACTTAAATATTACCATTCGGAAAATTTTGAAACCTTGTATTTCCGCCCTATTCTAATATAGATAGAAGCCATATGAATTTGGTGTGAAACGGATGTTCGAAAATGACACTTTAACTGAAGCTTAAAATAGTGTTTAAAAACGTTATTTTTTTCGCAATTTATATTGTTATAAAAATTAAAGGTTATTGATTTTTCTATAGCTTTATATTGCCATTTCTCTGTTTTTGGAATTAGAATGTCACATTCTAGTACGCATATGATTTTTCGTAATATTTTGTTATTTGCGATTGACATGTCTGCAATTAATACACTAAATATCTAGGCAACGAACAGAATAAAAAACACAAATCACTATCACCAACCTAATAATTCTATCAAAAATTTCCCTTATTGGAAATTGTCAAATATATTTATAAAGAAGTAATAATAAAAAAACCCATCACAGAAGGCAATTCAAGCACTCGTTCGCTCGCCCACTCGCCGCCGCGCGCTCGTGAGCGAATTTGTAACTCGTGCTAGAATACGTTGTCTTTTGTAACTTATGTTTTAATATACTATTCTATATATTTTACAGATATTAAATTTATAAAATAATCTATTTTATAAATCCCGGAGCCTATGTTTTAAAATTAAAAGCAATTCCGTAGTTATACAGTTCAGATTTCAAATGTACGTAAATGACAGAATAATGTCTGCCAAAAAATAATTTCAAATTAATAATTGTTCCATTTTATAAAGAAAATAGTAAACAACAATAGTTATATGGAAAGGAATTTAATATAGTTTGCAGCATTGGTAAATATGTGGGTATGTATTTAAATTAATAAAAATTAAATGGCGGGAGGTTTATATTGGCCACGGTTTTTTTTTTTCAATTTTGGTTATGTTCTTTTTGAAGATTTTGGTAATGATGATGTATTTGTACCGTAATCAGACGACAATGGTGATATCTTTTTAAGGCCTGCTTTCATAAAAAAGTAATCCATGATTAAATTTGACTTCCAAAGTATATTTAATTGTATGAACAAATTCGAATCAGTTTCCATGTTCTTATTGCTATCAAAAAATCGCATTGCATTTGTTAAATTTTTTTAATTTACTTTGAAAGTAAAATTTAATCATAAATGATTTTTATGAAATCGTACCTAAATATAGAGTAGAACTAAAAATATTGTCAATTTTTAAATTATTAGTTATTTTTTTATTTGGGTCTCGTGGTCGCGTGCCTGAGTGTCTGGTCGCGAATCTGGGGAACCCGATTTGCTCCCGACCGACGCCAAATATTTCGAATTTTAAATGGCACAAAATTGACACCTGTGGTGCATTCTCCACTCCAGCAATGAGGGCCCGGTGATGCCTGGTAAACGCCCGCTCGGTACAAATATGTCATCAGCATTACCGAAATCTGTGTACAAAGCAGATTGGCACACCCAGCAATGAGTAAAGGCAGGTTTATGCAACTTTTCATAAGGAATAAGGAATAAAATGTAAAATATAAATGTGTACTCATATATCGCGCCGTTTACGCGGTATTTTCGTCTTTGTATATCGAGTCCTGGTATCTATTTTAAATCATACACATGAAATACAGTGTAGTTTTTATTTTACTATAGTTACTTACATATTTTCACAGATTACAATTCGAAACTCGTTATCAACATTTTTCGTAAAAATTCAAATGTTATTGATAAAATAGGTTTGTTCGCGGTAAAAAATTCTAACTGATCCCAACCTTATTCCGTGCTATCATATGCTGCATAGTCGTATTAGTCCCTGATTTATATTAGTTGTTTCAATCTTCGGGCTGCTCTGATTAGTACGTGACTAATGAAGTATCAATCTACCGTGTTCCACGAACACGAAATTTTCAATCGGAGTCGTACCGCGAACAACTAAAATGAAACTGCATATACGTGTGAAGCTCAAACTTGTTCGGGATCGATACCACGAACAAACCTATTAAACAGGCAGATCAAAAAAATCTCAAATGTATTAATTGTTAATAATATTTATTTGTAATCAACTGCAATTGTTCAAATCGTAGAAATAGGCCGTCATGTGTTGATCAAGGAAATTTTAATCAACGAAGATTTTTTTATGAAAAGTTCGCTATTTGTCACAAAATCTTTCTTCGTTAATTAATATTTTCTTGATCAAAAGGTTTATTTCTACGATTTGAAATACTATATTGTTAGTAATAACGTTTCACAACATTTGTAATGGTATTATTAATATTTTTTTTTTTTTGTTTTTGGTAACGCAGTTTTTTTGAATTTATTTATTAAATTTAATTTAAAATGACGAACCACTTAGATAGATCTTTTTATAAGTACATAATATTCTATCATGTTTTTTGCATTTTAAATGTAATTTCTCATCTGGTTATTGCAAAATAAAATCATCCACAGAATTAAAAGTTTATCATATATTACTGTTAAAATGTTACAATATGTTTAACCCGTCTTGACATTAAATTCTCCTCCACTGGTTGATCACTTGTTGACATCTAGCAAGTGCAGTTTGACCCATATGTAGCCTGAGATGCGACAATTCGTCACTTGACAGCTTACATCGATACCTACGAACAATTCGTGCGTGCAGGAAATTTTATCTTGAGAGAGAATCATGTACTGGAAGCTCATGGTAAATTCATGCTACAGGGACGCACTCAGCGAGATTCCATATCTGAGTGTAGTTTGAAAGAAAAAGTTAAAGAATGATAAGAAACCATTTATGATAAGTGTATACTAAGTGTATGATGAGAACTAAAGGAGAGGGTTAATATATTTTAATTTTTATTGTTTTAAATGAGACAGACTGTCAGGTCTTATCTACGAATTGTTGAGGGTTGAAACCCTTTCTAGTACACTATAGATGGTGATAAGAGTACAAGAAATAAATATGTCTTTAGTGATCTAGTTATTATGGTCTAACGTCTAAGTGTTCGTACTGCAACTTTATCAGCTAATAGGAGGAATTAAAAATGCAGGCATGTTAAAAGCATTCGACAAATTTTAAGTTAGAATAAAAAGAAAATACTTGAACATTTTTTTTTTTTTTGTAGTAAAAATAACTAAAGTAATATAAGTTCAAATTATATATATATATATGTATATATATATATATATATATATATATATATATATATATATATATATATTATTATTATTAATAATAATAATAATATACACACCATTAAGGGCGAGGTTCAGCTAAAAGCTGTTCTACAACCTAACCCAATTTACAAGGAAAATATATACATGAAAATAATATTAATAGTATGAAAACAGTATGAAAAAGTAGAAACTAGATACACTAATGATTTGAAAGATTATATATAATTTGAAAACTTAAATTTCTGTTTGAAAGTATTGACAGGTAAGACTTTCAAATCTGAAGTTAAGTTATTGTATAAATGGGGGGCTAAATACGAAAATGAACCTTGGAATTTACATTTCTTAAATGAAGGAACTTTAAACAAAGAAGAACTACGCAGGGAAAATCTTTTTCTGTTAGCTTGGACGATAAATATAAAGGTGTACCAGTTTTAATTATTTTATGAACTAAACACAGATACAAAGACTTGATACGATCTTCAATAAAAAGAAGTCTTGCTTTATGTCTATATATATATATATATATATATACAGGGTATTCATTTGAAATGGGCCACATTTGATATCTCGAGAAGTATAAGAGCTACAAACACGATTAAATGAGCATTTTTTTCAGAGAACACATGGATTTTTATTTATTTTTTTACAAAATTTTGAACTTTGACGTAATTGGTCAGTTTTAAGGAGTTACAGTTCTTGTAGAAAACATGTAAAACAAAAATTATTGCCAGATTTACTATCTATGGGGTTAGTTATACCATGTACATTCACATAAATAACAGTATATATATATATATATATATATATATATATATATATATATATATATATATATATATATATATATATATATATTAGAAAGAAAAGTTAATCAATATTACTTACTTGTTGGTTGGAAGATTAAGTAGTTTTTTGTTTATTTCGTTTCTTTGTTTAGCCTAAATCTGTTGTAAAATTCAACATCCATCCACTTATCAAAATGATTCACACGTGGACGATATGTATATATATCTATATATACAAAGTTATCATCTGAATTTGAGGAGAATGAACTCAAAATCATTTTATTTTTCGTTAATATGAACTGTCAACATTGTCATAAAATACATTTTGATTCACATAAAGTACCTCTGACATGAATTTATTTTAAAATACCTTTAGCTGATAACTTTATTTTAAAATTTGTTTATGAAACAAAATTTTTACTTTTAGATTAAATTCCACAGTTAATGTAACTTCACGCATATTATGAAACTGCCCATGTCTTTTGAAATTTATATCTTTTGATGTCACCTGCGTAAAAAAAATCGTAGTACGTCCTTGGACAATAATTCAAATTCATTCAATAAATCTATGAAGAAATCACCACAAAAAATCTTGTGTTTTACAAGTCCAGAAACTGCGTTGCTAGTGTACGTATTTAAGGGCCTTTGAAAATAATAGTTTCTAGACTAGTAATACAAATAACTATTTTCTCATTTGCTTCAACAGAGAAGCTTGTAAGATTGTAAATTCTTTCTTTTGATTATGCTTCCTTGATTTTCGATGCAAAGCAGATTCAGTTTCATGTTTCGTGCGATTTTGCATTAGATGACCAAGAAGTCGATCTGACAAATTACAACGATAATATCAATTAATTAAATTGTGGTGTGGATTTCGAATTGACATGCTGCTCAGGTCTCAATTAGCGTCGCCCAACAGTGAATTCATTAATGAATCTTATTTGAAAGTTAACGAGGTGTCGGATCAATAATTTTAATTCCTTGGCTCGAGTTACCTTTCGTACAGAAAAAAATCCTATTTGGAGGCCCAGACACGCGAAAACATATGTTAGTTTTATGATAGAGCTTCATTCGTCAGCGGAAAGAAGATTTGAGATTTTAAGATGCTGGATCGAATTTCATAGGGAACTAATTGGCAGGTGAATGAAATTAATTTACAAATTGAATTAATCTAAATACATACATTTTTTTGTTAGAAATTTTATGGTGTGATCTAATTTTTCCGTATTTATTAACTTGTTTAATATTGTCGATGGTCTACTTAATATATTTTAATCAAAATACAAATTTTATGTTATAAAGTTATCAATAAGTCTACATTTCTGTTCCGATAGAACGGATCGTCGAATAATTGGATTGTGGAATCCTGGAATTCCGACTAAAAATTTGCATACAATCAAATAACAAAACATTCAGTTAATTTACTATGTTTTTACGAATGTATTTTGTGTACATGAATTGTAACAATTTGTAAGATCTTACTACCCTGAAGAAGGTGCAAGACTGCACCGAAACGTTGGTATAGTAAGAATAAATGCTGTTTGACTGAACTTTTGAATAATTGTTAACACCTAATCCACATCACAGTCCAAAAATTACCCACAATTAATTTCTGAAATAACGATACAGCACAATTGCGCACGAGGCGAGACGAACGTCGAACATTGTCCAGACGAATGTTGTTCCAGTTCTCAAAACAGTGTCTTACTATTTTTAGTAGGTTATGCTTGTCGTAAGTTGTCGCTGCTTTCATTTCGTTTAATTTTTGTAGTGAAAGAAATTAATATTTTTTTGATGTTAATTTTTGTTACTTTCTTTTGGTGAAACCACCCTCGTGTGTCGCGACACACCGGAACGCACTGATATAGGGCAAGGGAGAGATGCATTATACGCATGATTTTTCCATAAGTGTATATTGATTTATTCCATGATCGGGAGGTGAAAGCCATTAATTTTACAAAAGAAAAAAAAATTCGAAACTTTATCGTGTCTCATTTATAACCTGTAAATCATTGAAAAAGACAACAGAAATTTGTTCATAGTTGAGTCGTTTGATAGCAAAAATTTGGTGACAATTTGTTTAAAATTGGTTTCATTAACTGTAATTTAGTTCATAACTTATTAACCGTACCCCCGAAATCCAGAGAATTGTATGATAAAGCATTAAATATCATTATATACAAGTCAAAATAATAAAAACTTCCCTAGCGGATTGATGTCCATATTTCGTCTCTAGGGGCAAAATGGTTTACGTCTCTATCAATTTTGATACCAAAGAAATGGACTTTTACTCTCGGTCATGGAAAAAAATATTTCTACTGCTCATCATTTATGCTGGGTGCATCATTCTACTTTTATTCATGCTATCAAAACTGTCGTGGATAAAACATCTAGAGTTTCACGGCTTGACTTGGTATTCAAGTTACTTGACTTGACTTGAAATCAAGTCAAGTAACTTGAATATCAAGCTCAAGTCAAGTAATAGTAGCCGAAAGTCAAGTCAAATCAAGTAGTTAACATGTTAAGTACTTGAAAAGTCAAGTAGTTATTTTTCAAGTACTTGCAAAAATCAAGTAGTTATTTTAATTACCAGAAAAATCAAGAAGTTCTTCAAGACTACATTTCATATACTTCCTTATGTTTTATATCAATAATACGAGTGTACCTTGAAATATACACTTTTATTCATAAAAATAAATCATACATTCAAATTTAAAAATAACAAAAAAAAAGTATAATATATGGACTAACAAACTATTTATATTATATATATATATATATATATATATATATATATATATATATATATATATATATATATATATATATATTATGGTGGACCTTAAAAGGGAGCAAGTCGAATTTTAATCGGGCCGCCCCCTAAAGTGATTCCAAATAAATAAAAAAAAATTATACTGGCAATGATTCCGCTTAATTTTAATATTTGACCGTGCATAAATGTACTTGATTTTTCCCCATTTAAATAACATTCGGTTTTGGCACATTTTGGAACTTTATTTTTCTCCGAGATATTAAGAGGTTTCAAAAATCCATTCATTATTGGAATATATACTAGAATGACCCGAGAATATGTGGACAAAATCTGAAGTCCCAATTATTATTCTTAATTCGAATGGAGTATAGCTTTTTGGGCTTTTGTGCGATAGTTTAACCATCTACAATTATCATAATAATAATGATTAGGACTTCAAATTTTGTCGATATATTCTCGGGTCATTCTAGTATATTTTTCAAAATTGAGTGAATTTTTTAAACCTCTGCAGAAATTTTAACTTGCAGTAGTGAATCAGCACAGCATATGGCGCGCCACGCCGTACCACACACAGCTAGATTACGATTCTACTGATTCGTGTGTTTTCGTACATAATCGGTTCGTTATCAAGTAACTTGAATTTGCTTGAAATTGCTTGATCAAGTCAAGTAGTAACGATAGAAAATCAAGTCGTCAAGTAATGAATTTTTGAAAAGCTAGATTGTCAAGTCAAGTAATTTACAAAAATATCAAGCTACTTGACTTGATGAAACCCTAAAAACATCACAGGTCTTTGCGATTGGAAGTAAATTTCAAGTTGATTTCGGTGGGATTTGAACTCGAGACATCAGAACCATAACGGGTCACATTATGCAGTGAGGCATACGACTTCGTAAAATTTCTACGAGTATAGTTCGTGAAAAAAAATGCATAATTTTATTGATAAAGATAGATCAGTACTATATTTTACGCTTAGGTATATCTGCACATCAATCTTTCTCAAGTATCATAATAGAATGTAGTCTAGCAAATGGAAAAATGTTATTAGTTCCATTGATATATTGTACAATGATATATTGGCTGTTCTAATATTATCGAAAGTTAATCATTCATATGCCCTGGAAGAAATTTTTGCCAACTATTGACACAAATACTTCTATTAGTATAAAACAAAAGAATTGTTTTCACATCCGTCAACAACTTATAAACATATTGTTCAAAATATTTTAGACACTTTAATTTTGACCTGGATATCATGTTTAACACGTCCAAAACATTTTGTTTCAACATAACGACAATATATCAATCATTTAACCATTTATCTAATTCGGGCCCGTTCACACATAGCGCGATAGATGTTTATCTTGCGTACAAATTTGGATTACAATGCGATCTTTGTGCGTATGTGTGTCAAATTTGCGAATTGTTTTGGCAGTTTTTTCTGCGATGCTTATCAACAATTAGGCAAAAGCAGTCAGCGGATTTGATTCTTTGACGTTGTTACGTAGACTTTCTAGTCTTTTTTCTTGCGGATATTAAAATCAATGTAGGCTTTGTGTAGTTTTTTGTTGTTCATTTGTTAACCAGTTATAATTTACGAGTATGTTCGCGATTCATTTGCATATATTTCTCGAGTTATAAAACTTGGAATAAAAGAGTGAAATTTAAAGTATATAACTATATATCAGGTTTATTATTTTAAGAGTTTTATAATTAAAATTTATTTCCTGTTTGTATATCAAGGTGTTTATTATAAACAGTTATAATTATTCTCCAAGACGCGTATAAAGTCTTGGATATATTAGCAATAATTTACTTTTATTGTCGTAAAATGTTTTTGCCAAAAATAAATTTATCTAACTATGGTTATTCGGGTTACAGTTGACATATTTTTCTAAAATATTCATAACTTAAAATAATAAATTAGCAAATGGAGATTCTCGACAATAAATATAAATTAAATTTCACGAAGAGGCGGATGAAAATACTTTCAAGTTGATAAAAAACAGTAGCTGTGGTATAAACAATTCAAATTTGATGTCATTAAGCGAAAACAATTTCTCTTATAAATAGTTTTTATCAGTTGAAGCACCTTGTTCCGGTTTCGTTGTATAATTTTTGTTTACTAGTACCTGCATTTCTGTTTTTTTTAAATACTTTCCGGAGGATTATTGGTAAAATATATTTTAAATATTTTAATTAATTGGAGCGATCGTACGTTGAAACTTGTTTTACCTCTCGCTAAGGGAGGTATTGGATTCTTGCTAAAAATCGCATATCCAGATTTTAATGATTCAGCACGTTTTAAGGTCCGTACAATCCGATTTTAATATTTTTACGATGATGTCTGTCTGTCTAAGTTGTTAGGACCTCTGGCATACTTTACATATTGAGTCATCTTAGCTACTCTGCTTAAATTTGTACTACTGATGATGAGAACTTAGTTCTCGAAATACTTATATAGCTTATTTTATAATTTTAAGGTTAAGGGGTAATTGTATTAGTTTTAGTTATAATTTAACCTTAGACTTCTCCTATTATTAATCATTAATAGTTAAATATTTAAAATTATAGGTATATTATGCATACCTTTCAAAAATACTGCCATTCCCGACAATGAATTCGAAACATTTCGAAAAATTAGAAGATGTCCTCTTCTAATTTTTCGAAATTTTATCGATTCTATTAAATTTAGAATAACTTTTGTTCATATTGATGTATTGTTAACCGCCATTGTAATACTACATCAGTACCAATGCGTCATAATGTACAGAAAGATATGCATCATCTTATTTTGTTTCTGTTGTGAAATAAAGACGACACATTTCATGATGTCAATTTAAAGTACAATAACCTTTCCATCAAAATAATCACTCCATATCACAAGTTTCATCCGCAAATCTTACAAAAAGACCTCAGAAACCTTCCTCAGTCAGCGAATAAAGAAATAGAAATCATGCTGCAATTTGAATCCAATAAAAGAACCTTCGAGTTCCAATACAAGTGTCCATGTCGAGCACGTCTGAAGGTATCTTCGATCTAATTTACTGTCACTGGTACAATCTCGTTATGAATGGTCGATTTGCGATTAACGGGCTCTTCTACCACCGTCTGACTAACGGTTCTCCAGGATTGTCAGCTGTGGATGACGGCAGAGGAGATTTTTTGCCAGAGATGCCAGATAAAGTCAGGTGGAAAGAGAAGAACCAACAGAGAGGCCAAACCAGCTGGTAGAAAGTGAATTTGGAGGCTGATCTTGAAATTTTAATGAATTGATAGTTGTTATCATTAACATTTTTCAGACTGGATAAGTAATTTCGACGGAAGTGGTGACATGTAAAAGAAAATGTAATTTCTCTAATTATAATTCTTTAGGTAAGTAAATACACTAAATTGAGACATAAGATTAATGTTATGGCGACGACCCATTTTTTTTTTAAAAGTAACAATCTTAAAACAAATATGTAGAGTATAGACTCTGTAATTTACCAACATTTGTTACGTTTTAGATTACACTTCTAAAATTATAATTATAAATACTGAGGTAAGTAAATTAAGACATAAAATTAATACCATACCGACGTCCTATTTTTATTTAAACATCATTGATTTCTGAACCGCAAAATAATAAGTAATTTTGTATTTATCTTTATCTTACTGATGATTTCGTATATTTTATCTTCAATACGTTTGTCTAATAGTTTCATCTTTATATTACTAACACATTTAGAGAAAGATAGTTATATAACATTCGCACATATCGCACTTGAAAGGAGTGATCACATAATATTTTTGCAGGCTCGTTCGCAACCCAAAATCAGGCGAAATTAGTGAAGGTACCCTTATGGCTCATCCTTTTTACGTTAACTGTCGCGAAATTCAAGGAGTATGAATTTAAATCTGGACAAAAAATATGTAAAATATCTGAAATTTACGTTTGATATTTTAGATGTATCTATGTCATTGTTATGTTTATAATTTATGGGTGATATTTACCTTTTCCTAAAATTATTTTTTGTTGGGTAAGTACATATAATTATATGGAATAGTATTTTAGTTAAGAATGGAATAATTCATTATAAAATTGAGTATGTGAATATATAACGTATCTAATGGAATTTGTATACAAAACTGTTTGACGGCTGCTACGTTTCCATCACTACCAATATCATTTGATTCATACGAACGCCGAACTATGACGTTGAAGCTCAAGTAATCGTAATTGGTGTATATGCGCAATTTCTTGTGATATTTTATAGTTCTAACATAACATAATATAGAATAACGTAAGAAATGGCGATATTTCTTTTCCGTAATTTGGATAAAGTTTTATGAACTAATTATGGTACAAAATTATGTAAAAATATGTCCGGATATCGAAGATTGACTAAATACAAAATTGCCAAATTAATGAATGTGAGGAAATGATTTGAAGACAGAGGGCCACACATCCATATGTTAATCCTGATAATTTCAGCTTGTCTGAATATATAATAAAAAGATATTTAAATACGCGATAATATATTCATGTGTGAAATGATTTAACTGTTTCAAAATAATAATAAAAGACTTCAATGCTTGACGAAGAAAGAAACGCCATAACTCTTTGATATATTTCATTATATGACAGCTTGAAAACGCAGTGTGTCTTATCTCTTGAACAAAGGCAACTTTCTTCGATCGGAAACGGAACCATTACAAAATCTTATGCAACGTAAATCAACACCGATGCTGTCAACTCGAATCAAAGTTCTGCAACAACAACCAATTAAGTTGTTAAAATATATTCCCTATTACCTCTTGATAATTTGCTATGCAGAAAGGTCGCAGTGCATAACAGCCTCACGCCCGCGAATATTTTCACTTTAATGTTTGCGCTAACGTAGTTCGACGGATCACCGCCAGAGGGGCTAATGCCTAGAGCAGAGCACGTCAAACAGTTTCTTGCCTTATCGTTAGTAAAAGCGATAACAATTGGAAGGAAGGAAATGGTATTTAGAGACTCTGATTGGTACTTCCCTCGGTACTTCCTATATACATCATGCATGACGTCACAAGAAGATTATAGTGATCGGTATTGATTGTTACGTCAGGTGGTCAATTGTTTTACAATCACTTTTCTCGTTAGAATGAATTGGTCATTATTTTACAGGGATAATGTTGTAGGAACTGATAAATTGGAAGTAACTAGACTTGTTTTCATTTTTATGCACTACGGTAAATCTGATACTTATCCTTAATGCTGGTCTTTACTCTGCTGTATTCTCTATGAGCACAATTAAATTTTACGTTCTTCCCTATAAGTAATACAGCGAATTATAAGCTAAAATAATAATGTAGTTATCTTTTCTCCTATAAGAAACTTGGGGCAGGATTTCTACCCGTTCTGAAACAACTTTTACTTGGATTTCAATTATGTTAGTTGGTAGCAAGCAACTAATTAGACGATCGAAACCTGTACTTGAATTCAATCTCTCACCTACCTTAGAAAAGGGAAGTATATAAACTAGATTCACTTAACGATGTTTTTACTAAGTATGATCGATATTAAGGTTTTTCCATTTTACTTCGACAGAATCTGCTGTTGATTTTGAGGGCGAATATATATGCTTTTTGTGAATATTTAAACGGAGTTTGAAAAACTGAAAAATCTGTAAAATCTTATTTGGTTAACCTGAAGAAAGTATAAGTATACCGAAAAGTCGGTATAGTAAGAATAAATGATTCAGATTTCGAATCGAAGCATTTTTTTAATATTTTGAAAATTTTACCCAAATGTGTGTATATTTGAGTTTTGGTTGGGCATAACTCTAAAATAAGTACAGATACGCAGACTTTTATTTTAAAGAACGATTAACAGTAGTAGCACATTCTGCTTGTCTGGTATACTCATAGTATTTCTAGATTGTACCATTTATGTCACTTTCGTATTATAAACAGAACGTGAGATAAATTATTTTCTTCTTCCGTATAATAAATGTTGAAAAATATTTTTAGATTTATTTTACGACTATACGTTTTTAATATTCGCAATATTTTGTTAAAAGTGTCATGTTAATTTTTGTTTCTGGCTGTTTGAGAAAGATATATAAAGCATTTCAAAAATATGTCGTGTGACATTTAATTCATTTAAATTTCGTTCACTTTCAAAACTACTGAATAATGATAATCTAGTTTAAAATTATTGTAATAAATCAAATTACAGATCTGATTTATGGTGTTTTTAAAATTATCTCGATCAGTGAATCAAACGATGGAACTTGGTATATAAATATATATAAAAACAAAATGGAATAGACAAAAATTCACTTTCGAAATATCCAACAATGATTAATTATCCCATTTGTTGGTAAAGGAAAACAGATGTCGACGACGAAAAGTGGAAAAGTGTAATAATTTTTATGTTTGGCATTTGTCGCAGATACCTCATCTGAAAGTGACACCAATGGGTCATTGTCGGCGAAAGTGGATCTCAATCTCAGGCAGAGCTCTGCCTTACCGGCATTCGGAAGAATCTGTTGTGATACCATTTTTGTATTAAACTCATTCTTACTATAAGCTGTTATTAAATTAATAGATCAAGATGTAGAAAATCGTGTAGGCTTTAGATGTAGAACTATCCAATCGTGAAATTGAATTTGAGAACTGGTGTAATCATTATAAGTGTTAGTTTTGATGGTAATATTTCCTGTTGCGTTGTTAAATCGACAACACTTGCGAAAATGATTGAGTAGAAACTTTATTTTAATTTAGAATGCGAAATTTACATAATAATTTGCAGTGAATTAATTTAGTTTAATTAATTTCGTAGGGTGAACAGCCGACGTGTAAGGAAACTGTCAATTTTCTCTTTGAAAATATATCACCTTTCAGACATATTCCAGATTTAATATCTTAATATTAGTAGGCAGCGTAGGTTTGAATATTAATTATAATATATTCTATATTCTAAATTGATACAAATATTTATTCATACTATTTACCACAATTCGAGTTGACAGAAACCTGTAAAACAATCATACAAAAATCATTTTCTTCCTCATTATTTTAATATTCATTCTTTTGCTTTTTCGTCCACATTCATGTAAGCTCTTTCATTCCTTGTACAGGGACACTTTCTCTTCCTTAATATGGCTGAATGGGTGTCGCAGATAACGGGTATTGGAATCTCGGAATCTGAAAGAGATGCAAAATCGGTTAATTTATACTAGACAATAGCTATATTTATCCTCAAGAGCCTATTTTACTGGTTTATTTGTTTGACTCGTAAAATGCGTAGGTCACTAGATATTATTTTCTAAATTTCTATGTTTTCATATACTTTCCGAAAATTACAGAAATTAGTTTAAACTCTTTGGCTGATAGTAGGAACAATTAGTTATGGGTTATTGTTATTAGCGAGGAGATGACTATCATTGTATTTTTTTATCAATTGTTTATGGATTGTTTAGGGAAAAGTACATCAAATAACAGTTGTAGAAAAATTGTTTCTGCACCTATTAATTTTGTTTTTTGTATCACTAGAAAATTCAAATAAATTGTTCCTGTACTAGAACTATTAAAAAAAAAGTAAAAAATTCAACACTAAACGAGTATAATTCTGATGAACCTGCATTAAAAAAAAGTAATATTGCAATCTATTAGTATTTGACGAGAAATACTACTGAATTTTGGTTTTCCCATTAAAATCAAAGTCCTGTATTAATAGATTTCAATAATTATTTTTTTGAAATGCAGATTAATATCGGAATTATGTATGTCTAGTGTTGATTTTTTAAAAATGTTAATAGTTCTAGTACAGGAACATTTATTTGAATTTTTGCTTGTAGTACAGGTGCAACTTTTAGCTGTTTTTGGATATATGAAGTAGAAGGTTTTAGTCTGAAGAAAAGATTAATGCTGCAATTAATGATTATTTTCAAAGCATTCCAAAAGAAGATTGGTTGAGAGTTTTTAAGAAATAGAAGGAAAGAATGGTAAAGGGTATTATTCTTAAATAAAATTCTACGAAATATGAACCATGTATCTTATTCTCAATAATTCTATAATGACTTTCATGTGATATTGTTGTACTATTTGTTCTCCATGATATAACATATTTTATCATTCCATGAGAAAAACATCTTTTTTATTAAAAAAACTAATGCTTTTGTTCTCGCCGATCTGTAGAAAAACAAAGCGTAAACAACATTACATTAAGCGAAAAATTCGCATCCGAAAAAACTATGTTTTGTCATGTCATGCAAAAATATAATATTATGCTGAATGTGAATAGTGACAAAGACATTGATACAGAAACATGATTGATAAGCAAACGAAACTGAAACGATTTATTTTCCGCTCCACTTACGATGTGCAGAATCGAGTATTATTTACGCTCATCGTATTGATTTTTTTATTCGTGCAATTTATTTGTCGCCTGAAACTATACGTTAAATGAAAGCATTTAAGTTTTTATACTAGAAAATTAGACAGCATTTGAAATGTTAATGATATTAAATGCGTATAATTTTCGCGAATAGTTCCGCCCATTTCGCAGTTTCTTCCTACGCATGGTTTTAATTTTTGATTTCCATTTCAAACCGAAAAGGGAACAAGGCGTAGGTATTTCAGCCTAGAGAAACAAATTCGCGATTTAAAATTTTAAATTGAGTTATTTATTCATCACGCGATATCATTTTTTATCTGTTGATGATGTGATGATTGCTTATTTTGGTTTTGTGGTCTTTAAACCAGGAAAGTAAATTAACAAATTAAGTGAGAGCATCAAATAGACCTGTCAAAGCTATCGAAACTATTGACGTCTTAATAAATTCTTATAAATTTATCCCCGATTCATTGTCTGACATACTGAGAGTTTGCAATTTTTTAAGCGGTATAACCTTGACCAATATTTGTAAAATTGGGGAAATTAAATTTCACGCGTAGTTTCCCGCGTTTTTAAAAGAGAAATGATTACAAATAGGGCTTCCACATTTTGAAAAATGGAATGGAGGACATAAAGAATCACAAAAAATCATGAACATAAAGTTACAATAACAATTATTATAAGAACTACCTATCGATTAAGTACTCGCTTCTCGCATAAAATTTAGAAATAAAATAAAGAAATCATTGTACACAGCTTAAAAAGCCGAAAGCGATACCGATATTTCGGCGATATTGCCTTTTAGCCGAAATAAGTATCAGAATCAGTGATACTTATTTGTCGATACATCATTCCCAGAATTTTATTTCATTCGACGTTTCGACCAACCTTCCAGTATCTAACCCCTGATTCCCACAAAAAGTCGAGAGATATCTTTATTTTTATTATACCAACAAATCATTTTGCACAGCTTAAAAAGCCGAAAAACCGATATTTCGGCGATATTGCCTTTTAGCCGAAATAAGTATCAGGATCAGTGATACTTATTTGTCGATACATCATGCCCAGAATTTCATTTCATTCGACGATTCGGCCAACCTTCCAGCATCTAACCCCTGGTTCCCACAAAAAAGTCGAGAGATATCTGAAAGCCTATAATATTGAAAGAGAAGCAGACCCGTTGACTTTCTTAAGAAGTTCTTTACCCAAATTTGAAAAAAAGTAGCGCAAAAGTACTGCGGCAGGTCTCATCTATATACACTTGGGAAATCGATTGTCTCCGCACAATTTGAGGATAATATATTTTTTAAATAAAGATTTTTTAAATGTTAATTTTATGTACTAACTGCCAGAAAGGTATGGGGAATATTTGTGTTTACTGAAAAGTAATTTTGATTTCACAAGTAAATATTTATATTCAGCTCTGCCTTCTTTTATTTTTGCCTTCGTCTAAAATTTATTTGTTCGTATCGGTATCAGTATCGCCGACATTCTGTAACAAATTTCGATATCGTATCGACAGAATCGAGTATCGTTGCATCCCTTTCGTATACGAACTTTCTCTCAGTCTCTCAGTCAAACAGCATTTATTTTTACTATACCAACGTTTCGTTGCATCCTTGCACCTTCTTCAGGGTCTACAACAATTATACAACAAAAATGTAATACATACAAAATAACATGGACATTATCACACTTACAGTAAGATCTTACAAATTGTTACAATTCAGGTACACAAAATACATTCGTACAAAACATTCAGTTAATTTATTAAACATCGTACAAAAAATTCAAAGAGCATACATACATCCTTTGCTCTAAAAAACGACAACCGAATAATACTGAAAATAGCCGGAAATATCCTGTGCAAGGATTCTGGTGACATAATTGATACGGACTTCTATTGTTCGTCTGTACACCAATAATAATGTAGCAAGTTGTAGGAATTTAAATAAAATGTAAGGAAATTAATGAAACTCAGTTTGGCCTGAAATTTGCCTTTCCCTTTTTGTACTTTTCCAATACACCAAAATATACGCTGTTAAGCCCTTGAATATCAGTTCTTGCATTGATGTTATTGCAAGAACTGATATGGGTACAAAATGCAGTGAAGTTATCTGCAAGCAATATTATATCAGACGGCTCATAAATGACCTTGAATTGTCATATTCCCTTCAAAAGAAATAATTTTTAAGTACTAATAATACAATTTAAACGTGTCTATTGAAAAATGTATCAATACGGCTTCAATATATTGAAATAGAACTAATATTGTGATCACTTTTACGACTTCATCTCGTGTCACAGCTTATTTATAGAATAGAAACTCTACATCATGATTGGCAAAATGCGCCATTATAGTGTCATAAAATCCCAAAATAGTATCAGCATCAGCAATCTGTGCAGGAAATATCAAGTCCATTACCGAAATGCGTTCCCCTGCGGAAGTAAAACGCTTCAAGCCGTGCGTAATTCTTGGCCACGCCTGCTCGGATTAAAAATTCGCATGACATTATCCCCAGAGTCGGAATTAATTGACACTAACGTTTCTCCTGATGAGAAACAGTGCAGAATTTTACGACGGTGAAACGGATAGCAGAGAGCACATTTTGTAACAAGCTACGCGGCTGTTAAACCACGATAAGCAAATGAAAGCGGATACGAACTGAGACATTATACCTACATGTTATTGGAGCTAATTAAGTTTTGACAACAGCCCACGCAATTCTGAATAATTACACCAGGTCCGAAACATATTCTACTTTCCTCGCCAATGTGAAGAGATCAAGAGTTGTCTTCACGTCTCAAATAAATTATCATCATCATTTTAATATTCACAAAGGCTGTATCTGAAGTTGCATATTTATAATATTGCAAATTTTAAATTTATATGCAATTAAAATTCTTCTCCTACTTCCGTTGTAAAAATGTGGCTTCCATCTTATTGGACACGGAATGAAATCAGCAACCACTAATATCTGATTCATTAACTTTAGCACAGGCTGAAGTTAGTTGTTGGAGCCGACAGCTGTCATTCAGTAAAAATAATTAAATTAAAAAGCGTATTTCTATTATCATTTAAAAAGAATCTAATTATTAGATTTTATGATTAATAGGACCTTAATGTACTTTGAAAATAATTATTAACTAAATAAATCAAGTATGTTGTTATAATTTGTACTAAATGTTAAATTCGTTGTCGGAGAAGAGTTTACATTTTAGCATATTTAACCTTAAATTTCAAATTGAATTGTTCGTTGCACGTTTAGTTTTTCAAAATATTTACTTACAAAAGTACATACAGTAAGATAAATAAAATTGTACCGTATGATAAAAATATTTTTTAAAAATAATGCCAGTAATTGCTTAAAATGCTTGAATGCATCAAATTTTTTTTGCCGATTAACATTAAAAGTGCGATGATTTTTGACTGTTAACAGTCTGTAAAATATCACTTTTACACCCTACATAGCAACCACTATACAAACGCATAGCAACCGTTCAACAAACGCATAGCAACATACTTTGATGGTGATAACTTCCAAAATAGGTATTAAAAATAATCACTAAATTAATATTACTTCTAAAATCAGCAAAAAGTAATGTGTTCAATACGGCACTGGCAATGATATGGCAGCCTGTACTGTAAATATGGTATTTTTGTGCCTGGTGAAACAAATAACTATTATTTGCGCTAAATTGTAAATTGATAAATTACTGACTTGGCAATTTTTATAAATATACCTTGACAATTTAATAGAACGTACAAATTTTCAATTTAATATAACGTACAAATTTGCGGGCGTGAGTTTTTAGGTACGATTAAAAAATTTGCAAGCAAAAATCATCAAAATGTTCATTTAGAAAATTTTATAAAAATATTTTTTTATTATATAGTAAATTTGGATATAATAAGTAAGCATTTCAGAATTTTTGGCTATTTTAACTACGCTTTCTGAATTAAAGATTAATATGAACGAATTGAATAAGAACTGCAACAGAATTATTTTTCTTCATATAAAAATGTGTTGAAATTTATACTGGTGGAGCCTCATTGATGGTAGGAGGCGGGAAGTGGCTTTTGCATAAAACCAAATTGAGATTTATTTCCAACCATTCGTTCTTGCATAGACAAGCACTTATTGCAATAAACATTGCCCATATATAATTGAAGAATATTTTGACTAGAGTTGTTAACAACTCTAATCTGAAGCTTACTTCTTCACACACAAGTCCTCGCGTTCTTGTGTTCCCGTGGAACATATTTAACAGATATTTTTAATTATGTAAACAACGTCAATCAACAAAAGTATACAGGGTAAAAATGAAGATATTTTACCTGCGACCTACATTATCAGCATTTCATAAAAAGATAATTCTTTGGAAAAAACGAGTAGCAGAAAACAAGCTGAAGATTATATATGAATTTATTATTTTTCTATTTCAATGAACAAGTGTTCTGCCTGAAGTTCTTGGTCGCAAAAGTGTTCCACGGCATTGAAAAGGTTGGAAACAGTGATATAGATATTAAGTTTGTAAATCTATATAACATACCATTGCATATAACTAGTATTTTGAATTTTGAATACGCTATACGAGTATACTACGTACTGTATATCCTCTCCTGTTCCCTTGAATTTTATAGCTACATTAAAACTAGTTCTAAATTTATTTCTAAATTAACTAACAAGAAAAAGCTAAATGCATTTGAAATGCTAAAATAAAATAATAACTGCAGATCTGAAATAATTCTTCCTTCCTGTAATAACAGATTTTACAACTTCCTACAGAACGAAACTATTTCTATCATTCATTGCACGCGATAAATTTAATTTGCTGGTATTAATTGCATTCTTATATCCTGTAAATGAGATTGATATTTCTATTTTCCTCGTTATATAGTTCTGTTATCAATGATTTATGTACGTCATTACATTCTGATTTAATAAAAATTGTACGCGGAATCAGTTTTGTATGTTAGGCTGGGTTACGTTAAGATATGTACAAATTTATAATCTGCCTTCGACATCTATTTTGCTGAAAATGATTTAATATAATACTTAATAAAAATTTGATTTAAAAATAATGAGCGTCAGCGCCTCTAACGGCTAATTTGTTACTTTTGGGTACAGAATAAATTTGACATTTTGAGAAGATGGTGACACAATTTGAAACTTTATTTTGAGTTTTTGCTATTGTATATGAATATTATACATAATACTATATCCAAATGAATAAAGAAATGATTTAAAATGACTAATTCAAAAAAGTTACAATATCAGCGAAGGTATTGTAGCAAAAAATATAAGTTTTCTCATAACATGTGTGATATATGTAAACCATTTTATTTGATTTGGTTTTTTATTGTATTTTACAATACTAGTTGAATATTACAAGATACACCACACACGGAAATTGCGATTATAGAGTTGGATAACTTGGATGAAGTTAGTATATTTTTCTATTCGCAATAAATGAAGAAGAATCTTCATTAAAAATAAACCAGACTCTAAATGGAATCAATGGCACAAGCTCGGAAAGGAAAATACACGAAAAAGATAAACCCTGTGAAATTCTACATTCTACGTGACCATTAACATTACATGGTACACAATCTATAAATACTAGACTTATTTTATATAACTGCAAGTATTATAAAATTTTAAGATAATATTCTGCTTCTTGTATTACATCTTGTTCAAATATTAACTTAAAAATACATTTTTGTACAATTCTTTGTTGCAATCATATGACCATTGTTTGAATTTTATTCATACGATAAGTATCTTTTACTATGAGAAAATATGTAAGCGTAAATGAATTGTTTATATTAGTAGAAGATATCTCTTAAAAAGTTATTTTCTTAAGAATCTATACCTCATAGAATCTTCTAGGAAATTTGTAATATTTGATACTTCAATCGGTAATTTTGTAAGAATTGTTACATCCCTCACTGCATCACATAATAATTTGACTTATTATTCGTATTCATTGCAAATATTTTATAAATAGAAATAGCAAAATAACTCCGATATAAAACATAACCTTGATAAGTTACCAAAACTACCCAGCGTCTTTTTATGATTGGTTGATACAATGAGAAAACTTTTAATCTCGTCCCAGGTTGTCAATATCATAAAATGACATCTCTGAAAATGTGAAAATGAGATACTTCACCCATTCATGAATTGACTAACCTCACAATTTTGAAATTGAATGGTATATCTCGGTTTTGCATGTTGAAAAATAGATAAGATCATCCAAAGATTTTTTTTTTACAGAGAATTTTTTTTTTTATTACTGTAGCTTTATTCACATTTTTAAATACTTATTAAAGTTACTAATATAAATAAGTTTTGTTAAAGTTTTGCATAAAGTTACTTGTGAACGATAATTATGTTTTATTTACACCGTCGCTTTCAGGTATTCCATTCTTAAATTTATATACATTACCGATAACGTAACTATTTATTTATCCACTGATATACATTTTCCAATTGTACAAAGTGACGTATTTTAATTTTTGTTCTAAATTAATAACCATCTAATGAAAATTTTGTAAAAATATTCACCGTGTCAAAAAGTATACAGGATGGTGGCGGTTAGGGGTGAATATAGGGATTTAACATGGAATTATAGTTTTAAGCAAATTCCTATATTCTCCTGTTCATTTTACGGCAAAAACTGTAGAGTGCTAAGTTGTACAAAATTAAAAGGTGTATACAATATTGTTTTCACATTTTTACCTCTCGCTAAGAGAGGTATTGGATTCATGCTAAAAATCGCATATCCAGATTTTATTGAATAAGCACGATTTAAGGTCCATAGAATCCGATTTTAACATTTTTACAATGATGTCTGTGTGTGTGTGTGTGTGTGTGTGTGTGTGTGTGTGTGGATGTGTGTGTGTGTGTGAGGTTGTTGGAGACACTATTTCTCAAATTCTATAAGACTAAAGACCTGTTTGACTACGGATTCCTCAATCTAACAGTAATGGGAAGAGTTGAATAGGTTCTGGTAACAATTGGACAACCGGAAGTGGTAGTTTCTAAAAGAAAAATATTATTTTTTGAAAATTTGTTATTACAAATATTAAAGATAATTAAATTCTCAATCTGACACATTTACATTTTTTATTATATCTCGTATAGGTTTGGAGATATAGTATATAATAATATAGAATAATCTGTTGTAATAAATCTCGTTGCCAGAAAAACAGTTGCGATATTAAATTTTTTGTAATTGACAAATAAATGCAAAATGTCAGTGTCAGTTCTGGGAGGTATGAGTACATTTAATATATATTATTGTATTATTATTTTAATATTTATTTAAATTGCAGGTATGTCAATATTACATATATCCTTAAGAAATACCGCTAATACCGTCAATGAATTTGAAGTATTTTGGACATATTAGAATAGTAGGATAAAATTTCTCATAGAACGAAAGAAGAGAAACAATTTCAATTATTTGTGTGTACAAGAAATGGTAAATTCGTTACTTATAGGGCGCGAGCAGCCATGTGACTGTATTATATGCAACTTTTATTTCTGAATAACTTTGCACTCTTCAGATTTTGGCTTAAAATGTATAGGACAGCAGGAAGTTGCATAAAACAAAAATCCCATGTTAAATCCTTATGTTCACCCCTAACCGTCACCATCCTATATACATATTTATATGTCTCAATAGTGAGAAGACCATTCGAAAAACTTTGTTAGTTTTGTAACTACGTTCATTTAAATTTTGTAAAAATCTTTAAAACGCACTCCTGCAAAACTAGCAAAACTGAGTTACAAAAATTCGTGTTACTAACGATGATTTTACAAGACTAGTCTTATCTTCCGCGCTAGTCCTTTTAAATCTCGACCTTGCCAGAAATGAAAGACTAAGGACAAGGAAGAAAAAGTTAATATTTCCGATTGAATAATATGAGTATGAGTCAAATACGTTTCATAGCTACGACAAGTAACTTCTAGCTGTAGTGCAAGTGCATTTGATATATAGAACTTTTACTTTTATTTCTTATTCTATTCCAGCAATAACTTCAACAATAAGTACAACAAACTGTGAGTCATTCTCCCGGTGCAAATAAGAACCAATATCACCTATGCGACCTGGCTAACCAGCTGATTGCAACCACTGTTCTGATTGAAGTTCATTGTAGCCATTAAATGGAAACAATAACAGTGCACATAAAAACAAAACACTTCACATCTGTAACCAAACGAGTTTAGATTTGTGAGTGGTCAGTGAAGGAAGGTGACCTAGTCTTGACCTTATGCAGGAATGGGGAATTTAATTAAATTGCAATTATGATAACGTTATTAAATAGACTATTTATAAATCAGATCAAATATACTAGGTTTGAATGATTTTTAATTTACTACGAACAACAATATCGCCGAGGTTTGATTCCCTTTGAATATTATCACCGTTTTGCGTTTTAATTCATTGTACTCGTACTAACTTCCTATAGTGACCTATGAGATGGAATGGTAGTTTTTCATTAGCATTATTCATTAGCAGTTTTTTTCTAATATTATTTACCTGTCTAACAAACATAAAGATTTAAAAATAAAATTCTAAATTTTGGAAGACAATTTTTTTACCTTCCGTCACCTATAGGTAAGGAAGGTATTGTCTTTGGTCAAAAAATTCGGTGGTGAGTTTTCATTGAATAAGCACGTTTCAGGGTCTTTACAATACGATTTTACTATTTTTACGATGATGTCTGTATGTGTGTGTGTGTGTGTTCGTATGTGCGTGTGTTTGTTCGTATGTGCGTGTGTGTGTATGTGTATGTGTGTGTGTGTATGTGACCGCGGTTTCGTCAACGATATCTCCAATACTAGAATTCCAAAAATTACAATTCTTGCGTATTCCTCTTCCTTACAACCATATGCAGACTTGATTAGATTTTGGTTATAATTGGTCAACCGGAAGTACCCTCATTTGAAGATTTTAACAGTTTTTCTTGAAAAACTCAGTTAAATGTTATTATAACTTAAAGAATATATTATTGTTTATACGATTTGATTGCATTTTATATGTGATATTTAGTGATGCCGTGGGATCTCGCGTTTTCGAGATCTCGTCTCGAATTTTCTCGAATTTCGAGACGAGACTATCATAAGTCTCGTCTCGATTTTTCGAGAGTAATGCCCTCGAGATTTGCTCGAGACGAGAGTAGGTATTCGAGATCTCGATTGCACGATTTTTTTTTAATATGTATATAATTAAAGATATACAATAAGAAAAATAATTAACAGTACAAATATTTTCATTGCCTGTTTAGTATTTATTTATTCATTTTAAATTTATAGGGTTTTAGTATATAGATAGGAACAAAAGTGTTCCCTGTGGTGTACTCTCCACGCTAGTATTAAATGCCCTTGCTGCGAGTAATAATTGTTCAGTATTTTTATACTTACCTGTTAAATGCCAGACTTAGTGAAAATAAAGTTTTAATCAGCAGTATCTACTTACTCCTTTATTACGTCGAAGTTGATGCTAATTTATTTTCCTGATAGATGAAAGTATAGAAAATTTATAAGATGTAAAGGTAATATTTTATGAATTTATTTTATATGTATTTATATACAAATAATAGATAATTACAGCATCACGCTCTGACCTGCCAACTTATGGAAGATCCATACAGCTAATTATAAATTCGAGAAATTCGAGACTCTCGAGTCGAGATCGAGAATAGAGGATGAAAAATATGACGAGACGAGACGAAAACAAATCTCGTCTCGAATTTTCGAGACGAGACGAGAGTGAACTGTTTCTCGCCGTTTCTCGTCTCGCGGCATCACTAGTGATATTCAACAGATATAGAGTTAAAGAAGAATAAAGATAATAAATTTCAAATAAATTTCATAATTCAGCCAGCTATGCTAACTTAACCATGGATGTCAGTATCAATAAAATGTAAATCAATGAAAGAATAAGGGAAGTAACTCTAGTGTTAGAAGTTTCTAGATATAAGAGAGACGATTACATTGGTTTGAACATGGCATGAGGAGAGATGAATATATTAATAGAAGGTGGAAGAAATATAGGAAGACCAAATATAAGATGAAAAGACTGTATTGCAGAAGACTTGAGAGAAAAGGAACTGAATGAGGACGACACGCAAAACAAACATAAGTGGAAAAAGAAAATAAAAAATAGCGACCCCCTAACGAATGGGAAAAACTAAAGAAGAAGAAGAAAATGTCAGTGTCAAGTGAAATTTGCATAGTTTGTTTATGAAATAATTTTACTGGAAATATAGGATCTTTTGCAAGAAAATTTATGTATATATAGTTTATTGTATTTTCAGTAAAATTATTTCACATACATATTGTGTAAATTGTACTTGACACTGATATCTGTCAATTAGTAACATTGAATCATTGAAACTCTTTCCATGGTAACGCAGCAAAGGTTAAAGATTTATGAAAATTAATTTCTCTATATATTTTTATCTCTAAATACATTGAATACGAAAAAATAATGAAATTAAATTTATATAATTTCCGTCGCAAAAAATGTAATAAGCATTGCGGTCAGTAAGTGCTTTTTACCGGTATCGGATGTATCATATTCAACCGATAGGAAGTACTTACTGCCCTTAATACTTAAATAACTATATTCGATAGCTGACAAAATATCATAGGCACCATGCACATCTTTATTGAAACTAATGAAAGTTAAGTTTTTGGTGTCCTAATTTAGAGGATCCCTAAATAACTAAAAATATGCAATATGTAGGGTTCGTACAATAGTTGACATTTGATGCGTAGATTTGCCCCCGCGTCTGTGCATCATGATTAGAAAGGTATGGGTCACGGGCTCACATGTGACCCTAACTGTAGTAAGTACATATTTGGGGTGAGGCTGTTACTTTGTGTGGCGGCAATTTGAATGTTAGTGTTCTGTGGATGTAACCATCAAACTGACGTTTAAAAAGTTAGGTTGCTTTTTTGAATTCTCTTGAAGTTGTCTGGTTTTTTGTTTTGCTGCATTTTTGAGTCTTTTAGTGTTTTGTTTATTGTTCTTTTAGTTTTTATTGCTGCTTTGAACTTATTTAGTATTTATTGTATTTGTGTTGTATTATAATATTTGTGTTTTTTTAGATTGACATTCTCAGTAAACCATGCCCCGTGTAGTAGGAGCTTGTTTGGTGATGTGTACATGTGTAGCATCTATGAAGAAGAAGAATTTACACTTTTCCGGATACCTTCTGCGACAGACATACAAAGTGTAAATGTCTATTAAAATTATAAACTATTTTTTTTACCTAGGTCATATAGATTTAAGCAAGAACGAACAAACTCCTATTACATGGGGCATGGTTTACTTAAAAAAGTTAATCTAACAAAATACAAATACTATATACAACACAAACACAATGAATAATAAATAAATTTAAAGAACAATAAACAAAACACACTAACAGAGTCAACAAATGCAGCAAAACAAAAAAAAAAACAGCACAATAAAAGTTTAAGTGAATACAAAAAACAACCTAACTTTTAAACGTCAGTTGATGAGTACACCCACAGAACATTAACATTCAAATTGCCGCCAATACAAAGTGACAATCTCACCCCAAACATAGATTGGCTTCAGATGGGTCACGTGTGAGACCGGGACCCATTGTAATAGATTCGGAGACTTTCCGATTTTTGATAAGTATTGTACTGTTATCTGATTTGTAACTAATCTTGTCTTAAAATAAAAAAAACTCTTTTATAGTAAAAAAGAAACGATTGCATTCATTCAGATTCATGATGAACAACACAGGATATAAATAAATTCACGTTGTCCTTCAGCTTGCCGTGGTCAAGTTCACGTTCAGGCTCATGGCAAAGGTGATCTACCAAGAACTCATTTCTCCGATGTCAATAATTACTTCACGTTGTTTTCTCTGCTACTGCGGACAGCAGTATTTTACTACTCAACTCTGTAAACGGATAATTTGTTCAATCTGTAAACATTACTTTGCCGGCTTTGTTCTCCGCTAATCTGAATTAGAGTCGAAAACGTGGAATTATCCTCGAGAAATTTCCACTTTGTTCACGAATAATTGATACTATTTTCTAGTGAAATTAAGTTAATTTGCTGTTTGCGCTTTCATATTTAGAAATATGTTAAGTTAATCTTTCTAGAAACATAATGACTGTATTAGACTGACAGTTTAAAAAATGGCGGGAGTTTTAAATTTTATTTCTTATTTGCATTTCACACTATTTATTTATGGAGGAACATAAATTATAGATATGCATATTTCAAAATTGCAGGAAAATCGATACTCCGTTAATTAAATAATTAACGTATCGACTATCAGGCGACAGATCTTAAAAACAAAAGTAGCCGCGGAAGCTTTTCACATTTTGATGTCTTTGAAGTTTATTTTGATATATTTGAATTAAACGCCAATTAATTAACCGTTATTATAATAATTATTAGACTTAAATACTATTTTGTTGGGCAATTTAAAATGCATTTATTAAATATGATTTACGACTCCGTTTTATGCACCTGTTTAGCCTATAAGAATTAATGACTCGTTTTCCTTCTTATCATATTGCTAATTTTTAAGCGCTTTTATGGTTATTGAGCCCTATATTCCGATAGAATTTATTACTGAATAGAAACTATTTTTAACTGAAAGTTATATTGTAAACTAATTAAAATTTAAATTTGCCAGGTGGATATATAAATTAGCATTTGATAAAATGTTTATTTAATTACGTTGTCCGGAAAGTTACGCATTTAAAATTTATGTTATTACTTGGCTATTTACAGTAGAAAAATATTTGTAGGTGCGAAACAGGCTTTAATTAATTAATTTTACCATAAAAATAATAATTTGCTGAAATTTGCAACTTAAAAATTTAATATGGGAAATTTCTCGATTGTGGTATAGATTAGGTGGTAACAAATACACGAAATCTGTCATACAGCACTTATTTCTACAAAATCGATGTTTCGTTATACACTTAATACCTTCATCGGGGTCTACAAATATTCAAAAACAATATTGTACAAATAATCATAGCATGAGCATTATCACATTTACAAGTAAGATCTTACAGATTCTTTAACATAAAATCATGTATACATAAATATATTTATAAAAAGTAGATACAGTAAGTTTTTTTAAAGATGTCTGATTATGATCATAATGTACCATGAACGAATTAACAAATTGGCATACATTTATCTCTCTCATTTACAAAAACTACAAGCGTGTGCGATAAGGATGGACAAGAGTGTTATACTCTTGTCTTTTAAAAATTCATATTATTTCGACTAAGTTAGAAAATTCCATTTCAAAACGATGCGCGTTGTTGACAATACTTTCACTGTATCGTAGGTTTATTTATTAATTCATATATATTTCCTTGATTCATAGCCGTACAAATAACGTTATTTTCTGTCAGTGTCATTAATACTGTGTAAGTATCTTATTTTGCACATATTTGGTTTTATATTTTTGCTAATAAACTTACCAGTTGACTTAGTTTTGAATTGAACAGTAGTGTCTTATGTACATAAAAACTAAATAAACGACACTATTGAATTCAACAGAATAGGCGGAGCTAAAATCTTAATTCAGACAATTCATAGATGACCTTTATCGGACATCTTTAAAACAAATTACTGTACACATCTGTTTACTCTCAAAATTGGCAACAGAATAATAATTTCTTTTTTCTACGAGTGCTATGAAAAATAGACGTTTACACTTTCATTTGTCATCGTAAAGTTCATGTATTTTGAGGAACGAGCAACAAAGTTCTTTTTCGCACGTCTTCCATGGCAACAAGCGTGAAAGAACAATTTCGCTCTCTCGCGAAATAAAAATTTATTTTTATTTAATTATTTACAAAATTAAAATAGATTGTACAGTTTTGACAATTTTTGATATTAATTCCTGAGCTCAAAATTATATTAGATAAATTTTTCGTTACTGTCGCTTTCGAAAGCTTAATACGCAAATAACTATTTCGAATTTTTCCAATACATAAATTTGGGAAAAACATTTTGGTCTTCTTCCGTAATCTTGCAATTTTCAAAATCGAAAGTGTGTTTTTGTGTATTGGAATGTTCAGCCAGAGCACATTTGTTTTTGTTGATCTGCGTCAGCTTGACATATCTTTTAATTGTACCACCATAAGAGTATGTAGCTTTCCAATTATCAATGGAACAATGAACTTTATTTAAAATTGAATTTGTTTTAGTGGCTATAACAGTAGAACTCATTCGCGACCTATACTATATATGTAACATATATTTAGTGCCCTTTATATTTTTACGGAAGCTAGATTTATGTTAATCCTGTACTGTAAAATAGGTAAAGTTATGAGGTCGTAAATGTCTTCACTTTAGTTCTTCAACGTTAGCGTTCTAGATGTAATCACTTGTATTTTTTTGCAAAAACTAATGTATGTTATTATTGTTTCAGCGGTAACGGTGCGATATTTAACGAAGAGATACATTGGCGAATACAGCTCCACAAGTGGTGAGTATTAGTACTTTTTACTCCTGTAAGAAATTGTCTCAAAGTATGTACTAAATAACAATGTATTATGGTGGTGTAATTTTGTAAGTTTTCTTATAATAATGAGCTTCTCTTCCTTTTCTCGAGGTTAAGACAGAAACATAATAATGTAAATTACAGTAAAAAATAAAAAAATAAAATAATTATAAAGGTTGGAAATTCATTATTATAAATTATTTTTTTCAGCTTTATATATTTTTAACATAGGAATCCGACGAATTGGTAATCTATGTTGCTTTTGCCAATCGAAGTGAATTTTGTAAAATTATATTTTTGGGCACTAAAGCGTACAGAAAAATACATTTTATTTTAAAAGAAATTAAGAAAATTAGCAAACAAAAATAATGTACTCGTTTAAACTTCCAACTAAATTAGGGGTAAATATCTGGACTCTGGTAAAGATTAACAGCCGTATTCATAGTAAAGGAGAAAAACTAGGTTTAAACCAGGTCTAGGTAGTCCTGGTTTAAACCAGGTCTAAAAATGGTTATTCATAGTCAAATTTAGACCTGGTTTACACCTGGTCTAAGTAAATCGAACTTAAACCAGTCTATCTAGTCGGCCATGGCCTTCCAATCTACTGCTCATGCGTAGTGAATACAATTTTGAATTTTGTGATGACAGCTGCGCTGATTTCTTACAACTAAAACTGCATTGAGACCTTTTTATTAGCTTTTAACTACGAAATTAATATTTGTATGTTGATTGAGGTAACACATATTCATGGTTTTAGTACATCAGGATTTGCAAGGAAAGACGGATTTGTTGTAAATATAGACGAACATAATTTGCAGTTCCCCGAAATTAACAACAAATTAAATATGAAAGAGAATTGCATAATAAGAGATGGGAAGAATAAATTACAAATTATTTCAAATCTGTCATACAGCATTTGTCCTTACAAAACCGACGTTTTGCTTTATCAGGGTAAGTAAGATCTTCAGTTTCATAATCATAAATTTATGTAGGTACACATATTCGTAAATACATTACCAGCCGTATTCATAGTACATTAGAAAAACCAGGTTTAAACTGTATTTTTCTAGTTCTGGTTTAGACGTGGTTTAATTTAGCCTATTCATAGTAATATTTCAACTTGGTTTAAACCAGCTTCAAGTAATCCTGGTTTAAGCTCCATTCTAGTCGACGAATCTAGCTGATCTTGGTTTGCGCACGCGTAGTTCTCAATATTTTGACGTTTACTGAAAGCAATTGACAACTTTGTCTTAAGTTTAGACATTTTAACAACAAAAACATTTTAAAATAATATACTGGTATGTATTATTGCAATATATGTAAGTATATGTAATATTTATTATAAATAAAATTTTCAGAAATCAATTGCGCCCACAATTTTTGGCATTTGACAAATATAAAATTCTTCTTTCATTACAGATAATTATCTGTCGTTCTGTGGGAAATTGAGGTATCGTTCTATTAAAGAAGCTATAGCTCTTGTTACTCTTCCAGCAATCCGAGACATAGTGGCTTGAGAGAAGTTATGTAAATCAGCTGTAATATAATTTTTATTATATAAAAAATGCATCTGTATACTGTTTCTTATAATTACCAGTCTCACTCTGGTAATTCCCTTTCGCCAAGTATCTTATGGTACTTAAAACTTGAATTTCCGCAGAAACTTGCCTTCCTTTATTATCATCCCGTATGTGTATTGAAGGCCTGACTTCTTCAATTAAATTTTTATTTGTTTCTTTCTTGAATCTAAAACAGAATTATGTACATATTATTTTATTTATGTATATGAGAATTACCTATAGATTATTCTAAACTGTGTCATCATATTTTTCGAAGGGGTTGATTTGTGGAAAATATTTTT
Organism: Harpalus rufipes; assembly: GCA_951394225.1. Classification (NCBI taxonomy): domain Eukaryota; kingdom Metazoa; phylum Arthropoda; class Insecta; order Coleoptera; family Carabidae; genus Harpalus; species Harpalus rufipes. The sequence continues at coordinate 20,892,184 of OX596279.1, read as the reverse complement.
TTTTGTTTTCTGTGACGTTCAACTACATCTTGAACATCATTAATGTTATCCAACATATCTTGTATGTCATCCATTACGCTCGTATTTCTTTAAATAAATTAATCAATTTACTTTTACCCCAATATCTGTAAAATAAGTTGTAATTAAGTAGGTTATATTTAATTGTCTTGTTCAAAATTGTTTTATTTTTAACAAAACTAAGTGTAATACAAATATATAATATAAATATGTACTTACAATTGTATACATACATAAAATGATATTCAAAATATATGACCACACGCGTTTGTACTGATGTTTCACTATCTTAGACCAGTGTAAAACTAGGGTGATGTCAGGTTTAAATACTGGACCTGGTTTAAACTGGAACTACCGTTAAACCGCTACTATGAATAGGGAAAATTGTCGGTCTACGCAGGTACAAAGATAATCCTAGTTTAAACTAGCATTCGGTCACTATGAATACGGCTGTACGACTATGTGTACAGATGTGTATGGTTTTTTTGCTAATGTACAATATTTGTAAAACTAAATATTTAAACGAATGTATTTATTTGTACATGATTTTATGATTATGAAACTAAGTAAGATACGGAATCCTCGGTTTTGTAAGAATGAATGCTGGGGGACTGATATTTTCGAATAAAAATTGTTAACATCTAGTTTAACAACATTTTAAACTTCATTACACTATAAGGAATATGAAATACTTGTTATGTAGAATTCATAGAACCGCGTTCAATAAGAATTTAAATAAAAAATGTTCAAACCAAAAACTATCAAATGACCATTGAATAAAAATTACAATATATTCAAATAAACCTAATAATTGTACATGCGCCTTAATTAGAAACCTTATTTTTTGTATAAATATTTTAAAAACAAATATAGGCTGTAGTTTCAATGAATTTATGAGCGCATGTCATAAGTCACTTTATTTTACAAAATGGACGTTTCGTAAAGATAATTAAGTTTTACATATAATATATGAAGTTAAATGTACTTGAAGTTACATTGTGTTGAACTAATAATATACAAATATAGTTTAAGCCTAACTATAGGGCGACAAGTTGAAACATTCAGTATATGGGTACATTTTATTTAAATATTAACCAATGAAATGTAATATCTACATATATTATCTAGCATATCTTATTTATCTTAGTATTTTGCTTATTTGTAGTAATAATATTAGCTTTGATGTATATTAACACCAGGAGGTCCAAATGGAGACATTTTATTTATTGGATGTTAAATAGCACGTGAGTGAATTCCTAATTTTAAAGTTCTGTGCTCGCTGAAATACCTATATATTAAAGTATTTTTTATAGCAAATAATTAAAATTCTAAAGGAAGTCGCAAATTTAGTCGGAGAAATGCTTTGAATCTAAATTTGATATCTTAATGATAAATAAATATTTTCTTTTGATTATTCGACAAATTTATGTGTAGAAAGTCGACAACACATTTTATACATTCTTGCAAGAAAAGTATGCGGCCCTCCTAGGTCAATAACATTTGAAATTCGCAAAAATTTAGATCCTTCTTTAGGAACATCTGTTCCGAACTTATCAAGGAATTTTTTGTAACCAGTTCAACATGAAATTGAATTTGACATTATTTCGATTTAACTACAAATTAAAAGTAACAGTGAAGAGATGTAATTATTTCTCTATTTGACAGCTAGCGAAATTTGATGGCAGACAAAAAATACAATTAACACGATAGGAATTACATTTGATAAAAAAGATGCGGAAGGAACATGAATCGAGAAGATTTTCATTCTAGACATCTACGAATAGACTATACGCGTATGTAGCGTTGGGGCGTTTTCACACGGCGCTATATATCGCGGGCGATAAACAGTCGCGATATCGTTTCACACGTCCGCGGTACAATAAACAGTATGGTAGCGCCGACGCTGTATAGCGTGTGCACGCAATATGTTCTACGGATATCGCACCATATTCTATTGCCGCGATTCTAGAGACCAATTTAAGTTTATATATGTTTTCACACGATTTACCATTAGTTGTCCATTTCAATTTACGCAGTGTTGCAATTGATTAGTTGTGAAAGATAGCCAAAAATATGAAGTACCTACACATATGATCCATTGATTTCATTGAATTAATAGAACAAAGACGTTTCATTTAAGATAAATGTAGTTTAGAACTCTATTAAAAGATCGAGTCAAAGAAGAAAGAACCATCAACATAATCTTGCGCGTAACAGGGGATGGACCCAGAAACGTCAATTTTTTTCTAGGATTTTATCTTTATTTAATTTTTCTTCTATTTAAAATTATTTGTAATAGTACACATTGTCTTCTCTTCATGGCTGTTCACAACATAGTATGGCAACACTTTATTCGCGGAATTTTATTGTAAATAATTATCGTTCTATATGAAAATATATTTATCGTTGGCCATATATGATATCGCTATAGCGCCGTGTGAAAACGCTCTTACTGGGTTTTAAATATTACACAAAATTGGAAAATTGGTAAACAATATCAAAAATTAATTCCTTTCTTAGAAGCTTTAAAATAATATGTTTTTACCTTCCGTCACCTTTAGGTAAAGAAGGTATTGTCTTTAGTCAAGAAAATCGATAGTGAGTTTCTAATGAAGAAGCACGTTTTGGGATCCCTAGAATACGAATTTACTATTTTTACGATGATGTTTGTATGTGTGTGCGCGATATATATATTTTTAATCCTTTAGGTAGATGTTTTTTTTTTTTTTATTTCAACGACATACGAACTCAAACTCATAATATTTCAGGCGGTATATATTTTTAACAAAATTAAGTATAAACTTAGAACTTAAAACAACTGTGGATCAAATGACGGATGACAGTAGTTCAACCGGCATTTTAAGGGTCATCTTCTAGTTCAGTAAAACCTACCTAGCAAAACATATGGGACAATACTCACACAAAAATTTGCTGAGCTTAGAAATACAATGCCTAATAGAATTAAAGCTGGTATAACTAATAAACAAGATGTAACCCAATATTAAATGGCGAAGTACTTAAATAACACATTCAGTTTTTGGAAATTTAAAATCTATATTCTAAATTAGTCGAAAGAAATTTGTGGAAATTTCTCATCATTTGAGTAGGTTTTAAATTTGATGGTTGAAAATATAAACCGGCCGAAATATCATGGATTTGGACTCGTAAATATTGTATAGAGTTGTATAACAATTATGTCGAGAAAAATGGTGTTAAAAATTAGAAATAATGTTATAATATTGAATTAGGCCATGCAATACACAACTACTGAGATGGCTGTTGCCTAGTTAAACTAATACTAAAGCCAGTTTTTATTGTAATATGTAATAATTCAGAGCAGAGTGACATTATGGTACTGGAAACTTTTTTATGTCCAAAATCATCAACAAAGACTAAATAAAATAACATTTTTAGACTATATCTTTTGTTGTAAATAATGTCAGTATAGCTTTTTATTTTTAAAATTACCGTCTTCTAGAAGGTTCAAAAAATCAAATAGGTAACTTTAAAAGAGATAATTTCGGTTTGCTATTTTGGTTATACCTGGATAGTAAATTTAGGATCCACTCTTGTTATCGTAGAATAATAAAGACGTTCAGAATACTGCATTATTGCATTACTAAATGGATAAATATTTTTTTTGTCATTTTTGTATACTGAATAATTAAATAAAAATGATAAAATATGACTGAGATGTACAGACAATACTATTTTTATTTATACAGAAAACAATGTGTTATTGCTGATGTTAGATAAGATATTATATTGTGCGTACGAATGTAATTTTTAAAGTAGGATGCATTTAATATAAACTAGGACAAACACTTTCAGTTGTAAAATATTATACAATAATTACAAGAGTGATTTTTTCTCTGGCCTCCATACAGAGCCCGCCCTGATGGTATCTCCGTGTCGGTAACTTTACTGTCTATCTTACCTACATGAGCCAGCGAGCGCTCATGCGCGTGAGGTAATTAGATATGCTGAATGCTTCCATAAATACCGACACTATCTTCTACGTAATCGTCAAATCATAAATTTGTAATTATTACCCTCTTATTATTTCGGAACGCCTACGTTATTATCTTTGAAAAAAGTCCTAGCGCATCGGTGACTTACAATATTTGTGTCTATGCTGCACATTTGATTGTGGACGGGATCTAGTTAGCGTTGGAATTATGTGTCTGCCTTCAGACAGTTGTAAATATCAACTACTATGTTAGGGCTTTTAATTATTTTTTACTGCCACTAGGTACTAAATTTAATAACTAAGTTAGTAGCGAGTAACTTACAATCTTATTAACTTTTGGTTTCACTTCTATTTTATGGTTTTCAAGACATCATATTTCTCAATAGTTATTAACTTATCTGAATTATATTGATGTTTTAACATTTTTAGTACTTTCATTTACTTTAGATAAATTATTATTTTAATTTAATAAACACTATAAAAACATGTAGGATTTTTTATTACATAAACTACTTGAATAGATATTTTGAAGTAACATTTTATGACATTCCGGTAATTTTATATATAATATATTGCAATGAGATTATCCAATTATTTTTTAATTAACTCAGTTGGCCTTCGACATTTGGTCGATTGTCATTGTTATTTATTATTTAATAATTATATTTTAATTTTAGCAACTTTTACAAATTCATACAAATATTTCCACGTTTTGATATTTTCAAAGTACAAAAGAATAGATATTCTGGTTGGTAGTTGTATATTAAATTCCTGAAATTTGTCAAGTAACATTTTCTGATCTTGTGAGTTTTGACTACAATTTAGAAAGGTGTGATTTAATGTATCTTCGATTGTATTGTCGTAAGTACAAAATGGGGAATCACTAAGTTTTAATATAAACGCGTGCTTAGCTATTAAGCAATGATTAAATCTTACTACTATTGTTGTTATTTATTCTCTTTTGTCAATTTTGCTAAACCAAAACTTCTTTGGTATACTATTTTGAACTTTTGCTTAATCCATGTCTTTTATTTCGGAGATTGTCTTGAATTCCTTATTCCAATTATTTTTGAATATGTTAGAAAAAAGATTATTATAATCAGATTTTTGTAGGTTGATTTAAAGGTATACCATTGATAATTGCATATTTAACCAACTTGTCTACTTGTTCGTTATTATGTATATTAGCATGTGCTTTAACCCATATTAAATTTATTTTAACGTATTGACTGGTAGGAAAGTATATTAGGTTAAATATAGCAGCTCTATCCAAATATTCATTTCAGTTAAATTGTATTACAAGAAATCTAAATTATGAAATTGGGAGAATATTTTATTTGTTTTTTAAATGACTACGTTTATCTTGCAGGTACATAACCCGCTTAAAATTCTAGTGACAAAACTAAAGCTCCAGTTTGTTTATGTCTCGCGATTATAGGACAATTTGCGTTTATCCGCTGCTGTTAACCAAAGACAGATATAAAATTTTGCGGGCGATTATAATACCAAAACACTCACAATCTTCAAGCAGTTTTTAAAAATTTTGAGTGTAATAATATTTTTAATAATAAAAATAAAATTGAGGTTGATCCGTAGCCTTAACAGGTTATCTCGCAAAATTTCAAGTTAGTTAACCAAACCCATTATTTAAGTGACTTCACTTAGCGCTAAACCGACATTTGAATATCTCGCGCTTAAATCAATCGGGTTAGCATTTAAGTGGATAAACTAGTGCGAGATAAGCGTAGTCAAATGGTCATTATTTCATAACAAATGTTCACTAAATTAATAATTGTTCAATTTTTAAATCAAATATTCACTAATAAAACCAAATGTTCAGTATTAATATAAAATAATGTTCAGTATCAATATTAAATGTTCAATAATAATATTAAATGGTCAATGTTAATCTACTATACTTACATATAATTTTATATCGGAAATAGATTCCGACATCATTTTATATTTACGTTTTTTTTTTCGAAAGACTCCGATGAGTGTCAGCAGAACAGAATACACTGACACCCATATAAATTTTGAACTTTAGGTTAGGTATATTCAGAAAACTAACAATTCACATATTTAAATCTATTAATTTTAAATTTGAGGTCTTTTCTCATTAAATTTTAGTTGAGAAATGTTTTGATTTCAAGATACCAGTGAATAAATTTCAATTTATAAAATATGAAACGAATTTGAATAAATACGAAAGAAAAATAAGTATATACAAAATAAAAATAAAGTAAGTAATAAACAATTATAATTTTATTGTACAAAACAGAAGTAAAAAATAAAATGTTATTTAAAAAAATTGTTAAAGAAATAAATAATCAGCATCGACAAAATATAAATAAAAATTGTCAACAAATCGTAGAAATTTTGGCCTCCTAATCCACATAGAATTTGTTACCTATATTTTCAATACCTATATTTATATATAAATATTACTATAGGTACTACTAGCGTAATTATATCTTTACACTTTTTGATACACATTCAATTTATAAAAAGCATTTAATTGATCCATGTTCTTATTTTTTTGGTATTTTACTTTCAAACTAATTGGCCATGTGTCTAAAAAAACAGTTTATTTTCTAAATATGGGTATAAAAATCCCGTCATAACGAGACCTTAACGAGTAATTTATTAAGTATTCGTAATGATTTTCGTGACATGTTCGTTAGAAAGATTTATTGAATTTTAAGTAGATCACCTGGCCAATTAGAAGACTTCGAAAAATTGGATAAAAATTAATAGCATAATCGGTACGGTGTGTAAGTTATACAGGATCGTTATGTATGTCTAATAAAATAGTAATCATTCGCTATTATATTTTTTAATATTATAACATGATTGGGCAGAAAATTTAATGTACTTTTCATATATAAACAAATATTTACAGAAGTTTCCCATCTGAAAATCAAAAGTTGCAATTAATTATTCGAAATTAATAAATAATAATATTGAGCTACTCCCGAAATTATGTAGAGGCGTTAATATACTGTAATTAATGTTACAGTTGAAATCGTCAAAATAATGGTACACAAGATATTTGCTTGTTTATTTATAGGCGGACATCCTGTATAAACATGGTTAAGATTTAAGATGGTAGCAATTTATCAAGATCAGTTTCAATTAATGATATTAGTTCATTTTTGAAATCATTTAATCCTATGCTAATTAACATATCTTAACATGTACCGAGGCATATTATGTTTAACTTTCAATTAATCTTCGGTTCTAATTAAATAGAAACAACTCAGCCATTATCGAATAAAGAGTGAAAATGAAATTATTTGGTCGTACATTTATTTATTTCTCCCCGGTTTGTTGGATTATCGTGCGGCGAACACGCATGCGCAGTCATGCGCGTGCGTCTTTTAATTTTTTCGCACGAAATGAAAGTGTGTTAATTAATTAACTGTACTTTTGTTCGATACACTTTGCGAACTGTCATGTAAAAGCTGTTTTTGTTTATTACACTTCAAATGGCTATCAAATATCAGTGTGCTTGTACCGATGGCAATCTTAGACGTGGGGAAAGCGGTATATTTAAATTAGTGAAATTAATGCTAGTGCGAAAAAATAAAGCTGCGTAACATTTACTGCGTGCCGTGCAATGTGACCTACACCATATCCAGAGAGCTGTGCTCTCAACGCACTGTGTTCTTTTGTTTACAAACAAAGCATTACCATATTCACCGAACAACACATCTGCTATGGTATGGTCACTGCTTCGCACATTCAGATTCACTCAACCTACAATTTTATAATCATTAAAAGATTACAATATCCTTATTTCATTTACCATTAATTTCTTTCATTATACGGGGGCAACGTAAGAATTATTGTGAATAAGACACATGGTTCATATTTGTTTAGAATTTTGTTTTGAATATGTTCATTGCAGTCCCCTTTAACAATAATACACTACTTATCCATTCTTTCCTTCCACTTCTTAAAAGCTTTCAACCAATCTTCTTGTTGTCTAATTTCTGGGAGATTTAAAAACAGGCAAAGCTACTAAATTAATTTTTGGTGGCTTAAAATTAGACAGAGTTGTTAAACTAATTACTGGAGGAGTTAAAAACTGTTAAATTAATTTCAGGCTAACTTAAAACTGTGAAAGTAAAAATTACGATTTGAAAATATTCTCCGATTAATGTTTTTTTCGAAATATACAAATAATAAATAATATTATAATCAAAAATTTCATTAAAGCTAATAATGCAAGAGAAATGCATAACTTTTTTTTTTGAGGTGCAATTGAAGTACAGCCCGAGTGCTACGTAACATCGGGGTAAAAATATTATTCTCTTCTGAAGTGTATATACTATTTTTTTTAATCACTGGGAGTGGAAACATCACAAATATCCAATTATTTAAAAACTTGTGTGAAATTTGACAATAAATTATAAAAATTAGTAGTTTTTTCTAAAGTGGAATACCAATAATACGGCGAAGAACCCTAAGATAAATACTACGAAATTGTAACATTGTACTGTATTGTATTTTACTTTAGCATTTTAAGTACAAGTATTATTGGCAGTACTTCTTTTGCACTTTTATTATTTTTGTAAAAGATCATAATTTTTTCTCTTTGTTGTCATAGATTCAAATTGAAATAAGTAGCATGGGTACACAATCGAAAGCTAATTAAAATGATACCAAATAGTGTTCAGTAACTTGTCTTCCAATGGGCTTACTTCTTTATGTAGATGGCAGGTAAAAGATTGTAAAGAGTTATAATGAAATTAGTAGAGAACATGGCGGTTAATTTTCGATGAGCGTGGGACTATCAAAGTTGATTTATTCTTTCTTCAGTTTGTAGTACATGTGTGTTGTTTGCGCTCTTTGAAAGCACTTTCGTTTGATTTATCGTAGTGGGTTTATTCTTCAGCCGATATTGCTCAAGCATGATTAGAAGTTATCTACAAGACTCATTGAAAACAGGAAAGAGGTGTTTAATAAAGGCAAATCACGATAGAAAGAGAAAACCAAATTAGCATTAGCATCACAACGGCAAACAAACATAAATTTTCTTCAAACGATCAATTCATCCTCTTACATAACATTTATTGTCCTCTCCTCATTAGCTAGCTGGAAAGTACTCGTACCAACAATGAATAAAATCATTACTAAATATTGAATTAGGAATCTCAATAATGCCATATATTCCTCTGTAATTTCATATCGAAATGTCAGCACTCATTACTTCAGCAAACAACAAACAACGAACAACAGCGTTAGAAATATCAAAGAGTGTGGCGTTGTTGATTGTTGTTGGCATAATGACCGGCTTAAAGGTTGATGCATCTTCTTCCTTTATTTATCTCATCTTCACATTGTATTGTCTTCACTTTTTACTCAGCTCTTCAGCGAACAATGCAACATAAAATGAAGGAAATGTAAACAAAAACAAACACTTTTGATTTCTTCATTAGCTACGTGGGATTGGATAGTTTCAAATTTATTACATAGCATAGCTAACTAAAGGCGTGTCCACTTTGTGTTAAATGTTCGCTTGTTGCAGACACTTTATTTCTGATACAAATTGGTATGAAGACATAAAATCCCTAGAGAGGAATATTGTGGACAATAGCGTTACTTGGTATCTACAAAGAATTACAAAACAGAGAAATAAACGACAAAAATTATAATGCATCATTTTTACCTCTCGCTAAGAGAGGTATTGAATTCATGCTAAAAATCGCATATCCAGATTTTATTGAATAAGCACGTTTTAAGGTCCCTACAATCCGATTTTAACATCTTTACGATGATGTTTGTGTGTGTGTGTGTGTGTGTGTGTGTGTGTGTGTGTGTGTGTGTGTGGATGTGTGTGTGTGTGTGTGTGTGTGTATGTGTATGTATGTGGGATGTTGAAAGAACGATTACTCAAAAACTATAAGACTTTATATTTGTTTAACTACGTATTTCCCAATCGGACATTCATGGGAAGATCTAAAAAGGTTTTGGTAACAACTGACCAACCGGAAGTAAAATATTCTTGAAAAAAAATCTTCTAAATATTATTTTTTGAAAATTTTTCTTGGTAATATTAAATAAAATTAAATTCTCTATCTGATACATTTAAATTATTTTATTATATTATATTCTATAGATTTAGAGATAAAAGAGATATAATATATAAAAGAATCTATTGTAATAAATTTTACAGCCGAAAGAATGCCATGGAAAATAGTTGAAAATTTAAATTGTTTGTAACTGACAGATAAATGTCAGTGTCAGAAATCCGGAGACATTACTGAAGACTTTTTCTGGGAAGTACATACATTATAGTATTTATTGATGTATTAATAGTTAAATATTTAATATTATAGGTATATTACACATACCCTTCAGAAATACTGTTACTCCCGACAATGAATTGGAAACATCTTGAAAAATTAGAAGAGTAGAACAAAATTTCTCCATAGAATGAATTTAAATTTTAAAAATCTATATATAAGGAATAGATATAAGTAGAATTTTGATGTAGAGTGTAGGTATACAAGAAATGTTAAATACATTTGGGCGCGAGTAGTTATGTGACTTTGTTGGCCTTGACAAGCAGATATGGGGGGCCATGTCAGAATGATAGGTAGTAATTATGTATATAGATGTCAAATATCATAATTTCTCATTATAAATTTAATGATTTTCCAAGTCCATGTGGTTTATTTTCCTCGACAAGTAAATTCCACACTCCTGGTGACAAATTAACTATGTGAATTTAGAAAATCTTGAAATTTTTAATGAAAAATTGTGACATTTGACATCTATGTACATAATTACTAATTATCTTTCTGAAACAGGCCCCCGCAACTGCTTCTCAAGGCCAACAATGTAACATAACTGTTAACGCCCTATACTTATGTAACCAAAAAAAAAGGAAGTGGCGAGAGGTATTGTGCTGGCCACAACAGTTTTTTTATATTTTTTTAGTAGGGATATACTTTTGTTCGTGAATTAGTCAAACTAATTCCGTTACAGAAATAATTATTTTTTTAAATTGATAACTTGGTCAAATTGTTGGAATTTTTTTTGAAAGTAGGTATGTAGTATATAGTACTGATCAAAATGAGTAAAAAAGCTTAATCAACACATGTTTGATCTTCAACTGTTTCCGAGAAAAACAAAAAATCGAAGTAAAACTGACAAAAATAGTGATCGAACAAAATTTTGCCTGTCAGTAAATAGACTATATGAAAAAATAATCTGAAGTGGCCAGCACATTACCTTCCGTCAATCATGTTTATTATGTACAAATTCCATACATAAATTTTCTTGCAAAAGATCCTATAAACAAACTATGTAAATTGCACTTGACACCGACTTCTTCTCCTTCAGCTTTTGCCATTCGCTAGGGGTTGTCATTTTATAATTTTTGGAATCATGGTATTGGAGTTCTGCGATCCAAAACGATTGTCACATACACACCCAGTCACACACACACTCATATACACACACATATAGACCTTATCGTAAAAATAGTAAATTCGTATTCTAGGGACCCCAAAATGTGCTAATTCATTAGAAACCCTCGAATTTTTTGACCAAAGACAATACCTTCCGTCACCTTTAGGTAAAAATCAATAAAATTGTATCAAACATTTTTTTTTCAATTTCTAATAGTTACGAAGTTAATTGAAAATTAAATATTGGCTAAGGTCGCCACATTTAACTTACTACAAATATTTGATTTAATTTATAATTTCTCATTTAATCGAAGTCGTAACTCATATAGTTTTCGAAATAGCAAAGGTAAACCCCGAAAAACTTATTTTTCACTGCCTTATAACTGGAAAGCTATTGAAAAACGGACCTATGTTGATTAAGCTTTTTTACTCATTTTTACTATATACTTTAAAAAAAATTACCTTTTTTTAAGAACCTGTATAGTATTGAAATATTACTATGAAATTTTGATATGCGTTCTTTTGTTAACTTGTAGGTACGATTTGAACTATAAGCGGTTCAAATGACCATTAATTGTGCAGGGACACTTTGTTATCGGTAATAATAGAGATTTTTATGATTGCTAGTTGACATTACTGTCAATTTTTGTGTTTTTTTAGAATTTGGAACTAAGTTGTTAATCGTAACTTAAATGAACATACTTTAAATTAAATGACAGTAATTATATTTGACCTTGCAATGCAAAACCGATAAAAATGTTTGTTGAATTTTCAGGTTATGTTTATAAGTCGTCAATCATAAAAAATCAAAAAACTGTTTAATATTTGGATAATAAATCAAATTTATTTATTAATAAGAATAATAAATAATATAACATATTCTGTATTAGTGCGGTTTTAAATCAGTAATCATTCAGCGTGTGTCTGATTTGTAACCGTTTGAATTCGACTGGGGTGCACCACACCCTACTTGTCTTAATACGTTTTAAAATTATACGCTCAAGAACATAGTGAAATTGATTTGTTTTTTTAAACTAAGAAATATATTGTGATATCGCACACTCCACTCCATCTGTCTAAAATTGTTATACAAGGCATGTCTAAATATGCTCACACACACTCGCAAAACTTCAAATTCTAGAATAGCGATACAAATACATTTTGAAAATAAAAATTTGTAGAATTATTATCAAAATGCTAAAACAAACTCAGAAAAATTTACTATTTATTTTGAGCAGAACTTCTACTTCCATATAAAAATGTACGAGGTGTGTTCAAAAACTATCGCGAATTTTGAATTTTCGCGGGTTACGTATATTCGAATTTCGATCTTTTTGTGGCTTTATGTTGGTACTCATGTCTCTCACTTATGTCGACAAGCTCGGCCATTTTGAATGTTCACTTACTTGTTGACAGCTGCTTTGCTTGCACGTGTTTTGGATCGTCTTCGATTTTTACCTATTCAAAAAAATGGAACAAAGAACCTGTATCAAATTTTGTGTGAAAAACGAAATTAAGTGCGCGGATGCATTCCGAATGTTGACTGTGGCATACGGAGAAGCTACCTTGGACCAAAGCAACGTTTATCGGTGGTACAAAATGTTCTCAGAAGGCCGAGAAGATGTGAACGACGAAAAGCGTGCCGGACGCCCGAGCACTTCAACAACAGACGAAAAAATTAATGAAGTGGAGAAAATGATATTGGCCAATCGTCGAATCACCGTTAGAGAAGTTGCTGAGGACCTAAACATATCGATTGGCTCGTGCCATTCGATTTTTATCAATGATTTGGGCATGAGACGGGTCGCCGCGAAATTTGTACCAAAATTGCTCAATTGCGACCAAAAACAGCATCGCATGAACATTGCTAATGAGATGTTGGACTCTGTCCGCGACGACCCAAATTTGCTCCAGAGGGTCATAACTGGTGACGAATCGTGGGTTTATGGTTATGACGTGGAAACCAAAGTTCAATCATCTCAATGGAAGCTGCCGCACGAACCAAGACCGAAAAAAGCGCGCCAAGTTCGGTCAAATGTGAAAGTTTTGCTGACAGTTTTCTTCGATTGCAGGGGCGTGGTGCATCATGAGTTCTTGCCACAGGGTAGAACGGTCAATAAGGAATATTACCTGCAAGTTATGCGCAATTTGCGCGAAGCAATCCGCCAGAAACGCCCGGATTTGTGGAAGAACAAAAATTGGCTTTTGCACCACGATAACGCCCCTGCTCACACATCGTTGCTTGTGCGCGACTTTTTAGCCAAAAACAACACACTAATGATGCCGCAGCCACCGTATTCCCCAGATCTGGCCCCCTGTGACTTTTTCTTGTTCCCTAAACTGAAGAGGCCAATGAAAGGACGACGTTACGCTACGCTTGACGAGATAAAGACGGCATCGAAGGAGGAGCTGAACAAGATAAAAAAAAATGATTTTTTGAAGTGCTTTGAAGATTGGAAAAACCGTTGGCACAAGTGTATAATATCTCATGGGGATTACTTTGAAGGGGACAAAATAGATATTCATGAATAAATAAATAATTTTTGAAAAAACACAAAATTCGCGATATTTTTTGAACACACCTCGTATACAGGCACTGGCAATTACTTCTCGGTAGTAATGGATATCACGTACGCAAAATTTTAAAATGAATTTTCCAAAAGTTTACTTAACACTGCATTGTCACTTTGAATTTGTCTTATTAAAAATTTCACTACGTATTTAATGTTTTTCTTGTTTTGTTCTATGTGGAATAAAAAGTTTTAATGTATCTCAAAAAGTATTCCATCTCCACGATGACAGAACATCGATCAGGCATCATATGACCTCGAAGGGTTCAATTCCTTCTTGGGAATCGTTTACGCAACTTGATATAGGTTCCTACACAGTAGGGACCCCGTAATGATGAAGAAAGAACGGTAAAAATTAATTGATGATCAGGGGATGGACACAAACTTGAAAATAGTTTTTTTTTTTCTTTAAGTAATGATAAATGATTCGTAATATGATGACAAATAGTATTTTTAGGACGCTTCATTTGTTAGGGGTTTAATGTTACTTAGAAGAATGTAATTTATGGGAAAACTGTCTCTTAAAAGTAAATATATGACACGGGAAAAGTTTACTATCTGTATAGTTCCGGAGAGTTCATGCGAGATTCATTTTCATCGTATTTTATTTCTAAAAAGCTGCTAATAAGAACATTTTCATTTCACTAATACATTGCAAAGTTACCAACCTTATAACTTTTTATTGCCTTTTTCCTAAAAAATAAGGATAATAAAATCAGCCATCTTCTGTGTCATATACTTATATCATCATTATTTCAATACTTAAACACAGTGTTTGAAAAAATAGCGTCAAATGACTATTCTTTTTATTATTAATTTCAACCCTACAGATTAAAATGCCACTTTTAGGTGGAAAAAAGGTCCTTATTTTTACTTCCTGTTTGTTAACTTTTACCTACCTGATGTATAATTTGTTTTTGATTATTTGGTGCAATTTGAACTGTCTAGGATTTATTAAAGAGTAAAATTAAATTAAAATACAAATATGTTTTTATAAAAATTTTAACAGTTCAAAATAATCAAGTAAACTTCAAAATATTTCCCCAAACCAAGAAGTTAAAAATAATGTCAATGCAAACTGAAAATGCACTAAAGTTACTGCAAAGCTACTTTAAATTAAAGTATAAAAATTTTTCTTTGTTTCAAAATTAGAATGTCACAATCCAGCACACATATTAATGTTAGAAGGAGCTTCATTTTTAAACGATTTTTGGTGATATTTTGTTATTTGAGATTGGCATGACTGCAATAAATACACTAAATATGTAGACAACGGACCCAATGAATATAATAAAAAACAAATCACTGTCATCAACCTAATAATTCTATCAAAAATTTCCCTCAGTGGAAATTATCAATATTTTTATAAAGAAATAATATTAAAGAAAGCCTCAACAGAGAAAATGAAGAAGATAACGTTTGCCTCACAAACTGTAGGCGAGTGATGCAAATTATCCGAGTGAATAATGATCATAATCCCAAATATAATACTATACTGGTTCTACTCCTGTAAATTTGGAAATAATTTGAATACATATTTTAAAAACAACTTCAGAATTTTTTGGAACAATATCAAACATTAAATTGTTTTTTTCTATACTATTTACTAAGGGAACTATCTACTTATTGACGTTTAGCGTGAGGATGTATGTATGGTAAAATTTGTACAATTGGTAAGATTCAGAGCCGACGTGGTATCCATTGATTAATTCTCATTAAAATATTACTGGCAAGGTGCAGTTTTTCTCATCGCTCCCAGTATCCATTTTAACGTAGTTTAGAATTTTTCAAAACGATAGAAATTGTTTAGGAAACGTAAACACAAAAATACAATATGACGAGTGACAACAGTAACAAAGACAAAACTGTCAACTGTTTCAGACGGCCGTAGGAAGGGTGTCGCGGCAGAATTAAAATAAACGTGACTAATTTATTTCTGGTTTTGTGATTGGCCGAGAAGAGTAAATTATGAATCCATAATCCATGAAAAAAAAAGTAATGAGGTGTTGCGCGTTTTTTCCCTCTGTTTAATCGGAAGAATAAGAAAAAATATTTTACCAGTATTTTGTGCTAGTGTGCCCAAATAGAAGTAATAATAATAAAAGAAAATAATTTTAGTCGTCCCTTAAAACGAAGAATGAAATGGTTGTTTCAAGTAAACATGTGAAGATCATTTTGCTGCAAGCATATTTTTTTATAATTAAATAAGAAATATTAAATATTTTTACTTCCTTGTACGTAAGTAAAGGAAGTATTGTAATCGCGAAAAATATCGGTTTTCAGATTTCAGCGGAAATATCCATTTTGATCATCCCTGAATCCATTTTGACTAATTTCGTCGTGACGTCTGTACGTACGTACGTCCGTACGTACGTACGTATCTCGCATAACTCAAAAACGGTAAGCCGTAGAAAGTTGAAATTTTATTTAGGACACCTATAACATCTAGTTGTGCACCTCCCTTTCTGGTTATTACACAATTTCCGGAAGTGGTACTTTACATGAAGCCTATAATAGATTTTAATGAAAAACTGTTTTAAAATATAATCCAAAACTTTTCAAATTTGGTATACAAGACTTCTATGTCAATCGAAATAACATAATAGATTTTGGTTAAAATAGGCTAACCGGAAGCGGTACATTACTTGAAGTTGTTAACAGTTTTTCTTGAATAATATGATTTTATTTTGTTTTTAAAAATAAATGCTTCAAATAAAAGTTTTACGGCCGAATTCACCATTAATCCGTTGATTAATAATCAGTTGATTAAGGAATCAAGCTGATCTGTAGGTCAATGTATGTTCTAATTCATCAACTTGATTTCTGAATCAAGGACTCATGATCAACTGATTCACAGTTTTGTTTTAGTTTTTGACAGTTAATGTAACTGTCATGGAATTTTATTCGTGGTAATTGTACTTTCCGTTAAAAAGGTATTGACATGTAAGTTTTTCATTTATTTATAAAATATATTTTATAATTTACCTATAATAATGTTATATTTTTATTATGATATAGATAGAAATTACACTGATTCCAATAAAGGAGTGTTTTTAAATATAGTGAAAATGAAATATGTAAAAGTATAGGTAAAAATAATAAAACCAATGCGGTTCTAAATAAAGATAAAGAAGAAGGATGACGCAAAGTTACACATGGGTACAACAGCCAGAATCCTAACATAGCTATAATCGTCAAAATTAGGATTCAAAGATGTGATGAACCCTTGATTCATGGAATATGAAGAATCAGTTGATCATTGATTTTGATTAGTAGATTAGCTTGATTTTTAATGGTGAATTGGATTGATTTAGGATCAGCGTTAATCTGTAAATCAACTCATGATTAAGGAATGGTGAATTCGGCCGTTAGAGAATTAATTTCTGCGTCGAGCACATCAAGTATTATTAAATTAGCCTTATGTATAAGCGAGATATGTAAATTTAAAAATTATGTACTTTTTTGTTTTTGTAATAAAGCTTGCTATGGATTAGGACAAATATATTTTTATTGTGAAATTAGTCATATTCATTGTTGTAATCAAATATTTCTTTGTTGTAATCAACTCTCTTTAGAAAGAACCGGGTTAAATTAATGTTAATTTAAAAATGATAGTAGTAAATGAATTATTTTTTGTTCTATATCAAAATATTTCTCGGGCTTGGCTTAAGCCAGTCAATATTTTGTAATTTAATTATTAAAAAAATATGTATACTTTAATAATCGTACAAGGAAGTCGTGTGGTGTACACATCAGATTTTTTAATTTTTATCTTTCCAGTTCTGTCATTGGCTAGTAGTTCTTGGATGCCACATGCAGTGTAATTTGGCGCCAATTCAAACCTAGTATACTTTTAAATTGCTACTGTATGTAATAGATACAGAAATTTGAACAGAAAATCATATTTACTAATAATATAGAAGGTACTTATTCGAATATGAGAACAAAAAAGATATGTTATTATGCAACACCTCATTATGAATGAACCCAATCATATAAAGTTTAAAATTTTTGTTAACTAATATAAAATTATGACAGTGAGCACTAATTATCATGTAATATTTCATTATTTTATTACACAATGATTCCGCGAACACAAACAGGAGTAGCGATAATATTACAGAGTTTTATAGGTATTTGTTCGTAGAATTATTTAAGTATGGAAAATTCTATTGTACTATAAAGATGTTAATATAGTACTGTATATAGTTTTATAGCTATAGTTAAACTGTAAAATTTTACATGTACGTGTTAGTGCAATAGAAAGTATGATCTTCTTGCGCTTTTCTACTTTGCCGAGTTATTATTATTTTTATAAGAATTTTAAACGCCGTCCGCTACAATACTCATTTGCATTTTCTATTTCAATAGAATAATAGAATTATTATACGTAGTGAAATTAAATCCATCATGGTGCACTTTCATTTATCAACCCTGCGAATTATATTTCTTGTAAAAATCCAAAGCTCTAGGCTGCAAAAATGCAAAGTAAAAGTACTTGATTGGGAAAGAGAGGCTGGAAACTCAAATAGATGTTATTAAGAAGTGATGAAAGATAAATTCGGAACGGCAAAGTTGAAGGATAAAAGAGATTTGTATAAATCACGGGTTCATTACAGGAAACCATTACATTTCCTGCAGCTACAACAATCAACAACCAACAACTGAGAACCGCTGTGCACTTGACTATTACTCCATATGTAAGAAAAATCGTGCACCGTTACTGTAGCAACTGCATACAACAGGACCGGGTTTCATATGAAATTCATGAAATTATTGATTTGAAATTCCAAAATTCAAAACTTTTGGTATATTCAAATCCATATATGGTATAGTAATTAAAAAAAATCAACAGTTTAGCACCGACACCGAGAATTAAAAAAAATATTTGGTATAGGATGCTCATTTCATAAATTTTCTTAATATTGCAGCTGTTTCCATGGCTATAGCATAGCTGGCTGATTTATAAAATTTAAATTTCTTTATAATTCTTTAACTCTATATCCATTGAATATGAAATATAAAAGGCAATCAATTCATATAGATAAGAATATTCTTTAATAGTTATAATAACAATAGATGTCAAAAAATTATATTTAACAGCGTTTTTTTCAAAAAAACCTGTTAAAAACTTTAAATGAGTGTACTTCCGGTTGACCAATTACAACCAAAATCTAATCAAGTGTGCATATGGATGTAAGGAAGAGGAATGCGTAAAAAATGTATTTTTTGGAATTCTAGTATTGGAGATATTGCGGCCGAAACCGCGGTCACATCACACGCACACACACACGCACACACACACGCACACACACAAGCACACGCACACGCACACACACACACAAGCACACGCACACACACACACACACACACACATACATACATACAAACATCATCGTAAAAATCGTATTGTAGGGACCCTAAAACCTCACCACAGATTTTTTTGACCAAAGACAATACCTTACTTACCTAGAGGTGACGGAAGGTAAAAAACACCCGGTCGTACATAAAATGTTTTTAAGAACATGGCAAATATTTTTCACTATATTTCTATTATTTTCTACGAAAAAAGTAGGTGTCATTTTTCAAATATTTTACATTTAGTTACTTGGCTTATAGAAAATATTTTTTAAATTTTTTTAAGTATTTTTCTAGCACTAACATAAGCAGAAATAAATTTGTATTCTCGGAAGGATATATTTTATTTCACGTTCGCTGAAATTTAACAACTTTTCCATAGAACCACATAATGTCATATAAACATTTAAAAATATTTTTTTTTGCGATTTTCTTTTTGGCAGTTAACAGTCTGTAAAATGTCAGTTTTACTGCCTATTGTTGCTAATTACATAGTAACCGTTCAAGAAACGCATAGAAACCGTTCAACAAACGCGTAGCAATATAATTTGATGGCGATAACTTTTAAAATAAGTATTAAAAATAATTACTAAATTAATATTTATTCTAAAATCGATAAAAATAATGTGTTCAACACGGCACTAAATACAGATTTACATCTTCAACAGCATCTGCTGTACATACGGAATTTTAGTACATAATTGAACTATTTTTTTAGATCATAAAACTATGGTTTGTGCCTTTTATCGTATTGTAACATTGTAAGACAGAAATAATTAGATCCTTTCAATAAGTAGGTATTGAACATTACAACAATTATTAATAAAGTATTGTTCACTATTGTCAAAGAAAGTTGAAAGAGAAATTAATTTTATCCATTTTTAATTTTCGATAACGCTTACTTGAACTAATTTTCAGGACAATCACCCCAATTCGCTAACAGAGTTACTAAGCACAACACATTGCTATACACCAATAATACTAGCAAATACTGAATAGATAAAAATAGCGGGGCTTTACATTTTTTTTTCTCTTGGTTGCAATTTTTAGCAATGTTGCTAAGATTTTCTTACAGAATTAGAATGATTAACTTCTTTTCATAATAAAAAATCTCATGTGGCCAACACGATATCTCCCGTTTAATTTAATTTTTATTCATGTAAATACTTAAAATTAAATAAAACTTAGATACCGGGTTCAATCCCGACTGATGCCAAATATTTCGAATTTTAAATGGCGCAAAAATGACCCCTGTGGTGCACTCTCCGCGCCAGCAATAAGTGCTCGTGAGGTAATACCTGGGAAATGCCTGCACGGTACAAATATATCATCGTTACCAAAATCTGTGTACAAAGCACACCCAGCAATAGGTAATATGTCGTGATGATATATTTATATGCTTGCCTATATTCATTTCTGGCGTGGAGAGTGCACCACAGGGGTCAATTTTGTGTCATTAAAATTCTAAAATATGTCGGTCGGGATCGAACTCGGTACTACAGATTCGCTTAAGGTAAAAATATATCATCATTATTATCGACATCTGTGTACAAAGCAGATTGGCTCACCCAGCAATGGGTAATATGCCGTGATGATATATTATGTGTATTTATTATATCTTACCTACATATATTTTTACATATTTACTTATGCTGGAAACTATATAGAGTTCCTTTCCATATAATTATTGTTTCATTTACTATTTTCTTTTAAAACGTTAATATTATTATTTGAAGTGATTAGTTTGTTGACATTGACATATATCTGTCAGTTACAAACATTTGAGATCTGAACTGTGTAACCATGTGTATGAGTTGTGTTTAAAGCTTACGCTCCGGGATTTAAACTATAGATAATTTTATAAATTTATCCATAAAATATATACAAAAAATATTAACGCAAACCTGTAGAAAATTTAATTTTTTTAAAAAATTTATAGTAACATCTCGAAAAAATAACATTTAAAGTTATTTTTCGAAGAAAAACTATTTTGAGCTTCCAGTAAAGTGTCATTTCTGGTTATCCGATTTACTCCAAAATCTAATGGCATCTTTCCAGAGTAAGGTAGAAATACAATGTTTCAAAACTTTCTGCACGATATTATTTGAATTAGAGCATAAAGAAGATCCACACACACACGCACATACACACAGACATCATCGTGAAAATGTTAAAATTGGATTGTAGGGACCTTAATACATGGTCATTTACCAAAATATCGATATGCGATTTTTAGCACGAACCCTATACCTCCCTTATTAAGGGTAGCGGGAGATAAAAATGTTGCATTTTTATTCAATAGGCAAGTCAAATAAATTGAAGGCACTAACATGTGTAAAACCGGCACTGGTAACAGTGGTAACAGCAACAGGCAACAAAACAGTAACAATAACAATAGCAAAAATAAGTAATATCTAACGTTTGGTCAGAGGCAAAGCGAAACATATCGTTAAGAAATCGGAGTGTGTAATGATAGTAAGAAAGTTTGCCGCCCGTAGCTTGGTCCGGCTTTTGCGGGAAATTAAAGAGAGAGCGATAACAATAGGAATAATCGGGAGGTGTAATTTTTCCGCTAATCTAATCTGAAAGCGAGCATGGCTGCGGCTGCTTGACGCAGTGCAAATATTGACAATGAGAAAGAGGTCTTGTAATTGTACCGCTCAGGGCTGTATGTATTGTGAGTAATATTTTCCTCACCGGTGCCAGTACTGCTTGCTTGTTACTTTTTCTCTTCACTCATGCTCTTATTATCTATCTGTATCCGGTAACAATTGCATAAATTATAACGTTCTGTCAGCTTATTGAAAGAATTCAATACCAACGGAACTCTAACAGAACAGATGGGAGAGAAAGAAATGCGCCTACCACAATCATATAATCACTCCTTTCTGCTTATTTCATTTTCATTTTACCGGCAATTTATTACAATTTAACTAAATCACTACGTAGTCGAGACTCAAATCACCACAAGGAAATGGACTGTTGATTCTAATCACTGTCTTCTTACCTTGCTCTTTGAACCTAAGAGAATTTTTAATTAAGTAGAAAATACACAATGTCTACAAATCTTCTGCTTTATTTTTACTTGTTTGACCTTTGCTTCTAAAAGTTTACATTTAATGAAATGTAAAGTTAACATTAAGGAGTCAATTGTTATTATTTAAAAACTAGAAACTTTTCAATATATTAAAAATATCTTTTATGAAAAATTATTTTAATGTGTTAAATAGTGATTTACGATTACGATTAACAGTTTTAATAATTGCCGATTACCGTTACGATTATTTAGCTAAAATAGGTTAAATTAAAAGTATTACAATATAAGTCAATAATTTATATCACAATATTTTTATTATTTACTAGTTAGGACACAAAATCCAAAAAATCTTGTTTATATATGTAAGTAAATTAAATAATTTTTTGCACGATCAGGTTTTTTTTAAACATTACCGATAGGGTTTCCAAGGCAGTAAGTTTTGTTTACAAATTACTGATCAGTAAGTAATGTGGTACTGATCAGTAAGTGATGTGACTGACCGGTAAGTGATGTGACTACCTACCGATCTGGAGGCGGTGAAAATTACATAAATAAAAAATAAATGTACAATTTTTAAAGCTTTAACGATAACAAAACAACGATCATAGCTTACTTAAAAATGACAACTATTTTTTTAAAATGTCAAAATAATTTTTAAATAATTCTAAACTTTAATTTGTTATTATTGGGACGATCGTGCAAAAAATATAATAAGCATTGCGGGCATTAAGTGCTTCTTACCGGTATCGGATGTATTGGAGATCTCGACTTCGTCTCGATCTCTAAACTAATCCTCCACCAGTAAGGTGCACTTACTACCCTTAATACTTAAATAACTATAATTCTGCTAGGTATTATAAATAAACAAAAAAGAAACAAATTCGTAGTCAACGCATTAACTAGGTAACAGTGCAACAGCTAAATTACTTCCCTACAAAAATAAGTGTGGAAATAGGTTTTCCTGTTACTTTTACAAGAATAAAAATCTGATGTGGCCAGCACATAACCTCTCGCCGTATATTTTACCTGGCTGTATGCATAAAGCAAAGAATATTTTTATAAATACAAATAATATATTCATATAAATCTATGACGTATAAACTTCGTTATTATTCAATAATAGCATGTCTCAACATAAAGATATTTACCATAAATTATGTTACAATAAATTACAAAGTAGAGTTTACCATATATAAATATTAGGCTGGTAACAGCAATTTTCAATTCGAACAACTTTGTTTATTTTCTCTTCATCTTCTTCTAGTAAAAACATTAATTTTGGGCGGTCTAAAATGTATATATCTGGATTGTGCATCTATTCTTACATATCTTCTTTTACATTTTATTTTTTCATACTTGTTATATCTAAATAACCTTAATTCCCTTTAATAAAGTGACGGATAGATTGCACTCCGATTATTCTTATATCGATGTGTAATTTTGTCAATATTTACAACTTACTTGAGAAGAATTTGATAGCTTTTTTCGCTATTCAAAGTTACTCTAGTCTACAGTACTGGTGTACATTGTCCCATAATGTTTGAAACAAATTTAAGTCCTTCAACCTAGACTTGTCATCTCCATAATAGTCACAGATCAAGAATTAAGGGATTCTCCAAATACATTTTTCTTTCATTACTCATTATTTCTGACACTGACATTTATCTGTCAGTTACAAATAATTTAAATTTGCAACTATTTTTCATGGCATCCTTTCGGCTGTAAAATTAATTACAACATTATTTTATATATTATATTCCTTTTATCTCTAAATCTATAAAATATGTATAAAAATATTTAAATGTATCAGAAAGAGAATTTATTTTTCTTTAATATTATCAAGAAAAATTTTCAAAAAATAATATTTAGAAGATTTTTTTTCAAGAATCTTCTACTTCCGGTTGTCCAATTGTTACCAAAACCTTTTCAGATCTTCCCATGAATATCCGATTGGGAAATACGTTGTTAAACAAATTTTAAGTCTTATAGTTTTTGAGTAACCGTCCTTCCAACATCCCACACACACACATCCACACACACACACACACACACACACACACACACACATACACATACACACACAGACATCATCGTAAAAATGATAAAATCGGATTGTAGGGACCTTAAAACGTGCTTATTCAATAAAATCTGGATATGCGATTTTTAGCATGAATCCAATACCTCTCTTAGCGAGAGGTAAAAAGTTGTTTGAAATTAAATTTTATATTTGAAAAATTTAATATCGATATAACAGCAGATCGGCAGCACAAGATGTTTCAGAAATAAAATGTTATTATTTCGTCACGAATGAGACGGCTATGAAAATAAAATACATATCAATGTGATATTTTTTAAAAGTATTATTGTTTATAATTGTTCCAGTCATTGTATTCATATAATTATGGTTCATAAACTAGTTTTAATGTTATAAAATGTACAGTGGCGGATTACCCATTAAGGCATTGAGGTACTTGCTTAAGGGCCCCATTCCAAGATATTTTCTAATAGAATTTTAAAATAGATTGATGTTTTCTGTAAACATTATAAAAATCTTGATTATTTTAGAATTTTTTACTAAATTTCATTTATTTGCCACCTAACTTTTATTTTTTATTATTAATTTTTGTAGGCACCAACAATTTTTAATCCTCCACATAAAATAAATACAGTACAGAAGTTACATACACAAAATTACGTATATCTCGCTTGGGGAGCACAAACCCGAAAACAATTACAATAACAATAATCACTCACTCTTTCAACAACATTCTTACTAACTTTACATCATACAACAATTATTCCTCATTCCCAACATACCAAAGCGACCGATTTTCAGTAGCGAAACATCGCATCCGGACTACAATAATAGTTACGAAACAATCGTCCTTCACCACACATTCCTGTCTATACATACTTCTTTTGCCTCAGCTACGCTCATAATCGAATTCTTACATGCTCTTCTTCTCTTCCCATTCGGAAACTCTCTCTTTTAGCGCCCTATCAACCACATTCATACCCTTATACACTGGACGGCAATCTAACACCCTGAACTTCACCAAGATATATGCTTTACAAGCGATTCACTCGTCATTCTCTCCACATGACCAAACCATCTCAACTGACTCACACCAACTGTCTTAACAACATTGTTCCTAACCATACATTCTTCATACACCAAATTATTTGTAACGCGATCGCGTCTTACATACCCACATACACCAAGTAAATACCTCATTTTCACGGCAGTCTCTTTTTATGCGTTCCTGTCCATGTCCAACATTCGCTTCCATACATCAAAGAATATATTTTATTATATTACAAGCAGTGATACTTTATTAAACTCTCACGCTGATATTGGATTTAATTTCCAAGGTCATCTGATTCCTGGCGAAATTGTAACATTTTATTTCTGAAATATCTCGTTCTGTTGATTTGCTGTCACAAAGATTTTTTTTTTTTAAGTAAAATTTAATTGCAAATATCCTTTTATTCTTGTAGTTTTTCAAGTTATAGGAGAGCCAATTTCCGCACTTATTTGAAATCCTATGTTAATGGTTTAATATGGGATTTCAAATAAGTGTGGAAATTGGCTCTCCTGTAACTTGAAAAACTACAAGAATAAAAAGACATTTTCCGGTTTTCAGTGTACCTGTATAATATTTGTTGTATTTTAGTCATGACAATAGAAAATGGTAAATAATCAAGCTCGTTGCTTTAATATTCTAACCAATGATTCACCACAGCTCGTGAGAAGAAGAAAAGATTACGACTTACTTGTTTTTCTTTCTAGAATGTTAAGTAATCTCAACAGAAAGATTCCATCTTCCATTTTGTATGTATTGAATTGAGTCCATGGTAACATTTCATTTAGCGTTGACATAGAATCGATTGACTGGTCATGAGTTGTGTGTGGTCTGTTCGAGTCAGGTGTAACTCGGTATGCGTTCGCGCCAGGAAGCCGTGGCTAGATGATGATGCGGCTAAGAGCTGCACCGTCATTCCGCAACTAATTAAAAGCAACCAGGTTCTTCCTGGAAGATAGCCAGATACACGCCAAGCCTGCTTGGATCATTCTTATGTAAGAATAATCGTATGCAATAAGGTTACACTGACCAGCGTAAGAAAATCTCATTGGTGGAGGACGGAATTTTTTTACTTGATCGGAGAAAAAGTAGTTTTTTGGAACTGATTATAATAAATAAAACAACAAACCTTTTTGTTTAAGTTCTGTAATTAATTTGATCTACAAGATTTGTTGATGTATTTAAATGTTTTTCTATTTTACCTTTTGTCACCTTTCAATAAGGAAGGTATTGTCTTTGGTCAAAAATTCGATAGTGAGTTTCTAATGAATAAGCACGTTTTGGGCTCAGTATGTATGTGTGTGTGGCGCGCGCGTGTTTTGGTGTGTATGGGACGATCGCTTCGGATTGCATAGCTCCAATACCACGATTCCAAAAATTATAATTTTTTCGTATTCCTCGAGTTTAGATCCATATGCAGACGTGATTAGATTTTGGTTATAATTGGTCCACCGTAAGTAGGCGTATATGATTTGATTGCATTTTATATATTCAATAGAGTTAGAGTTAAAGAAATATAAAGATATAAAATTTCATAAATCACCCAGCTATGCTAACCATGGAAACTGCTAATATATTCAGATAATTCAAATTGACAGATGTCAGTATAAATGAATAGTAAATGAATGTGGCAGAGATGAGGATGTTGAGATAGATATTGGGGAAGGCACGGAAGGATAGGGTAAGGAATGAAAGGATAAGGGAAATGGCTCGAGTGATAGATGTTTCTAGAAAGATACGAGGGAGACGATTACATTCGGTTTGAACATGTCATGAGGAGAGATGAAGAATGAGTAACAGTAATAGAAGGTAGAAGAAACAGAGGATGACCAAAAATAGTATGGAAGGACTGTATTGCGGAAGACTTGAGAGAAAAGGAACTGAATGACGACGACACGCAAAACAGAAATGAGTGGAAGAAGAAAATAAGAAAATAGCGATCCCTAATTTGTTTATGAAATAATTTTACTAGAAATATGGAATCTTTGCAAGAAAATTTATGTATGGAATTTGTACATAATACACAGGAATGACGGAAGGTAATGTGCTGGCCACATTTTTTTTCGTTCGTGGTAAACAGTGCCTTATACATATTTCTTTCGTGTGCATAAAGTTAATGCTTTTCTTACAACTCATAAATTAATGTGAAAATAGTATTAGTTCACCTATTGAAATAATATACTTGCCTATGGTTCTATTACTCATATTATTAATAAAATAATACACCATTTTTTCGCTTATTGCAAGACAACTATGATTCCACTGATAATAGAGTATTTTATAAATAATTATATCATTATATTTAGTTTTTTAAACGACGGAAATTTATTCTAACGATCAGGTCTGTAAGCGGAAAATATTTGTTAAATTACGTATACGTTTAGTATAATGAAATGTAATCATGTATTACGAGTACCTGCGAAAATAAATCATTTAGGAAATCCTTCAGATAAATCGTTTACTTAATGTTTATTAGTTGTATGAAATCGATCGTGAGTATACCAGTACATATGTATATGTATGTATAATATATATAACTTCTATTAACTAATTTTTGGAAAAGAATTTTACTTATTTAGATATCGCTTTCTAACGATACCTAAGTTGTCATAATATTATAACCACAAGGTATCTATATACACAGGTATACCACAACTTCAGGTACAAAATTTAAGGGCATATAGTACTGACTAAAATGAGAAAAAATAGCTTAATCAACACGGGTGCGATCTTCAATACTTTCCGAAATATAAGGTTCTCTGGAAAACTATAAGAATTACAATTCGATTAAATGAGACTTTTTGTTTACTCTTGAGAAGGCATCTTAGTTGTGCTTTTGTTTTCAAAATAAAATCAAATAATGTTGTGGCAACCTTGGCCAATATTTAATTTTCAAATAACTTCGTAACTATTAGAAATTGAGAAAATTTTGTTTTTTTTTTATAGTGACTAACAAAGACAAAATTTTGTTCGATAACTATCTTTGTCAATTTTTCTTTGATTCCAATACAAAATACTCTCTTTCTCGGAAACAGATGTTGATTAAGTTTTTACTCATTTTGGCAGTACTTTATGCTCTTTGTACTTGAGATTTTGGTGCATGTGTATATTGTGTAGTGGCTTCAAATTTAGATATGCACAAAAGTATTTTTGATAGGTATATGTATTGTTGGGTGGTACTAGCTTTTTACGTATAGCACGTGTCATAAATGAAAGGTACACCATAAAAAAATATAAGCAAAAAATAGAAAATAATTTGGTTTTTATCAATCAAAAGTTATTTGGTTCAAAGTCTGGCTTTCTATTTCGTTTTACAATTTTTTTTCTGAGAGTTGTAAAATTCTCGGTAATTTTGAAATTGGGAAACTTTCCTTGTCATTTTCGGATATTTTTCCAAACAAAAAAACTTTTTTGTAATATAAAGTCAAAGCCGACTTTGAACTTTAATTTCATACAAATTATATATGCGTTTGAAGAAACAATGAATGATGTTATTTTGAAGAAAGTATATTTTCTATGAAAGGATTATAATAAACATTATGAGAAATATATAAAGCTTATCTATAATACTCGGTAAACTATGATAAGGCATAAAAATAATATACAACTTTTATTAGTAAATTAATTATCAAAAATATTGATAAAATATAATAAAAAGAAACTCTAAAACAAAACAAAACAAAATTACAATTTTCCGTTTTAGATTTTTATATAGGAAAGGTTACATATTTTTATTAATATGTAATTATTTCATTATTTATTAGTGATGATTAGTCGGCTAGATCGACTAATCGGCTTCTAAAATGACCGAATAGTTGGTTACTCGGCCAAAACTGTAGTTGGTACATCACTAGTAAATATTGAATTTAAAATATTTTCTTTTTCACTTATTTGAAAAATTTGATGTTGCCAGCACAATACCTCTCGCCACTTACGTTTTTGGTTACATAAGTATAGGGTGCGAGCAATCATATGACATTGTTGGCCTTGACAAGCAGATATGGGAGCCCGTTTCAGAATGATAATTAATAATTACGTACGTAGATGTCAAATGTTAGAATGTTTCATTAAAAATTTCAAGAATTTCTAAATTCACGTAGTTAATGTCACCAGGAGTGTGGAATTGTCGAGGAAAGTAAACTACGTAGAATTGGAAAATCACTAAATTTAGAATGAGAAATTATGATATTTGACATCTATGTACATAATTACTAGGTATCATTCTGACACGGGCCACCATATCTGCTTGTCAAGACCAACAAAGTCACATGACTGCTCGCGCCCTATTGTATTTAACATTTCTTGTATACCAACACTCTACTCCAACAATTCTACTTACATCTATTCCTTGCATTTAGATTGTTTAATTTTAAATTCATTCTATGAGAAATTTTGTCCTACTCTTCTAATTTTTCGAAATGATTCCAATTCATTGTCGGGATTAACAGTATTTTTGAAGGGTATGTGCAATATATCTATAATATTAAATATTTAATTATTAATACATTAAGAAATAATATAATCTATGTACTTCCCAGAAAAAGTCTTCAGTAATGTCCCCGGATTTCTGACATTGACATTTATCTGTCAGTTACAAACAATTTAAATTTTCAACTATTTTCCATGACATTCTTTCGGCTCTAAAATTTATTACTACAGATTATTTTTTATATTATATTTCTTTTATACGTAGTTAAACAAATATAAAGTCTTATAGTTTTTGAGTAATCGTCCTTCCAACATCCTACAAACATACACACACATACATCCACACACACACACACACACACACACACACACACACACAGACATCATCGTAAAAATGTTAAAATCGGATTGTAGGGACCTTAAAACGTGCTTATTGAATAAAATCTGGATATGCGAATTTTAGCATGAATCCAATACCTCTCTTAGCGAGAGGTAAAAATGGAGTAAAAATATCTTCTGTTTCAATTTTATGAGCATGTTAATTGAATGTGATGTAGATGTAAATTTAAATCCTTTATAAATTTAGTGCGCTTCAAACTATTAGATCAAAATTTGGTTGTGTAAAAAATCATTAGGGTCATCACTGCGCGCTTGCCTGGCGACCTTCGTTAGTGGAGAAACGTATTATAGGTTTGTGATGTTTAATGAAGTTTTTATTGGTTAAGTTTGTTTGTTCGAATGTGAATATGCGTGAGATATTAGAAAGTAGTGGCTTTAATATCTCTAGAATTTGCTTGTCATGTAATTAATTTATATTTAAATATTTTTGATCGATTATTTATTCAACGTGCATGTTTTGTTTAACTAGTTCTCGCAGTGCGTCAACATTTGATGCATGAAGCTTTGGATTCTTCGGACATTGCAGGAATACAAAGTTGGTTGTACAATACTCCCTTCAACTCAGCGATGGCAAAGTCAATAACTACTTGTGTACTCAACAGATTTACATTTCTATCTTTGACAAATATTCCCGCAGTTGTTTGAAATTTCCACTGTAAAAATAGCAAAGCAAACAGAAATAATTAATTACTAACAATTGCTGGACTCTATTGCAAACTCATTGCCTCAAATGATTAATTTCTAGGCAATCTGCCAGCAATCTGAAATGGAAGATTCTTCTTCTAGATAGAAGCAATTATATTTATAACTTATTAATGATTACTTTTGTTATTATTGTAAAACAACTGAAAAATGTTTTGATGCGTGGGCTGAAATGAAATGAAAGTGTAGCCAATGGCTTTATCAGTTCACTCTATTTTGTTTTTCCTCCAGCTATAATGTATGAACAATGAAATCGTAAAGAACCAAACGAGATAAGATTATTGCAGTTAGAAATTGAATTCTATCTGATTAAAACTAATTACACATTAAGAAATTTGTCTCTGGCCTTCGGAACTATTGAATGAGTTAATTTCTCTATACAATATTTCCTTATGAATATTAGAATTCGATACAAGAAATAATTATTAAAAAACTCATAATACAATTAAATTATACAATCTTCTAGTTTATATCCTGTACTTTTATTTAATATCCAACGTTACGGCAGCATAGACTGCTGTTTGCTTGAAGGAAAATAGTAAAAAAACAATAGCAAAAAGTAACCAAGCTAATATTTTACAAAATATTTAATATAGGAAGCCGTAAAATAATATCCGGCACGAAAAAAAACTTAACACAGTCTTTATTAGACAGATCAGCCATTTTCATTATTTTTCACAAAACAAATGACAGAAAATAAAACTTGTTTATAATTTATAAGTAAACGACTTAACGTCTATCAACGACGATGACAACCTACTAATTGATTAGTTTTTTATTTTATCAAAATTAAATTTTATAATGGTTTTTCTTGTCATTCCGTCAAAATTGAATAAAATATTGTATAAACCACGAATATTTATTCACCCAAAGAATTTAACCCACTCGCCCTACGGGCTCTTAGCTTAAACTTTCTTTTCATAAATAAACATAATCTTTACTCGCTTGGTGTATAAATATCTATTAGGCCTGGCGTGATATTTAAGTTTTATATCAAGCTTTTCTAGGTTTGTAAATGCTCATGTGCGAACTCACTAAAATCAGATAAGTAAACTTAAATATAATAAATAAATAAATGTATTATCACGGCATATTACCCGTTGCTGCGTGTGCCAAATACTGATAAAACATAAAATACTAGGTTTAAGTTTCAAAAAATCTTTAAAACTCTGAAATTGTATGTTGAAATATGAGTAATGTTCAATTTACAAACTTATAGGTAATGAAGGTTGGTACAGAATCTCAGTTTCTTAGAAGTTTGGACAAACGTGCTGAAGCATTGAAGAAGTAAATATGTAACCTCCATAAAATTATGGTTTTGTTCGCAAAAAGTTTGCAAAAGCTTGTTTTCAACCAAGCTACTTAATAGTCAAAGGCATGGCTTGGGCTTGTTGAAACTAAAGTTTGGCTTGAAATGATAACAATCATTTGTAATTAAACCTATATGTTTAAATCGTAGAAATAGGCCTTAATGATCAAGAAATTTTTAATTCACGAAAGAAAGATTTTTATGAAAAATTAATGAACTTCATTGTGATCTGAATGCTGTATCGCTCTAACCAACTGAGCATTGTTCGCACTGAGTGTTTATCTACGTACTCCGATTAGGAGAGTGTACTCGCTTACGAAAATTGTAAAAATACTTGTGAAAGATTCATTGACTGATTGATGATGCTAGGTCCAAGAATAACAAAAATATTTCTTGAAATATTAAGCTTTTTAAAATATCTGGGTGGCTTGATTTTTCAAGTCAAGGTAAGTCAAGTCCATGAGTCTCTAATCTCAACTACCTTTACTTGTCCGTTATTAATTGTTTTATCTTTTATCATATTTTTCACATCAATACATCACCTATTACAAAATCTAATACATTTAATGAACACTTAAATAAAAGTGTATTTTATTAGTTCGTAGCTTTAAATCGACAGTAGAAGAGGTTAAAAAATATGATCTCTGTTAAGTAAAAAAAAAATAGACTCAATTATCAGTCATTAATTGGTATCCAAGTGAAAAATATATTGCAAAAATTATAGCTCGTTGGCCATAGACCCATATCAGAAATTATGCTAATATTAATTCATATTTCAAGTTTGACATTATTTGGACTTGTAGAGTTGTATCATCCTTACTTCTTTAACTATAATGATTACATCACAACAGACGGAAGAGTGTTGTCAGAATCTGTTCCAGACATTATTAAAACATATTTCGTTGTCGATAGCAATCTACAACATTTTTTTCTTCTTGTTCTGCGTATGCAAATTTTGAAGTGAAACATTTTTCAAACCTACACTTGGCCAAGTTAGGATGACTGATTGTATCGCTTCAAACATAATAGGATATAACTGTTCAAGTAAATTGATTATCTCCTGGCTAAGTCATTAACACGTGTACCTGTTAAACATCATTTGGTGGAGAAAAAACGTGAACGATGCCTTCGGCGAACATTACACGCACCAGGATACGGATATGTTCATATTGCGCGGGAATCTTCTATCGGAGGTATCCTTTCTTGGATATAACAGTTTGCTTTCTTTTCTCTTCGTGCACCCGTCACAAAAATGTTTAGTACTATGTCATATGGATTTTTAATACTCATAATAAGAATATAGCGTGGCTTAAACGCTCACAAACGGTCACAATGTATTGTGGATTAATTTCAAACGAACAAATACCGAAATCACATATTTGTGCGTCAGGTTAAGTTACGTTAAGGTTTAATAATGGGGTCATTTAAAAAAAGTCGATTCTTTTATGAAATCGTAAAATCAATCTCATTTAATAAATATAGTATCTATTACTATATTTATTTGAAATATTTGACTTTTCATTAATAAATATGGTGTATACATGGACTTAATTTGTGATATCACAGCTTTATACCCACACAAAGACATTTCTCTCTCTCTCTCCCTAACACACACACACACACACACATTTACACTCCTCTGCGATTTCCATTTTAGCTGTTGTAAACACAAAACAGAAATCTAAC
This sequence comes from Harpalus rufipes, assembly GCA_951394225.1. Taxonomy (NCBI): domain Eukaryota; kingdom Metazoa; phylum Arthropoda; class Insecta; order Coleoptera; family Carabidae; genus Harpalus; species Harpalus rufipes. The sequence continues at coordinate 20,858,203 of OX596279.1, read as the reverse complement.
CTCAAAATTGTGACAGGTGGCATACAAGAGAGAATATTATTATTATTATTATTATTATTATTATTATTATTATTATTATTATCATCGACGCCAAAAATTATTTCGCGTTTAATGACACAAAATTGACCCTGTGGTGCACTCTCCACGCCAGCTATAAATGCCCGTGACGTGACGCCTGGTAAGCGCCCGCACGGTACAAATATTTCATCATTACCGATATCTGTGTACAAAGCAGATTGGCACACTTAGCAATGGGTAATATGCTGTAATGATATATTTATTTTATTTATTTATTATTATTATTATTGTGTATTTCTTTAAAAATATTAGTGCAGTAGAAGGTATACAAATAAAACATTTAGTAAAATAAATACTAAGCCAACAATTATAGTTCCAAACTAAAACGGTAGAGCTCGTGAGCTCGACTGCAGTATCCGTGAATCTGTGACGTCATCGTTTAAATATTTTTTAATTATAAAGGCAACTATTAAAAAAAGCATATATCTGATTCTAAAGACTTGCAAAGGTGCGTACTGTCGAGCATTTCAATCCGAACGAACCGAACGAGCGGAGCGCGCACGAACGAATTTGACAAGTCTATATGTGTCTCCGAGCCGAACAGAACTCCCCAAACAATTTCCATCAGGTGTCGGCAAATCGTACTTGCTCAAACAGATTCAATTGCTTGCTGGTGCGCAATTAGTACAGGTGTTTGTGATATTCGAAGCATTCGCGTCGTTTGGTATGTTTGTTTGACTAGAATGGAGTGGAGCAGAGAAAACTGCTTGTAGCTAATTGACGAATATGAAAAATATCCAATATTGTAAAATCCTAGTCATGGGTTATATATAAGGAAAGGAAACACGATGCCGGGTAATTATAGATAAAATCATGGGGTGTCGCGCAGGAGAAGCGAAAAAGAAAATTGATAGCATGTTTGCCAGCTTCAGAAGAGAAAAAGGCAAAGGAGAAATAAATAAATGTCCGCTATCCATTTCTTAATAACATCATATTCTGCCGTTTTGAATAGAGACACGTCATACACATTCTTTTCGATTTCTTTTTTTAATAGGATAAATATGAGGAAAAAAGCACCAGCCGGTGAATATGGGAACAAGACAAATACGTCAAACGCTCCGAATGTCGAACTATTTGTTCAACTCGTTTATGCGCGCTCTGCTCGTTCAGTTCCTTCGGAATAAAATGCTCAACTCAGTACGCACCTTAAGGTATAAAACACACACCTACATATTATTTATTTTGACCTATTCTTTCAAGAAAAAACAAATCAGAAAAAAATAACTCCATTGATTTTTATGAAGTCTAATGCCCGACTCTAATATTTTAATTGACATTAAATAAAAATCAACATTTACGTACCTATACATACGTATCAAATGTATAATGTAAATTTTGATTTTAATTCAATTTTTGTTAATTTCCCAATTAAAATATTGGTGCAATCGAGCATTAGTCTAATAATTAATAAAATTAAAAATAACCCCTAACCTTAAAATTAAATGAAAATAAAAACTACAGACATATGTACACGCGTATTTCAATAAAAATGTTCTCAAATTCAGTAGGAAATTTTACGTGAAATCGTATTAAGAGGGTAAAGAGAAATTAGGATTACTCAACAAGTCAACAGGTCCTAAAGCAACTGCTCAATTTTTATTTCAGAGTACTTAAGATTACTCAACATGTAAACCGCGCTGGTTGTTTTAATAATTTTAAGTAGTTATTAGGAGTACTTGTACTCAAAAGTTGTAATCCGATATTTATTTGTTTTTGAGTCTTAAATGTTTAATCTATGATAAATATTCGAGTAATTACAAATTTCTCATTTGCTCGTTTACATCTTATTTAGTTAACACTTAAACAATAAATATAAATGACAGGTTATTGTTGTTTAACAATTAAAATGTACTTACTATCCTAATTCATTGAGCTTAATTTTTTAGGCACTGAAATTCGAAAACTTGAAAATTGGATTACAACTTTTAGTTTTTTTTTAATCATATATTTATGTGTTCCCACTCCCGGAATTTGGTACATTGTTATTGCTTTTTCATTGTACATTTATTTATTACAAAACATTTAAATGATGTAATAAAAATTGTCTGTATTTTTGCAAACCTATCCATGAGAATATTGTGTTAATAAATTAAAATATCCTCTTACAGCTTTCCGCAAAATACATCACATATATGTATATGCTTTCATCTCGGCTTTCATAAATATTGTCCTCGTACTCATCTAGTCATTTACCCAGTCAGCATTAACCCAACTTCCAATATTTCAAAGTATCATATTCCTCTCGGAATTCCTGTTCCAGGTTGAATTAACCATACGCATATAAGTTATTGTCGCGCGCTGTCATCATCGTGCGCTCCTATCAAATTTATATAATGTCATGCTGCGCCGAGCATTCTTTATCATTGATACGCCCTATGCATCATAGCTCAAGTAGTGTAGTGTAGCCACTGTGCCTCTATGCTCTTACACTATGTGTGGGAGAGATAAATATGGGTTTATACTAAGATTTATGATTTGTATCACTCCGAAACGTCCTGTGCCTATTTACGGTAGGTAGTATTTTCTTATAGGTACCGATTTTATTTTTTCGAGAATAGTTTCTTACTTTAGTCTGTTTTGCAGAAAACATTTTGGCTAAATTTTAGTAATAACTTATACAACTTTTCTTTTCCTCGAAGAAAAAAATGAGCAAGGAAGTGAACTTAAGTAAATTTATTGACGGTTACATAACGTTATTTAGTAATTATAACTTTATTTTAAAAAATTATAAATGAAATGTTATTATAACGTTATCGCGTATCGTTACGGTACGTTTTCCATCCTTGATTTAAGTATATAACTCCAATATTTATAATGGATTCAGTAGGCTACATGGTTCATAAGTCGAGCAAACTTCGTAGGGACATCCTGAAAAAATATCAAAAGATGTTCGTTTTGATTTTCATAATGTATTCAATAAAACAACATAATACCATCTAAATTTATAAATTTTAAGCTGCTCTTATAAAAAAAAAACTTACGGAAAAATTTATACCGATATGGCACGACCGTTTCCACATACCCTAATATTGGATAAAATAAGTTGCCTTTATTAATACTCTCGCATAACTGAAATATTACCGAAAGGTACTGTGCGATACAGTGGCACGACACTTGTAATTATAGAAATAATAGAAAGCCTATAACTAGGTCGATATTGTAATATTTAAAAAAAATATTGACAGATTAACATTTTAATGATCTGACCGAATTTTCGAAATTTCGGTTTTATGGCCGACTTCAGTATCAAACTAAAATTAATCCGTATCAAATCCAAAAATATTATAATGTAAGTACAAATACCTAATTTATGATTTTTATATGGACATAACAATACATTTTTACCTCTCGCTAAGAGAGGTATTGGATTCATGCTAAAAATCGCATATCCTGATTTTATTGAATAAGCACGTTTTAAGGTCCCTACAATCCGATTTTAACATTTTTACGATGATGTCTGTGTGTGTGTGTGTGTGTGTGTGTGTGTGTGTGTGTGTGTGTGTGTGTGTGGATGTGTGTGTGTGGGATGTTGGAAGGACGGTTACTCAAAAACTATAAGACTTAAAATTTGTTTAACAACGTATTTCCCAATCGGACATTCATGGGAAGATCAGAAAAGGTTTTGGTAATAATTGGACAACCGGAAGTAGAAGATTCTTGAAAAAAAATCTTCTAAATATTATTTTTTGAAAATTTTTCGTGGTAATATTAAAGAAAATTAAATTCTCTATCTGATACATTTAAATATTTTATTATATATTCCATAGATTTAGAGATAAAAGAAGTATAATATATAAAATAATCTGTTGTAATAAATTTGACAGCCGAAAGAATGCCATGAAAAATAGTTGATAATTTAAATTATTTGTAACTGACAGATAAATGTCAGTGTCAGAAATAATGAGTAATGAAAGAAAAATGTACTTGGAGAATCCCTTAGTTCTTGATCTGTGACTATTATGGAGATGACAAGTCTAGATTGAAGGACTTAAATTTGTTTCAAACATTATGGGACAATGTACACCAGTACTATAGACTAGAGTAACTTTGAATTGCGAAAAAGCTATCAAATTCTTCTCAAGTAAGTTGTACATATTGACAAAATTACACATCGATATAAGAATAATCGGAGTGCAATCTATCCGTCACTTTATTAAAGGGAATTAGTGTTATTTAGATATAACATGTATGAAAAAATAAAATGTAAAAGAAGATATGTAAGAATAGATGCACAATCCATATATACATTTTAGACCGCCCAAAATTAATGTTTTTACTAGAAGAATATGAAGAGAAAGTAAACAACGTTGTTCGAATTGAAAATTGCAGTTACCAGCCTAATATTTATATATGGTAAACTCTACTTTGTAATTTATTGTAACATAATTTATGGTAAAATATCTTCATGTTGAGACATGCTATTATTGAATAATAAAGAAGTTTATACGTCATAGATTTATATGAATATATTATTTGTATTTATAAAAATATTCTTTGCTTTATGCATACAGCCAGGTAAAATATACGGCGAGAGGTTATGTGCTGGCCACATCAGATTTTTTTTAATGTACTATTTATTACCTTCTTGTTGGACAATCTCGCATGGGATGATTTTTCTTGGCACTAGTGTGATTGTGTATTAGAACAGAAGTTGATGCTATCGTACATATACGACGTTTATGCGTCCTGTGATTGGTGGAGCTGTTGATTTCATCTTGATGATCAGGTTTGTTACAAACAATTGCGACAAATTTTCACTTTTTAATTAATAGGAAGATTATTGTAATACTGATAAATTAATTTAGTATTCAAAGCGGTATATTAACATTAGTGAAGAAACATCCATGTGATAAAATAAATCAAAAATATGGACAATCTTTTCCTATTTTGGGATAATTTATGAGTTTATTTAATGTTTAAAATAGATTAGCAAAATCTTCAAAAAATCTCTTAAAATTTAGCCATATATGTAAGATATAAACAAAATATATTTATGAGTGTATACATGATGTTCCGTTCCGTAAGGAAACCGACAAAGATTTATCTTATATTCTAGAGGTCAATTTAAGCAAAAAAGTTCTAATAGACAAGTACCCGATCTCGAATCCTGCAATAGTACCAAGCTGTGGAAAATATCCCTACAAGTGTTTATTTTCGTCTCTAATTTGAATACGATTAAAGATATAATTCTGAAACTTGGTATATTTGATACATCATATATTTTCTTGGGCTTTAATGATTTTTTTCTTGTTGACATTTGGTAAAAAAAAATGCACCATTCTCGAAATAATTAATAATAAACAAATTATATTTTTTGATATTACCAAATTTTTACCTTCCATCACCTTTAGGTAAGGAAGGTATTGTCTTTGGTCAAAAAATTCAATGATGAGTCCATATAATACGATTTTACCATTTTTACGATGATGTATGTATGTGTGTCTGTGTGTCTGTGTGTCCGTGTGTCTGTGTGTGTGTGACAAAAGTTCCGGATCCAATAACTTCAATACCACGATTCCAAAAATTATATTTTTTTCGTATTCCTCAAGTTTACATCCAGAAGAACTGATTAGATTTTGGTTATAATTGGTCAACCGGAAGTAGTCTCATTTGAAGATTTAACAGTTAAATTTGATTTATTGACATTTAACGTTATTATAACTTAAAGAATATATTATTCTCTATACGATTTGATTACAATTTATACTTCATATTCAATAGATACAGAGTTAAAGAATTTTAAAAAAATTAAATTTTATAATTCAGCCAGCTATGCCAAACTTGGGAACTAGTAATATATTCATATAATTCAAATTGACAGATGTCAGTATCAATAAAAAGTAAATTAATGTGGCAGATATGAGGATGTTGAAGTAGATATTGGGGAATACACGGAAAGATACGGTAAGAAAATAACTCTAATGTTACAAGTTTTTAGAAAGATACAAGAAAGACGATTACATTGGTTTGAACATGTCATGAGGAGAAATGAAGAATGATATTGGAACAAGAATGAATAGTTTAGTAATAGGACGTTAAAGAAACAGAGGAAGACCAAAGATAAGATGGAAGGACTGTATTGCGGAAGTTTTGAGCGAAAAGGAACTGAATGAGAACGACATGCAAAAATAGCGACCCCTAACGAATGGGAAAAGCTAAAGAAGAAGATGCCAGTGTCAAGTGCAATTTGAAAAGTTTGTTTATGAAATACATAATTTTACTGGAAATATAGAATCTTTTGTAAGAAAAATTATGGAATTTATACATTATACACGAAAATGACGGAAGGTATTGTGCTGGCCACAACAGATTTTTTTATGTTATTTTTATAAATCAGTAATAATTAAGTTTGTTTGGCCATAAAGGTTCATTCACATAAGCAATTAGTTTTAAGGTTTAAAATTATGTTTACGTTCAAGTTTTTTTGTGTCCATGTGAAGGTACGGTGTCGCTGGCGCTGCCGGCGGCTGCGGTCGGCAGTAACGGCCAGCAGCTACGGTTTGATCGTACTGCCAAGGTGATTTCGCTAAACGCAGTCGGCAGTCGACAGTTGTAATTTAAACTTCAGGGAAAATGGATTCTGATTTACTTCTTTGCTTTATGCTCGAGGAAGAAGAGGAGGATAACATTTTTCAAAATATTACAAGTGCAGAGCCGTCTGATTTGTTCCAAACCAGAGAATATGGAGGATTTTTTCGGATTAATCGGCTAAAAATGAATGACAATTTAGACAATTTTTCTTGGAGCGGCTGGGACGCAGCAACTCCGTAGTTGGCAATATTCGGTTTGAACCGCATCGCGCCAACGAAACCAAGCACTAGACGGAAGTAGTCTAGCACTGCCGACTGCTTGCGCTGGCAGCGCCAGCGAAACCATACCAATGAGATTATTCACAATTTCAAATTGCAGTGTACACTTAAACTAAAATTTGAAATAAAATAAAATGGTGACAGTTGCAACAATATGAATTTTTGAAGGACAAGTGTGTTATTATATCCATCCTTATCGCACACGCTTCTAAGCATTGCAAATAAGAGAGATACATGTATGTCAATTTGTTAATTCATTCATGATACAGGTGACCTTGTTCGGGCTTCTTTTTTTGTTCAAAATATTACAGTTTTCTACTTTCCTTCAATTATTTAACTACAGGTTTCTTATCAAAAGAACTAGATTATTGCTGATTATAATCTAGTATCATCTTCAATAGGTTCATACTTCTGTAGGAGCCGAGTTCCTGCACATCCTTACTTATTAGAATTATTTTGTTAAAATAACCCCTAGAATACATGGTAAAAGATTGTCGGATTTGTCCCGCAACACTCAGAATATAGAATCAAATAGAGTATTAATAAAATTTAAAAGTATTATTTACCTATTTAGTTTCAAACACAGGTTGTCTATTTTTACCTCTCGCTAAGAGAGGTATTGGATTCATGCTAAAAATCGCATATCCAGATTTTATTGAATAAGCACGTTTTAATTTAATCTGTTGTAATTAATTTTACAACCGAAAGGATGCCATGAAAAATAGTTGAAAATTTGAATGTTTGTAACTGAGAGATAAATGTCAGTGTCAGAAATCCGGAGACATTACTGAAGATTTTTTTTGGGAAGTACATACATTATATTATTTCTTATTGTATTTATAGTTAAATATTTAAAATTATAGGTATATTACACATACCCTTCAGAAATACTATTAATGGTCTCCACTCTGCAACGTAAAATACAGAAAAAAATGTATCTCATCGAAATAATGGGTAATGAAAGAAAAATGTACTTGGAGAATCTCTTAATTCTTGATCTGTGACTATTATGGAGGTGACAAGTCTAAGTTGAAGGACTTAAATTTGTTTTAAACATTATGGGACAATGCACACCAGCACTGTAGCTGGAGTAACATTGAACTGCGAAAAGCTATCAAATTCTTCTCAAGTAAGTTGTAAATATTGACAAAATTACACATCGTTATAAGAAAATAATCGGAGTGCAATCTATCCATCACTTTATTAATGGGAATTAGTGTTATTTAGATACAGCATGTATGAAAAAATAAAATGTGAAAGAAGATATGTAAGAATAGATGCACAATTCAGATTATACATTTTAGCCGCCCAAAATTAATGTTTTTACTAGAAGAATATGAAGAGAAAGTAAACAATAACGTTGTTCGAATTGAAAATCCGTGTTACCAGCAGGTATATATAGTAAACTCTACTTTGTAATTTATTGTACATAATTTATGGTAAAATATCTTATAGATTTTGTAAGTATATGTGAAAATTGTTTTATGTTGAGTCATAGTATACGTTATAGACTTATATGAATATATTATTTGTATTTCTAAAAATATTCTTTGCTTTATGAATAGAGCCAGGTAAAATATACGGCGAGAGGTTATGTGCTGGCCACATCAGATTTTTTTAGTAGTAGGCCTCATAGTAGGCTTAACAAAAATTCTATAGACATCTAAGGAAAGTGTGTCAAAAATATTGCGTAATTTTTAGATAATTATTGGTGTCCGTATTTTCTTTGTAAGAAAACACTTTTAGTCTCGAGAAAAAATTAAAGTCACGAAATGGCGTTAATTATTAACTAACACTTCGAAAACGATTTTCTTGAGTAAGAACATCTTACAGCAATTATCGATGTTTTCTTCTTCGGTATTCGAACTGGAAAACTAATAACTTATCCTAATCGATACTGGGTATAAAATCTGCTGTAAGTAGTGATGTTTCTATTTGCGTGAACAGAAAACTAACGGTATTTAGGTATAAGTACGTACGATGAATAGCGATGTAAAGTCATAATTATTAATAACTACATTCACTTAATGTTCAGCTATCTTGATTACAACAATTAATTAACTAGTAATCTATTGGTTTATCAGTGTAAGATTACATAACATTACATCTTGTAATTTGGATCGAAACCCACATCAACGTGACATAAATAATTTCTCTGGGTCAGGTTTATCGTAAATGGATATTTCTTACATATTTTGCAATTAATTATATTTAAGATCAACATTTGATTCAGATCTCTTTGTTAAAATAACATGTAAGAATTATAATTTGTTTGATTATTTTAGATTAGATCTTTCTTTACCTTTGAAGTTTGCGGCATGGAGAAGGGATTTAATTTGCTATAGAAAATTTTATTTGCATTTTAATAGTTTGTTAAGCTGCAACATCTGTTAGGTAGGGACCTATAATTTAATGAAGTTCCAATTACTTCTACATGTTACTATAGAGGTACCCAATATAAGCGGTAACCACATTTAAATTTTAAATTATGTTGCAAAAATTTACAAAAGTAATTACAGTTTGTAATTTTTAAAATGCATTTGAATTAAAAAAAATAAATAAAAAAACTTTAGAAATCGAAACATAACCTATTCAGTGACCAGATGTATGCGACGAATTATCCTGCGTGCCAATGAGGTGTTGCACGATTTTTTCTTTACTTTAATCGAAAGAATAAGAAAAAAATATTTTGCCCGTACTTTTTAATTTCTTTCATATTTCTCTTTATTCATGAGAAAATTGTCTCTAAAAATACAAAAATAAAATTGCCGCCTTTTCTGTCGCCTGATGATGTCAAAAAACTATTCACCAACGAGGGAGTGACTTACATTTGCCGCCGACAGAATTTAAACGAGTGTAACACGAGGGGAGTGGGGGGAAGCTTTAATGATGGTGGTCTTACTGCTTTTCCAACGATGACACTTTTTCTAACTGGTGGGCGCTGGATGTTCGATCACCGCTTGTTTACGCAGGACGGAACACAGACACAATTGCACTTGCACTTATCTTTGATGGCCGATGAACACTTATATTATGGACACAGACACTATTTGGATTTAAACTACTTTATTTATTTACATGATTTTATTTACATTTAAACTAACTTATTATTAATGATTACACTAAACATAATTAAACACATAAACTAAATAGTTACGTTTTACATTGTAACTGCGTAGTAGCGTCTACTATGCGCTCAAACTAAAACCCGACACTACATCCCTTCACACTGAGTTTCTAAGACCGACTCCATATCTTGTCAACATGAGTATCTAAAACCGACTATCTAAAACAAAATGTTACTTTCGTGACAGGCTTATTACTGAGGGGTTGAAGAGGGTATCATATGGCAGCCATATCAAAATATCAGCCCTGCACGTAGGCTTGCAATAACTTCTACACTTAATTGTCAACAAATAACTGTCCAATTTCTTTGACAGCTAGACTAAACAGTCAGTTAATAAAAGGTGATAACTATTTCTAAACAGAATTTTGACTAACAAAGATAACAAGTTGAAATATTATTTCTGAAACTATAATTTAGAAAAGATTATAAAATTTACTTATTTGTTATTGCTCGCCTTGTTACACGAGTAACAGCTGTCAATTATATACTCCCTTCTACTTCTATTCTATCCATATTACTGATTTTTATATTTTGTAAAGACTCAAACGTGTTTGTAGAAAAGAGTTTTGCACTAGTGTGCCCAAATGGAAGTAATAATAGCAAAAAAAAAAAATTAGTAGTGCCTCAAAACGAAGAAAGAAGAATTAAATGGTTGTCTCAAGTAAACATAACACCATTTACAAAATTAAATTAATTCTGTGAAGATCATTTTGTTGTAAGCATAAATATTTTTATAATTAAATAAGAAATATTAAATATTTTTAAATTTTTATCTTTCCATTTCTATCATTGGCTAGTATTTCTCGGACGTCACATGCAGTGTAATGTGGCGCTAATTCAAACGTAATAGACTTTCAAAGTGCTACTGTGTTTAATATATACACAAATTTGAACAGAAAATCATATTTACTAATACTATAGAAGGTACTTATTCGAATTTCAGAATAAGAAAGATATGTTAATTTTTTTGCAATACACTGTCTGCTCCGATTTGTCCGCATCAAATTGTTCGGATACTTATGTATCAAGGCACTGAAATTCTAGTTTTTATCACGAATGTGGAATTAGTTACCGGGGGCCCTTAGGGCCGAGGAAAATAAACCATTTGAGTGATAAAAAGGAACTTCAGTGCCGAAGTACATATTATATTTTATGTGAAATCGAAAAATTTATTTTTGTAGGTTATGGGTTTACTTATCTGTCAGTCTGACATTCCATGTTGCTAATCTTGGAAATTGAAGTTATCGTAAAGAGCACTCAATATTGTGTATCTCAAACTTATTTATCGGAATTATTTAGTTCGTTTTTCTTGCACATATTTTTTGTGATTTTACGTATGAATTTCCCATTGTTCATCGTAGACCTATCCAAATTATCTTACATGTACAATAATTATCTTAAAGTTGACAACACTACATATGCATGAAATGGTTGTATAATGTATTACTTTAATTCTGAATTCTGAAATTTTAATGACGATTTTTGTGCCCGTTAATGACGATTTCAAATAAAATTACTTGCTTGTGAACGTCGCTTATTGGGTATGTTCAGCACTTGTTCGGGACATATATAACTCATTGAGACTCGAAGGGTTAAAATATTGTAATCAAATTCAAGAATTTATAGGAATGAATATCTCTTTGTAAAAACGTTTAATACGGTACTGACTTATGTATAGAAATGTATTTGGCGTTTAGTGGGAGGAAACGTACTGCCCATAACAGTTATTTTGTTCATTTAAACTAGTCAACTATTTTCTCTCAATAATAATATCAATTTGCATCCAGCGGTTTTTTTGTCAAAATTGTGTCATTACTTTCTTCGTCATACTTTCTTAGTCTTTTGTCCATGAATACAATTATCAACAAATTTGCGATAACTTTTGCTGAATAATCATTCTCGTAAAAGTTGCTCACAAAGATTATCTTATTCCCACGGAATTGCACTTATCACACGCCATGCACGTGTGTACAAAACATATATCTCTCGTGTATTCCATACGTAACTGAAGGAAAATTATGATAGAAGCAATTTATATTGCATTTCAAAATCGATGAAGATTACAGAATTAAACAATTCTAAAACCCTTCAAGGTAAAGTGTGTTTCAAGATATAGTACTTATAGTAGATTCGCTTAGGTTAACTCTCACAATAGACGATTTGTTAAAGTATTTATGATTTCTGTTTTAAAATTAATAAGAAACAATTTGATGTGACCAGCACATTACCTTCGGTCAGTTCTTTGTATTTTGTACAAAATCCATACAGAAAATTTCTAGCAAAGGATTCTGCAGAACAATTATATCGCAAATACTAAATTGCACTTGACACTGACATCTGTCAATCAGAATTATCTTAATATAGAAGCTGTTTCCTTGGCTATGGCATAGCACGTTGATTTATGAAATTTAATTTCTTTATAATATTTTAACTCTATATCCATTGAATGCAATCAAACCGTATAGATATAGACAATAGAATATTCTTTAATATTTATAATAACATTATTGCATTTTTAAAGAACTGTTAAAATATTCAAATAAAGTACTTCAGGTTGACCAATTATAATCAAAATCTAATCACGTCTTCGTATGGATGTAAGGAAGAGGAATACGAAAGAATTATAATTTTTGGAATTGTAAAATTGAAGTTATCGCAGGAGAAACTTTTGTCACACACGCACACATACATATATACAGACATCATCGTAAAAATAGTAAAATCGTATTCTAGGGACCCTGTAAGTAACAGAAGGTAAAAAATTACTGATTAGACAAATTATTTTCAAGTTTCTGTTAATTGGATTTTTTGCAATTGTTTCTGTATTGTTTTTAACCCAATAAATTAAATTTCAGAGTATCAGAAAAACTGGATGCCAAAATTTGTGGTAATTAGAGAGATATTCATTTTATTCTCTGGGCATAATTTCACATTTTGCTATTACATATATGTACGTACTATTTTATTATTAATTTATTTCATTATGAATATACTATACAGGGGTGTTCATCGGTCTGTTTTTTTAATAACTCATCCAAACGAAGTTTATTTTATATTAAAATCTGCAGTATAGGCTTTTCTACTGGTGTTTCAATTTTACGCAATGGTATGCAATTAATATTACATTGCATCTCATTTTTCATATTTAAAGAAAATTAATTAGGTAATCAAATATTTAAAATAAAAATAAATAAATATATTATCACGGCATATTACCCATTGCTAGGTGTGCCAATGTGCTTAGTACACAGATTTCGGAACGTCAGCCCGTGAAGAAGTGACGCCTTGTAATTAAATATTTCATCTATTTAATCTGATATTTCATTATTATAGCTTTTATAATATTTCCAGGTGTCTAATTCAAGAAAGAGTATTACAAAGCTCTCAGTACTTAATAAAAATGTAATAATTTAATCATTCGCCATTGTATTTTTTAATAATATAATATATGAATGATTTTATACTATTGGATAGCAAATTTTATGTAATTTTCAAATTTGAAAAAATATGTAGGATGTTCCATTTGAAAATATAAAGTTACATATAATTGCGTAAAACTGGAACACCTGTAGAAAAACATATATTGCATATTTATAGACATTTTAATATAAAATAAACTTCGTTTGAATTTTATTTTTCCATATTTAAAATAATCGAGTTAGTAAAAAAGAACAGACCGATGAATCATCCTGTATAAGTAATATTTGCTTTTTTCTCACGAAACGTTTTGAGATCATGGTTATGCTAACTCAAATGGCGGTGATTCTCAGAAATATTTAATAATAATTGTATTCAAAATCATTCATATTTGCTCAGTATTTTTATTCATTAATTGTCAGTATTGTGTAAAAAAATGGTCAGTATATATTAATGTTTTATTCAGATTAGGTTACGTTAAGTTATGTTTAGGTTAAGTTGGGTGAAAATATATTTTTACTATAATTTTTTATTTAATATTGACCGTATCTATAAAAATATGTAAACTTTAATGTCTTCTAAATAAAACATTTACTTTTACTTAAATAACATTTTTACTGCTTGTTTACGTTCACAATTTTCTTCAAATTGTGACAGTTTGCAGTTAAGTACAACATTCCATTCTACCATGTTTCATCGGTGCAGTTTCTTCAGTGTACTATACCTTGAAACATACTATGCTCGTATTTCTCTGTTATTCTACGGGGTGTTTTGAATAGGAGGAGAAATAAACCAACATTAACTCATTTTCCCGTCAATCGTAGCCCTGGCGTGTATAAGAAAAAGGATAATAGAGATATTATTTAGGTTGCCATACATCAGCATGGACGTGAAACGGTTTGGCCGGTAGCGTACACGATTTAAACTTACAACAATCGCTGGTTACAGCAACGACCAACGAGAATTGTTCCAAGCTCTTCCCGAATGCGATCAATCGATAAATAAGCTACAAATCATTTTGACTCGAGTAAATCGCTTCCTTTTTGTGCTAAGTATAGCTGTGTAAACAGTTATGTAAGAATAGAGAATAGCCATACTGAAAATGATTTATAAAATTTGAATACCAAAGTAAATTCAATATGGAAGAGAATTATGTATTGGTGGTGCAACAATCAAAATAAGTATTATTATTTGTTTTATATTGAGTCTTTGTTATTGTTCAGAATATTTTACAATAATTTTTGATTCAAATTCAAATATTCATTGTCGTTCAAAACTCATTCTGATTTAGATTTTGTTTTTTGAATGTGTTACTCAAAGAAATTTCTGTTTTTCTTGAATGGACAGTAGGATGATCATACTTTAAAGTTAAATCATCTCATTTAATTCTTGCACTATCGATTTTCGTGGAAGTTTATTATTTCTAAGCTTTTATAGCTTTACTTGTTAATAATAATGCTATTATCTGCCTCACCCACTCAGTTTTTACCAAAACAATCCAAATCATTACAAAACTACATACGTTCCACAAATAAAGTAAAGATATTGGAACCAGCAGAATAGCATGCTATGTCACCGGAATTTTAGAGACCTAAAATTAATCATTTCATTTAACATAAATAGTATATTACATCCGAGGTGGAATATGTTTCATTACAGCCGAGGGTTTATGTGTATTACCGAGAGGCGAAGCCTCAAAATGATATACAGCGCGAGGCTGTGATGAAACTCCCACGAAGGTATGTCAATTTTTTTGACTCTGTCGGGTATAGTAATAAAACTATAAATGAACTATAAATATCGCAATTATGATAAAGCGGCATATCCTTTACTTTCTGCCGTATAATACTGTTTGGCATCGGCCCATATTTTTGAGCCGCTCTATTCATGCATTGAATCAAACGTCTACCAGGTATGTATAGGAAAATAGCCTTACAGTCCTTTAATATAAATGAATAGAGCGGCTCAAAAATATGGGCCGAAGCCAAACAGTATTATACTACAGAAAGTAAAGGATATGCCGCTTTATCATAATTGCGATATTTATAGTTCATTTATAGTTTTATTACTGTACCCGACAGAGTCAAAAAATTTGACTATATGTATATTATTTTATTCACAATCATCCTCTTTTTAAATTAATAATTTTCAGAATAAATCAATGAGTTATAACCTTTAATTTTATTAATATTTGTGATAGCTCTATTAAAATTTGTTTAGCCTACTTTATTATGGGGTTCTACATGAACATTTCCAACCCGTGGGGTGGAAGTGAAATTTATTATTTTCCCCAAGTGATTGTCAATGCAGTAAGGAATGACGTACCTCTAAAAGGTTAGGAATCGACATATTACTATAATAATTGTAAATAAAAAAAATTCTCATGCTTTTATTTTATAATTACACGAAACGGTGCATGAGTACAAGAAATATCCCATAATTTTGGCATAAAAAGAAAAATTCATCGATTGAAAGTATGGAAAATAAATTTAAATATGTAGGGTACTGGAGTATGTCGCAAAACTTAAAAAAATGCATTTTCATGTTAGAGTCTGTAACTAAAAAATTAGCAAATCATAAAAAATACGAACACATACTAAATTGGGCGATAAAAAAGTGTAAGATCATATAATTTGCCTTCACGCAATATAAATATCATTCGTCATTTAAGTGATCTAAAAATAGGGATAATGTAAAATCACGATCTAAAATTACTTCGGAGATATGGAAATGCAGATGAGAAAATAATTTAAGTATTACTGTACGTAAAAAATTGTCAATAAAAAAATTATCGGAAGAAAGCTCTTCTCATGAAATTACAGCTGGTTTGCTCTTCAAGGACCTGTAGTTTCTTTGTATTTATTTTGAAAAAGAAGCTACTGCAATTAGAAGTTGAAGTATCATCGTTTAATTAATGTTGATTTTAAAGTTGTAGTAAAGTCAATTTAGTTTATAGTTACATATATTAAACGATTGATATTCGATACTGCGTTTAGGTTTTACGAGCAGAAAGTTTACTTTTCTCCAAATTTCTTTAATCGATGTTTGAAGTAATCTTTATAGGAAGTAGTAAATATGTAAATTTATGTATAATTGTATGTAAAATAAAGTTTTACATCGAAAGATATGTTTACCAGCTGTGCTGTCATTTTAAATCAAAATTCTTTCTTTACAAGTTTTCATTAGCACTGCAGAAACTACCGCTACTATTGTTGATTTTTGCGGCGTCCAAAAATACATGACTTCTTTATGAAGTATGAAGAATGAGGTATGGGAATAAATAAGCTGGCTAATGCAAAAAGGTAATAATTTTCATGTCAACCAATATATTTAAACAAGGAAACATATTATTCAGAAATAATGTGATGTCCAGCTGGGAACGTTATGAATAAACGTCGTTTGCACAAATCCCGCCGAGTCTACGCGTATCGTTAACAAACGCGCACACGCATGTGCCAGAGGCTCATTCACCCACATACCGAAACATTTTTGAAAAATGATGATGAGACCTGCTTGTTACCTACTTCTCGGCTATTTCATTTTTCTTTTAAATAAGTACTGTTTACAATACACAGTGTAGCTATAAAGTTTTAGGACTTCCGTTGTAAATAAGACAAAAGTCGTTATATCATCAAAATCATAACTTGTTTTTCAGTATACATTCATTCTAAATACACACAGCGCTTGGTGCGGTTCTTCAGTCCATTCACGGCCTTCTGGAAGACTAATGCCCGGTTGTAGAAACGTTATTCATCAACGCTTTGTTCAGTTAGCGGTTCATCAAAACGAACAAATACAACGTGATTTTTGACAGTAATGATTTAAATGTCATATGAACAAGGAAACTGATTCGAATTTGTTCATTTTGATAAAACTGGGATGCTTTTTAATACCTTCGTCACGATGGTTTAAGTGTGCGTGTTACATGTTACACCGTCGCAACCTTTCCCTTTCAGCTTCAATTTTAATTTGGGGAAGGAGTATAGTCAGCTGGGGCCAAATCAGAAGCATAAGGTAGATGATGCAACACAGTGACTTTTTGGAGGAAAAAAATTGACGCACGACCGTTGCTTTATACGCCGATGCGTTATTTCGACGATAATCAACCCAGTCTTTGTCAATGTTCAACTAGTTTGCAACTATCTTAATCGTAATACGTCGATAGAAAACCAATTGCTTCGATATATTCGGTGTTTCTGCTTGATGCGGGGCGGTCACTCTTCGGTTCATCTTTGTTTTCAACTCGATCATAGCGAAAGCGCTTTTGCCTGTATAAAAAAAGATTGCAACGGGTCAATAAAGGATCCCCAAACGTTATTTAGCTAAAAGCAAAACGATTAGGTTGATTCTATGCACAAACGAACACAAAATTTGATTGCGTACTGCTGTTCGATGGATGCATCCATGACGAGGCAGATCAAAAGGTCAACAAACTACGCCCATACGAGAACTATACTGAACCAATATTAACGAAACGTGAGGGGTATGTTGATGTACGTTACTCAAAAATACTTTGAATGCCAGTTGATAGATGACGCTGTTATTTGACGCTACAGAAAATTAGTTCTAAATCATTATAGGCATATGAGTACTGTGTAGATTTTTGTTTCTAATTTTCTTCTATTTTTTATAAGCATTTTAATATACCATAACCAGGGGTGGGATCCCAAGACAACGTATAGTAGCGTAGCGAAAATACCCTTACGTTTCACCTTCCTTTCCCTATCAATTTCCACGGTTGTTACGTAAACGAAGTGTTATTTGTCGCTACGCTAACATAGCTTATTCATGGGATCCCTACCCAGGAGTACTAAGAATACGAAAATCAGGTAGGTCGTGGAAAACAAAATTTTAAGTAGTTTATAACCAGAGTATAGTGTTTCACGAGAGTTTACATTTTTCATGTTTTTGTCTTGTTCTTGCATAAAATGTAAGACAAGAACAATACAAGAATAATATATTTCAGTGCAAGACAAGACAAGAATCTGTCTTGTAAGAGAAATGCAAGGATACCAAGATTTACTTATATTTTCTTGCATTCTTGTACTCTTGCAATATTATATTCAAATGTAGCAATTTTTATAGTGGGTTTTAGAGAGAAAAATACAAAATATTTCTCAATGTATATTTAATTTTATACCAAATGATTAAGTAGAGTGCGTATACGATAAGAACAAGCTAACTACGTCATCAATCCCCAGATGCGCGATAGGATTGGCTACGGTCCGAATCCATATGCTCGTCAGTTTTGTTTAAAATGTGTAATCTAATTACGCTCCGTAGTGAAGCGTATATTTTGGTCGTTAATTTAAAATTATTATTTTGTAGGAATTTTGATCCAATTAAAAATCCATATTTTAATTAAAAATAATGATATGTATTAACAAAACATATGAATAGAGAAAAATAAATATTGGACACGCTGCAGAAAATTTTCTTGAAGGCGTTGTTAACGGAACCGAGTGTTGACGCAGCCTGCATATTCTTAACGTTTACGCAATCTAATTGTAACCCTATACGAAAACATGCAAGACAAGATTTTTGTTTGCAAGAGTAACGCAGCAAGACAGAGGTTATTTAAATATCTTGTCTTGTTTTGCAAGACAAAAGAAGAAGTAGCCTAGCAAGACAAGAAATCTTGTGAAGTGAAACACTAAACTAGGGAGAAATTTCTTCAGCTGCCATATTCACCTTATTTGGGAATGTGTGACGTTTGGCTATTTTTTCGACTTAAAAAAAATACGGGGTAGGTTTTTGTCTGCAGAAGAGATTTATGATGCTGCATTAATACAAATCATGCTTATTTTGAAAGTATTCTAAAAGAAGATTGGTTGGGAGCTTTCATGAATCCAATAGTCTAGTCACTTTATATTTACTGCGAAAAGTTACTTCAGAAATGAGAAAGAGAATGATTTATTTTTCAATTGATTGGTTTCCAATGATGTGAATTTCTAATAGAGGTTAATGGCAACCTAGTTAACTGGAAAATGGAAGCACTTGTAATTCGATGGAACAATAATTGAAAGTGCGGATCTAAGCCATTTATCTTATAAAATTTATTTGCGATCTCATTGAGAGTGTTTGCCAATACGCTGTCGTTTGTGGGTGAAATATTTAACTTTCCATGAAGCTAATTACTGTTAAAAGGGCAAACCACGAAGTAAATTTTCAAAATGGAATACGGTAGTTATTTCAAGCCGTAAAAGCTGAAATTAATCTCATGTTCTACCCACAAGTGTTCGAGCGATTTGGAATTTTTTCTAAGTTCGCGAAATGTCATTAAATGACCGAAGAATAGTGATACGGGTCTAGCACATATGCAAAACATAAATCAAAAGCAATTACGTAAAAGGGGAAATCGTATTTTTGAACATAATCCCGTCTTTGCGCACAGTTCGCTCCATCCATCATAATAATGCGATTAGCATCTGAAAAACACAATGGCCGGTATTCTATCAAATACAAGTTTCCTGTAAGTATTATTAATAACACGGAACGTGCCTGCGACAGTCGGAATAACTATCGCGTATCGCCGTTATCGCCGATATCTGTCTAACTCTAAGTCTTATTCGTTCGAAGCGTAAAGGATATCTAACGCTTTACAACAATTAATTTGTTGTTTGGGACTTTTCTGTTGGCTTAGAGATAAGAGTACAGTTCCAGAGCAGCTTGTAGGTGGAGAACAAGACAGTTGCCACGACAATAAATGTACCTTACTGTAAAAACTATATCCTGGTTTATGTCTTTTTAAAGGAGATAAACAACTAGGCTGAACATTTCATTCGTTACGGGCACGGGAGTGTAAATCTCAGTCTCATTGTACTATCCACGACAACACAATTAAGGAACAGTATATTCTCCCAAATCAATTAGTCACTATATCATTAGTGGCAACTTCGTATTGCAGCAATAATTAATTCTTGTACTTCTAGCAACAGTGTAGATACACAACAGTTATTCTTCTGGCAATGATGGAAGAAGAATACATTTTCGTTATATTGCTTATTAAATCGTCTTATTTCAAAACAGAAGATTATAAAATATTCTAAATATGTATTTATTAAAATTTAGAACACTAATAACGGTAATAATAAACAAGGGTTAAGTTTAGAATAGCTTCTTTTTAACACAGGAATAGCTATTCCTAGTTTATCACGAGCTTAACACACATTAATAATAAACATGGATTAGGACTTAACTCTAGAGAAAACCCTCCATGAACGTCATTTTAACACAGGGTTAAGATATATTCTCGGAATACATAATCTGGGAATAGACAATTATTTATTATCACCGCTGTAATTGTAAGAAAAAAAAACTGATGTGGCCAGTACATTACCTTCCGTCAGTTCTGTATTTTGTACAAATTCCATAGACAAAACTTTTAGCAAAATATTTTATATTTCCAGTAAAATTATAACACAAACATACTATGTTAATTGCAATTGATACTGACATCTTTCAATTAGAATTTTCTTAAAATAGTAGATGTTTCCATGGTATAGCATAGCTGACTGCTTTATGAAATTTAATTTCTTTTTAATTTTTTAACTCTATATCCATTGAATATGAAATCAAAACAAAAGCACATATAGGTTAGCCGCTTTCAGGCGCACCATGTATGTCCCATTTAACTGATGTCGTATCTCTTATAGTTATTAAGATTCGAGATCCCAATGTAGGCAAACAGAAACCGGACACGTTGTAAAGAGTAGCTAAACTAATAAAAATAGAAGGTATTTTGAGAAAATAGAATAAACTTTTTTAAAAAGATATTCTTGATTAAAAAAATACTTATGGTAATGGAAAATACTCATTTTTGCGGTAGTGTATATTAGAATCATTATTCTGCATATAATGATGACGCTGTGTGTTTACTTCCTCATAGGTTTCATTAATTACTCAACATTTTTTTTCTATTTTCCATTCACAATTATTTTATTTTTTTACTGTCTTGTATGAAGTTTTCTCGAGGCTTTTAAAGTTTTCACCGATTCATCACTTCCAAGGTATAAACATTTCTCTCTTTTATTCATTTTCTGTTCTTAACCATAACAACTCCATAGTATACATAAATTTTGTTTTTCATTGTACGTCGTGATTTTCTGGAGGCTTGTAGTTCATTATATACTCGAACAGTTTTTAATAATCCTTGTTTAATTACCACATAAACGCGTGTACCAATTTCTCCGCTGTAGAGGAATTCCAAATAAACGTTAGGTATAGTATGTTTCAAGATATAGTAGACTGAAGTAAGTTCTTTAATTGTCGGGCCACCGAGGTAGAATTACTAAAAAACATTAGTTTAAATGATAAGTATACTTCGTAAATTTAGTGGAGATAATTAATTATCTTAATTTATAAGTACATATAGTTTGGTTTAATTTATTTCTATGTTGTTTGAATTAAATTTAGTGTAGAATTCCCTAGAAATAGATATGGGTCAATTCCCGAAATTGAATGATGTGGATATTTTTCGGAAATTTTCCTAGGGATATCAAATATTGCGAATGTTTATTGCCGGAGTAGGGGCAGGTAACAGACCAGCACAAAGCACAAGCATGCAAAGCAAAAGAACAGGCGTCAAGGTCTAATATTTCCTAAAAAAAAAATTAAATACGAAGAAAGTTAAAATGTTTTCCTGTAAATCATGGTAGAAAAAATTCCGGTAAGTTTCTCGGGGAATAAAAAAATTGCCTACCGGAATTTTTTAGTACTTTTAACCAGAAGCCTTAGTAACTTTTAGAGAAAAAGTTCTAAAAAAATTCTTCTGGGAACGAATGTCAAGAAACTCCTGTACACTGTTTTATATAGAAATACTTGCCAATGACAGAACTGGAAAAATATTTAATATTTCTTATTTAATTATAAAAATATTTATGCTTACAGCAAAATGATCTTCACAGAATTAAACTCTGAATCTGTAAATGTTTTTATGTTTGCTTGAGATAACTATTTCATTCTTCGTTTTGAGACATTACTAAAACCACTATTATTACACTTCTATTTGGGTACACTAGTACAACTCTTTTGTACAAGCATGTTTGAGTATTTACAAAATATAAAAGTCAGTAATATGAATGGAATTAGTAGCTAGGATATAATAGACGGCTGTCGGCGGCAAATGTAAAGCCACACTCTCATTGGTGAATCGCTTTCTGACATCATCACGCGACAGAAAGGGCGGCAATTTAAATATTGTATTTTCGGAGACAACTTTCTCATGAATGAAGGAAAATAAAAATGCGGGTATACTATTTCTTATTCTTTCGATTAAAACAAAGAAAAAAATCGTGCAACACCTCATTATACATTATAAATTAAATTTGACATTCAAAGTAACATTCTTTTTCGCATTATTGCCTTTATCTGTTACTTTTTCTTACTAATGCAAAAAGTAACAGTTCTAAATTATAATAATTCATTTGCTTCTTGTTAAATTTAAATGGAAATAGAGGAATCCTAGTATGTGATAAGTTGCAAAATCGTGTCTTTTCTGCACATGACTTCTTCACGTCTAATGCGAAAATCATTTTGCAACTAAACATATAAAAAGCAAATCTGGGTTTTATTGGGTTTTTTATATTTTTTAAGTGGGTTTTTAAAAAAGACCGGGTGGTTTGGGGGGAAATCTGACCAGCTCTGTCTTCTATTACAAGTAAGTTTTCAATCTGGAGATCACAACTTGTAATCATCTTGACAAATCGCGTGCTGTAAGTGAACTCAAGCCAGTGCACTATATCTTGAAGCACACTACTTGTACATTTTACGAAGAAACTGCTCTAAATGCGAAGATCTCTCGGCGTATTGCCGACCCCGCCACCTAAATCACACTAGCGAGTATCCCATGCGAGTTTGACAGAACGCACTCGAGGTATGATAATTTTCTGCCAGTATTAATTATCATTTACAGTTAGTGAATAATCATAATCTTGTTAGCGGCAGCGGAGAGAGGAAAGCAGTGCAGCTCAGCTCGATCTGATAACGCGAAAACCAAGCGATGGGCGCGCGAACGATACCAACCAGTTAATGAACTGTGAGCGAATGTCCACATTCTCAAACTTTGTTCTAGTTACCTACCAGCTCTTTTTATCTAAATTGTAGCCTTCCGTAACCAAAGGCTTACGAGTTGTTGTTTACTATATCAGGTTGGAAAATTGATGAGATCAGAGGTGTGGTAAATATATGCTGCGCATTTTCACTTGTGCTTGTAATGCTTTCAGTCAGTTATACCACATTCCAAAAGATTGTTACTAAATTATACATAATTCTTTAACGCATAAATTAGTACACCACGATAAGAAATCTTGTCTTGGCGGTTAAGAAGAATGTCTTGAGTTTCAATAAAAAGCCTTTTCTCGGACAGTTTCTGCCATAAACTTATTGATATAAACTAATGGTGGCATCCGGATCCGGATAGTTTCGGTTTCGGATCCAAAAATATCCGGATATCCGGATAATTGAATGTTGAACTATCCGGATCTCGGATCCAAATCTAAGTATCGGATTTTGGATCCGGATCTGAGTATCGGATTTTGGATCTGGATCTGGGTATCGGATTTTGTATCCCGATCTGAGCGTCGGATTTTGGATCTGAATCTGAGTATTGTAATTTGGATCCGAATCTGAGCATCGGATCTTTAATCCGGATCCAAATATCGAATCTTGGAAACGGATTTGAGTATCGGATCATAGATTCAAATATGAGAATGAGTATCAGATTTTAGATATCGAATTTCAGTATCCGGATCGGTTCTGGGATTCGAATATTCTCAGTATTAAACCTTACATTTAAATATTATATGTGCAATTATAATAACACAAATTTGAATTTTTTATTCACAAATTACTAAATAGGACTCTGTGAAAGTATAAATTCCTTTTTTCTTTACATTTGCACAAACTGTCTGGCTATTTTAGAGGGGTATTATAAAATGTATTACTGTTTGTTTATTAGTGTTTACAGACCGCTGTAAAGAAAAACAGGCCCACTTTAACGGTTTGAAGTTTGAATTTGAACTCAATTGCAGCCTTCACATTAAAAATGAAAATTTGGATCTGGATTCGTAAACAAAACATCGAATCCGGTTCCGGATCCAAGTCCAGATCCGGATCCGGATCCGAATCCATAAACAAAATATCAAATTCGGATCCGAATAAACCTTCAAATCCGGATCCAAGTCAGGATCCGGATCCAAATTCGAATTAATTTTTTGGATATCCGCTTCAATATCCAAACGTTGAATATCCGAGGATCCGGATATTTTGAAATCTGGGTTCGCGGATCCAATCTTTATCAGATCCTCACAGCACTAATACAGGTGGTTATATTTTAGAGGACCCAGCAAATATCTCGCTTATTTATTAAGTTAGTAATTTCTTTCATATAACATGATTTTTACAGCAACATGTAAGCTACTTGATGACGGATATACATTCGTGATACCACTTCCGGTTTATTAGTAATTAATATCAACTTTGAAATTTCAAATGGAACATACTATATTTTTTTACAAATTTGAAAAGACATCAAATTTGCTTTACAATCATGTAAAATAATCCATATGTTACATTATTAAAAAGTAAAATGGTGGGCACTTTTCTATACACCTAGTCGAAAAGAGAATAGTTAGCCATGACTGTGGCTTGAAATAAAACAATGAACTAATACAATTTTAACTTTAAAAAAATCTGTTGTGGCCAGCACAATACCTTCCGTCATTGTCGTGTATAATGTATAAATTCCATACTTTTTCTTACAAAAGATTCTAAATTTCCAGTAAAATTATTTCATAAACAAACTATTCAAATTTCACTTGACACTGACATCTTCTTCTTCTTTAGCTTTTCCCTTTCGTTAGGAGTCGCTATTTTTGCATGTCGTTCTCATTCAGTTCCTTTTCTCTCAAATCTTCCGCAATACAGTCCTTCCATCTTATCTTTGGTCTTCCTCTGTTTCTTTAACGTCCTATTACTAAACTATTCATTCTTGTTCCAATATAATTCTTCATTTCTCCTCATGACATGTTCAAACCAATGTAATCGTCTTTCTTGTATCTTTCTAAAAACTTGTAACACTAGAGTTATTTTCTTACCGTATCTTTCCGTGTATTCCCCAATATCTACTTCAACATCCTCATATCTGCCACATTAATTTACTTCTTATTGATACTGGCATCTGTCAATTTGAATTATATGAATATATTACTAGTTCCCAAGTTTGGCATAGCTGGCTGAATTATAAAATTTAATTTCTTTAAAATTCTTTAACTCTGTATCTATTGAATATGAAGTATAAATTGTAATCAAATCGTATAGAGAATAATATATTCTTTAAGTTATAATAACGTTAAATGTCAATAAATCAAATTTAACTGTTAAATTTTCAAATGTGACTACTTCCGGTTGACCAATTATAACCAAAATCTAATCAGTTGTTCTTCTGGATGTAAACTTGAGGAATACGAAAAAATTATTCTTTTTGGAATCGTGGTATTGAAGTTATGGAATCCGGAACTTTTGTCACACACACACACACAGACACACGGACACACAGACACACATACATACAGACATCATCGTAAAAATGGTAAAATCGTATTATATGGACCCTAAAACGTGCTTATTCAGTAAAAACTCATCATTGAATTTTTTGACCAAAGACAATACCTTCCTTACCTAAAGGTGACGGAAGGTAAAAATATTATTTCGTTTAATAATAATAGTTATATAAATTGTAATTGAATTTTGACTAATGCGCATTTATCCATCAAGATTTTAATTAATTCTCTGCTCTATTTTGCCGTTTTCAGTGAACATATAAAAAATATAAACACAAATAACATTTGACAGTTATTTGACAGTTAAAACTTATAGGGACTTTTAAGAAAAATAGCGCATGTTCCAGTTTTTCATTAAAATTTATTCATCTGTCTCTTTTGCACTCACATCATTGTGCAAGCGGAAAAACTTTTCCAGTCGCCTAAAAAATATCGGCTTAAAAGTTCTTTTTAGTCTCATCTGATTTACTGGCCACGGCTGTAAACTTCAAATTTGGACAAAAAGATTACTTTTACAGCCTTGATTCGCAAATAACTACATATTGTTACTGATAGGCTAAAATGAACCTAATCGATACAGAATAGCTTGACAGTATGTTAATCCGGCTCATTAGTAATTCACATCCCATTTGAAACACATTGTACTGCTGAAACATAAACATAGCTATCAGTGTTGGTTATTATAAATCAAACTACTGTGTTGTCACACAATGTATATAGGTAAGCCTTCTCTGGCTTGGCTCTGGCAAGGGCTAGAAAGCATATATTTCATTATCTAACGGCATTATTGGCAATTTTATAATCAAATGCGGCCAGCTGAACTATAAACGCTTCGGGTCTCGCATTGATCAATTGTTCCCAACTTGCGTACGATCTAGCGGTAATCACAACATTTCACGCGTATTTATCTCCACTTTGCAGCTAATTGCGACTACGTGATTGCACGGAATGAGATATTGGACCTACATATCAGATGGATTATTATAATCGCCTATAAAATTTTTATTGGTGGTAAGAAATGTTGTTGAATTAGTTATGTTATGGGCCATGTGCGATTACTATTTATTGTGTTTGTACATGTTGTTTGAAATGTTTATCATTCAGGTTATACCCATTAATATTTATAAATATAAGATATTTAAACTGGATGCCGAAAACAACCTCTTAAAATTTATATGAGGCAATTATTCATGTGACGTCTGGTAAACGCCCGCACACTAATAATTACCAAAATCTGTGTACAAAGCAGATTGGCACATCCAGCAATTGGTAATATGCCGTGATGATATATATTTATTTCTTTTAATAATACAGTGTAATTTACAATATTTGAGTTCAATAATCAGTTTTCAGCAGAATGAGTGTAGTATTCTTTTAAATTAATTATTAAAAATAATAATAAATCCATTACTTTAAAAGGTTTACAATCCATGATAAGTAAATG
Organism: Harpalus rufipes; assembly: GCA_951394225.1. Taxonomy (NCBI): domain Eukaryota; kingdom Metazoa; phylum Arthropoda; class Insecta; order Coleoptera; family Carabidae; genus Harpalus; species Harpalus rufipes. Next base: position 20,830,768 of record OX596279.1, on the reverse strand, counting down.
AATGAATTACAGTAAAGAGTAATACGGTTTACAAGAAGAAAATATTAAATTCATCACAAACATAATTATAATAACTGCACATAACATAAATTGGTGATTTGCACAGCACATTTGAATTATACGAAGAAAGATAAAAGCTGGTCTTTATGCTGTACTTCAGTACAGCATAAAGACCATCTCGGTACACGAAAATAAAGTTTCGCTAATAAATCAGGACAATCAACCTTGAAGTGAATTATTTTGAATAAATAATCTAATGGAATATCATTTTTGGTATATTTTGTTGAAATTACGAAAAGCACTCTTCGGAAAATATAAAAGCTTTAAATTTTCATTCATTCTATATTATAAATTAAATCTATTTTTCGCGATCGTCCAGAAAATGAGCTGTTTCTGATCACTTGTCTATAACATGAATACAAAATAAAATAATGCATACGTAAAGATTTTTATTTCTGGACCGCGAAAAATGTTTGTACCCAACATGACCTGAAAGTGTCTTTACTGGGCCTACTGCTCGCCCTGGAATATGCTTGCTCACGCAGTAAAGTATCACTTTCAGGTCTTGTTACATAAATTACTAATAATCTGGGCTTATATTATTGAGACTTCGTAATTTCTTTCGTATTCGTATCGAAACGAACGACGATTGTGACTATGGAAACTAATAGTATGAATAGTGTGTATTTCTGAGCATTCGTTATCGTCATTCAGGCTGGCATTTGTTTAAGACGGACATCTATATTTGGCAACTTCGCATTTCAAATAACTACTACATTCACTTATGTTATTACATATAACATATGTCAAATCAGCTTGAAAAATACAATTCTGATGAGAAAAAAGTAATGAGAATAGGTAAGGACGAAGGACCCATACACAAATGGTTGAATGGAAAGAGGATAAAACAAGTAAGTTCCTTCAAATATCTGGCACCTGCAAGGAAGAAAATAAAAGCAGAAAAAGGCAACATCCGGTAATATAGAACTTCCAAAAATATTTGCAAAATACTATATATGGAGTATTACGCCGTACGGATGCGAACCATGGACCTTGAAGAAAAAGGAGAAAAAGACGGTTGTTATTCATATAGATAATTGAAAACCTTGTCCTCCTCATAATTAAAAAAAAAACAAATTTTTTATATCAATACTGAAATAACAAAAAACCAACTGACTTTCAAATGAAATTCATTGAATAAGCTTGCATTAGGCTGCACTTTTTGTCCCAACAGGTCCGTTCGTTTATTGCAGCATTGAATCGTGTTCAATTTTAGTTTATTGGTATCTCTGTCCGTGTAAATAACATTTGCAATTTGTCTAAATGTTATTAGCTATTTCTTATTGTAATTAATATTGGCTGCAAAACTTCTTGACTGGAAAGGTGATGGAAGGAAGAAAAATTACTGGAGTTCAGTCAATAATCAATTTATTTTCCGCCGGTTTTCGAAACCGGTAGAGGCGGAAAATAAAGTTATTAATATTGTTTCAGTGTGTGTTAAGTGTAAATATTGTAAAGTTCATTGTTAGTGGTAGTAACAATTAAACATAGTGCAATAACAACAGTTTGGACGAAGAAGTTCAGACTACAAGGCCATGAAACTGATGAGGAGTGTTCCTGTAAACATGTGAAATGTTCTATCACCGTTTTAAAACCGATTCGAAAACAACTTATATGCGAATTCAAATTTTTTCGAAATTCTGCGTTGAAGAAGTTCAAGCTTACCTTGTAACATTACTCCATAGCTATTTTTTTAAATAATCACTTTTGGTGAGGTACTCAAATATTCTTAAATTTGAATAAGAAAATACGTTTATGTAGCTGAATTGTTTTATCCCACTAAAACTAGCATAACGTTGAATTTCAAAAATATGTGAGTTCATGGACCTTCATCATTTTTGCCTAGTAGATTCGGTGGTCAGACTGGTAAAATTCTATTAAATCTGACATAAGGCAAAAATCGACCAATCTCTGGGTATAATAATGATAAGAAATGACCAATCTCAGTTTTGGACTAAGATTGAATACACTATGTCACTTCAAAAACATTCCATGGGGTTTCAAACTTTAAAATTCGCGTACTGAAAAAAAACACATCATTTTGTGACGTCCTTTTTCCCCTCTGGCTCTTCAATTTATTTCCGGTACCTACGATAGTGTCAGCATAAGTATACTGTATCTAATCTAATATTACTGAAATATTGCCGTCTAAGGAAGACGTTCGCTTAAAAGAAAATTTATATACTGATGAGAAAAAAAATGTACCAGGATTTTTTTAAAATTGAATCTTTAATCTTTCAAGTTTAAATATGGATTATAGTTTATTAAAACTGGAAGATCGTAAGCTTCCAAACATTTTTTTACGGTTTTAGTTAATATTAAAGCGAAAATAATACTACTTACAGGTTAAAGCTAAAGTCCAGTTGAATATTGTAGTATTTATTCAGAAAGTGTTGCTAGATTACAAAACGCGGAGCTTGGCGCTAGCTGAATTAGAAAGGTTCAACAGTATTATACATATTCATAGCTTACTATTCTTGTTCTTGAATGAAATTTTAATAGGATTCATGAATTCTTATAATTGGCAATATTGCAAATGTTAGGTAAACATAAAATAATTGATTCTATCTGCGTTTAATGTTACAAACTTTCAATAATTTCAAAATATTGCTTACTCGTATTTCTCAATTATTTAAATGTTATCGTTTTGTAACTGTTTCATTCTTCGTGATTTTTATATAAAATGAATTGATTGTTAGAAAACGCTGATCTCTAAAGGATTTCTATTTCATTATAGTCTCGTTTGACCTTTCCGAGTTACTAACTTTTAATTTTGATTAAGGTTATTAGTGCAGTTTAATTTACTATATTTAAAAGCGAATCTTTCTTGGAAGCCGCTTAATGAACCATTGTTTTTATAGTTGATAATTAAAACGATTAACTCTATAAGAATTCCTTAATTAATTTCGAAATCAAAGTATTCTTGCATATTTTTCTTTGCACTATTTCGTGCGGACATTGTGAAACGCTAATATGGGCATTCTAGTTAATATGGCTTAGAATATAAATGTTTATTAGCTACGGTTTCTTTTATTATATTAGCTCGGATGATTCTATATTCCTACATCATATTATACAATATACAACATAAAGAAAATTGGTACCGCTATCAGAAAGATTGTATCGTATCTTATGTATGACGCTTAAATTACATATCCGTGCAAATATTTTCTAAGATTCATCATTTATATATAAATAAATTTGATATTGATAGTTTATCCAAATGACATTTTTGAAATCCCAATAGAAATTATGCAAATATGTAATTAGTTGTAAATGTAAATTTTTTAACATATGTATAATACACATTTCAACGTTCTATTTTCACATGAAATATAAGTTTTTATTACCAAGCAGTTAATATTTATATTATTTTATAATAAATATGCATTGATCCAAAGTACAGTATTACTTTTAGATAAATAAATTTTAATTTGAATTGCACTTCTTCATTAAATGAAATATCTTAAAGATATATTTTCTTTTATTCATTACAGAGTATAAGGTCATTGAGGCAAATAAGGCCCATCTTTATTAAAAATGAAATATTTTCGATATTTAGTAATTTTTATTGAAAAATCTTTGTTCATGTTAAACTTTGTTTTATTATAAATCTAAAATAGTTCAAAAATCATCTTTTTTATCTCTGCTAAGAGAGGCATTGGATTTATGTATCGAATATCCAGATTTTAGTGAATAAGCTCGTTTTAAGATCCCTAGAATTTGATTTTACCAGTTTTACGATGTTTTGTGTGCGTGTATATGTTGGAGGACGATATCTCAAAAACTATAAGACTAATGGCCTGTTTCACTACGTATTCCTCAATCTGACATTAATGGGAAGAGCTGAAAGGGTTTTGGTAAGAATTGGACAACCTGAAGTAGTAGTTTCTGAAAAAAATCTTCTATATATTATTTTTTGAAAATTTATGTTATTACAAATAATAAAGAACATTAGATTCTCAATCTGATAAATTTAAATGTTTTATTATATCTGTAATAGATTTAGAGATATAAATAAATTATATAAAATAATCTGTTGTAATCGTGGTTGTAATAAATTTCGATGCCCAAACAACTCCATGGAAACCAGTTGAGATATTTAAATGTTTGTAATTGACAGATAAATGCAAAATGTCAGTGTCAAAATTCCAGTGTAGTGGGTGTATAGGTATAATACCTATTGGGCGGTAGTGTGAGCTCGGTTAAAATTGACATTACCGAATACTTATTCTGGGAAGTACATTTAATATTTCTTATTGTATTATAAATTAATTATTTAAAATTATAGGTATATAAAAATAGCGCCAATATTATCAATGAATTGAAAGAACATTTAGAAAAGTACCTACAGAAAAATCTTTTCATGCATTGAATTTAAAATTATAAAAATATATGTTTATAAAGAATTAGATTTTGTATGTACAAGAAATGTTAAATATAAAATGGAAATGACGAGAGGTATTCTGCTGGCCACAACAGGTTTTTTAAACTAATTTTCATGTAAAAATACACTTAAAAAAATATATTTGGAACATACGAGTATTAAACTGAGGTGGTGGTGAAGAAAATTAAACATTTTGTACAAAATCAACAAGTATTAAGTAATAACTTCCTATACAACAAAATCAACGCTACGACAATGGGGCAGTGCAAATAAGATGACAATTCTGATTTACCCTTTATATTACCGTTATATACGAGTGTGTAGAACTAATATAAATATGATTTTCACTACATGGGCCTTAATAAACGCTTGGCTTTATTTGTCTCAAGTTCCTTAGAAGTTATTTTTCTTATATTAAAAAAAAAAAAAAAATTGTAAAAAAAAATCCATTACGTATCAATAATTTTACATCCCGCTACCTTTGGTAAATGACCACGTTTTAAGGTCCCTACAATCCGATTTTAACATTTTCACGATGATGTATGTGGGTGTGTATGTATGTATGTGTGTGTGTGTGTGTGTATGTATGTGTGTGTGTATGTGGATCCTCTGGGCGCTCTAACTCAATACTATCGTTTAGAAAATTTTGAAATCATGTATTTATACCTCGTTCTAATATGGAAAGAAGCCATTACATTTTGGTGTAAATCGTATAACAGGAAATGTCACTTTATGAAGCTCAAAATAGATTTTCTTTAAAAAAATACCTTTAAATGTTATTTTGTCGTAATTTATATTATTATAAAAATTAAAGATTATTAAATTTTCTACAGGTTTGCATTAATACTTTTTCCATATATTTTATGGATAAATTTATAAAATAATATAAAAATTAAATTCCGGAACCTATGCTTTAAACGTTTAAACAATACTCCATGGTTACATAGTTCAGCTCAAATGTATGTAACTGACAGATAAATGTCACAATCAAAAAAATTATCATTTCAAATTAATAATAGTAACATTTTAAAATGAAAATTATAAATAGAATAATAGTTACATGGAAAGGTACTTAATATAATTTCCAGAATTAGTAAATAAGTAGGTACCTATGTATTTAAGTAAAAAAAATAACTAAATATATCATAACGGCGTTATTGCTGGGTGTGCCAATCTGCTTTGTAAACAGATTTCAGTAATGATGGTATATTTGTATCGTGCGGGCATTTACCAGGCATCAACTTACGGGCATTCATTGCTGGCGTGGAGAGTGCATCACAATTTTGTGCCATTTAAAATTAGATATATTTGGTGTTGATCGGGATCGAACCTAGTTCCCCAGATTCCCGAACAGAAATTAATAAAAATTAAATGGTGGAAGATCATATTTTTTCATTCTTTTGCACTTGTTAATATGATTCGCGTCATCTGTTATCTTTCAATTGATGAAATGTGAAATTATAAAGTTGTGAAGTTCATAACATATATAATTTTGAACGTAAAAAAATAAGTATATTTGTACGAAACTAACGTATATGTATTGTGTGTGTTAGGTTATATATTTAAATAAAAATAGTTTTACTATTGTTACATAAATAAATATTTCTACTTCTATGCTTTAAATATTATTTTAATTTACTCTTTCTTGTTTAAAAAATGACTATAACTGTCTGGTTTGGTAATATAGATGATAATTTTGTTTTTTGTATTTCCTGTGTTCCGGAAATGGCTAAGTCTGAACCGTATTAATGAGTTTCTTTTACATATTATTAAACATTGCCATAGCAAGATTAATATGAATTGGAATTTTGGGAAATAAACTATGCAAAAATAGAAATCTTGCAAATTTTATGGGTTTTTTATTACATTCGAATCTATCGTACAGAATTCGTTGTACACTACTAATCTGGCGGCGTTGATCTGACAGTGACTTTTCAACAGAGTAAATAATTAAGAAGAATCTGTTTTTATAGAGTTGCTAATTAGGTTTTAGTGTGTAATAAATAGACAGGTTTTATGCACTCACCGACCTAAATGCATAACAGAGCAGACAAATGCATGTTACTTTCAGGGAATGTATATTTAACAACTGATTTTGGGCTGTAATCTTATGAAGACCACACTGATTATCATCAGAACAAGAAGGAAAGTATATTTAATTAAGTGGAATACTATGTATGATGCCTTCAGATATCAAAAACATTGTGTATATTGTTTCTTATACATCACGTAATTATTATGCTGTTGAAAAAACCTTTTAATGTTCTTGTATTCCATTATCAAGTAAAGGAACCCATAAGCACCAGTTCCACTATATTTCAAGCAGAGATGTACACAATAACTCTCTATGCTCAAGCAAACCTAAATAAAAATCTCAAAGGAGCAATAATCAATATACTATCAGACAACCAGAAAAGTTACCCTGAAATTACAAGGACAACAGCTGGCTAAAAATAACATCACATCTTGGTGGGTATTGGGGCATGAGGGATGTTTTGGCCTGAATGGCAGGAGGAGTCATCTATAGCACTATATTCCGGAATCTCTGTCAAATTGTCCTGCCTATTTAATAGTTACAAAATATATTATTGTGGTTAATTATACTTGTTCTGCGCTCTACTAAGTACTCCCCAAATATTACTTTTTGCACTTCTCTTAATGAGAAGTAAATAATATAATAATTTAGGAAGGACAAAACAGATAGTAGCCCTTACTTTTTGGAAATTATGGAGTTTTCTTTATTATTTATACATATACAGTAAAAAAAATTAAAGATCTCAGATCAAGGTCATCTACGAATTGTATGAATTAAGAATTTAGCTCCGCTTATTCTGTGTAATTTAGTAGTGTCGTTTACTTAGTTTTTTTTGAGGATACATAAGATACTACTCTTATTTTATTATTATAAAAATATATGCTACAGTACCTAAAATCATTCAAAATTTAAAACTAAATTAATTGGTAATTTTATTAGCAAATGTAAAACCAATTATGTGAAAAATAAGATACTGACACAGAAAATAACGCTATGAATCAAGGTAATGTATCTGAATTAATAAATAAACTTATGTTACAGCGAAAATATTGTCAACAACGAGCATCGTTTAAAAATGGAATGTCCTAACTTAGTCGAAACAATATGAATTTTTGAAAGAGAGAGATAAATGTATGCCAATTTGTTAGTTCGTTCATGATACAGATGTCCTTGAGCGGTCCATCTTTAAAAAAAAATTACTACATGTGGATTTAAGTATGCGGTATTTTGTGACATTACTGCAATTATATACATTTTATTTATCAAAACTTGACACCTAAAACATTTATGCATTACAATCGAATCTAGGTACAATTCGCATTTTCACTTATTTTTTTCCATTTTGCGTCTATAACAAAGCTATTACAGCACTCAAAGAGTTCGTTAATAGCTCATTCATTTTCTAATTGAGTAGTACAATTTTTTCTTAAGGTTGGTTGGTATGAATGTCAAAAAATATCAAATAATGTCAAATCTCGCGTAATAAATGAACACAAAGAATTTTATTTTCATATAAATTTGCATTTAAAAGTAAGAATAAAGAATAATAAGAAGAGAAGAAATAGAATAGTAAAGTTATAAAGAAATAGAAAATAGAAAGTGTCTATTACACTGTCCAGGCAGAGCCGCAAAAAAAATTAGCGCACTGTCGGAAAGCGTAGTAAGGTATTGTCTAGGCAGTGCAGCATAAAATATTATTGCACTTTTTGCCAAATTGAGTTTTGTGCTTTAGCTATGGTTATTGTCTATATTTTTTTTATAAAATCACATACAAGATGAGTAACATTACCACTCGGCTTTTGCCAAATTGAGTTTTGTGCGTTAGGTATGGTTATTGTCTATATTTTTTTATAAAATTACATAAAAAATGAGTAACATAACCAATCGGCTTTTGTCAAATTGAGGTGTGTGCGTTAGGTATGGTTATTGTCTATATTTTAGCAAGTTTTTGGTTATTTTAGCGATTTTAGGTTATACACAACTGTCATCTTGAATTTTGCAAACACCACTTCTGCGCATGTGCGACAATGCATTAATTTTTTTTTTCGGCTCTTTCTGGACAGTTCAGTAGACACTCCCTATAAAATATCGTAGATAGTTGGTCTTACAAAAATAAGGTTAGAGTTATTTTGTTAAACGTCAAATAAATTTTCCAACGTCACATTAGGTATCATCAATTGATATAAAAAATTTTCATGAAAGGCACAAAATAGAAAAAATAATATAAAGAACTGATTTCATAATTGCCGATTATTTTCTTCGAAGGGTTGAGCCATTCTGCTCCGCGTCTTGACCCAAACTTCCTTCTCTCAAAATAAAATTACAATTATGACTTTCGCTCTTTAATATGCTATTTTTGCACTTGTATTCATTAAATAATTAAAATTACAAGTTAAAAAGGTCCACATTGACAACAGGGTTTCCTTTAAAATTTACTGAATTGTCTATATTGTTTGAATAGCTGTACCGTTCAGAAAAGAGTAAACGTTCGGTATAAGAGTTTACCAAGAAGCGGTTATAAAAATACTTAGTATTTAATTTTACCCTAATATGTCCCGTGAAGCCGGCATATAGGCATATATAATTTCATGTTATTCAATCTAAAATGGTGTTGAAGGATTTATGAACAATTAAACAATTTAATAGTCCGCTTGTAAAGAACGTATTAACATAAAGAGTACACGAAAGCTTAGACGAATGTATGTCTGTTAATTTTATGGCCCGAGCGCAATGAGTATACGATTAACAGATTACGTTTCCGGGAAATTTGCACATCCGAAACGTATAACGACGATGTAAAATATCCTCGGATTATCATTGAGGTTTATGTGACATAGACAAATTGGTGCCGTAAATGTGTCAAGCTTTGCAGATCACACTTGATACTTGTCGAGTTTTATTTGAGTTATGGCTTTGGAGCTTCGCTTTCTGTTATAAAATAGGCTATACCAGGACGTTTTGCAACTTTGTTGATGCAAGACACCCAAGCATTTTCTCTTCAGGCGGACAGGAAGGAGAAAACAAAATTTATGTCGTAGTTTTACATTTTTAGAATTTTTAGACTTACGTGCTAATCCGAATCCTTAAAGAGTTATACAGTTTGTAAATATTGGACAATATAAGAAGAATGTTATTATGTATTTATGATAATGAAATGTAAACAATAGTTTTACAGTCAATTTTATAACCGTGGTCCAAATGTTTTGAATAAAATTTAGAAAAGTAAAAAAAAATAATGTAAGGTATATTTTTTTTTTAATTTTATTTAAAAAAATTCAAACTCGTTACAAAGATATTTTCAAAGGGGATTAATTGACGATAAACCGGAAATTTTAATAAATTGACTTCGACTCGATTCTTGTGGAAACCTCCCCTTCTGAATGGTGACATAGGATTTTAACATGTAAAATCATGCGTTCGTAATTTCCGGCTTCCCTAATTATTTTAGTTAAAATAGCTTCAAATAAAAGTTGTAAAGCATAAAATTCTACAACTAAATCAGTACTTATTGTTTTCTCCTCTCTGAAAATACAATTTTCTGGTTTGTTTTCATACTCAAAGCGGCTCTTTGCAGCCACGCTTCGGTATCCTAGCAACGAATTTTACTTAGTAATGTTGTATACAATGTTTGTTGTTGTCATAGATACGCATCACAAATACAAAAAATTATAATAAATATCAATTTGTTTAAAGAAAATATTTCCTTTTTTTTTCTTTTTTTCTTATCTTGTAGGAGTAGATAAAACAGTGTGTCTAACACGTGTCCTTTGTCGAACCAAAATTAAAGTTCAATACGTGTTATATACACTATTTTTTTCCACTCCTGCAAGATAAAAAAATATGATGTGGCCAACACATGACCTCTCGCCATTTCCATTTTATGTTACATAAATATATTATCACGGCATATTACCCATTGCTGGGTGTGCCAATCTGCTTTGTACGCAGATATCGATATATGATGAAATATTTGTATCGTGTGGGCACTTACCAGGCGTCACCTCTCGGGCACTCACTGCTGTTGTGGAAAGTGCAGCACAGGTGTCAATTTTGTGCCATTAAAATTCGAAGTAATTTTTGGCGTCGGTCGGAATTGAACCCGCGTCATAATTAACGAATTTAAACATAATTTGGCATTGTCAATTTTTGTATTTGTGATACGTATATGTGACAAGAACAAACATTCTATATAACATTCATAAATAAAATTCGTTGCTAGGATACCGACGCATGCTGCAAAATTTTGTAGCACTAGTACTACAAAGAGCCGCTTTGAGCATAAAAACAAACCAGAAAATTGTATTTTCAGAGCAGGAGTAGAAAAATAACTATTGCATGCTTAGTTAAATTAACCCAAAAATAGCAGTAGCCATGTAATTGAAACAAAAAAGGTTATGAAGTTATCTGTCAGGCTAGGTTAGTTCAGTTACAACAAGAGGTTCGAAAATAACCGAATATACAGTTGAGACGACGAGATGTGTTTTCAGGTAACACATCGAGTCCGCAAACTGTATATTCAGATTCAGATAATTTTCAAAGTCGAATTGATATGTTAAGGCTATACACCGAATTTTTACATAAAAATTACGAAATATCAAAATTATTACTTATTTATTTATATTCATGGATGACATGATTACGTTATAATTCATTTGCTTGCGACCGAACTACGCCAAGAATTAACAACGCAGATAACCGTTGTTATACAGAAAAATTTAGTTATCTGATTAGCCTATTTTCCTATGAGTTGGATAGTCATTATTATGTCTAATTACTGTTCTATTAAAATTAATAGATAATTGTTCACTTAAACAGAAATTAATTTTATGCTCTACAACTTTTATATGAAGCTTTTTTACCTAAGTAATTAGGGAAGCAGGAAATTGCGGAAGTATGGAAGTTCGAGAGTTTTAGTCACGACCATCACCCTAAATTCACCTAAATTAATAGTATAGTTTTGTTATTAACTCTTTTTCCAATGATATCAATATGTATTCTTATTTTATATCAATAACAGAAAAGTACGAATACGCCATGAAATCGACGTGAAAAGAATTTGTATTGCGTATAATAATTTTATAAAGAAATTAAGAAACTATACAATTCTCCATTGATTAATTTAATAACTTATTGCGAATGCTCAGAGAAAGTAAATTTATTATCGCATTGCACAAAAGGTAAACCAAGATAAGAATCTTTACGATAATTGTAAATACTCGTAAATTTTACTTATGGGACGTGTGACAAAAAATCAACGAACACAAAGCAAAATACGGAGTCCTTACACAATAGCGGCCTAAATGAATACCCAAAATTCCATATTACATTACCTTTTACCCCACGCGAATTTTATTTTGAAAAAAGTACAATAAATCAAATTTAGCACGAATAAATTACGCTTTAAAAAACGTCGATTGACGGCGGTTTTTTCGCCCGAGGCCTGAGTTTTGGCTTTGGCCGTTGACGGCGCTGTAGTCGACGACCTTCAAGGTCGCTGCTCCGCTGTTTTGTTATTTTGTTTTTGACAGGAACCAGTAGCAGTAACCTCGTAGTACGTTTCTGCAATTTAAATGGTGTAAATTCTGCACAAATTTATGTACGATTGTCTATTCGTGCAAATTTATTGCTACTTAATATGTTTTCTATGTTTATGTGAGTGTATTTATATCCCTAAGTGCAAAATTAAATAAATTGTTATCTCTCCGAGAAGTGGTAATACGAATGTTAATTTTATGATATTATATTTCTCTGCTAATTAAGTTAGTTTACAAATTGTGGAAATTTTAAATAGGAAATGAAATTTTATTGATATTAAATTTGATTATGTTTTTATTTTGTTGTAGATTTCCTATACCGACATAATGTTACTTTTGATAACGTTACAACAGAGGTGGAAATCCTGGACACATCGAAATGTGCGGTGAGTCTGACACTACATTTTTTTTTTTTAATAGATACTATATTGAAAAAAATATTGTACCAATTTAAGATTATTAAAATTATTTAGTGTAAAACAGATAATAGGATAATTATACAATATTTTGAGTTATCTGAATTAGAACTTATTACATTTTTAGCTTGCAAATTTTCTAAACATTTTTTAATATTTATAACCTAATCTAACGCAGAAAACTCCCGTCTACAAAATTCATGCTGTGATTTTTGTTTTTGAGTTTTTATTTTCTAAAATACGAAAACTTCTATAATGACCCGAATTTTATGGGCGCTAGTTTTGTGCGTTAGGTAAGACAAAAGTTGTAGAGAATTTTGTCCTCTGCAAAATTTTGTTTTTTATTAGAACCCCTAAATATGAAACATATCTAAAAGCCAAAAATGCCCGACTTTTCTTAGGATTTTTTTGTTATACTCTACTATCGGGCTAGGACACTAATTTGACTCCACTATGACAGTTTTCCAATTATGCGACACTGAGTAACACGGTGTAACACACACGGACACTGTGTTACACATCAAATGGAACGCACTTTAATTCGTCAAAAGTGCATCAGATTGCGTCTCTATCAATATTTTTATTTTTTTCTGATACTTTTAAAAAAAATTATAGCCCAGTTTATAGCAAATTTCAGTTTATAGCAAATTTATAGGTTGAGAAAACAAACATCACACAATGCAACTTAAATATTTCTTGTGTGAGGCTGTGTTCGTTAATGGAACGCTCTGTGTCGTACACTGTGTTACACAGTGTCTCTCTGTTGTAATTGGAAAGCACCCTATATCATCGCATCGAGTTTATTTTGTTCAAGTAAATAGATGGTTTTATAGTAGAGTTTAATATTTTATAATTATTAAAAATTAATTAAAATGTTGGACAATTTATTAGTGGTCTCATTGTGTAATTGTTTAAAATATGTTTAATAAATGAATATTACATACATAGTTAACTATGATCTGTGAAAATGTTTTTAGATTGTAAGAATCTTTTACCAATTATACATACACTTACAAAAAAAGGTATAAAACATATTAGATTACAAAGTTGATAACGTCAGCTCTCCGGTTAATTACATATTAAAGCAATTAGTTACAAATTCCTTCACATAAATTTATGCACTTGAATGCATTTCCCAAAAAAACTTGTTCCCAATAAATTTGGCAATCTATCTAGCTCGTTCCACTAACCAGAAAAGTGCATTTTACTAAATCTGTCCAAAGCGTGATAACACACGAAATAACTGTTTAGTGCGAAAAAACCAACGTACACCGTTGCTGTAATTTTTTTTAGTAAGAAATAAAACGGTTAATATACATAACAAGTTTAGTTCACTTGGTTAAATTAATGAATCCATGCGTAAGGAAGGTCATTATTTAAAATCTCCCATTAAAGCGAAATTGTGGTCTTGGTAGACGCCTGGGAGGCGTGAGCGGCCCAAAATGCCCATCGATGGGCCGAATAAAACGAGCATCGTTTCGCGCACAGCCCGTCAGAATCGTGATACCACATATCAGCAATACTAAAACTTTTTCCGGTGACCTGCAGTAAAAATGATAAACTATTATTATGAGGTTTTTATGCATCATACAGCTCAGTAGTTTGTAAATATTTTTTGAGGAGTTTTCATTGACTCGTTCCGACGTTTTTGCTTGGCAAGCACGACTTCATGATGGACGAAATGAAAATAAAGATTATCTAAGGCAGGGGTGGGCAAACTTTTTCGCCCGCGGGCTATATGGATTTTGGACAAGTTTGCAACATGTATCTGATTTTTTTTAATGAGCATGTGTGTACGTAAACTTGTTACTGACAAGTTTGAAACAACTAAGTGTTGGAATACTGAATGAGACGATGACGGTACCAAAGCGAGTATTTATTGTCTACAAGCTAGCTAATCTGAAAAATAAATAAATTATTTAACAAATAACAAATGTCTTCGTCGGTTATTTTTGTAAAAATAAAATTATGTTATAAGAAAAATATAATATTAAATATAGTAACATGAAATATGTCTTATTGTTATCTAATACTCTAATTCGAATAAGTATCAATTTCATCTTCTCTTGACAGATTGAAAATATGAAAACTAACATTTAATTTACAATAATTACGGAGGCTCTGATTCTTAGCAGAAAAAGGTTTTGGTTGTTTTGATTGTCAGAAACTAGTTTGTGATAGCCGCACAGTACACGCTGGAACACCTAACCAGTAGTTACAAACTTGTCAGTGGTACGGTTGGAACGGTATTAACGGTATTTTGTTACTGCGCATGTGTCTGGCAGTCACAAACTATCATCAATGACAGGCTGGAACAAACCTAATATTACTAGCAGGCCGTATGTATATTTGTAACATGAATAACTGGCCACATGTGACTACAAAATGGTCCAAGGTAAAATTAAAATGTTGCTAATATTATAACACACAAAATGCCATGAAAAGATACGGAAGTTTAGGGAAAAGGATATATATATATATATATATATATATATATATATATATATATATATATTATTATTATTAAAAGTCAAACAAGCCCACAAGCCGACAAACCATTGTAACGCGGGCAGTACATTACCTTCCCTTAATTCTGTGTATTTGGTACAAATTCCATACAGAAAGTTTCCAACAAAAGATTCTATATTTCCAGTATAATTATAATACGAACATACTATGTCAATTGCACTTAACACTGACAACTTTCAATCAGAATTTTCTTAATATAGTAGCTGTTTCCATGGTTATAGCATAGTTGACTGCTTAATATTGAATAGGAAATAAAATATTCTTTAATGTTTATAAATAAATATATCATCACGGCATATTACCCATGACTGAGTGTGCCAATCTGCTTTGTACACAGATATAGAAATATTTTTATACCATGCGAGGGCTGATCAAGCGTCACCTCATGGGCGTTCATCGCTGGAATGGAGAGTGCACCACAGGGATCAATTTTGTGCCATTAAAATTTTTAGCGTCGGTCGGAACTGTATCTGGGTCCCTAGATTCGCGACCAGACACTTTGGCACACAGTCACGAGACCCCACCTTTAATATTTATAATAACATAAAATGTGAAAAAAAAAATTTATAGCGTTTTTTCAAGAAAAACTCTTAAAGTCTTCATATAAAGATACATCCGGAGAACCAATTATGACCAAAATCTAATCACGTCTGCATATGAATGTAAGGAAGAGAAATACGTAAATATTGTAAGTTTTGGAATTGTAGTTACACACGCACACACACATACAGATATCATCGTAGAAATAGTAAAATCATTTTCTAGGGAACCTAAAACGTGCTTATTCATTAAAAACTCACCACCGAATTTTTGGACCAAATATAATACCTTCCTTACCTAAAGGTGACGGAAGGTAAAAATTAATATGAATCTTTTTCTTTCCTTTTGTTGGGTTGCAGGCCGTTGGGTTGAGATGCGCTGATATATTGCTAATTTGCAACAACATAATTTTTACGCGGTAATGACAGCACTTGAGAAAAATTTTTGGTCGTTTTCTGACGGGTTAATTTAGGGTTTTTACCCAATTGTCTGGCTATTTTTAGCTTCTCGCCTACTGGTTATTCTCGCTTTTTATTTTTAGCTGTTTTCTTGACGGATGCAATTATATATTTGAATATCTAGTTAGTTAGACATGTTCGCACGATGAAAGGGAAATTCTTACGGTAGTTACTGTTTTGTTCCTAAAACTAACGGAAATTCTTTTATTGTCTTGAATTAATCAACAAGATTTTATTGTCTTTGAACAGTTAAAAAGATAACGAAGTACTTAAATTGATTTACATTCCATGATGCAATATAGTTGCGCAGTCATTACTATAAAACCATTCTGTGATTCGGGCAATAAATGTTCTTTGAGATTTCTGCCAAGTCGTAATGTAATTGTTCCTGCTGAAGAAATTATAAGCGCGCATATATCATTTTCTCTTCGCCGTATTTTTTTGTTGCATGATGCTTGTAACTTGCGAATATTACAATAATTAACAGAGTTATACGTCGTGAAAAAATAACCATTAAATTTGAAGTTATTACTAAATGCAAGGATTAATCTTGTATTTATTTTTTCTGCCTTTAAATTCCAGTCGTGGCTTCATAAATACTTCACATGAATATTCACAAATATCGTACACGAAAATTATTGCTGTTATAAAATATATTTCAGCTACCTTGACGTGAATGGATGTGGTAGGTAATAATAAATATCTGCATCAATCTTCAATCAGATTTTTGCATTTTATTGTCATATTTTTTTGTACTTTAATCATTATTTCCTTATTCAATTCTATAGACACTACATATTAGGTTATAGTTTCAATTCAATTCGATATACCGGGAATCTACTTGAAATATGTTATGGAGAATACAATCTTAATTTACTTATTTTGCTGTAGTTAGTTACCTATTAATTTTAGACAAAATATTTCAAATATAAAGCTTGCAGATAATAAAATTCTAGACCCAAATCACCAATCAGATTTTATTTTCCATGTTTAGTAACCTGTCCCTAACACAAGGGAGATATGTATTCTATATAAACAAAGGCAATCTGATGTTATTTAATTGTTAGATACTAATAATCTAAAAAAATTATTCAAAATGACCGCCTACTTTTTTCACACACTTCTGCAATCTTCCAGGGGCAGGAAAGCTGCTGTTTTCACCACTGTAGAAGAAATATTTAACTGGCAAAATGATGAGTTTATGCTCACAGCTCTCGGGAAGATGTAGAGAAAATCCCGAAGGTAGAAAGGGGCCACCATCCAGCGTCATTGATGATTTGGTGGGGGGTGTCATCACAGAGCTAAATTTACCGGAATTCATTGTCGTTAAATATTGGCCCTCTGGAATTCCGGAACTCAATCCTTTGGACTACCGCTTGTGAAATGTATAAAGAGGAGAAGGCCTGCTCGAAACCTCATCGCAATATTAAAAGGGTGATTTGGTGAAGGCAGCAGCTTTCATACCCCCTAGAAGTAGTGCGTGCTGCAATAGATATGAGTGCCCGGACTGTTAGTAGAAGTGTGTGAAAGAAGAAGGCGGTCATTTTGAATAATTTTATTTTTAAGATTATTAGTATGTAACAATTAAATAACATTCGTTTTTTATAAGATTTCCTTGTACTAAACGAAGAAACACTTAAGGTTATCAAGTTGACATTTCGCAGCATTTTTAGCTCTTTAAGTTTGGAGATTATACGAATACTAGAATATCATTTTAATTGTAGTTTTAAAAAGAAAATTACTCGTACAAAATATGTTACAGAAATATGAGTAAGGATAAGGGTTGTTTCTTGGCTAGGTAGTTGATGAAATGAGTGTTTGTGGGATTCTTAACAGTTTCAGCCACACATGAGTCTTCTTCAGGAGATGAAAATTGATATAAATGTACTGTACATAATATTTATGTGTATAATATATTTAACTAAATAATTATAAAGACTATTTCCATGTTTAATTAAATATGTTATACATATAAATATTATTATGCTAAAAATCGCATATCCAGATTTTAATGAATAAGCACGTTTTAAGGTCTCTACAATACGATTTTAACATTTTTACGATGATGTCTGTGTGTGTGCGTGTGTGCGAGCGTGGATGTGTGCGTGTTGGAAGGACGATTTCTCAAAAAATATAATACTTAATATCTGTTTAACTACGTATTTCTCAATCGGATATTACTGGGAAGTGTTGAAAAGGGTTTGGTAATAATTGGACAACCGAAAGTAGCAGATTCGTAAAAAAAATCTTCTAAATATTATTTTTTGAAAATTTTTGTTCTTGTCTATCTGATGCATATAAATATTTTATTATATATTTTATAGATATACATACAGATAAAGAAATATGATATATCTGTTGTAATAAATCTCACAGCTCAAATATTGTCATAGAAACCAATTGAAAAATTAAAATGTTTGTAACTGACAGATAAATGTCAGTGTCAAAAATCCAGAGACATTACTGAACACTTGTTGAAGTACATACATTATATTATTTCTTATTGTATTAATGGTTAAATATTTAAAATTATAGGTATATACTCTTCAGAAATTCTGTCAATCGCGACAATGAATTGGAAGCATTTCGAAAAATTAGAAGAGTAGGACAAAATTTTCTTCATAGAATGAATTTAAAATTAAAAAATCTAAATATCTATAAAGAACAGGTATAATTAGAATTTTTGGTGTAGAGTGTAGACATACAAGAAATGTTAAATACGAGTACAATACTTATGAAACCAAAAATTAAAGTGACGAGAGGTATTGTGCTGGCCACAACCTTTTTTTTGTATACATATTTTAGTTTATAAGATTAAGATATCCGTCTCCATAATGAAGTTGTCATAGGAACTAAGTTATTAACTCCAGGATAACTGCTCCTGTTCTTATAATTGCAGTCATTTATTTTCTTCATTAGTTTACCTTTGCTTACACTTCCAATTATTTCAATTAACCATTCTTTAATCCATTATATTTCGTTATGTCTCCTTATCAGTTGAAATTTTTCACTCTTCTAATTGTCATCTCGTTGCTCAAGCCAGCACTTAGTTAATCTTGTACAACTTTTTCAACAAATTTTTCTCGGGTAGTTCACTAATCACCTTCGAAACTGGTTCGGTTAATGAGCAGTACTCCACGCATTGCTTTAGATATGATATGAATGAGTGCAGCGAGCCCACGTCTGTTGCTAATGGTCTCTTGCGCGTGCGCGGAACTCGGGAGCTGCGCACATGCGATACCTACAGCGCGACTAGCGGCCGGAGTCGTAAACTTCGCAGCTTAGGTGTATTGTATATGTTGATGTTGGCGGCCAATGTTTATTGGAATTGGTTCTCTAAGGAGATTGAGTTAGAATCTACTGTTACAGAAATAGTTTCTTGTAAATTGATATACTTGTGTTAATTGTCTCGTTCGAAGCATGCGATTGTTTGATCGCTTATATATAAACTTTGGAATTACATTATGTTAATCGGTGATATAAATATGTACTTTACATAATTGGATGTGTATAAAACAGACCCAAATAATAATTTTCCTATTTTCTATCAATAATGGTATATTAGACGAAATGTATGGATCAAATACCAAGTTAAGTAAAGTTGCAGAAATAGGCAATCTTGCACACATATTTAGGCTATTCGTAATATTATTTCATATGTGCAGTGTTAATTTAGCTCTGTTTAAAGTAATTCAATTAAAAATACATGGAAACAAAACGAGCTCATAATAGTTCGACCGGCTTACATTTCCAACAAATTATAAATCCTACACAGATAGTGAAAAATTTCTACAAATTATTTTTGACTGCTTTAAGTATAGACTAAAAACTTAAAAAATACTTTGAGCCAAATGACGGATAATAATAGGTCTACCGACACAAGGGTTATCTTCTAGTCCTAGTCCAAATGTATCTTCTACCAAAACTCTTTACTTTTGGCACATTGAATAACAACTTACGTAAAAATTTAGTGTGGGTACAGTAAAATGTACCTTGTAAGACATATGGGACCATACTCTTAACAGAAGAATATTCAGGGCTTGACGATAGATATAATACCTAATAAATTTAAAGCTCTTATTACTAATAAAGACTATGTAACCCAATATTTATTAGCAGAATACTTTAAAAACATATTCAGTTTTTGTAAGTTTAAAGTTTATATTTTAAATTAATCGAAAGAACTTTGTAACAATTTCTGATCATTTGCTAAGGTTTTATACTTTGCTGAAAATGAATACCGGCCAAACTATTATGAGCCTGGGTGACGGTGTGCATTGCTCCCCTAATTATTTTATACAAAAAGTTTCAAATGGATGTTGTCAAATTATTAGTATTTATTTTGACAATCATTATTCTAACACTGACGTAATAAAACGTTACGCTTTTGTTCGTATCTTGTTTCTAATTCCATGGCTAATACTATTAAATTGTAATTCCGTGAATTTTCAAATTTTATTTCTGTAGTTACGAAGTAGCCAAAATGAATTTTTTTATTAATTCGGATGTAGAAATTTTTGCTTTATAACATTCATTTGAAACTTTTTGTCTTAAATAATAAGGGAGCTATGCGCACGGAAAAACTGATTTCTCATGTTAAACGCCTATGTTTCACTTTCCGTACATCCTGTATATACATAAGTATTTATTTTAGAAAATGAATTTTCTATTTGTCATTCATATTTAGCACGACATATTTTTTACACCACACTTGAATCCGTAGGAAATCATTATCTATGTGAAATAATAATGCACATAATCATTAAACACTTATCAAATTAATTCATTTTATACATACTAGTAATTTGACTTCACTGAATTTCAAAATTTAATCACTAGCACGCAAGTAACAACTATAGCTAATTACTGAAATCGTCAGAATTGATTTGATCTTGGCCTACTAATGCCATCCCTTAAGTGGAATGATTTACATCACTCGCCTTTCCACTCATGGTGTAAACTTCATTCTCATGAGTAATAGCTTACATTATATGCTCATTAAATAATATAATATTAAGTCACTCTCACAGAATTTTAACTTACTCTGCAACAAATAATGCATTTAAAATAACATCAGGCACGAAAATAACACTTCCATTACAGTCTTTATCACACACATCGGCCATTTTCATTATTTTTCACGGCACAAGTGAGAGAAAATAAAGCTTGTTTTTAATTTATAAACAAACGGCTTGACGTCTATCTTCGACGATTGTTATGCATAGCCTACTAATTGATTAGTTTTTTATTTTGTAAAAATTAAATATAATAATTTTTATTAATATTTCGTTCAAAATTGGTCGTGGCTTAAACTTTCTTTTCGTGAATAAACATCTTAACTTACTTGGTGTATAAATATCTATTATTTATAATACGTGAATGATGATAATAATATTTTTTTAAAAATGATAGGGGCCGCACATGGCCGAATTCCCCCCTCCCGTAACATTACTTATTGCCATTAACATCGAAACTATTATTTTATCTAATTAATGGGTACTTTATATCAAAATGTACAAAAAACTTGAGCTGCAGTGTTTTATTAAAGAAAATCGTGTGTATTACCAAAACATTAAATGGACGTAACTATAATCATTTGATACTAAAATTTACTAGTAATCACAAACATTGTAAATAATGTATACATATAAAAAGTATTGCGTATCGGCGTATCAGTATAAATATAGTACTCCAGACTCTAGACTAACATAAACACAGCAAAATCTTGTTGTCGTTTCTTAAACCATTTCTATTGTTTGATTCTTATCATTGATTGCTTCAATATATTGACGAAATAATAACATGATTTCCTTTCAGTTAATTAGCAAACTTTAAACACAATGATGACCCAATTAGCAAAAAGAAGAAAGTAAAACCTTGATTAGCAGTGTTCGAGTAACACTCGTTGAGGAGGAAAAAACGGTTTTGTGGAGTTTTTTGCGTTGGTCGTGATCAACACTAGTGTATATTTTCTCCCAAGGTCACGACAAGTGGAACATTGTAGTCGTAGCTCGGAAAACAGCGGGGTAGTACTCGTAATGTAGCCAAGCGGATACGAACATGAGGCATTTCGCGATAAGTTTGATATGGCGAGGCTCTTTGCTTTGCGCGTTTGCGCGCCTGTCCTACTATCCCGGTAAAACGAATCACGACGTTGCTGCACGAACGGTAAAAATTATACGGAGCTTTCCCGTTAGAAGCGACCGATGGGCGAAAGAATTATTCGTGCCTTGTATGAAAACGATGTGGATGTGAACGTGGAAGAGCAGAATATAGATATTCTCAGCCCCTTACAGCATGTAACAAATAATACATACAAGGTGGTTCATCGGTCTGTATTTTTTTTAATAACTCGATTTTTGAAATATTGTAGAAAATTTTTTAAACGAAGTTTATTTTACGTTATATATCTGCAGTATAGGTTTTTCTACAGAAAAAAAAAAAACTAGAAGCTTTTGTTTGAATGAATGAGGCATGGAAAATGTGTAAACAACTTTTCTTTCTTTTTGACTTTGTTTGATTAAATGGTACACTGTATTAAACTTTATTTTTGTATTTTTCTATATTTTGCATTTTATGTTATTTTCTAAAGAAATTGTGGAAAAATAGCTCACATACAAGTCTGATATTATAAATATTTTAATATTTTACTCTTTTTCAGTCACGTACTTAGTAAATACTTCCTAGGTATGTTATTTTCTCTCATTCTTTTGTTTTATATTATATTAAATTTTTCACGGGTGTAAGATTTTTCTATTGGAACTATATATTTATGTATGAATAACTAATTCTGCAATTTGGTATTTTGTTAATTAAAATTAAATATCCATTTATGAATCCTCAACTGTTTTAAGTGAAATTATATATTTATGTATAGATCTTGAACCTTGTAATAAGGATATATTAATTGTGTAGGGGTCTTGAATTTTGCTATTTGTTAATTGTGTATTTATGTAAGTATAACTACTTCAATTTATAAGAATGTTGTCAACTCTTTGTAAAAGATGTAATTCTTATGACAAATATATTTCTATCTATCTATCTATCTATCTATCTATCTATCTATCTATCTATCTATGTATCTATCTATCTATCTATCTATCTATCTATTTCTACAGGGTGTTGTATTTTTACGCAATAATATGTATCTTTGTATTTTCAATTGGTACATTCTATATATTTATTCAAATTTGTTCATACTTCCAGTTTCTACTAATTTCCTTATTATAGTCAAAAAAATATACTCTGTCGAGTCCACCAATACAACTATAAATATCGTAATTATGACAAAGCGGCATATTTCTCACTGCTTGCATTATAACATTAGATACAACGGGGAAATATTTGCGCCGCTCTATTGGAATGAAGACATGCATAGCATGATACTTCTACCTGCTCTGTTGAGTAAAACATTTTTACTGTACCTTTAACATAATTGATCTTTTCTTTGAAATAATTTTTGGTACTACAGTTTTTATTCTCATAAGAAATTATTTTAAACAAAAATAGCGTTTATGTTTAATGAACATACGATTATTTTACTATATTTTATTATACGGAGCATAGCATGTCTTCATTTCAACAGAGCGGCGCGAATAATGACCTGTTAGTATCCAACGCTAAATATAATGCAAGCAGTGAGCGAAAAGCCGCATTATCATAATTACTATTTTATAGTTTTATTGTTGGACCCGACAGAGTAAATTTTTTGGACTATACATCTACTATTGAAGAAATAATTATAGCGAGTTGAGTTTCAAACTCAATAACTTGTTTAAAAAAAAATCAAAAAATATAAACCATATTTTCAGTTATGGACTATACATTTCTACGTAATTATATTAATTTTCAAATTTGAAAATTAATTGATATAAAATAATGACGTTTGAAGAAATGCTCAACTTTTTGATTTGTCATCATCTTTAATTTTCATTTCTTTCTCTATCTATAATTCAAGTACCATAAAAATATTATAGAATATTTTTTTGATGAACAACTACAAGATTCATAATATTCCAGAATTGGTTGAAATGTAAATCGAAGATGAAACTAATTTTCCGAACAAATGAATAAGAATATCAATAAAAGAAGTGCAGCTATCCTTGTTTCACTGCAAAAGATTTTTCTTTTATATTTAAATACATCAATAATTATAATATTATTATAATTTTAAATCTTCTTTCATCATCTGTTTTTTTTTTGTCTGTGTAAATAATCAAAAAATATTTTCTACAACTTCAATGAATTTATTTTAATATAAATAAAATATTTATAAAATATTAAATACATTTTTGCAGACTACTTCACAAATTAAAGAATATACAAGTAATCTTGTATGAAAACAATTATAGCGTAAATGTAACTGAAGCTATAACTATACATATATTTAATGATGATTGACAGACATAACACAAAAAGAAAGACAAGTTGCAAATAGAAACTTATTTGAAAGAAATAATAACATTATATGAGTCTGCAAATTGTTACAAATGGAACAGAAGGTAAAACAAAAACTACAAAACGTAGCCAGTTTTTAAATAATTGCTTTTTATTAATCAATTAATTCTTTAAAAAAGTTTAATAGTCACGATTTTATTGAACTATCATCTTTCTCCTCTAAATTTTCGCGGCTGTAGTTTGTTGAACCATTTTATACATAATTAACTAATTAACAGTTGCTACTGATATTGATCCAATGATCCAAACAGTTTTTAGAAGATAACGGCAACATAATGATAGGTTTAATAAAATATGAAATCGATATACACATTAAGTTGAGAACGTGAATTGAGAACCAAGTTTTACAACTACTGCTCTGCTACTGAATCCTGTCCTCTGCAAAAGAGAAAGATATTTCAAATATTTTTTTTAGTTTCGTATGACTTAATGTTAAGTTATTGACAGGTTTATTGTCAAAATTTTACATAGTCGGGAATTTTATTACTAGAAAGGAATATTAAAACATGTAGCATCTATCAAATTTTGCAAATGTTTCTTTCATTTACAGTTAGTCAAAAAAAACTATAGGTGAGTCAAAATTACTTGGTGAGTGCGAGCAATTTAGAAGTTGTCTGTGGTAATGGGATAGCTATAAAAAACATAGGCGTACCAGAAAAAAATCCAATTTAATAAATGGATAAGCATTACAGACAATAATAATATTTTATTTATTATACTTATACGTGTCGTATACAGATTATAAATCCGTATTTTTATAAAACGCGGCCAGGTTGTCAAACCTACATTAACGTAACGATGTTTTAAAATCTGGCTATACGTTAAGCGTGTAGGTGTAGGCGTCTTGTAAAACGACGAACAGCTTACTTATCTTATATATTTCTATAAATATAACAACGATAACTTAACCAAAAGCACAAAACTCGTATCTAGTTTTCCAAGCTTCATTTTTGTGCAGTAGGTTAGGTTATGTTCAAATATCCATATTACAATGTAGCTGTAAGCTGTGCATCTTTTTATAAAACATCTAGCCATGATGTAAAACATCCGCTAAATCAATTAAGGTTTGACAATCTGGTAATGTTTTATAAAATGCGTAGGATTTTACAATCTGGCTAGCAGGGCCGCTCCGTGCGGGTGGTCAGGTTGTGCCCCGCACAAAAGCGCCTGACCATGAGGGGCGCCATTCCAATACAATAAATAATAATTACTTTTTATAAAATGATCTTATTCGTAAAGAACACAATACTATGCAACTTACACAATAAGGTAATAGAAATGAACAATATATTTTTTAAAATTTGTTTACCCTAAAATGTCTAGTGCTCACCCACTATCCCCATTCAAATAATATTTTGTGTATACTATAAAATTTGTGAATAAAATATATCAATGTGACAATTTGGTGACAGTTTAATAAAGTATCATTGCTCATTATTGTTTTTATACAAATATAATTCATATTCTAGTTTAAATATTATAAAATGGATGCATATAAGAAGAAAAGTTTTCTGTAAAATTATACTGTAATGGAAATATGTAATTCTGTCATATTGATAATTGTGTTTTATTTTCATGGCCATTTGATTCTTAACGAAATTGTCATATTTATATCTTAAATATTTCGTGCTGCAGATGTGCTGTTACATCGAATTTAAACTTATTTAATGTAAAATTTAATTCTGAACAACTTGGTATTCTTGTAGTTTTTCTCTAAAAGCAGAGCCAATATCCGCACTTATTTAAAATCCCGTGTTAGACTGATTGTTTCGGTGCAAACTCAGTATATGTATATAGCTATATAGGTATATTTATTATTTAAAAAAAAAAGTGCTCACACTTTCAAATATTTGTTTTGATTGTGCCCACCCTACATTTACATCCTGGCGCCGCCCTTACTGTAAGTATGAATGTGTTGATTACAACAAAGAATATTTTGATTACCTATAGCTCAAGAATATTGATTACAAGAATGAATCCGACAATGAAACCAATATGCTTATGATTTACAATTATGAAATATTAGTGAGAGTGAGTTCATATTATTTTTCTTTTCTGCCGTGCCGATATTGAATTTACTTGATTAACTATTAAAATTTATTTGAAAAAAGTATAAGAAATATCTGACCAAACACATAATTTTCTGGCATTTTTATGTTGCAACTAAAACTGTAAAATTGTTGGTTAAAACAAACGATTTTGATTTCACCAATATTTTAAATCTAGCATTTTTTGAAGAATCAAAAGTATAGTTTAAACTTTTTAAAGCTTGTGTTAATTTGCAGGTTATACATTTTTATGGGAGGCGTTGAAATATAACTTTGCAAAAAGGCGCCTTTTACCCATGGAGCGGCACTGCTGGCTAGGACATAATTATATAAAGTTTCGTTGAAAATTTACTGATGGTACCAATCGTTTATCATTGCGTGTCATTTTTAATTAGACCAATAAAACTTTTAAATGCTTCGGGCGATACAAAATCGTGTGTAAATGCTATGCTTTAATTTTAAAATTTAATGTATGTAATTAATTTTTTCTCGTGTTAATGAACATTACACCTAAAAATTTAATAACTCCATACATTAAATCACATACAGGAACAAATTACCCGATTAACTCAATCGGTCCATAAGGAATATAACAATTTAATTGAGATAAAAATTTAACAATAAATAAAGATTTAAAAACGACCAGAATGGCAAGAGCTCGTACGAGCATCACGAATTTCAAACCAGTTTCCTTTTCTCTGACGATTTATTAGTTGTAAGTATTCGATTCTGAACAGTGTATTTGCACTTGATTAAAAATCTGTTCAAAAAGTTATTACACAGTATTTCATAGTGTACGTGTTAATTTAAAAAGTCAGAAAAAAAAATATTGACTGCCAAGGTATTCTTTCTGTAAGATACACTTTTATGTTTTACAGAAAAAGAAGCATGAAATTACTTCCTATCTATGTGCAGTTTATTAAAATGGAAAAATTCGTTCAGGGCAGGGCACAAGAACTATGAAATCATTATAAAAACTAATTGTTTTTCTGCATGACTTCAAATATAACAGTAAAAGTGTTCATCTTTTTACGAAATTTATAAACGCGGTTTAATTTCTGTTAGCACTAAATGATATTACAGTATGCTAGTTATATAAGTGATGCTTAAGACATCATTATTACTATAAGAAATTTTGATTGCAATAATGAAAATGACTATATTATATTTTTATTTTATGTACAAATTCATATCAAGACTGTGAGTAATAAGTGAGTATTTATGTTCCTTTGACTATACCCTTTCATTTAACAAAAACTAATTTTAATTACAACAAAAAATGCGTATATAAGTACCACTTACAACAAAGAAAATTTGATTACAATAATGAAAATGACCACACAAAAAATTGGTATATATTCGTTGACCGTTTATTTAAGGACTACCTTTTACAAAATTATTTATTAATGTATGATTTTCTATTAATGAATAATTTCAGTTCCTATAAGTATGTTATCAACCTAAAAATTTTGTTGGGGAAAAAATAGATTTTCTCCAATTTAATAAAGGATCAATGGGAAAATATTGTAACTAATAAGTGTAATAATTATTGATTAATAATAATTTAAAACATTGTAAATAATATACATTATATTAAAACTTGTACAATATTCAATAATTTATTTGTATTCATAAAATTTTAGGGCCGCTATTATAAACGCCCATTTAAATTTAGTTTCATAGTTAATTTAATTAAATGAACAAATGTAAATGTAACGCAAATATTTAACATCAATGATTTAAATGTCTTAACAACATGAATATTAATTCAAATAGATTAACTTGCCAATCAGATTGACACACCCAGCAATGGGTAATATGCCGTGATGAAATATTTATTTATTTATTTTATTTTATAGATTAACTTTATGATATTTATAATGGAACTAAATTTAACTGGACGCTTACAAATATTGGAGAAAAAATCAAGGTCGCTGACATCTGGTGAGAGATTTATGAACGTAGAGAATGGAGAAAACATTACTTCTTATGGTGTTGTGAAATAAATGGTTATTTTAAATATAAATGATATTTTGCACTAAATCGTTTCGATATTTACACTTTGAAAAAGAACAAGTCTTCAATAAATGATACCACTATTTTAGTAAGGATTCCCAATTCTACCGCCATTTTGTCGTCCGACCTGCCATCTCCATTTCTTTTTTTCTTCTATAACCGGCCCTTATGGCCGTTTGCACTAATATTTTAATGAGGAAAAATTAAATTAAAATCAATAAAATCCTACATATAAAACACAGGATATTATTTGAGTGTATAACGTTCAACCGATCGTAGAAGAATAATTTTGTTTTGCAAGCTCTCTAAAGCACTGGAGTCCCTTAGAACTGACCAATTACGGCATAGTTAAAATTTTTGTAAAAAAAGTAAAAATCAATGTATTCTGTGAAAAAACATGCATTTTTACTTTCCGTCACCTTTAGGTAAGGAAGGTATTGTCTTTGGTCAAAAAATTCAATGATGAGTTTTTAGTGAATAAGCATGTTTTAGGGTCCCTATAATACGATTTTACCAGTTTTACGATAATGTCTGTATGTATGTATGTATGTGTGTGTCTGTGTGTGTGTGTGTGTGTGAGTGTGTGTGTGTGTGTGTGCGTGCGTGTGTGTCTGTGCGTGTGTGACTAAACTTTCGGATCGCATATCTTCAATACCACGATTTCAAAAATTATATTTTTTTCATATTCCTCAAGTTTACATCCAGAAGACGAAGTGTTTAGATTTTGGTTTAATTGGTCAACCGGAAGTATCCTCATTTGAAGATTTTAACAGTTAAATATGATTTATTGACATTTAACGTTATTATAACTTAAAGAATATATTATTCTCTATACGATTTGATTGCATTTTATACTTCATATTCAATAGATATAGAGTTAAAGAATTATAAAGATATTCATATAATTCCAATTGACAGATGTCAGTATCAATGAAAAGTAAATGAATGTGGCAGACATGAGGATGTTGAAGTAGATATTGGTGAAGATACGGAAAAATATTGTAAGGAAATAACTCTAGTGTTATTAGTTTTTAGAAAGATACAAGAGAGACGATTGAATAGCTTAGTAATAGAAGGTTGAAGAAACAGAGGAAGACCGAAGATAAAATGGAAGGTCTGTATTGCGGAAGACTTGAGAGAAAAGGAACTGAATGAGAACGACACGCAAAACAGAAATGAGTGGAATAAGAAGATAAAAAATAGCGACCCCTAACGAATGGGAAATGCTAGACAAGAAGAAGATGTCAGTGTCAATTACAATTTGCATAGTTTGTTTATGAAATAATTTTACTGGACATTAGAATCTTTTGCAAAAAAATTACTGTATATAATTTATACATAATACACAGGATTGACGGAAAGTATTGTGCTGGCCATGTCAGATTTTTTAAAAATATATGCAAAAATTTAAGAAACAGTATTATATACAAACTAAACACAGTTGTCAGCCAAATTAAGTACGTTTCTTGGACAGTAAGACGCGATTAACAAATGAGTTCCTATGATGCTTGGGTCATTTATGTAATTGCAGAAAAAAAAGAATATTTCAGTTTGAAATGGTTATTTTTACTTCCTTGTACGTAAGTAAAGGAAGTATTGTAATCGCGAAAAATTTCGGTTTCCAGATTTCAGCGGAAATATCCATTTTGATCATCCCTGAATCCATTTGACTAATTTCGTCGTGACGTCTGTACGTACGTTCGTACGTACGTATCTCGCATAACTCAAAAACGGTAAGCCGTAGAAAGTTGAAATTTTGTATTTAGGACTCCTATAACATCTAGTTGTGCACCTCCCTTTCT
Organism: Harpalus rufipes; assembly: GCA_951394225.1. Classification (NCBI taxonomy): domain Eukaryota; kingdom Metazoa; phylum Arthropoda; class Insecta; order Coleoptera; family Carabidae; genus Harpalus; species Harpalus rufipes. The sequence goes on along the minus strand of OX596279.1, from coordinate 20,800,486 downwards.
GGTTATTACACAATTTCCAGAAGTTGCACTTTACATGAAGCCTATAATAGATTTTAATGAAAAACTGTTTTAAAATATAATCCAAAACTTTTCAAATTTGGTATACAAGACTTTTATGTCAATCGAAATAACATAATACATTTTGGTTAAAATAGGCTAACCGGAAGTGGTACATTACTTGAAGTTGTTAACAGTTTTTCTTGAATAAAATGATTTTATTTTGATTTTAGAAATAAATGCTTCAAATAAAAGTTTTAGAGAATTAATTTCTGCGTCTAGCACATCAAGTATTATTAAATTAGCCCTTTGTATAAGCGAGATATGTAAATTAAAAAATTATATACTTTTTTGTTTTTGTAATAAAGATTGCTATGGATTAGGAAAAAAACATAAAAAAAATGTTCATGTCAAATTACGTTAAATACGTGCAATTTTATGATTCGTACATTAACAAATATTATTTTTTTATTGTGAAATTAGTCATATTCATTATTGTAATCAAATATTTCTTTGTTGTAATCAAAACTCTCTTTAAAAAGAACCGGGTTAGATTATGGTCGCTATATATCTTACTGTTTTGAAGTTAAAATTAATATTTTGCAATTTATTTATTAAAAAAATATGTATAGTTTAATAATCGTACAAGGAAGTCGTGTGGTGTCCACATCAAATTTTTTATACTGTGTTTTAAATATATTTTCAACTTTGTTTTTATTAATTTGTAGAAGGAAATTGCTATCACTTTAAAAAACAGTTAATTATAAGCAAGACATTAATTACTTATTATAAGATCTGGTTGAGGTGCATACAGGTATTATCTTAAAGTGTCTATTTGATATCTGCCGTTAGATAAATGTTATATTTATTGAGACATGTTTTATCAATTCGAACAGTTTAAAAGACATATGATAAATTTATAGCGCATAATTAAATTTGAACTTTTAACACTGCATTATAGTAAACCAGAATCCAGCTCCTGTTTACTCGTACCGAAAATAAAAAATAAAATCCAGATCACATTAGTTAAAAACGTACGCTCCGTTAGCGCGCCATCTTCGATCAAACTGCGATAACAACTAAAATAAAATCACATTCTACTGCACTGATACCCTTATTACAATAAATCAGCTCACTTCGAGTCTGCCAACCGTGAACTAGGGGCTCTGCTGTGCAACCTAACGTCATTAATCTGTTACATTAACGTATAATTAGTGGCGGGCTGCAACAATAAATAAGCAACGGTAATTAAAACAGTAGGATGCAAGTAACACAAAGACGATAGACGCCGCACGCGTCACTTAGCTTACGTTTGCTATGCCGGGAATTTGAGCGGGAATTTTAAATGACTACAAGAGTGTGAAGAATTCGCGCTGGCATTATTATTGTAGCCAGTTCATTTGTAGATGTGTCTAACTTGTAAATATTTAACTTAAGAGAAGTTTCAAATACTCACGAGAATTTCTATTCAGTCTATATGTGAGAAATAGGTGGTTATTTATGGAAGAGTATACATGTATTTTATCCATAAGCGGAAGTTGTCCGCGGGTGAATAAACTGTCTTTACAATCAGTAGAATACAGGGTGTAACAGCTAAACGAGCTACCTTAAATGATTTCTATATTAATAAATATACATTAAAATACTATAAGACAATCTTAGTGTGGATAGAGAGCCAAGGGGGACATCCGATTAGAGAAGAAAATATTTTTTTAATACAGTGGTTCTCAAGTTTAAATACGAAGTCACATTTTTTTAAATGGCGTGATATGCATTTTTAAGGCTCATTTGGTAGAGTATTTTTTTCTAAATTCAACGATGTGATTATTTGATATCCTTATATAACAAAAATATTGAGAAAAATTCTATTCAAATTTAAATAAATTAGATTTTTATGGTTATTTTTCAATAGGTTGCATATGAAAAACAATTGAGTTTAAATAAAAATGAAACAAAAATTTGTTAATCAAGTTATAAACAGTATACTATTTGATTTCTATTCTAAATAATTCAAATTGACAAATAATAGTTTTTGTTTTTCATACATAGCCTACTAAAAAATTTATTTAAATCTCAGTTGAATATTTCTTAATATTTTTGTTATGAAAAAACATAAAATGATTATATGGTCGAATTTAAAAAAAACTATCGAATGGGCCTAAAATATATATATCATCCCATTTAAAAAATATATAACATTGTATAATAACTAAAGAATCGTTGGTTTAAAAAAATATTTTTTCCACTCCCACTTGAAAAACTTATCATTTCTTCACAATCTGTAGAATGGATATATGTAGGCAATACTGGTTAACTGAACGGATATAATTTCATATCCATCCTAGAATGAATATGAAATTCACGAATCACAAATCATGTAAGACGTGTAACCCAAGCAGTTGTCTATTCATTTATTGCAAGAATAAGAAGAAGAACGGTACAAGTGTCACATTAGGTATTTTAATGTTGTCATTTAGATGGAAATATTTTCAGTATAACTCGAGTTGAATGTCCATATCGCCTTCGGATGATAAAGCACTCCGCCTACGGCGTCTTGCTCAAACTTCATCCTTCATCGGATGCCCTCCTTGATCTTCTACAAAATGGCTAGGTATGCAGCGTCATAATGTTTATACATCGCCCTATTCATTTCTTGTTTAGTTCAGTTTCATAACGTTCATATCTTGACTATGAAGTTAGCGCAGATGAACTTCGCTCGCTGACCATTTCAAAATTACACTCCGCAGTACAAATTTTTAATAAAAAAAATACTAAAAATAAATGTACCTATTCCAATTCAATAAATAATTTTCATGTATATTTTGTACTCCGGACGCTGTTCGTATGTATTAGAAGAAGTGTATAATACTTGTCACATTTGTAAATAATTAACAAACTCATAAGAAACAATAGTATATTACTTATTGAACTAAAGTAATACCTTTTGTGGTAAATCTGTAGGTGTACAATTACAGACGAGCTGAAAAAAGTCACTTTAACTCCACATAAAATATACTGTTTTATCTTCAAACGCTGAAATATTTACGTACATACTCGTATAGCCAATTAAACATTTTTATAATAACTTTATATGCTGGGCACGTGCCGATTCTGCCCCCGCCCCTCCTTAGCGCCGCCACTATCATAACCTTTAGAGCGTTGTACATAAATTGAAAAACAACATTGCAAAAATATTTTGTTATTGTTATAATTGCTTTTATGGAAGATATCACAGCATATTTTCGAAAACCTTGATTTTTTAAAAATAAATTATACGGGCTGAGAGCAAAACACATAATACTTGCTTAAAAACTATTAATAATTATTATAACATTAAAGAACATAATATGAACTAGATTTTTATACAGTTAATTAAATTAATTTGTACGAAGTACGAATATTCCCAATAATAATTATATAAATTAATCAATGAGACAACTATTATGGAATAGAGTTAGTCTGAATTTTACAACTTAACTGTATATTATTTGTAATTTTGAAATGAAACTTAAAATAAAACAGTACCTACCTATTATGCTTATTTTTATTTTTACCTTCCATCACCTGGTAAGGAAGGTATTGTTTTTGGACAAAAAAATCGATGGTGAATTTTTAATGAATAAGTGGGTTTTAGAGTCCGTAGGATACGAATTTACTATTTTTACGATGATGTAAGTATGTTTATATGTGTGTGTGCGTGTATATGTGTGAGTGTGTGTATATGTGACGATCGTTCCGAATCGCATAACTCCAATATTACAATTCCAAAAATTATAATTTTTTCATATTCCTCTGTCGTACATCCATATGATGAGTAGATTAGATTTTGGTTATGATTAGTTAACCGAAAGTACGCTAATTTGATGATTTTAACAGTTTTTTTTTAAAACTCTGTTAAATATAATTTTTTGACTTTTTTTTGTTATCATAAATATTAAAGAATAGTTTATTCTCTATTCGATTTAATTATATTTTTTTCTTCATATTCAATGAATTTAGAGATAAAGAATTATAAAGAAATACTTGCAACCTATGCTGCTAAAAGCTGGACCATGGAAACAAAATATTCAAATATTACTAATTGACAGATGTTAGTGTCAAATAAAATTTACATATCTTTGTGAAATGATTTTATTGGAAATATAAAAATGTATAAATATAGCAACAAGCCAATTATTATGTTATAAAAAAAAATGCTATATACCTATATTTTTATTTTCTACTCCTTATTTAAAAAACAAAATACTGTTTTTTTTAGTAGTTCAGTTCAGGTCAGTACGAGGTAAGATCAGTTCATTTCTCCCCTAAAAAGAAAATGCCCATAGCATAATTTGCAAAATTAGTTCTGTGTGAAATTTATATAAAATACGTAGGATTGAGGGACGGTAATGTGCTGGCCACATCAGATTTATTTATTAATTTTTTTCCAGAATAATGATAATTATCGTCTGTATGAGTATATAATGTTCTTAGAGTTATTGTAGTTGCGTCTTCCTTTTACAAAATTTGATATAAATCACTTAACAAAACGTGATGCGCAAAAAATATGATTATACCGTTACATTTTTTTATTATTTGCGAACTGTGCACGTGTTAAGAAAGTTATGTCAGTTATGTTTTTCTTGAAAAAAATTAAGATATGTAATTTATCAAATCAATTTTGAGTTTTGCGTTATGTTATCAATTATTTTTTATGAATTCTGGCTAAGAAATAGCGAATGAAAAATGTTTGTAAACAAACCTCCTTATGAATATAACTGTTCCTTGTAGATCAATTGAAAAAATCAGTCCGGGTGGTCGCGTTTCATGATATCCATTCGTGCAGAAATTTCACGCACATCGAAAAATAAAACAAACAGGTTACTATTAAGTATACAACCGTTGCCTTCTGGATACGTAAAATTGTAGTGCTAGCATCTAACTTAGAGTAATTTTAAAATAGTTCATGTATTGTAAACCAAGAATAAAGAGTGTATTCAAGTGCATTGTGCATACGTAGCATTACATAGTATATGTTATTGGAAAGTACTAAGAAACTAAGATAGTATACTTCACAAGAAATTTTTATTCCTAAGTGATCATTACCCTTCACAAAGTTAATGTCAATTTAGAATTTCTTTCGTCAATTATTTTGCCTCCGTAGGTTAAAGAGAAAATTTCTTTTGGTCAAGAAATTAAGTAGATAGCGAGTTTTGATGAAAGATCACATAATGTAACTATACTTTTTCAGTAACGTCTTTTTGCTAAATTATTAAATAAAATGTTACTTTGCATTCATTTATTTTCTTTCATGGCTATATGTAGGTAGGTTAGTAACATTAAATATTATTTAAAAAGATCCCGACCGATGCCAAATATTTGGAATTTTAAATGGCACAAAATTGACCCCTGTGGTGCACTCTCTACGGCATCATCATTACCAAAATCTGTGTATAAAGCAGATTGGCACACCCAGAAATGGGTAATATGCCGTGATGATATTTTTATTTATTTATTTTATTTATAGTAAAGTATTTTTATTTAATGAAACGTTATGGCACTTTTTTCTTGCTTTTATTGTAAATTTAGAAAGTAGATAAACAGGGTGCTTTAGTTTCCAATGTGCAGACGATATTTTGTAAACTAATATTTACTCTTTGATATTTAGACAATGTAACTAAAAAGTTACAGGATTTCCCGTAAAAATAAGATAAAAGCCGTCACCTATATCACCAAAATCACAATTTATTCTTCAATATATATTCATTACGATGGTATAAGGGTGTGTTACATCGTCGTAAGGGTTCTCTTTCTTCTTCAATTTTGATTTTGAGAAGGAGAATAGTCAGCTGGAGGCAAATAAGAAACATACGGAGGATGATGTAACACAGTGACATTTTGGAGGTTAGAAATTGAACGCACGATTGTTTCTTTTCTTTAAATCTTCAATATTTTAAATGCACCCCTGTTTTGCTATTCTGCTATTATGCAGGTACCGTAGTCATTCATCTATTTTCAGTAAGAGCTATATAGTAATGTATTTCTGGCATTGCCTCGTCCAGTATTTAAATGGGTACTTACAAAAATTCTCATACCTGAATATTTCGTGTAATTTTATTCTTCTCTAACGGAATACATAAACCACATTCTATAAAATAATTTAAACGTCAACTTTCATTCGCTAGTTGTCATACAACAATTTGCCATTTGCCGAAATCTTAGAGATAAGACAATAAACTTCTAGGTTTCTTGGAAAACTTCTCGTTACTCTAATTTGTGATCATGATACGTCTGTAAATTCTAATTAAAGGATATCTTCTTGTAGTGCATCTGTTGTTTGTCTTCCTTCCTTGAAACTAGTTTAAGTATTTCCTAGTTGTGGAATTCTCGGTCAAATTTTATCAGCATCCCATAGCCCACAAATTGAAAGTAATCGATTAGTACGCGTGCCTAGTCGGAGTCGGAGTCTGTTCGTGGCTGAGCGGAGAACATTCACTTATGGAAATGAGGGAATCACGAACTGTGGTCGTAGCCATAGCCTAGCCAGTGTAGTGTAGCGTAGTGTAGTGCACATCAGTCGTACATGTCGAGTGCCGTAGACCCGAGATGCTTGATGTGGAGCACTCGGTTAACGGGTACGCCTACTGACAGGCCTTGCTGACGGAGGAATTGAAAGAGGAGTTTAAAAATGTCCCATCGGACGAAATAGTTAAATATTTTACCCATATAAGGTTATTAATGTCTTTTGAAATGTACCGCTATGAAATGAGGATCCAACAAATAAAATATTATAACGCTTAAATGTTTAAAAAATATACCATGTACATATTAATTTACTTAATTTATTTTTATTACATTAATATTTACAATATAACGGCGGTACGCAATTAAATTTTGTTATCGTTTGTGCAAGAAAAAAACTAACCTGATAGTTTGCTTTGGTCTAAAAAGCGTTTGGGGATACGTCATTGACTCGTTGCAACGTTTTTGGCTGGCACTTTCGCGATGGGCGAGATGAAAACAAAGATGACCCAAAGAGTGACCGCACCGCATTGAGCAGAAACGCCGGAAACATTAAAGCGGCGTGTTACGATTAAGATGGTTGCAGACTAGTTGAACATCGACAAACAATCAGCTGGAATTGACTATCGTCGAAAATTTAAAGAAAAACTAAAGTTTTACCCGCGCACGATAACGCCTCGGCCTCACTGTGTTGCATTATCCTCCTTGTGCTTCTGATTTGGCCCCAACTGACTATACTTTTTCCTCATACTAAAATTGAAACTGACAGGGAACCGTTACGTGATGTAACACGCACACTTAAACCATCGTGACGTAGGTATTGAATAGCATCCCAATTTTAGTTTTCCAGAACACCATGAATGGAGTTGAGGACCGCGTTAAGCGCGCTGTGTGGGTTTATAAAGACTGTATATAGAAGAAAAAAATGTGATTTTGATGATATAACGGCTTTTCTCTTATTGATAAGAAGGGAAGTCCTACAACTGTATAGCCACACTGTGTATATTTTTCGCATATTAACCATTGCTGCGTGTGCCAATCTGCATTACTATGTACACAGATATCGGTACTGATGTGAAAAGTCCACCATAATAAATGCAACTATAATAAAAAATAAATTCGCACTTAATGTTCGCACCGTATGACTGCAACCAAGCTTAAAGCCGGGCTCAGACGAATACACCAATATTGGTGTACTTGGCAAGTGTACCAGCTCATGTAGGCCATTAATAAGCTGCGTTCGCACGACTTGTAATTTTTTTTTTAATCGCCAGCAAATAGGTACAATGTTGGCATGAGGGCATTATGAAAGATGACCATTAAAGGGTCGTCTTGAAAAAGTCATCGATTGCGCAGCCCTTGTAACGAGTAGGAAAAAAATATATTAATAAAAACTCAAACACACTCCATTTTAATTTTTAATCATTTATACAATAATCAAATAGAAAAGTATTTTCAAAACATACAACCTTTTCCATCCGCTTATTAATACAGAATGGATAGTAGCGCGAAGCAAGGTACAATATTTGTACAACTCTTGTGAGCGCAACCACCAAGTTAATACTTGTCAATAATTGTGATCCCTTCGACTTATGCCATGTTTTACCGACATACGATGGGAAACTGATCTGTACTCCAGCAGTGACAAATAATTGTACAACTAAACCACTTATACGACATGGCAAGTATACGCCATTAACATTACACCAGAAGTCTGAGCCCGGTTAACTGAATATCTTCTGGTGTACAGTGTTTCTTCCGCCGTTTATATAGTTGGCCTATTAAATTCTAATACATTTTACCCTTTCCCAAATGTGACACACTTAGTTACTAAAATATACCTATTAAATTTTTACTGTTTCAATACATATAATATTTCCAAAAAATAAAAATGTAAAGATATCGTTAAGTTCATTTTAAAATAATTCATTTTCAGTTTTTTCTTCGATAAATTGCGCATTTATATAAAATCTTGTAAAATTTAGAAAAATTAATTTTAGGCGAAAATCGAAAAGAAATTTTGAATTGTAGCTTTTAATTTTTAATGGAATGTGTAGAATAAGATAAAATATTAAAATCTGTAATTGATTTACATAATGAAGATGATGATGTTCTTCATGAGAATAACATTCACATGTTGAATAATAATCTAATAGTATTAGGAACCGTAAAAATACATGTTTCGAATTTAAATTACTTGATTATATTTTAGATATCTTCTTCGAAAACTAATTAAATTTATCACGTACTACTAATAAAAACAAATTATGAAACTTTTCTTTTAAATCATTAGCACAAATAATTTAATTCGTACTATAACTTTTACAATATTACTCACCTGGCTTACAAAAATGAGATTTTAATATTGCAGAAAGCGTCATTGGAAAGCCGATAAAGACGCCACTTTTAGCCTTCCAAGCAAAGACAGATGATGCTCATTGTAAGAAGTGTAACAAAAAACAGCAATAAATATCAGCCCAATTTATTCTGGACCAGACCCTACTTTCAATCCGTAATTCGGTTGCAGTAATAGCTGTATTACAAGGTAAAAATTGCTGCTTTAACTTGCTTAATCGATGTTTAATTGTACCTTGCAGTTTACTCAGGGAAAAACGCGTAGGAATGCAGGACAAGTGTGATTTTAATCATACGCTTTCGATAATTGTCCCTCAGATTGCAGAGGACTTCGCAAATATTGATCATTTCATTGGAAATTATTGTTTATGTGTTTAATGAATTGTAAAGATTCAATTAAATATTGCGCAAAACAAATAATTTAATGTTATTTGCAACATAATTACAACGTACATATGATTAAATTTTATTTATAATAATAAATACTAACATCACACATACACTGCGGGACAGAAGTTTGATCACGCTTTTATATGTGTTTTGTTACGTAATGCATGTAAAGCCCGCTTGACACCATCAAAATTTATTATCAATTTTGTAAATAAAATTTTGTGATTGTGTCTTACAGATTTATAATGAAATTCGTGTTGAAGGTAACATACTATTGGTCAACACATTCGTTCCCAATGAAAAAAATCTGATGTGGCTAGCATAATACCTTCCGACAATCCTGTGTATTATGTACAAATTCCATACTTAAATTTTCTTGCAAAATATTCTAAATTTCCAGTAAAATTATTTCATAAACAAACTATGCAAATTGCACTGGACATTAACATCTTTTTCGTTAGCTTTTCCCATTCGTTTTATTTTCTTCTTCCACTCATTTTTGTTTTGCGTGTCGTCCTCATTTAGTTCCTTTTCCCTCAATACAGTCCTTCCATATTATCTTTGGTCTTCCTCTTTTTCGTCTACCTTCTATTACTAAGCTATTCATTCTTCCAGTATTCTTCCTCTCTCCTCATGACATGTTCAAACCAATGTAATCGTCTCTCTTGTATCATTCTATAAACTTCTATCACTCGGCCGAAATTATAGCCCCCACACACACACACCCACACACACACACACACACACACACACACACTCACATATATAAACACACATACAGACATCATCATATAAATAGTAAAATCGTATTGTAGGGACTCTAAACGTGCTAATTCATTGAAAACTCACCCTCTATTTTTTTTTACCAGACAATACCTTCCTTACCTAGAGGTGACGGACGGTAAAAATCTGATGTGGTCGGCACAAGACCTCCCGCCAATTTAATGTTTTAAATAGCAATGAGCTTTAAATAAAGTATATCACTGCCGTTTGATCGTTTGTAAACAAAATCAATTCTGTTGTTCCAATAAATAAAAAAGTCTGTAATACGAAATTTTGGATTATATTTTATTATGTTTTTGCTCGAAAATTTATTGAGAGCTCCAAAATTAAGTACCACTTTCGGTTTATCATATATATTCCAAATCTAACATAATTCGAATTATATACGAGTTTCAAATACCAAATGCAAGTTTTGGATCATATTTCAATATATTTTTTTAAGAAAATCTGTTTAGCGCTTCCAGTAAAGAACCACTTCCGGTTTATCAATTTTAGAAAACATCTAATATGTCGTAAGTAAGTATATAAATTTTCAAATATATTAAACAACGGACACAATTTCTACAACAAAATAACTCAACAAATCGTAAAAAATTAAGGTCCCAAAAAAACCCAGCGTTTTTTTAAAAAAGCGAGATCAAGTGTTTTTTTGGGTTTTATTGGGCATAATTGTTTTTTTTATTTATTAGATATTTGTTATAAACTTTTTTTTTTTATTAATTATGCATTATAAATTAATGTGTTAAAAAAATCTGATGTGACCAACACAGTAGCCTATGTACCTATGTATATAATTTTTATATTACTTTATAAATTTATCCATACAATATATAGAAAAAATATTAAAGCAAACTTGTAGAAAATGGAATAATCTTTAATTTTTATAATAACAAATTGAGAAAAAAATTACATTTAAAGGTATTTTTTAAAGAAAAACTATCTTGAGCTTCAAGTAAACTGCGATTTCCGGTTATCCGATTGCCACCAAAATCTAATCAGTTCTTTCTATATTAGAATAAGGTAGAAATACATGGTTTCAAAACTTTCTGAATGATAGTATTTGAGTTAGAGCGTAAAGAGGATCCACACACACCTACATACATACATACACACAGACATAATTGTGAAAATGTTAAAAATGGATTCTAGGGACCTTAAAACGTGGTCATTGACCAAAATCTCGATATACGATTTTTCGCACGATCCCTATATCTCCCTTACCAAGGGTAGCGGGAGGTAAAAAACCTAACTCGGAGTAGGCTATGAACAGAGAAACGTATGTCTGATCATTATTTAATTCAAAAGTCAAGTTGTCAAAAATTATTCTGAAATATAATTTTAAGGAGAAATTATAATAAAGAAGGATACATTATATTACCATTCGCTTTTTTATTTATTTCCATTTGTAAAATAAGATTCAAGACGAAAAACTTTCATTTCTTTAGATAACATTTTTGACAATATCTCGTGCCAAATTGACATTTAATTACATACTTTTAAATACACATACGTTTCTTTGTTCATAGCCAACTCCAAGTTAGGTTTTTTTGAACATTATATATGCCATTCAAAATGACACTCTTTTTCGCCTTTTTCTCACTGGGCATTTTCAATACTTATTCCGAACATATGATCCATAAGGACTCAATCAAAGTGTAAAATTTGTAATGTAAATGAAAATCTGTAATTCAGAATAAGATTTGGTCTAACGTCTAAACATATTTAGTACTGACTATATACCATTAGGAAAATAACAATTTATGCAATGGAAATTTATAATGATTGGAAATTTTTGCCCTGCAGTACATATTATTTTTCGCAAATGTCATTGCTCTTTCCTCTACATACTACTTTTTTTAAGATTTAATTTTCTGACAAGTGTTGAATTCTTCTGGAACTATAATGCCAGTTTCAATGCTTTATAATTTTCGGCAGATAATCAGATAGTTTTCTTAGGAGAAGCACATTAAAAATAACAACTGTAATTTAAGGAACACGTATTTCTTGCGGTAAGCCAATTATGTATTTTTTCACTGTTAAATAAATCCATATAATTATATTTTATTTACATTTCCTCTATCGATAAATTATGGGTAAGAACTGATAAATAGAATTTGGTTTTTCACACCAATAATTACACTAATCATTTATTACAATTTGAAACTGTAGACGACAGGTGCAAAATTTAATTTAGCCAAGGTGAATGTGATGTCTTCTAAATTCCGATTATGATGTAACACTTTTTAGTAATTTGCTATATAAAATGAGTATCTCATATTGATTACGATAATTTGGTACGCCTTCTTAATTTATTGTTTATCCTTTGTTCTAATGGACTACTTCGACTACTTATTTACAATGAACACGTTCTAATAAAAAGTTTAAATATTTATAAATTTTAATAATTTATTCAATTAGTAATATTACAGCAATTTTATCGCGGAAACATGAACGATATTGTTAATTTTCGCACCTATGTAATCGTGTTGGAAACAATAGGTATATTTCGTATGTGATCGTGAGAAAACGCCATTTTCTTAGAATTAAAAATGTTGAAATATATTGTGTCACATTTAGTAGCCTTTGCAAAACAACTGAAATTTGTTGACAGTTGAATCTTTACACATAACAGCACAAATTTGCTGACAGTTTATTGAAAATTGCTTTTAATAATAATTTTAATTTAATTCAGTTCTAAAGAACCATAGAAATTGACATTTGGTCACAAAAAAAGTAACTTTTAGAGGCTTATTCTGCTAAAAACACATATAACGATATCATTACCGTACGATTGTTGTTAAGCATTAGGTTACGACGTTAATAACAAATGCCAAAAACCTATTCCACTAATAATACCGTTATAAATTATCGTTATCATGATAATAACGATACTGTCTAACTTCATGTTTATTTTGACAGAATAAATTTACATATGTTTTTTCAATTTAAATTTGACGTATTCATTCAATATATTGAAATATTGAAATGGATTTTCATGAAATGTAATATAAATAATAATTTATAAGTAGGTATTGTATAAATTTTCGGCAAATCATCACTTCATAATGAAATCCTGATATTTGAATATCTTTGTATGAAGAAATCTCTACATACATCGTTTTAAGTAAACAATAAATTTTTCTTCTAGTATAGTAAACGAATTTGAAATATTACACAGGGAACTATTTTACATATAAGGTAACTTTGCTACATAAATATATATAATTTATCAAATAGATACTGCGTATATATTTATAAAATAATAAATACATCAATATAAACAACGGTTAACTTATAGTTAATTATTTATCGAAGACTAAATTTTTAAATATATTTTTTAACTAATTAAAATATGTTTAATTATGTATTGAAACTAGTGTACACTAGTTGAAATTTAGAAGTAGATAGTCCCGAGGATAGTCGAAATTTGGACAGAAAATTTGAATAAAATGACAAGTTTTCAATTCCTTTATAAAATATCCTTTCCATATTCCGAATATCTACTTCTAAATTAAAAATTATAATTAATAAAATTGTAAAGAAGTGAGTAAATACACAACAGAATTAACTCTTTCCTTCAGCCATTTTTACCTCTCGCTAAGGGAGGTATTGGATTCATGCTAAAAATCGCATATCCAGATTTTAATGAATAAGCACGTTTTAAGGTCCCTACAATCCGATTTTAACATTTTTACGATGATTTTTTTCTGGGAAGTACATACATTTTATTTCTTATTGTATTAATAGTTAAATATTTAAAATTATAGGTATATTGCATATATCCTTCAAAAATATTGTCAATCCTGACAATGAATTGGAAACATTTCGAAAAATTAGAAGAGTAGGACAAAATTTCTTCATAAAATGAATTTAAAATTAAACAATCTATATATAAGGAATAGAATTTTTGGTGTAGAGTGTACATATACAAGAAATGTTAAATACAATAGGGCGCGAGCAATCATGTAACTTTGTTGGCCTTGACAAGTAGATATGGGGGCCCATATCAGAATGATAGCTAGTAATTATGTATATAGATGTCAAATATAATTTCTCATTCTAAATTTAGTGATTTTCCATTTCCATGTGGTTTATTTTCCTTGACAAGTAAATTCCACATTCCTGGTGACAAATTAACTACGTGAATTTAGAAAATCTTGAAATTTATAATGAAAAATTCTGACATTTGACATCTATGTACATAATTACTAATTATCATTCTGAAACGGGCCCCCACATCTGCTTGTCAAGGCCAACAATGTAACATGACTGTTCGCTCCCTATACTTATGTAACCAAAAAAGGAAGTGGCGAGAGGTATTGTGCTGGCCACAACAGATTTTTAGATCTGTCTTTGAAATATATCAAACGAGTCATGTGAACTTGTTCGTAAACGATATAAAATAATGATTCGTAACGATAAATATATTAGCAGAATAGGGTTTTGGCAAAAATCGTTTTAATAACTACATGCCAGGTAAGGAGTCGTAACGATACATTTTTTTTTAGTAGAATAGGCCTATAAACATAATATAAAACTAATCTATACATAAAATAAATTTGCTGCATTGTTTAAAAACTGTATAGATATACCATGTAATTATGTATTTAAATAATTCCTAATAAAAACAAACATATAATTTGCATTTATAGGTGCATACATTATCATTATAGAATTATAGTAGACGCTTCAAAAAATATATTTAAAAACCCTTTTTATGTATTATGATCATAATATTTTATCTAGTTCTTAACGAGAACACGTGCACTAATGAATAGTCATTTGGATTTTTTCCGATAAAAGTGAACAAAATTTTCTGGTACAATGGTTATAATAATCCTGAACTTGAACTATCTTCGTCATGAAACGCACGAGAGCTTTCTATCGCATATTAGGCATTACGGTATTAAATGTTTATTATTATATTCCTGACCTATATGATTACAGCGCGCCTTGTAATTTAACCGCGGCTCGTCGAGAAAAAGTGTCATACCATTCCGCGACAAAACACAGCGATTCGACAAGCAGCCGATAAGGAAATAGATGCTTGGAAGGATTTGATATGGTAAGAAGAGAATCCTTTCATTTTTGCGTTAAATATGCAAATACTTACTAAGAACTAAGTTTGAAAACCATGGATAACTTCAACAACTACATAGAATGGCGAGGAAACAAGTTTTAAAACATTGAATTATTGTTTGCCTTGAAAGAAATGTAATAAATCTAGAACATTGAATATTGACTCTATGATCCATGTTAAACTCTTTGAAATATATGCTACTATCTTAGATGATTTATGATTCGAGTTCTTGTAAGTTCTCTGTGATACAGGAAGAACTTTAAGAATTTGTTTACATGTTTTAATTACAATTACAGAATCTATAATGAAGACACATTTCAAATGTGTATTGCAAAAGAGGAAAATAATATATAATGCATTGTGATATTACAATAGTATATTTTAAAAAACAAATTTCGGCTATCTGTTAACACACGAGTGCAGGTTTGGAAAACATGCCGCTTGACGGTGTACCGTTTAGCCAGTAAGAAGATTAAATAATGTTAACTGACTCCCAGGCCATCTAACCCGTCAAAACTGGGTTCGGTTCAGGTTCAGGTTAATTCGTTTTTTGAAAAATGGGTTCGTGTTCGGTTCTGGTTCAAGCATTAATAAAATTCGTGGTTTTGTTCCGGGTTCAGGTTCGGTTCGACCTAATGAAAATTGAATTAATGATTTTTGAATAACAATCTTCATATAAAAATAATTTAAAATGCGAGCCGGAATTTATAAGTAATGCAACGCAAGACAAGAACTTGAACATATTTTGCACGAATAATCAACACATACAACAACGCAGACGCAGAAGGCGTCGATCATTGATGATCGGATATACGTATTACGATTACGTTTCGAACTGATATTGAACTTGAACAGAAACTGAACCCTGTACCAGAATTTTAGTACTCGTTACGATTCCGACACGGGTTCAATTGAAAAATATATCAGAGGTTCGGTTCTGGGTTTGGGTTCGCTAAAATATTACGGTTTGGCTCCAGTTTTGGTTCGGTTCTGCTTACTCCTCAAAACAATCGAGTTCCATACCACATTTCATTCAAATCGAACTACGCGTTCTGTTATTATAAGCAAAATGATTATTTAACTTTGCAACAGAATACTGACAACGATATACTTTCGGATATAGATAAGGGTAAGTTTCATTTTAGGCTCAACAATATGATTGATGATGCCCAAGTGTAAAATATACTTGGGAAAAGGGTTTTAAAAATAAAAATAAAAACTTGAAATGTTTTATTTACACTGTTCTTTTTTAATTTGAATTAATAAAGAATAGTGTAGTAAATAAGACATTTCAAGTTTTTGTTTTATTTTTAAAACATTTTCCCAAATATGTGGTTAGGCTATATCTACGTATATTAGAGACTGCCTGTATAGTATATTATAGAAAAAGTAGATAGATATTTACTGTTGTATTTAAAGGCGAAATTTTGTACTCATGGTTATCCATTCTGATTTTTTCCATTTTAATAATATTCTTAATTATAAACAAATATTAAAATAGGAGTGTGTATGAATAAGACAGAAGAAGCATCTGAAGTATATATATTTTTTATTCTTAGTTACATTTTTTGCAATGTTTTTCAAAACATTACCTAACGTATTCACTTCAAACATTTATTCAAAATTTTCGGAGTATGTATTCATATCAATAAGTATAGACTAGAGATTCAGTGGCCACTTTGAAAATTCTAAATTATGAAGAAGCGGCAACGCCGCAGGACAAGGAGCAAGGTGCGGAGAAGAGAAAAAGTTGAGCATCAGTCCGTACTTACTTGACGGCGACTGCAGTTATATTTGGTATTAATTTAATGGTATACTTTGGATTATTGAATGAATGTGTTCAAGATTTTTCATTTGAAATTACAAATCTCTCTAACATACAACAAATGTGGTTCATGAGTGCAGAAATACCATGAATGATGCTTATTATTTTATTGTATATAAGACAAGCACTATTGTATTGCCTATTAACAGTAAACGATATACTGTTATATCCTGCTCAAAATATAGCCTTCATTTTAATTATATATAAATAGAAGTACAAAGGAAAGCGGAGTAGCAAATTAAACAATTCTTATTTATATTCCTCTTATCTATTTCAATGACTTCTCACGGTCCAATTACTAAAAATAATAATGCACTCATTGACTCATCATAACGATTATCACAATTTAGATTTCTAATGGCCAATCAATGTTATAAGATTTATAGTTTTAATGCATTGTGTAGTAGTCGAAAATGGATGCCATTTTTCCGGCAGCACTTTGCCAAAATGTTACTAATATGTGTGTCATTAAAAGAGGATTTATTTTATGACTTATTCTCTATTCCAAGAAAATGAGATATCTGTTGAGTTGCTGGGTGTGTAGATTGCAAATAGATAAGTAGCTAGAAAAATGTTGTTTAATCAATTCATGTCGTTATTCAATATGCAAATCTTGGATTTCTCCTGCCTTCGGTGGAACAGAGGAAGGCTTTTTCGAGGACTGTTTGAAACAGTGCCGGTTCTTAAACTATCTCTATGCATAGCTGCTTTATACATATAGGGAAGAGTGGAAAAAGATGACGAACGGGGCAAGACAACGAATTTAATTTTTTGACAACGAAAAGTAAGTATGTGAAAAGTGATTGAGCGAGGATGGTCTACTAAGTAACTATGTACGAAGTTCTACCCTGCTCAAAATGGTGGTACTAGTGTCAGTTTCAAGGGAGCTAGAAGCAAAGATAATTTTTCACATGCAATGTTATAAATAATTCATCACTACATCTTATTTTTGAAGAAGACAAGTAAACTTTAATTTATGTTTCAATTTACACTTTTTACATAAATTTATATTTTCAGGTTACCATTGAGGCAAAACGACAAATTCATCACCTTGTGGGATAATTGTGAATTTATGTATGTGTGTACGTTGGAGAAAAAGGAGGAGAATAAATGATAAAGAAATGCTTAACAATAAAAAAAAATCTGATGTGGCCAGCACAATACCTTCCGTCAATCCTGTGTATTATGTACAAATTCCATACATAAATTTTCTTGCAAAAGATTATAATTTTTTGGTATTATGTGATTCCCTCTCTCGGCAACTGAATTTCATACTCCTGATAACAAACAAACCACATGAAATAAGAAAATTATGAAATTTTGTTTGAAAAATTATAACACTTGTCAGTTATGGACATAATTAATTGCTGTCATTTTGACACGGGTCAAAATCATGTTACTGCACGCGCCCCATACATAAATTTTCTTGCAAAAGATCCTATATTTCCAGTAAAGTTATTTCATTAACAAACTATGCAAATTGCACTTGACACTGACATCTTCTTCTTCTTTAGTTTTTCCCATTCGTTAGGGGGTCGCTATTTTTTATTTTCTTCTTCCACTCATTTTTGTTTTGCGTGTCGTCCTCATTCAGTTCCTTTTCTCTCAAGTCTTCTACAATACAGTCTTTTCATCTTATATTTGGTCTTCCTATGTTTCTTCCACCTTCTATTAATATATTCATGTCTCCTCATGACATGCTCAAACCAATATGTAATCGCCTTTCTTATATCTAGAAACTTCTAACACTAGAGTTACTTCCCTTATTCTTTCATTGATTTCATTTTATTGATACTGACATCTGTCAATTTGAATTACCTGAATATATTAGCAGTTTCCATGGTTAAGTCAGCATAGCTGGCTGAATTACGAAATTTATATAAAATTTATTATCGTTATTCTTCTTTAACTATATATCTGTTAAATATCAAATATAAAATGAAATCAAATCGTATAGATAATAACATATTCTTTAAGTTATAATAACATTTAACTGATTTTTTCAAGAAAAACTGTTAAAATCTTCAAATGAGGGTACTTCCGGTTGACCAATTATAACCAAAATCTAACCAGGTCTGCATATGGTTGTAAGGAAGAGGAATACGCAAGAATTGTAATTTTTGGAATTCTAGTATTGGAGATATCGTGCACGAAACGGCATCCACACACACACACATACATACACACACACACATACAGACATCATTGTAAAAATAGTAAAATCGTATTGTAAAGACCCTAAAACGTGCTTATTCAATGAAAACTCACCACCGAATTTTTTGACCAAAGACAATACCTTCCTTACCTAGAGGTGACGGAAGGTAACAATGTTTTACAGGAAACGGTTTCAGGTGAACTACTAATTTATTTCAACAAGGTTGCGAGATATCTTATTAGGGTCCTCCATCTAAAGAATGGATAAAGAGTTATTATCGTTAATCGTGCTGTTCTGAAGCTTGCACAGGCTACGGAAGAATAGGAAGATTCCCGATCCAAATGTAACAATTGTACATAACTGTTATCTTGCCCCAATAGGCTCGTCATTTTGCCCCAAAGATGACAAAAATTTATACAAAAAAATTGTATAACAATTAAGTTCTTATTAAAAAATCTTTCAGAACTCATATTTCAAATAAAATAATACTGAAGAAGGTAGTAGTTCATGTTGCCGAAACGTCGGTTTCTATTAAAATAAATAGAACTAAAACTAAAAAGGTTGTATCATTTTAATTAAGTTTTTGTTTATAAGATAGATAGCACACATATGTGTAATTAAAATTAATACAAGCTTGCTTCAAAAATTTATTGTATTTCTGTTTTACAAGAGTTTTTCCTTAAGCTCGTCATCTTGCCCAACTCTCCCCTACCTACATACATAGCACATGCAGTATGCAAATAAAACAACATTTGACGAACAGACGGCAGTTTTATGTGCGTTTTAATATTACTGGCTAATTTAATTCGGCCCAATTTTAATGACGGTTGTTGAATATTGGTTATTTATTTCTTAAATTGATATTACAAATAATTAACAAAAGTACAATAGCGAACTCTCGGTGAAACATTGTATAATAAAGAATTAGAAAAACACTCGCTACGTTTCACAAGATTTCAGCATCTGAATCAATATCTCGATCATTTTTCATATGCTGGCCGAATCCAATTAGTAACCACATACGAGTTTCGCTCTTATTGGATCTCATCATGTGGCGTTGCTGTCGTCTCTTTTGCAATGAATAACTGGGTTCAACATAGAGGTTGATCAGATGCTAAAATCTTTTGAACATGAGTGTTTTTCTATTTGAAGTGCCAGGGGAAAAAAGAATGAATGTCCATTTTCTAACAAAATAAAATGATTGCTCATCCATACAGATTGAAGATGGGGCTTTCAAATAGTATATTTAAAGGAGGCAAAAACGGTATCAGTCCTAAGATACAGGCCTTAGAAATAACAATACAAGTGCTAAAAATGATGACGAACCAAGCGTCAGAGTATAAAAAGATGAATACCCATTGATATTGATATTTGCATTGTGCAAGCAATAGCTTGGTCAGCTGATTTCGGTTCAGTACGAGATTTGTTAATTTAAGAGCAGTATCTATGGATATCTGATGGCATCAAACTATAAAACTCGCTTGCTGGAATAAACACACATTTTGTGACATTCATCTTTTCCCCGTAGCTCTTCAGTTTTTTATTACAAATATTTGTTTTACCAGATATTAATATAACTCGCTTTTGAAGTAATAAAATACAAAATATATCGAAACATAATCAGTGATAAAGGTTCTGCGGCAAGGTTCTGGTCATTTTCATGGTTAACTTTACATGCACGGATCTCTCTTTACTATATTCACTCTACTTTGTTTGTCATTCATAGTTCTGTCTCAAAGTGGTCAAGTCATATACGAGTATCTCTGTTGTAAGTTCATGTCACAAGCGTTTTGATTCTTCTTCTCCAGATCTCTGATACCCGTAATTAGGGTTGAGGTTTCCTTTTTCCAAGGTTAATTTTTAATCCATTTCTTCCACTTCTGTCTTTTATCATCTTTTTCATATCTTTCAAATTTTTGTTTTCGAGTACTGCTATTCTTCTCTCACATATTTTCTTCGGTTTTCATTTCCCTTTTTTGTTCATCCTTCCGGCTCTACTACTTTTATTACCAGTCTTTTTCGATCCATCCTCTTTATATGTCAGTACAAGCCTAATTGCTTTTGTTGTAGCTTGGTTTCTTTATCTAGGTCTTGATTTGCCCTCATCTTAATGTTTTCATTCCTTTCCCTGTTCCATTTTAATTTTCCTATGACCTTAGTGAGATATTTCTTTTCGGTTGATTTTAATTTTTCTCTCATGTTTCTTGTGCATATTTCAAGATTTACTAAACGTACATATAAGATTTTTGGTGCGGTTATTGCTTTGTATATCTACGTTTATTTTTGTTCTCTTATCTATTTCTTTTTTTATCCTATATTACAGAGTTTATAGTACAGTAAACGTAATTTGCCTTCATTAGTCTATTGATTCTAGATCTATTTTATTTCTACGGTATTTTTTTTTTTCAAAAACTCTATTATTTTTTCTTCATGTATTATTAATTTGTTTCAAAACGAAAGAAATTGGGATCTAATATGTTTCTTTATCAAGACTAACAAAAAATTTAAAAAATATGATACATGAGTTCATTACTGTACTGATTTTATTCAAAACGTGATTTTATCAGTTTCCTGGTAAAACCGGCTCTGTGTGTTAATTAAACTTCCCTAATGGGAAGTCAGTAAAGTTGAGTTTTCTCCCATGATGTTTGTCATTACTTCTGTTTTAACTAATATCTGATGTTGTTTTTCTTTCATTGTTGAAACAATCGCACTTTTACGACTCCGTTAAGTGGAGTAGATTATTCTATCGATTACGATACATCGACTTCCACTTTAGATATTTCTTTCTAACAGTTAGATCCTAATCAATTAGCATATTGATTTACAAGTTCTATTTCATTTACGGACCATAAGTTTTTTATATTCTAATTATACTAACAAAAAACCACCAATTTAGTAATTTGTCTACCGAATTTCCTTAAAAGAATTCGCGAACTGTTTCGCTTATGTTTAGAAACAAAACATGGAGGTGTTTTGGTTGTTTTAATATGTCATGTCGTCATTAATAAAATTAACATACCAGCAAGTTAAAACGAGAATAAATAATTACACGAGCGTCAAAAATGACGTGTTATTATTAGCACCGTGGATGAGTAGACACCGTTAACAAGCAATCCAGGGCCGGTTTGAGGGGAGGGAATATCTGCCTCAGGGGCTATGCCTACCCTGCCTTGAATACACACGCGAAATTTGCATAACACGCGAATGTAGACATATTTCTTATAAATACAAAGTTGTGTTCAGTCATTTTTTATGTTGAGGACTTTTATATTCTGGTTAAGGTCTGTTTTAATTATAGAAAGTGGCTCCTGAAGAAGATATAATTTGGTAAAAAGTTCAGACAATTACTCTCCTGGCTAAATTTGTTTCATACTGGAGTATAATTGAACGTACGCCTAAAGTCAGAAACAAACAACAGCATAATCAATCAATATCCATTCAAAATCTCAACATATGGAGAAGTAAAAAGAGAAATAAGGCTACAAAGAAATTTACGAGGTCGTTCGTTGCCATATTCATTGGTGGAATGCTATTTTACCGTAAGATATTTTATTCTAAAAAAGAAGCATTTCTTCGAAACAATAATATTTATTTAATAAAATAGCATTAAAATATTATTATTTATTATGTAAATGCGAATGTAATTATTATTAGAGTAGGTAAGAGTTCTCAATTTTTTTTAGATACATTTTAACGCGCAAACAGCAAATTAATATTTTTTTAGTTTCTTAAATATTTACATTGAAACGTTGATTCAAAAAAACAAAAATAATTTTTGGGCAATAATCAAAAATGGGTGGAGATGATTGTCTGACGGCGGACGACGTCGCCCTTCGATTCTACGGACAAAATTACGTGAACATACAAATTTTCAAAAAAAGTGGATACAATTTCTATAAAATAACTGAAAATGGCCGAAAATCGTAAAAAATCTAAGGTGCGATATTTTCGATTTTAATCATTTTCAGTTTTTAACTGTGCAAACTGAAGTAATGGGTTAAATTTTGGGGGAATTTGGCATATTTAGTTAATTTTGCCTGTCGAATCGAATGACAAAGTCACCAGGCACAAGTCTTCACAAATTTCTTTAAATATAACCAAATAGCAAAAACCATAAATTTTGTGAATTTTATTTACTTTTTACATGGAGTTTTTAGATATAGTAGTCGTAGGCAAATTTTAAACTCCGTGCCCTAACGTAACTCACGCTTGCCCGAGTTTTGTGCGTTAGGGTAGGTTACGTTAAGGTACCTATATTTAGAGAAATATCAAAGCTAATTAAGACGATTTATCGTCTTATAAAAAGACGAATTTAAATTGTTTTTTGCACAATCGTATTTTTTCTAATGTTTACCGATTGGAATTCCAAGGCAGTATGTTACTTTTACAAATTACTGATTGGTAAATGATTGTGATTACTTACCGATCAGCAGGCGAGGCGGTAATTAAATAATTAAAAATGACAACTAATAATTTTTATTATGAAAATAATTTGCAAATCATATTAATTTTTAACTTTGCGTCGATCGTCATAAAACGTATAATAAGCTTTGCGGTCATTAAAGTGCATTCTACTGGTATCGAATGTATTGCAGATCTAAACTTCGTCGCGATCTACAAATTCATCCTCAACCGGTAGGAAACACTTACTGCCTTTAATACTTAAATAACTATTATATACGTAGCAATAATAACTGTATACATTATAAAACTTAATTGAGCTAGACAAATATGTAGACATCTTTTCTAAAATTTATTATTTTGTAAAATTTTAACATATTGAAAATGAAGCCACGTGTCCTTTTTGTTTGAAAGGCGTGAAAACCATCTTGATCTAGCACAAACGGGCACGTCACGATCTTGATATGTATATCATAGCGTGTTGCACAGTGCATGAATGAAATGCATGTCCTGCATCTGCATCTGATTTGGCTGCGATGAAATAACAAGTCAGCAACTGACAGTCGCTGATTTGGTAACTTGATCGTTAACCTCTGGAATATTTGTCTTCAGCTGATGACAGCTCCAGGAACTCGTTCAGAGCTGTGACAGATACAATCACATTCAGGACAAGAAAAATTATACACCGTTTCAGTCCAGAGGAATTTAATGTGTTTCATGTAAATTGTATACAATCACAACAAATGGGATGATTTATTGGTTTTTCTTTGAAATTTTTGGATGGGTAGATGGGATGATGAAGATGAGATTATTAATGAGATAAAAAGAAAATGATTTACCAGGAATTCGAACCTTTTGGTGTTGGTATTTGTTACGTTAATTACGTAATTTGATAGAATAACTATTTGAAATCGGTTATATAGTGAATACAATGTTATTTTTTATGTTACTGTAGTTACTTATTAATTTTAGAGGAAATTTGAAAATACAAAACTTGTTCATTTTATCAGAAAGGTTATAGGAAATCTTAATAGTGCCCGGCGTGCATGCAGCTCAAAGTCCGCCAAAAGGTGATGAATACGTTGTATATATAGAGAGGGTATCTAGTTATCCTCCATCATTGCTGTGGTAAAGCTGGAGTACTTTGAGTGCGATCTTGTAAAGCTAGACGGACAAGATGACGGTTCTCCCTCTTTGATGTCCTCCTGTCTGCCGTCTCTCTGCACCTGTCTCTACCCACTGTCTCCAAATGCGTAAAATTATATTGTTACGATTTACACGAGCCGCTATATCACGATCATGATAAACGGCTCTCACGCATACTCACGATACGGCCTCTTTCAAAATAATTTATTTGATAAAATGTCGTTGTCTTCTACGAGGCATATTTACTTGATAATCAAATTCGATCTGAATTTGATTCATTTTGAAAGAAATATTTAATAAACAAGTATGTGCGAAAATTAAGTTTGAATATAGGTTTGTTCCCACACACCACCAAACCAGTTCGCGAACGTTCGGGTACATGCGCAGAGCGCATTTAGTGTTTCAGCATGAATTTCGACTGACTCATGTACTAAGCGTTGATTAATCGTTCACGAACGGTCAAATTAGACAGTGAATTTTTAATTGTACTGTTAGTCCTTGACATGCGCAATGTATAAAATCCATTGGTAACGTATTTTATTCAATATTCTTTATTATAATTTATTTTATAAAATGAGTGATTTTGAGGGAATTTATAACGAGTTAAGACGTTATATGTAATAAGTTAGTACAATATAGAAGGTGATTAAACTATATATTGAAGAATTAAATTTGAAAGAACTTGTTTATATTTTATTATAAAAATTGAAACTTGTTTTTACTGTAATCGGGTAGACTTGCTACAAATTTATTGTTGATTTGTTGGACAAGTATTTTTATCGATCGTTATGTAACTTACTGATTTGTAATTTGCAAAAATTTCCTTTATTTTTTTAATGTGCGATATTACGACATTTGAATTTTGAACTATAAAGTACAAATTACTGTTCTGCACCGTTCCAACACAACATAATTCTGGACCAGTTCAAAACTAGTACTTTATTAACGCATGCGTAGAAAATAGTGCATGAACCGTAATATGTACGATACGCAAACTGTATGTTGGAACAAACCTCATGTACCTATATGTGTTTTTTGGTTTGAAACTATTTCGTGGTGTTTCAAACCATTATATTTTTGCGACGCAACGGTGACTTCAGAGACGAAATTGGTTGAAATAGTTTCATATGATTTCAAACCGATCCGCTGGGCATGTTGGCAACAATTTAGAATTATTTCGTAGTAGGGGGGGGGGGGTAAACCTCAAGAATATGGAACATCAGTAATAGTTTTTAGATCATTACATACCTATTAATTTAAAAATTAATAAGTCTGAATGTACCATTATTATTTGTGAAACTAAAATGTTTGTACGTATAAATAGATATTAAAATATAAAAATACAGAGTTTTCAATAGAGTGCACTCAAGGAATCGGTTTATATTAAATCACAGTTTTTATGTACACCACAAATTCAAGCTCACTCAATCGTCCAATTTACATTTGACAAGTTTGAATTTAAACGTCATTAGTTCAAAATATAGTATTTTAACTATCCGCACATGTACTAAATAGTTTTGAAAACATACCGAAACTGGATCAACGCCAAAAAACACCTGATCTTAAGACTAATCTCAGCGATTCCAAATTTTGATCGTTTCTAATAATAAGCAACTTGTGTGCTAAATCTCATTTATTTATTCCTAATATATTTTGGTGTTGCATTTTCAACGACCGCTAATGTATATCTATCATAAATATGTACTAGTAATAAATTAACGCGTACAGATATCACTAATATGTGCATAAGTTTAAAAATTTGTTTATACGAGTACAGATACGTAAATAAGTAAATCATAACCTGTTAAATGTCGTGCAATAAATTATGTTATCATCTTCGATGATAAATACGTATTACGATCTATAAATGTTTGATTTGATGTATCGATAAGAAACAAGTAAAGTATGTTATATTTCTTGTCTATTTCTGTTGAATGAATTATTTATTTTCATTCGCTCTGTAGTGTTTCAATCTAATCTGGAAGAAAATTTACGTTTCTCCTTAAAATGTTTTCCAAATTAAAGAATTTTAATTATGTTTGTATACATTTGCAAAATTTGCACGGCTGTCAAGCAATACAGCTGTAGACGAGACTCAGTAATTTTTACTTTACGATCAGTGGCTGAAAATTTGCATTTCATGTAGGCGCAAGACTAAAGAAATTTTTATAAATTATTTTATGAGTTGCAGTAGGCGTAAATGCGAATTAATTTATTATCATGTCTCAATATTTATTTTGAAGTTGGTAGCCGCTTTTAAAATTATAGATATCTGATGAAATAAATATACGAATATGTGCTCTGTTTGGCAAAGATTAATAAGTAATTAATTTGAGTAGACATTAATGATCTTCCACTAAAAATATTTACGATCACAACAAAAATTAATTAACATTTTTTAAATATTTCGCACTAATTTAAAACTACCTACTTTAAGTTACGTTTATGGTTTTTATCCTAGATTAAATAATAACTTGACCCTATTAGCTAAAAATATATTGCAAGTGTGTCATTCCTTTTATGTGAAATAAATATCTGTTGACAGAGAGAATTATAACCATTTGAAAACACTTTCTGAATAAGCAATTCGACATAAAATTTACATTTATTGGTAGATGTTGTCTTGGCAACAAAAGTAGCTAAAGCAACAAAGACGGAATTTAAATAACAGTATAACTTGTTATGCCGATTGATATCTGTTAATAATTATCACTGTAGAAGTTTGCAATGTCGTAATAGAATTGTTGATAACTATAAAATTGTTACTGTGTATTGAATACTGCCGTTCCTTTTTGTAGTTGTTTAATTATTGACAAAAACTATAAACACAGAATTCCTCAAGGTCGTTGTGCTTAACCGTTGTTGTATTTTTTATTTATTTTATTGCAAAGTATGAACTTTAATTAACTGACAAGATGGGTGTGAAAAGTGCTTAAAAGAGTTAAGACAAGTATAAAATAAAAAAATTGTTTTATATTTTATGCTAATTGTGAGACGGAAATACGATATTTGTACTTGCAATCCTTTCAGATGTAATTTACTTAGACATTGTACAGTCAGTCCCAGGAAAAATTGGAACATACGATTTATCGTCTCCATGGAACATGGTTAAATTATAAGACTCATGTTTCTTTTATTAATTTTCCTATGAATACAAGCTTTACGAGTAGAATAATCCGCCGTATTATTGATTACATAAGTATTATTAATTAAAAGAGAAATTTTTGACATAAAATTTTACTATTATTGTGTTGATGAGGGATTTAAGCGGTAGTCATTTTTATCACTGCGACCGCTGCAACCTATAAAACCTATTGTAACCATGGCCAACTTCATTAAATTGCGCTACGCTTAGTTGTCTCAAATGTCACAAAAATTCTTCTTCTTTATGTGCCAAGCCTATTACAGACATCGGCTACCAGATCACGCCAAAGTTCTCTTTCTGCGGCTATCGTCCTCAGTTCAATAAAGAAGTTTTTTCTTATCACTTTCACCAATGAGTCTATTAAAGATAGTCTTTTTCTTCCCCTATTTCGTTTTCCGTTTATTTTACCGCAACAGAAATCACATTCCGTTCCTTTTTTCCTAATTATATGTCCCAAAAATGTTAACTGCCTTCTTCTAATGCTTGATTCCACGAATATTTTTGTTCCCATTAAATTTAGCACCTCACAATTTTTTAACTTTCTTGTCCAGCTTATTTTTAACACTTTTCGATGAACCCACATTTCTGCAGCTCTAATTGTTTGCAAAACTCTTTTATTTAATGTCCAACACTCACACCCGTAAAAATTACACAAACGAAATATTGTACCATTTTGAAAAATTAACTTGTTACAAATAAGTAAATAACAATTTTCAAATATTTTGTATTTACTTTTGATAAACAGCACATTTGCACATCTAAATTTTATTGACAGGAACCAAGGAGGAACAGGGCCACAGACACTAACCTCTTAATTGAAATAAAAATAACTAGATGACACTACTGTTCGTACCAAATCTGTAAAAAACACGACAATTTTTTATAAGGAAAAACAACGATTTGAAACTACCATAATAAGCGTAGCGCAATTATGACAAAGCGGCATTCACGCACTGCTTGCATTAAAACATTGGATGCCAACGGGTCATTATTTGCGCCGCTCTATTGGAATGAAGGCATGCATTGCATGGTAGTTCTTCTTATGGTAGCATACAATATTGTAAAAATTCTCAAATAGGACATTTTCTAATTTTGAAGGTCATTCGCTTCATATTTTAGTAATATTTAAGGTTTTCATTAAACAAAAGTATATATTTTATGTATAGTAGATTATCTTTGTTCTATGATACTGTTTTTATTACGTCAAGTTAAAATATTTCAAGAACAATGAATTTAAAAATGTAATTGTCGCAGTTGTTATTGTGCGAAATAAGTTTTTGTAATAAAAACGAATTTGGGTGAAACTGTTGATACAAAGACGACAAAATATAAATTTGATCAAAAATTATTATATAAAAATTAAAATATTTTGCATGTAAATTCAACTATAAATGATTGTGTAATACAGGCTTTACAGTTCTTTTAACATAAATGCTATTTTTGTTTGAGATAATTTTTGGCACTAGTTTTAATTCTCATAAGATATTATCCCAAACAAAAATAGCACTTACATTTAAAGGAACAATAAGATTATTTTACTATATTTTACTTTAACTTCAAGTGAGGACACCAAATGCATTTAAAGCAACCTGACTGAAGTTTTGTTAATTGTTGCTCCTTTGAGATTTTTATTTAGGTTTATTCGAGTACAGAGATTTATTGTGTCTGGTTAAAATATATTGGAACTGATCCCTGTGGATTCTTTAATTTGGCCCTGGTACACCCACTTCAGTTTCTCCTGAC
This sequence comes from Harpalus rufipes, assembly GCA_951394225.1. Taxonomy (NCBI): domain Eukaryota; kingdom Metazoa; phylum Arthropoda; class Insecta; order Coleoptera; family Carabidae; genus Harpalus; species Harpalus rufipes. The sequence goes on along the minus strand of OX596279.1, from coordinate 20,770,962 downwards.
TCAAAGAATCTCTTTAGAAGAGTAGTCCTCATGTTGTCCACTGAAAGCGATTACCTACCAATAAGTATCTTAAACGCATGCTCAAAGTTATGGTGCTCTTTTATTTAAATCAATATATATATATATATATATATATATATATATATATATATATATATATATATATATATATATTTAATTTTTCTAAGAACTAATATACTGATTATGCTAGGTATTACTGAAATTGAAAGGATATTTTTTTGTTCGAACTTCACTTTTAAATTTACTCCTCATCCACACACATAAGAAATATATTTACTTGTAAAAGCTGTTAGAAAATAAATGGGTATAAATGATTCATTCAAATACCATATGTGAAAATAATATTTATTATTGTTATTTGTAATTATAAAGCAATACCATAATTTCAATTATGCATACTAGCTGATAAGTAACAACTTGTTTACACTAATTAAAAATTAATCAACTAAGTATTAATTTCACTTCATTTGCATACAGATTTAAAATTAAAATACAAAAGTTTCTCAAAAATCTTGAAGCCATTTTTCTTTCTTTGAATATAATTTGAATAATTTAATATGAAAATTATTACAAGCTGTCTGTAAATATTGTCAACTGTTTTTATTTGTGATATCAATAATTTATATTTACATACAAACTCCAACAGTGAAATTAAACGATAATAATTTATTTAATTTAAATGTTTATCGCTGTTCTAAATACTTTGTTGTTTAGAAATGGAAATAGTATAATTAATAATAAATTTTGGAATTTCTAACAGCAAAGAAAATGTTAGGAATAATTTTATCGATAATAACATTTGATAAGTGCATAAGTATTCTACTTACATAATAATGCATTTATGAGAAAATACCTATATCAAAAATAAAGTCTAAGAAGTTTATATGTATTATTTTTTCTACTCCTGCTTTAATATACTTATTAAGTATGTGTCATCTGTACTTAAATGACACTCATTATTTGATACAGATTATCATGATACAGATTTTCGTTTCATTTCGATACAGGTTATCATTATGATACAGTGAATTTTATAACCAATTTATTGGTTTGTAGTTTTTTTTTTAATTATTATGAATAGTGTAAGCAACTCATGAATAATGACTATGAATACACTTGCATGAATTACGATACTTCATGCTCGTGTATTAATAACTATCATTATAAACTCGTTGCATAATATACTATTGGCAATTCATTTGTCTAATTTGAACACAATATGATACAGTACAATGATACAAATAAAAACCTAGAAGCTGCATCAATACCTTGGGGATCTTCCGAAAGTTCATCATCGTAGTCATATTTTAGAAAAAAGGTTGAAGAACTCAAAATTCTCAAAAAGAAATTTAAGAAAATTCAACGCATGTACGAGTTGAATTCAGAAAAAAAATACTGAATCGAATAAGCGAATAAAAATAAAATTCCCATTTAAAATAAGAAAGTTGTATCCCGTATTTTGAGAACTAATAGTAGAAAAAAATATTTTTTCTTCAAGCGTATTAAAATATTCATATTATGCTACGATACACACACTATAGAAGATATTCATTATCAATAATGTTCATTATTGTACTAGTAACAAACTGTTAGCTCTTAGTCATCACAGTAATACAGATCATATTGAAAATTGGTATTTGACAGTTGTATCGTTTCTTTTGTAGTGAACACAGCCAGCTTTAGTTGAAATTAGAAACTCTATGATTAAAACAATTCAAAAAAATCTGTTGTGGCCAGCACAATACCTCTCGCCATTTTCATTTTATGTTGCATAGGGCGCGAGCAGTTATGTAACTTTGGTGGCCTTGGCAAACAGATATGGGAGCCCGTGTCAGAATGAGAGCTAATAATATACATAGGTGTCCAGTATCATAAGTTTTCATTCGAAACATTGATTTTCCAAATCCATGTGGATTATTTTCCTCGACAATGGATGACAAATAAACATCAGAATATTTTGAAATTTTGAATGAAAAATTATGACATATGACAATTGTGACATCTATGTAAATAACTACTAGCCGTCATTCTGACACGGATCCTCATATCTGCTTGCTAAAGGCCAACAAAGTCACATGACTGCTCGTGCCCTATACGTATCGAATTTAACATTTCTTGTATACACACAAATAATTGAAATTGTTTCTCTTCTTTCGTTCTATGAGAAATTTTATCCTACTATTCTAATATGTTCAAAATTCTTCAAATTCATTGACGGTATTAGCAGTATTTCTTAAGGATATATGTAATATTAACATACCTGTAATTTAAATACATATTAAATTAATAATACAATAATATATATTAAATGTACTCATACCTCCCAGAAAAATCTGACACTGACATTTTGCATTTATTTGTCAATTATAAAAATTTGAATATCGCAACTGTTTTCCGGGCAACGAGATTTATTACAACAAATTATTCTATATTATTATATACTATAATATCTCCAAACCTATACGAGATATAATAAAAAAATTAAATGTGTCAGATTGAGAATTTAATTATCTTTAATATTTGTAGTAACAAATTTTCAAAAAATAATATTTAGAATTTTTCTTTTTAGAAACTACCACTTCCGGTTGTCCAATTGTTACCAGAACCTATTCAACTCTTCCCATTACTGTTAGATTGAGGAATCCGTAGTTATACATGTCTTTAGTCCTATAGAATTTGAGAAATCGTGTCTCCAACAACCTCACACACACACATCCACACACACACACACAGACATCATTGTAAAAATGTTAAAATCGGATTCTATGGACCTTAAAACGTGCTTATTCAATAAAATCTTGATATGCGATTTTTAGCATGAATCCAATACCTCTCTTAGCGAGAGGTAAAAAAATATAAAAAGTTCCCCAAAGTTTTCTTTGAAACAATTGAAGAAAAAATAGTATATGTGATTCGGAGTAAAACGCCTTTTTTGTGTTTTACCCAGCTGGCCTAGCCTCGGCTAGCGCCTCGACCGCAATAGTTGGGTTCAACGCAAAAATACCACTTTCTACTCCGAAGAACATAATATAAAATTTTTGCTCATTGTAATAATCCAGTAACATAGAAATTGTTTGCTAATTTAACCGACCACGTAACTCTTATAGTTCTCGAGATAGCAATAGCGGACAAAATAAAATGAACAACCTGTATATACATGCTACTTTTCCTTCGATTCAAATTACAGTTTTAGAATAATTATGAATATCTCGCCCATATACCTACTGTTCACTTCACTCATTCTCTTGTATTCAAAACTTTTCAGACACTACTAAACATTTTCAGTTAGAATAAAAAAATTATAAAGCAGACAAATGTTATAGTAGCATGGGGCTATGTAGATAACATTGTAAATCAGCCTCGTAGCTGTACAGCCTGCCATAAAATTGAAAAAATAAATATTAATCTACAATATACACCTTGGATTATTATATGTTAGGCTACTCATTTTTATTTTTTCATATGCATATGCATATCTTTGATATGTGTTTCTATTTCTCATGGCCATAACTTTCGCTTGTACGTAGCAGCTGCATCCATCCACCCGCTTATTTGCTTTTTTTATTATCACTCGTTTGCAAAAGAATCGCTCTGAGCTGTAAATAAATATTAGATTGTATGGATACTGATTCTTTCTCATTGTTATCTGGATGTGGGAATGGATCCCTTGTTTTTTTTTTACTCCACAGCCGCTAATTTTCATCACGCCAAGCATCGAGATCGCCTGCCACTTAGCCAAGGCTGGTTAAACATAACACCACGTCTGATAACGCGGGGTTAAATGCAGGTTAACAACGAGCTTAAAATAAACGCACAGTCGTATGCGGTCGAGGTTGTTTTGTATAGAGAAATAATTGAGATTGACTATCATTCTTGAATTCTAAATGATCAAGCGTGGTTCTTGAATTATAATTGAGATGAGGGTGTTTCTAAGAAAAAAATAAAGCAAAAATACATAAAGACAATACTATAATAAATAATTGTCACATTTTTTAAAAATAAACACTGGTATGCTACCTACTTCTTATTTAAATATATTCATTTTATTATTTCATGTACCTAACTCCTTACATGCTTTTTGATTTTTTTATATGTTCTTAAAGATTAAAATTCACAAACTTTTCTTCTTCAAATAATGTGAATATTATGACGTAAGTATCACTTCAATATAAGTAAAGAAAACCAGGAACTTTAATAATAATAGATTTTAAAAATCAAAACATAAATGATAAAAATTAATCCAATACTTATATTCGTATTTCTTTGTTGGGGATTCGTGGCCGTGTGCCTGAGTGTCTGGTCGCGATTCTGGTGACTCGGGTTCTATCCCGACCGACGCCAAAATTACTTTGAATTTTAAGTGGCACTCTCCACGCCACTAATGAGGAACTTTGAGGTGACTCCTGGTAAACGCATGCGCGGTACTAATATGTGCCTCGATCCGTCCTATATACATGCGTTTTTTAGATATCTCTAAATCGTCCAAAAATACTATATTACACATCTAGGTCGGCAGAAAGATAGATATTTTTATGGTTATATGTTGGTATTATTCTATATAAATGTCAACTTATAAGTATTTTCAAGACAAGAATTAGCACAATTTTTACAAATTTTAATACTAAATTGTTAATTTTAACTTTAAACTCATTTTAAGCGAAGTGTAATGTAAATAATTATATTTTACTTTTCAGTTCAAAACAAATAAAAATTGTTTGCTGGTTTTCTAGGTTATGTTTGTAAACCAACATGAAAAATCCTTAGTATTTCATAATTGGACAATAAATCAAATTCATTTAATAAATTTAGGGAGAATTCAGCACAAACAATCTTGTGTGACGTCCAGAATTTGATTTTCGAGTGCTCGTATTTAAGCGCCTCCGGATCGGCTTACCAAAATATAGTTGCACTTGCAAAAGTACAGTGTCTAGACTATACTTCATTTCACGTAAGAAAATAGCGTTGGTTTGGATAGGAATATAAATTCTGCCCTTTGATTACTCAAAATACAAACCTAGTTCACAAAAAGTAAAAAAATATCACCTGTCAGTTGTCAGTTTGTTATCAAATGAAATTTACAGAATTATATGATATATAACCATGTTTTGTTGTAATTTTTAATATTCTAGTTTGGTACATTTTTACAAATAAAAGTATTTATTATTGACAAAGTTCAATTTCACGAATTTATTTAATGCATGTAAAAACGGTCGGCTCTCAATTTTCTTTATTTTTGGTAGAATAGCTCGATTGGTGACAGTGATTTATGTTTTTTTTTTTTTGTTTATTTTGTATCTTTAATGCAGTCATCCCAATTCCAAATAACAAAATGTCACCAAAAGTTGTATAAGTATGAAGCGCGTCACCAAAAATTGTTTAAGGATGAAGCTCGTTCTAGCTTCAATGAACATGCTAGAATGTCATTCTTATGCCGAAACAAAGAAACAAACTTCAATGCATAATTTCCGTTAATTCTAAGAATAATTATGTTACTAGATTACCTATATTTAGAATTATGGAGTCTTTTGTTTTAACTGATTGCATAGATAAGGTTAAAAGACATTAAAAGGTATAAAAGAGTTATAACTGAATTCAATTTAATTTCAGATAAAGTTTATTAATATTTTGACCTAAATCAAGCAGAAAATATGTGTGCGTTTTATGTACGTATTTTATAATATGCGAATTTTAAAATCGTCCGATTAGAGAAACCATCCATTCTATTAAACACAATTAACTAGGCAATAATTCAACAATTTTATTACACTTGTCACGGATTTGCAAATGATATTTTATGTGATTTTACGTTTTTGAATTCCAAAGTCACATCCTTCAGTGTGAGTTTAGTTTCTCCGAATTATAATGAGTTTTATTAATCGTTTCCTTTGGAGGCGGATCATTACAGATGAAATGTCACTCGAAACGAAAGCAGCTTTCGGTCATCAATCCAAGAAAATCTGACCGATTCTGCTGTTAATGAAAACACGAGTGTTAATCTGTTTGCTGATCAAATATCGCTTTCTTCTGACTTTGACCTTCGAAAGCCTTCGGGATTTTTTGAAATTTGGGATAACTTATTCTACTTTTACTTTTAACAATAAAATTGGGACTTAATAGGAAATATATCTAATATTTTAAACTCTTTTTAAAACAAATCATTTTTATGTTTCGTTTCCAAATATTTTCCCAACATTAATTCGACTTTCGCTAAAAAAAAAAAAACTTGGAATGTTGATTTGTAAATAATAAATATCTATTTCACCCAAAAATATCGATATTTACGATTTGTATTTGACGTAGTCAGATTGTCAAATTCATTGTTTTTTATAAAACGTCTGGTTATTTTGTAAAACGCCGCCAGGAGGGTTAAATATTCGTTGACTTAGCGTTCTTTTACAAACTTTACATCCACATTGTAAAACGAATATTTGGACATTTTTGCTTAAAATAATTTTTAACGAGATAACATAACCTTTGTAATCTAACGCACAAAACTTATGCGTGGGAAACTCGGACTGAATATTGTGAATTCTCTTTCTTATTTTGTATTATACGATTTTAGCGAATGAGTGATTTATGAATAAAACAATGGAATTCGAAAGAAATTTCTGTAAAATATATAGAACATCTTCAAACCTACTACCAACTCCTCAGCAACAATCGTGCATATACATGATAGGAAACAATAATTCATGGCAAATTTCAACCGCGTTACAATATCTTTAACAGTGTCGGAGTAGTGAATGAAATATGAGATATGAGCTGTAATCGTATAATACATAATAAGAAAGAGAAATTCATGCTGAATTCATATTTTGAGATCGTGTTTTCCTATTTTTAATCGTGTGAGAGTGGTGAATGAAAAAAGAGTTACGAGCTTATTTGAATATGTGTCTATAAATCGCATATCTGACCTAATCTTTAATGTAATTGAAATTCTATTGGAAACCATTGACAAAAATATTGTAACGAATAATATAATAATAATACTACGCAATTATTTAAAATTATAAAGCATGCATGGAAATCTATAAACCACAAAATCTATTGTTATTTACTTTATTCGATGCCACGACGAATGCAATTATAAATAATTATTAAAGTATTAAATATATAACATTGTTTATTTCTAGTTATTTTTTTCAGAAAATATAAGATTTTTATACAGTCGCTCTATTTTTGTCGCACCTCTTATCTATATTTGTAAAATTTAGTACGATACTTTTGAATGACTTATTTAACGTCCATATAAGGTTTTATAAACATGTCACTTTTACATATAAGAAGTTTGAAAATATATTGAATATTTAAATTGTAGGGGAGTATTTTTTATTAGTTCCTACGAAGTCGCTCTATTTATATTCGATACTGTATGTACTAATATTTTCTTTCTTTTGTTTCCAGGTGAGTACAAAAATCAACAAACCTGCTGCTTACCAATATGAAAATGAATATGATAACTGTAAATACTGGTACTGTATGATCAATTTTAAAAGTATTATTTTTTCAAATAGAATAGAATGTATATTATGCGTGTCCTTCTATTTCACGCATTTTTATTTGTCAGCAATTTTATAGTCATAGTAATACTGGTTATGAGTCTGTATATGTCATACGTCCAACAAATTTTATAATTTTAAAGCAATTACTAAGGCGCCAGTATTCTTATATCCAATAATGATTGAGACAACAATTATTGGAGACAGGTGTTTATGGCGTCATATCCAGTTTCTCTGTCTTGAGCGTCGTAAAACGTAAAGCTTAGTCTTGATATGTGTCTATTTCAGAAACATATAGCTTCGTCATTTGTGGTATTGTGGTGGTAGATTTATATATATCCACCTTAGTTGCTAGTAAATTTCAAATTATTTTTTATTCTTGAAAGTAATTGGTAGTACATATATATTTCTTACCTTTATTTTTTAAACACCATTTCCTTCTTCAGTTTATAATTTTATTTCATCAGGTACATGCAAAATTCAAAATTTCAACAACCAGCAAACTACTATAGATATTTTTTTAGTAACTAATGAATTCATGAAATAAAATTTTAAACTGAAAACACTGACCGCTAGTATGAACAGTGATTAAGGGTGATTAGCAAGCATTTGACTACCATTGTTTTATCTCTCTCAATCCGTTCTGGATTATTTTAGAGAAAAATACTTCAAATAAGAGTTATTTGAAGTATTTTTCTCTAAAATAATCCAGAACGGATTGAGAGAGATAAAACAATGCTAATCAAATGCTCGCTAATCACCCTTAATCGCTTGTTCATACTAGCGGCCATTGTTTTTATGTTTATTTACAATCGGTTAGTTATGTGCGTTCATGGGCGCCAACTTTTCTATTACCCAGAGGGGCCAAATTTTTTTTTAATAAAAAAATAATTTATATATTTTTTTTATTTCATGTAATTTATGTCTTATTAATAATATTTACAGTAAAATTGAATAAAATACAGTTTAGTTAAAGTACCTACGAATTTTATGTTTTTTACCTCTCGCTAAGAGAGGTATTGCATTCATGCTAAAAATCGCATATCCAGATTTTATTGAATAAGCACGTTTTAAGGTCCTTACAATCCGATTTTAACATTTTTACGATGATGTCTGTGTGTGTGTGTGTGTGTGTGTGTGGATGTGTGTGTGTGTGTGTGTGTGTGTGTGTGGGATGTTGGAAGGACGGTTACTCAAAAACTATAAGACTTAAAATTTGTTTAACAACGTATTTCCCAATCGGACATTCCCGGGAAGATCTGAAAAGGTTTTGGTAACAATTGGACAACCGGAAGTAGAAGATTCTTGAAAAAAAATCTTCTAAATATTATTTTTTGAAAATTTTTCTTGATAATATTAAAGAAAAATAAATTCTCTTTCTGATACATTTAAATATTTTTATACATATTTTATAGATTTAGAGATAAAAGGAATATAATATATAAAATAATGTTGTAATTAATTTTACAACCGAAAGGATGCCATGAAAAATAGTTATTTGTAACTGACAGATAAATGTCAGTGTCAGAAATAATGAGTAATGAATTAAAAATGTACTTGGAGAATCCCTTAATTCTTGATCTGTGACTATTATGGAGATGACAAGTCTAGGTTGAAGGACTTAAATTTGTTTCAAACATTATGGGACAATGTACACCAGTACTGTAGACTAGAGTAACTTTGAATTGCGAAAAAGCTATCAAATTCTTCTCAAGTAAGTTGTAAATATTGACAAAATTACACATCGATATAAGAATAATCGGAGTGCAATCTATCCGTCACTTTATTAAAGGGAATTAAGGTTATTTAGATATAACAAGTATGAAAAAATAAAATGTAAAAGAAGATATAAAAGAATAGATGCACAATCCAGATATATACATTTTAGACCGCCCAAAATTAATGTTTTTACTAGAAGAATATGAAGAGAAAGTAAACAAAGTTGTTCGAATTGAAAATTGCAGTTACCAGCCTAATATTTATATATGGTAAACTCTACTTTGTAATTTATTGTAACATAATTTATGGTAAAATATCTTCATGTTGAGACATGCTATTATTGAATAATAAAGAAGTTTATACGTCATAGATTTATATGAATATATTATTTGTATTTATAAAAATATTCTTTGCTTTATGCATACAGCCAGGTAAAATATACGGCGAGAGGTTATGTGCTGGCCACATCAGATTTTTTAATATTATTTTAAACATGTTACGCCTAAAATTTAAATAAAAGTTACAAGAAATCGAGCTCTTTTTTAATTTTTGCATGATAAATATAGCGACATTATGGAATATGAAACTAAAATAAATATTCTGAATACGTTCCAAATGAAACTTGACCAGCAATGTAAATGCCGTGATTGAAATATTTTTAAATTAATGAGATCGAAGCAAAAGCACTAAAAATTGAATTGAGTTTCGCCCCTTCCATATTTTGTCAGGGGGAGCAACACCTCCTTTGCCCCCCCCCCCTCATAGTTGGCGCTTACGTCTGCGTTTCTAACATTCAAAACAATTATGAAGTAAATTATTATTTACTTTACTTTCCAGTTAGCTAAATTTCTTTGGGTTAGCTAAATTCCAGTCGATAAGTGTTATTGCCATTTTAACTTTTGAAATTGTAAAAAAATGGTAACTCAACTGGCAGCATCAATAAACATTTTGTCATGTTGCCTAGGAACAGTTATAAATCAAATCAACTAAATTATAATAATACTTTTTTGCTTAACTTTGGATATTTTTAAAATTTAAACATTTATATTGGTTTTTGGTAATGCAGAAATTTTTATCTAACTACATAATTAGATGTATGTCTTTCTTCCTTTTAGAATTTGATGGTAATAAATTTAAATTTTTAAAAATTTTAACTTTTATAAAACTATGTATAGTCAAAAAAACTGACTCTGTCGGGTCCAGCAATAAAACTATAAATATCGTAGTTACTCGTATTACATATCGCTCACTACTTGCCTTATAACAATGGATGCCAACGGGTCATTATTTGCACCGCTGTATTGAAATGAAGACATGCACCCCTACCTCATCCGAATGCTCTTAAGTTCAATAATCTTACTGTTCCTTTGGCATAAATGCTACTTTTGTTTGATATAATTTTTGGTACTGTAGTTTTCATTATCATAAGCGATATGCCGCTTGTCATTATTACGATAGTTATTGTTTTACTACTGGACTCGACAGTCAATTTTTCTGATATAGTTATATTTATGTCCTTTAGAGGGCTGATGACGGACTTTATTCCAAAACTTATTGCTAATTACTTCTACACTTATTCCAATTCTACATAAATAATCATCACGGTATACTACCCATTACTGGGTGTGCCAATCTCCTTGGTAAATAAATATTTGTACCGTTACCGTTACCGCTTACCAGGCATCACGTTACGAGCACTTATTGCTGGCGTGGAGAGTGCACCACAGGGTATTTAAATTTAATTTAATTTGTAAGTATTTACATTAATAAAAATTAAATTAAACGGGAGGTATTGTGTTGGCCACTTCAGATTTTTGTTTCATGAAAACTTTAATTTTTAAACATGTTTGAATTGGTATTGTAATGGTTTTAAAGTGCCATCACATGGTTAATAAGCAAATGGTAATATAGAGTAAAGATTTCACTAAATTAGCAAAAACATTCATAGTAATATGTAACTTCTAATAAATATGCTAATCTCGTCTCCTGACGGTTCTAAAATAAAATAATCACATTCAATTTTCTTCGCACATTTCTCAAAACAGTTTCATTTTCATAGATAGAATCTCGCGTTACGTAAATTTACGCAGAAAGAGTATTTCCTTTCCAGGATGATGGTAAAAATGAGAATTTTTTCACGTGCCGCGACAAATGGTTAAGTGCGTTAGTTCCTTACAAGATATACTACACATCCTATAAACATGCGCTTAGCTTAATCAGCGTATTTTATGCATGAAAATACTCGTTTACTGATCAATAAATACCTGTTCGATAGTATATAACAAGTGCAATGTCTCAAGCTAAGTATCGACCTCTGCAATTAGGGATGGCAAAATGAATGTACTTGTTTGAAAATAAACTAGACGGACATTAGAGTGAAATTGTAGTTGAGGTAATTGCCGCGAGTTTAGTACAAGCTTTGGAAACTTGTAAGGAAAGCATTTCCTTTCAGTTTTTGCCCAGGAGTGCCAGTAGTACTCTACTTTACTCACGCTGCATTATGCTCAGCATTTATAATTCACTTCTTCCTATCTAATTTCAATGTACATGCATATTAAAACGGTTTAAAGCTCCTGGCAAGCAAGGACTTTATCTTGAATTTTAGATTTAGATATGTACATCTGCATGTATAATGAATAGGAGGAGCACTTCGTATTATTTGTAAGTTCAACACGTTTGATATACTTATACCTAGGTACTTTTACGTTGTCCTTTTATTTCTATATGCAAAATGACATTGGGGAAACTCTGTAAAAACAATTTTATAAAGTAAGCTTTTGTTTACAAAATATAAATTTGTAATCTAAATTTTTAAAAAATTATTATTTCTACGGCATACAATTGGAGTTAAAAAAAATTAAAATAAAACAAGTCTTTTAAATGGAAGTAGTTTATGTTTATTTAGGTTCCCTTTTGTTTAAAAGGTGATAGATTTGTTAGTAAAATGGAAAATGTAAGTCAATTGCATGTGTTAGTATTTGTTTATAAGAGATATATCGGCATACATTTTTTTTTATTTAAATTGTTTTACTGGAAATTATAATGCAAAATATATTTAAAAATAAAAAATGCAAAGATTTTAAGGTATGTAAGATTAAAAAATAAATCTTTTATGACTAGCACAATTCCTCTTGCCAATTTCTTTTTATTTACATATGTAACGTATATAATATATCTTGCAAACTGATTTGATTATAATTCCATTAAATATTAATTTCTGATTGGATTACACTTTTTATTTCCAGCAAAATTATGTTGCAAACTTAATATATAACAATGTAAATAAGGGATGTTAGATAAAAAATCTGATGTGGCCAGCACATAACCTCTCGCCGTATATTTTACCTGGCTGTATGCATAAAGCAAAGATTATTTTTATAAATACAAATAATATATTCATATAAATCTATGACGTATAAACTTCTTTATTATTCAATAATAGCATGTCTCAACATGAAGATATTTTACCATAAATTATGTTACAATAAATTACAAAGTAGAGTTTACCATATATAAATATTAGGCTGGTAACAGCAATTTTCAATTCGAACAACTTTGTTTACTTTCTCTTCATATTCTTCTAGTAAAAACATTAATTTTGGGCGGTCTAAAATGTATATATCTGGATTGTGCATCTATTCTTATATATCTTCTTTTACATTTTATTTTTTCATACTTGTTATATCTAAATAACCTTAATTCCCTTTAATAAAGTGACGGATAGATTGCACTCCGATTTTGTCAATATTTACAACTTACTTGAGAAGAATTTGATAGCTTTTTCGCAATTCAAAGTTACTCTAGTCTACAGTACTGGTGTACATTGTCCCATAATGTTTGAAACAAATTTAAGTCCTTCAACCTAGACTTGTCATCTCCATAATAGTCACAGATCAAGAACTAAGGGATTCTCCAAATACATTTTTCTTTCATTACTCATTATTTCTGACACTGACATTTATCTGTCAGTTACAAATAATTTAAATTTGCAACTATTTTTCATGGCATCCTTTCGGTTGTAAAATTAATTACAACATTATTTTATATATTATACTTCTTTTATCTCTAAATCTATGGAATATATAATAAAATATTTAAATGTATCAGATAGAGAATTTAATTTTCTTTAATATTACCACGAAAAATTTTCAAAAAATAATATTTAGAAGATTTTTTTTCAAGAATCTTCTACTTCCGGTTGTCCAATTGTTACCAAAACCTTTTCAGATCTTCCCATGAATGTCCGATTGGGAAATACGTTGTTAAACAAATTTTAAGTCTTATAGTTTTTGAGTAACCGTCCTTCCAACATCCCACACACACACATCCACACACACACACACACACACACACACACACACACACACACAGACATCATCGTAAAAATGTTAAAATCGGATTGTAGAGACCTTAAAACGTGCTTATTCAATAAAATCTGGATATGCGATTTTTAGCATGAATCCAATACCTCTCTTAGCGAGAGGTAAAAATTGAAGGTCATTTTACAAATATTTAAATTACATTACTGACATCTGTAATACAAACGTTGAACTTTTTGTATGGATGTTGCTGCCGAAAATTATCGGTTTAGCGAAACTTTTTAAATTTCATTTTTAGAAAATAAATACAAATATGTAAATACTATGAATGTTGCATTTTTCGCTATAGTTTTGATTTTTTATATCGTAGATGTGTTTTTGTTTCATAATATCAAAACTAAAGCTACAAATAAGATATTTGCTGGCATATCAGTTAATAATTTTGACCCAAATTAATTTCCCTAAATGAAAACAATATATTATTTGTCAATTTTTTAGTTTTAGTGGTCTTTCTTCAACTGAAAACTAATTAAATGGTTTTTAAAAATTAATATTTTGCTTATTCAACCTGCCAAACAAAAACGTCCCTAAATCGATAGCATAGCATAATTTGTAAAACTTACACATGCGAGACATGAAAATACCGGACCGCGTAAAGCTATTTGGGTGTATACAGTACAGAGTGGGCAATGTTCTAGAGCGCTCAGGACGGAGCTAATTTCATACTCTCATTAGAACATTAGATAAAGCCCAGTGCAATGCAGAGTCCACTGTTATAGTGGTAACTTTGATTTTTATATTGTGATATTTTAATATATAATTTACGCATTAATAAAACAGACTAAGATATCGATATTTACTTATATTTGAAATAAAACGCACCAAAATTCCAAACGTCTCGCCGTTTGAACGTTTTTATAAACGGGCAAACGGTGGGATGTTTGTAATCAAATACTCCCGCGCCGCTGGGCGGACTAAAACTAGTGCTTGCCAGGCCCATCTAGGGGCCCCGCTTCATATTTATGGCCGGGGCCTCAAAATCCAAACGACGGCCCCGTATATAAGACGACAAATAGCTTGCTTAGCTTGTATATTTCTCTTTAAATAACAATAACCTAACGTACAAAAATCATGTTTGGAAAACTTAGCGTCATGTTTCGTGCATTAGGTTAAGTTATTGTTGTTATTTTAAAGAAATATACAAGCTAAGTAAGATTCATTAATTAAAAAAATCGGAGTTTAAAATTTGAAAATGAAACCTGTACCTGTGTATAAACAGATAATTAGATCAAAATCGTTAACAAAATGTTAGTGATACCATTGATTAACTTTGTCGATAAATATGTCAACGTTGTGATTTGATTCTGAAGTGAAAACAATTTAGTTGCTTAACGCGTCTGCATCCACGCCATTTACTAAATAGATTACGAGCAAGTTTGACAAATATGTCCTAGTTAAGATAATTTCATGTAAATATCTGAAATTCATGTCGAGATAAAAATCCTGCAGTTTAATATGAGAGAAACGGCAAGTCTGTTCGCCTACACGGAATATCAAATGGCGTCAGTGCCGACCGAGTAATTTGCTCGCAGCTACCACACAAACTTAATTTGTAAAATTATGCTGTAAATTTTATACAAATCACTGGCAGGATTGCTTTTTTAAGGGCTGAATGGCAACAGTTTGAATTACTATATGAACCTGTATAGCTGTTAGAACTTTATTAACAAGATACTAAATTCAGTCGTAACATAAACAAAATGGTTTCTCTCTCACTTCTAGTAATAACTTGTAATAAATATGCTAATCTCCTCTGCTTACGGTTCTAAAATAAGATTATCACATTCAATTTTCCTCACACATTTCCCAAAACAGTTTCATTTTCAAAAAAATAATCTCATGTTAGGTAAATATATACACAAACGTGTTTCCTTTTAGATTAAGATATGAGATTTAATTATTATGTTACCACACGAGGATCGTCCAAAAAGTAAAGATTAAAAGACAGTTCCTTATGATCAAGGTACTGAAGTTCTACTTTTTATCACGAGTGTGGAATTTAGTTGCCGAGGAAAATAAACCATGCTAGTGATAAAAATAATCTTCAGGGATGTAGTGCATATTAAATTTTATTTGAAATCGGTATTTTATGAAAATGAAAGGAATATTTAGTAGGTTATGTTGACAAATATGTCAGTTAGTCACTTGCTGTCAGTCAAACAACCGAACTTACGTTCAGTATTGCAAACCTTCGGACACTGAAGTTCGTAATGAATTCTCAAAATTATGTGTGTTGTCTCAAATTTCTTCATCGGAATTATTTAATTCGTTATTTTGCATATATTGTAGATTGTATACCTACTCAAATTATCTGATATGTACAATAATTATCATAAGTATGGAAACACTACATCCGCATGAAATCACCGTATAATGGATTACTTTAGTGCCGATTTCTGAATTTTTAATGACGATTTTTATGCACTTACGTAATGATTAAAAAAAAATATTTTCAAAATTCTTACAGAAGAGGGTAGGTGTACATCTATACTGTACTATTTTTCTTCATAGTCATGATTAATTTCATTCACCTTCTGTAGACGAGGCACGAGATTTTTGATGCTAGTATAGAATAGGGTTGCCATCTGCTCCCTTGTTCAACGTTCCACTTCCTCTTTTACCTTATCTTCGTCTTTAAACTTTTTCCCCCCAGATTCTTGTGTAAACGAAGTAAGAGATGAAAATCAGACGGTGCCATATCCCATCTAAAATCGTCCAGTAAAGTTTTGTTGATTCGCGCTGTGAGGACGTGTTGTTGTGAAGCAGACACATGCCGCGAGTCAACAATACCTGGCTTCGGTTTTGAATCGCCCTTCGATGTTTCTTTATGATTTCATAGTAGTGATCTGTATTCACAGTAGAAGACCCATATAAATAACGTATGATCGAGCGGATCTCGCATCTGGCGAAAGAGTGAAGGAAATGCTTCATCACAAATTGTTCTCTCTAGGGAGCTGCTGGTCCACTCGTTTGAAAGAGGAGTTCCTCTACACGAATTGAAATCACAGCTTACGAGTGGAGAAACCGAAATTCCCCACGGCCAAAAAAAAAATTCGGAGAGTTCAATCAAAAGTCAAACAAACGATGATTTTCGCTTATGATTATACAAAGAAATCATCATGACAGATAGAGTTCCATATGGAACAAGTGTCACAGCAGTTTATTATCGAGCCTTCATGCAAAAACTGCGCAGAAAATTGCACAAATTCCGACCTTATTTGCTCAAGGCTGGTCCACTCATTCTCCGTGACAATGCTAGCCTCTAAAACTGCCTGAATACAGTTGGAAGTGTTCCCTCATGCTCCCTACAGTCCGGACATGAGTCCACCAGACTTCGACCTATTCCCGAAGCTGAAATAGCCTACGCGTGGACATCGTTTTCCGTCTCTGGAAGAGCTTCATGCTGCCGTTACCCAAGAAATTCGACAGATGAACAAAGATAGTAAAGCTTCCCAGACGTTGGGACTCGGTCATTGAGAAGCAGGGAGGCCATATTGTAAGATTGTAAAAAGATAGAATAATAAAAATAAATAAATGAATAAACTAACAATTGTGTGCAATATTTATGAAATGACCCTTGTATTATAAAAGTTGAATCTTCGTGGTTGAAAACAGAAATATCGTGTACGGTAACGAATTTTAGAATAAGAATTACTCTTTCCTCTTTCTATACGCAAAACGTTCTTTTCATGGCATCTCAGCTCAATTCATCTCAACTCATTTATCAATTGCTTTGAGCAAAAATATTCCAAAAAATACATTTAATGCCATAGCCCATAGTGGTAAAAATATCAACTCAGTTCATGCTGACGTCCCCATATCCCTTCTCCAAAACATTGAATTTGTAATTGAAAGACTACATATATTATGTTTTAATAGGCTTAGTTATTATGGGTGTCTAATTTTTTTCTCATGAAATAATAGATGAAGTTTCTAATTAATGAACGGCAGGCCTAATTATATTAGTTTGACCTACCGCATTTAATTCGAGCTGATTAACAAATCCAAATGATCTGAAATCAGTTAAACATAACATTTAAATAATCAAAGCAAGTAATCTAAATCTATGTTGGCTTCCGACTTGATCGACCCACGCCAAATCACATCTAACTTAGAATCATCGTATTTCATTAGTTAGCTACAATCAGGAACTGTTACACGCTGTCTTCGTTCTCCTTGAGAATTGTGTTAAATTATTGTCCGTTCTTTCGCTTCGTGTGCGGGAACGTGCGTCGTGCGCATGCGTGCGAACGGGTAATGCCTGCTCGTAACTTACTGCGCACTCAGAATCTTAAATGTACTGCAAACAATGCCTTCGTGACGATCCGAGAGAATAAGGTTAGGTTAGGTTGGGATGGGTGTTGTGTTCATCACTACTTTTTACTTTATTTTGTGAAAGGTATTATAAATGAAAAGGTGCAATGTTAAAATAAAAATATTCTGAGTTTCACAACTCTTTTATGCTCGATTGACTGAATTACTTTATAAAGTTTACAGGTCTTATAAAGTCTATTAATTAAAATCATATAACGGAGAAGTTATATATATGATAAATATATCAGAATAGGATTCGATATGCGCCCATCCATCTCTGACTCTGAGCCAGTACTAATTATTTAGAATTTTCGAAACATTGACAGATGTGGCAAACCAGTGTTGATCATTAAATTTTACGTCTTTAGATTTGTTTGCCTAGTAATTCATCAAATCATATGTCAATTAATCTAAAATCAAGAATTTAGAATCATATTTGAATTAATTGAAAACCACATGAAACACTCCTTAATAACTTTCAAAAATTTTCTTTTAATTATTTAAATATTTAAACTAGTATACATTTATCGATGTCGATAATTATATTAATTCCTAAAAGGACTATAATGCCAAATAAATGTTCCTAATGTATTGTTTTATCCATTTTACATACGAGCCGAAACCCATATTTCGTCCGGTTTACATTTTCAACATATAAATTATAAAACCTACGCAAAAGGTAAAAAATTGTTACAAATTTCTTTCGACTAGTTTGAAATATAGATTTTAAACTTACAAAAACTAAATATGTTATTTAAGTATTCCGCCATTTAATATTGGATTACATATTTATTAGTAATTCCAGCTTGAATTCTATTTGCCATTATATCCCTAAGCCCTGCAAATTTTTCTGTGAGTATTGGTCAATATATCTTGCAAGGTAGGTTTTACTATTCGCACTGGATTTTTACGAAGTTGTTTTTGCATTGTGCCAAAAGTAAAGGGTCTCAGTAGTAGCTACGTCTGGACTAGAAGATGACTCTTAAAATGCCAGTTGAACTGTTATCATCTGTTATTTGGCCCAGTTTTTTAAAGTTTTAAGTCTAAAGTAACCGAAAGAATTTTGTAGAAATTTCTAACAATTTTTGTAGGTTTTATAATTTATTGAAAATGTAAGCCAGCCGAAATATTATGAGTTTGGGTTCGTACAACATTGTGGCACCTATGTTGAACGCGCTTTTGTTAAAAGTGACTATTTTTAGTGTAAAAAGCGTTTACTAGACGCCTCCAGCATACAGAGCTGTTCTAAAGAGTGCATGATATGGGTTGTTTTGTGAAATAAATAATTAATTCACGAATCACAATCGGATTTCTTATAATTGTAATCAGAATCGTCAGTTTGTAATATAGTTATACGACTTGTATTTTCTGCTTTGTTAAAGGAAATTCTTTATTAACTTGCAACTTAAAGAAAGTTCAGCAAGTTTGATTTGACCTGCAATTACTTTATTCCATATGAAGTAAACAAATTTGTGTAAAATCATTTACAATTATGCGAAGAATGTATTTCTAGGAATTTATTGTTGCGATAGCAAATATTTCAGTAAGTGCTTTTCTGCTAGACATAAGTTGCAAGATCAACAGGAAATGCGTACATAAGATCAAATTACTGGCGCCAGAACTTTGGACTGCATCGTGGGATTATAATTAATTATTTAGAATAATTAGCGTCTAAACGGGAACATTGTAATTGTTGTGAACTATTATATTTTATATGTTGGGAATTCAAACAGTTGCCACCCTTTGCATACTCAAATGGAGGAAAAGCTTTATAAACCTTACAAATTCTCCTACTGCCTCCAAACCCCGATCAAACAAGCAAAGCAAATTTCGAATATAGGTCTTGATTTTATCAGGCTTAGTACTGATTGAAAATTGTAACACTAGGCATGTCCGTATCTATAGTCAGTACTTTGCCTCAACTCGTACTAGAGCATGCCTTGAGTAGGTACCAGATTTTGTCTTATAGTCGCTACTTGTTTCTTCACTCGTACTTCGGCCGATGGTTAACTTGAGTAGGAGCTTCAAGCAACCTTGAGTAATCCTAGAGGTAATGCTTGATGCTTATATAAAAAACTGTCAAACTGTCTTTTCCATCACATACTACATTAAATAATGAATGAAGATAATCTAGAATTTTTAGAATTTGTAGATATAGTAGAAGAAGCCGTAAATAATAACGATGAAAGAGGGTTGCTCCAAGAAGATATATGCGTGATATGACTCATGTATCTGTAACTTGGGACGTATATATACATGTCAAATATACGATTTTATAGAAAAATATTACAATTTACAAATACACCAACATCATTATTACAAATTCTGTAAATTACTACTTTAAAACCGAGAATTCACAAAGAGTAGACTATGAAACAGATAATGTCGAGAACGACCGGAGTAATGTTTGGCGAAGTAATACTCAAGTACGAGATTGAGAATCGACTTAGAAAGTAAGTTCAATAAAATCAGAGACTGAACTCGACAAATCCAAAGTTCAAGATCAAAACTTGACAAATCCATTTTTACCTCTCGCTAAGAGAGGTATTGGAATCATGCTAAAAATCGCATATCCGGATTTTAGTGGATAAGCACGTTTTAAGGTCCCTAGAATCCGATAATAACATTTTTACGATGATGTCTGTGTGTGTGTGTGTGTGTGTGTGTGTGTGTGTGTGTGTGTGGTGTGTGTGGTGTGTGTGTGTGTGTGTGTGTGTGTGTGTGTGTGTGTGTGAGGTTGTTGGAGCTACGATTTCTCAAATTCTATAAGACTAAAGACCTGTGTACCTACGGATTCCTCAATCTAACAGTAATTGGAAGAGTTGAATAGATTCTGGTAACATTTGGACAACCGGAAGTAGTAGTATTTTAACAAAAATCTTCTAAATATTATTTTTTGAAAATTTATGTTATTACAAATACTAAAAACCAAAATTCTCTATCCGACACATTTAAATTTTTTATTATACCTTCTATAGATTTAAAGATATAGATATACAATCTATAAAATAATATGTTGTAGTAAATCTCACAGCCCAAACATCTCCATTGTAACTATTGAGAAATTAAAATGTCTGTAATTGACAAATAAATGTCACTAATGTCAGTGTCAAAAATTCAGAGATAGTACTGAAGGCTTTTTCTGGGAACGATAATTAATATTTCTTATTGTATTATTAATTAAATATTTCAAATTATAGGTATATTACATGAACCCTTCAGAAATACTGCCAATCCCGTTAATGAATTGGAAAAATGTCGAACATTTAGAAGAAATGGAGAAAACTTGCTCATAGAATGAATTTAAAATGATAGAAAATACGTAAATATAAAGATTAGGTGTAATTAGAATTTTTTGTGTATATGTTACAGTTAAAGTATCAACTTAGTGCATACACTGTCTAGTTGATGTATGCTTCCACTAGCTGTTTTAGTGAAAGTATACATTATTTTATATAGTGCATACTTTATCTAGTTAATGTATTCATTGACTAGTTAGTGTATACACCTTCTTTTGTCACTGTCTACCTAAATCCGAGTTCTGTGTGCTAGGTATTGTTTCTGTTTATTTTTTTTATAAAATTTATACGCCTAGATTGTTGGGTGGGCAGTGTGGGTGGGCATGTTGCGTGGGCAACGCAATAATTTATACTTTCACTAAAACAACTAGTGGAAGCATACATAAACTAGACAGTGTATGCACTGACTGAAATGTATACTTTAACTGTAACATATACAAGAAATGTTAAATACAATACTTATATATACCACAATGGAAAGGGCGCGAGAGGTATTGTGATGGCTACAACAGATTTTTAAAATTTAAATTCCGACATTATTAATTAGTTTTTCTTATTAAACAAAGTAGTTTTTAGTTCATTATCATCAATATTGTATTTGTATTTTGTATGTTTATATATACATAATTATTAATTTGGAACAAATCAAAACAGTTTTTGCGATTTGTCGGGTTTTAAAACTAAACGATTCATTTATTATACCTACCAATTTTCTGCGATCAATTTTGCACGCTCTATTTTCCGTGAATCCATGTTATTGATAAGAGTGTGTAGAGATGTTTAAAAGTGGACGAACACCGAAGAGGAAGTTAAAATAAGCAGTACGGTTCTTCATTTCTCGGTGAAACAAACGTACTAATTTGCATTTGCGAGATTCTAACTCTTACATCGTGACGTCAGCTGGTGTTATGATGATGCAGCCATGTTTTCTTTAATTAACATTTATTGCATTGCGATGAAATATGATCTTGTATTTAGGTACATTAATGTAACAAATGTCTTGCTGATATAAATTATTAACGAGACAAAGTTTAGAATTTATGTTAGACGGTACTGGTAGTTATTAATGTGGTTTACAGTAAATGAACTTTGTACATTTCAAAGAAATTTTAACATTAATTTATCGTTTAAGGCAGAGAATTAATCGTTGATTAGGCTGATTTGCAACAGGAGCAGTGATTTAACACTTCGCACACTTACTAGTAATTAATTTCTTTTTTGTTCTTTTGAGATTCTTACATAAATCGATGTTATTTAGTTGTACACTTCAGGTATTATGAAAGAGACATTTTCCTTTTGACTGAATAAATTTGCTTTTTGGCTAGGTAATGAAGAACAAGGCTTTATGAATTTTTTTTTTTTTAAAAAAGTGTTTAGCAAAAAAAAAAACTATTCAACCTGTTTTGTAACCAAATCAATCAAGTACATTGACATAATAATAGTTATTTATATATCAATGTACTGAAGTTCTATTTTTTATCAGGAATGTCTAATATAGTTGCCGACGCCGTAGGGCCGAGGAAAATAAACCATTTGACGAGTGATAAAAAGGAACTTCAGTGCCGAGGTGCATATTATATTTTATTTGAAATCGAAATTTTGTGAAAATGAAAGAAATATTTATTTTTATAGGATATGTTGACTAATCTATCAGTTGCTGTCATTCAAACAAACGAACTTATGTTATTGAATGAATTATTTAATTCGTTCTTCTTGCATATATTTTTTTGTCATTTAACCTACAAATTTATTGTACACACCCAAATTATTTTAAATGTAGAGTCATCATAAGTTTGGCAATACTGCATTTGCATGACATCGTCGTATAATGGATTACTTTAGTGCCGATTTTTGAACTTTCAATGACGATTTTTGTGCACTTTAGTGACGATTTTAAATAAAGTGTATTTTAATTTGTGAAATCCCTAGAAAACAATTTTAACCAGTTTTTCAAATTTGTTAAATAATATTATTTGACACTGTGATACTTTAAAATCAATCAAATTTTTGGTTTTAAAAGTGATATTCTCTGGCTGAGTATTTTATTTATTAGGTAGTAATTTGTAATAAAAATGTAACAACTTAATTTAACCTAATCAATACTTAAACACACCTAACCATAGCTAACTAAACAAAATATTCATATGTACTGACCATATACATACTCGTATTTAATAAAAATACTGGCATTATGGAAAAAAATATTACTAAATTAAATAAACAGAGATTATAAATAATATAGGCCTTCTTTTAGAAAACCATAACTTAACCTAACCTAAACAAAATATTAATACGTATATTATATTAATATTTACTGGTCATTTGCCATGAATAAAGAAAAATACTAACCAAATAAAAATAAGTAATTCTTTAATACATTTGTTGCTATAGTAAAAATTGTATTGGTCTTCTTTTAGACAAGTAAAAATGATCGATCTGAAAGTATAAATGGAATAAGTACAGTGAATTTTTTTAAAGATGTCCGATCAAAGTTATCTGAATCATGAACGAATTAACAAATTGGCATACATTTATCTCTGTCATTTGCATAGGCTACAAGCGTGTGCGATAAGGATGTATATAACATGCTTGTTTTTCAAAAATTCATATTTTTTCGACTAAGTTAGGACATTCCATTTAAAAACGATGCTCTTTGTTGACAATACTTTCGTTATAACGTAAATGTATTTATTAATTAATGTATATTACCTCTATTCATAGTCGTACGAATAAAATTATTTTTTATCAGTGTCACTGGTACTGACATTGCGTCAGTATCTTATTTTTCACATATTTGGTTTTACATTTGTTATTAAACTTACCAGTTGATTTATTTTTGAATTTTGAATGCTTTTACTGTAACATACATTTTTAAAATAATAGAATAACAGTAGTATCTCATAACCTCATAAAAACTAAGTAAACGACACTATTGATAGAATGGGCGGAACTAAAATCTTATTTTATATAATTCGTAAATGACCTTGATCGGATCTTTCAAAAATTTTGCTGTACTTTTTTGTTCTGGATTTTCGTCACAGATAATATAATAAATGTATTTTTAAGATAAAAAATTGAATGAAAGAATAACAGCTGAAAGAAAAATTAGACATACAAAAATCTATTGTTCTTTTTCAATATGTAACAGTCAAGTTCAGTGCATGTAATAATATGTAACCGTGCAGTTGGGTGTATTGAAATTAGTCGCATTTTATTTTGTTCATTGACCTTTTGGTAAAGGACAAACCTAATCTGAACTATAGAAACTTCTTTCTAGTGGGTAGATAACACAGAAAACAAATTCAACCTTCACGCCTATATTTGTAAAATAAAGCGAACTATCTGAAGTGAGCAAGTTACCATTCATTACATCGGCAACTACAAATTACAATAGATTCGCGACTGCTTGTCTCTGTCCGTGTATTTCTTGTTATCGTTCATCGCAGTGCCACTTTCTTCTTCCTTTGTTCACACGTCGTTTTGGGATTTTTGCGGTGTGAGTATTTTATTGTGCCGGACAAACAAGCGTTGCCATTCCGACATTCAATTTGTCAACCCTTTCTCTCTTACACACACAAACATAAATATTAATACGAAACATACCTACATACATTCGGTTTCCATTGTTTGTAGCTCATCGCTGCAAGGTGCTAGGCCTCTATTTGGAAGAAGCATTTCATGAAGGTTGTACTTTGCATAAAGCCTTCGCAGCCATTCAATTCTTATTATTTTATACTGCACATTTTACATAAAAACATATTTTATTGGCTGATATTTAAGATTGGAAATATTTTTTTCTTAAAATTTACCGGAAATGAAATATTTATTCAAAGCGACTTTATAAAATTTCCTGTGGAATTGTGGAGTAATGCATTTTTTTATGTAAAAAATATTTCTTCGTTGTTTTTCTAAAATTATTTTCTTTGCAATTGAAACATTTAAGTTCAAATTTTATTTATTAAAGTTGCCAGTTTATGGCACAACATCGTTTGATTCCGGTCGCGTCATTTTTTGAGCAAGTTTTTTCAAAAACTAAACAAAGGACGAATAATAAGAATGTAGTTTTGTATATCGTTAAGAACTAAATTAGTCCCCAAGTGAATATGAAAATATATAGGTCACAACTCGTTTAATGCAATGGATATAAGTCTCGGTCAATAATAGTAACATCTGGAGTTCCCCAAGGTTCGCACCTTAGTCGAATATTATTCAATCTATTTATTAACGATGTAACTACTTGTTTTCAAAATGCAAACTTCTTACTTTATGCAGATGATGTAAAAATATTCAATACTATAACTAGTGTAAACGATTGTGATGACCTACAATGGGATTTAGATAAATTCTATTTTTATTAACACAGGAGAGCTTTATCAGACATGACATTGCTTTATAAAAAATTTAACAACATAAACTGCAGTTCATTTTTACAATATTTTAATTTACATGTACCTCAAAAAACAACTCGATATAGTTCACATTTTCACCTACATAAAGCTACTACTAATAATCATAAAAATTCTCCCATTAATAGACTAATGTTAACATACAACAATAGTTTCAGTCACATAGACATTTTTTATATAAATTTAATGACATTTAAAAGGGAAATATTGAAGTCTTGCTCTATTAATAATTAGCTACTCATGTATGTTAGTCTTTTAACATTTATTTGTTGTAGTCATAGTTTTTCTCAATTTTTCAAATTTTCATTGTTTAATTTTTCGTTGTGCTACCTATCCTATATTGTAATATACTGACAATATAAATTTATTATTTAGTGGGAACCTATAACTGGTTTGAAAAACTGTTGGTTCTCTAAATGTACATAAATAATAGTATATTGTGTTATTAGGAGTAGAAGTGAGATTTTGTGTGACGAGCGTGGTAGTTTAAACGACGAGCGAAGCGAGTCGGATAAATGCACGCGAGGCACACAAAGACACTTTTACTCCGAATGACACATTATATTTTTTCTTCAAACGTAAATATTTAAAGAAAAATATCTACTACTGACGTTACATTTTACGTAAATTACGTTTGCGACACGTTTGCGATTTCAATTGCCTTGTAGCTATGGATACTTATTTGTTCCCTTTTGGTTATAAACATTGAAATGAATATTTTCACGTTTTGACGTTTACATAAAATCTGTGCAATTTTATATCCTCCTTGTGTGCAATTATGTCGGAATTTGAAGGATTATAATGTAATGTAAGTCGCCTGAAGTTCAATTGGATGTAAATCTAATAGTGTGGCTGAAAGATATGTCCACGAATCACTGCAAATCAATATAATCTTTTCTTATCACTTTAATTCTAAGTATTCTTATGCTGATTACCGTCCCTGTAATTGTAATCTGTAAGTCTGCTATTCTTTAATAATGTTATTTCCTCAAAAGTAAACTCTGTTTATATTTCAATTCACAGGTTATATATTTAAATTTGACAGCTATGAATCGTATTTAGTAACTTTATTCTTAGGTTACCAAGCGTGTTATAGTGACATTTAGGGCGATATTACAGGTTTCTTTTATTGAGACAACTTCTTATTCGTTGATTCTGTATAGTTTCTATGGATATTTATTTATTTTATTTCTACGCCGGCGGCGTAGAAATTAGCTATTTCTACTCCGGCGGCGTAGAAATTAAACTTCTACCTTGTGAATCAAGTCACAAAAGATGCTACTTTTATGACGTTTGAAGAAAAATAAATATATAAAAAATATATATAAAAAGAAGAATGTACAAGTAGGTTGGTATACCTATATGTAGGTATATAGTTTTGGACTGAAAAAAAATTGAGCGATAGGTTTTGATGATATATGTGTAGTATTGAAATTCATGATTACTTTCAAAGTATTCCAAAAGAGCGTTTAAAAAGTGGAAGGAAAGAATGGTGTACTGTATTATTGTTCAAGAAAACTAAACATATTTGAAACAAATTTAAAAAAAATGTGGACCATACTTTCTTAATAATCCTAGTAAATGAACAAAACTAATTATATTGCGGATTTACAAACATTTTTCAATATAATGTGGGACACTTCTTTTTGTCCCCGTGTACTCGGCGCCAGTGACTTGAAAGATTCAGAACAAGTGCTGACCTTAAGCATTTACATGAATATATGCGACAGAAAACTATATTTTACTTATCTTAAGAGCTGATGATAATGCTCAATGGTTAATAATTTTTTTTGAAAGTCAGTGACGCGAATTAGAATGCAATTATGAACCAATAAAAATTAAACTAGCTTTATTTAGGTCACTTGGTTTTCAGATAAGAAAATTGTTGTAAAATTGTAAGTGTTTTCACAATAGATATCTTAAAATTGTTCCACATATAAACAATTGCTCTATCGTACCAAATTGCAGATAATTACGTTATTGAACATAAACTTAATTGTCCGTAGATGACTTCTCTTTTCTCTTACGTGAATCATAGGATGACTTCTACATAGTTATGTGGTACTTATATATTGGTTCAGGTGATTAATATTTAATTTATTTATCAGGAAACTTTAGAAATTTTAAACTTCATTAGGTGTATTACCGTCTTTAATTAGTGAAAAATCTATATTTCACTATTATTTATAAACAGGCATACACAGAAAAAGGTTAAAGGTAGGTAATGTAGATATATGCTGGTTCAAATCGTCGTATTTATCATTGTTTTTTAACAAATGAAAATCATTCTTTTCACTGAAATTATTCATAAAATAAAATTTGTTTTTTTTACAACTGCAAGTCCTTTGAAGACCAAGGAAACTTGTAGTTTTAAATACTATATTATCTGACAAGTTTTATAAATATCTCTTTATTCACGAGTTTTACACGAGTGGAGTGAGTGTTTCAAAAGAGTTTGTAAAACAAGTCACACACCTACTATATCTACGACTACAAATAAAGACAGCAGAAATAAAGAAACACATGTTTTATGTTACTTATTTTATATTTGTCAGTGACAGCGTTCTATGCATTAGTGATGCTAATTTCAGTCCATACTTAATGAACCAGCTGATAGTGGTTGCTAACTTCACACCGTGTCCAATAAAATCGAAACCACAGCTTGTCAAGTGATTAAGATGCTGTTTAGCGCCATGGAATCCACTACGTACTACGTGAAGGTACATTTTCTTATCGGGATTAGAAGAAATTCTTTTAACTGAGCATGTTCTGACTCTTATTTAATACTCCAGCACATATTGGTTTGGTCTGAAGCTTGTTATAACGTCCAACTAGCAGTCGAAAGACCATTTTGATGTTTGTTGGTACGCTACTTTAATCCTACGCATGCTTCGGAAAATTTCAAACTATTTAGTGTGCTAGTTTGTTGGAATAAACCTTATCCTTATACTAGCTGTTAAAAAATAGTATTTTTTTTAAGGGTATCTAGATAGTACTGACCAAAACTTTGTCAACATATATTCGATCTTCAATAGTTTCCGAGATATGGGGCAGTGAAAAATTAATTTTTACGGTGTCTACTTCTGCTATCTGAAAAACTATAAGAGTTACGATTTCAATTAAATGAGACTTTTTCTTTACCTTTCAGAGGTGTGCTTTTGTTTTTTTTTCAAATCTAATAATCGTAGTTAAATGTGGCGACGTTGGCCAATATTTAATTTTCAAATAACTTCGTAATTAGAAATTGAGAAAAATGTTTCAAATAAAATTTTATTGATTTTTTATAGTCTGTTTGTTGACATAGACAACATTTATGGCCAAATTTGAATTATAAAGAGTTATTAACTGCTTTTAATTTAGAATCGTTACAAACTCGTCGCACTTGTCATCAAATTATGTTTTTGTACAAAATTATAAACAACCTAGTTGATGACACCACTCTCTTAGCAAGCTTAAATTTCTCTTAAAATCCATGTAATGTTCGAAATACATCAACATTCTTATGTAAGTTTGCTAGAACTGCTTCAAGTTATAATTCACCTCTTAATTCAATGTGTCGTGCATTTAACTTTGCAAGCGCTGAATTAGATTTTTCGGACACCCTGTATACATTTAAAAACAAACTTTATTCATTTATAAATAATTTGTAATATTATAATGGCTTATTTCAGATTTTGTGTCTGTTTTTACTGTATAATTATTTCTCTTTGTCTAATATTAAGTATTATGTATGTACGTTGTTTATCTAGGTACAATAATATTTATAACATACTGGTATATATTTGCTATCTGTACCTCTCTTTGTTATATTTTATGTAAAATTATTCTGTTATTGGGATTCATCCTGTAGAATAATAAATCAATAAATAAATTTTGTTCGATCACTATCTTTGTCAGTTATTCTTCGATTTTTTGTTTTTCTCGGTTGAGATCAGACCTATGTTGATTAAGTTTTTTTTACTCATTTTGGTCAGTACTATATACCTTTAAAAAAAAATACTTTTCTTAACTTAACTTGTATAACTGCAGAATTCGCGGTTATAACAAATTCCCCTTTGAATTTTTTTACATTTGTCACAAAATGTTGTTTGTAACAAACGAATATTAAATTTATATCGTGCAGTAAATAAACGAAAACAATAATTTCAGCATAGCAGCTAGATAGTTCTTATAGGTATTGATTGCACCTTTTGTTCTTTGATTTTAATTATATTATGATTATTTTATTAATATTTGCTGTTTCTGTTTTTAACACGTTGACTACCGACGGCCACTATAGTGGACATAGCGGTTCCGCCAGGTGAACCGCGGCCACTATAATGGTCTCTACATCACATCTATTTCTGTGCGACTACATTTTAC
Source organism: Harpalus rufipes (assembly GCA_951394225.1). Lineage (NCBI taxonomy): Eukaryota > Metazoa > Arthropoda > Insecta > Coleoptera > Carabidae > Harpalus > Harpalus rufipes. Next base: position 20,740,963 of record OX596279.1, on the reverse strand, counting down.
TTGGTTCACGGGTGGAGGTATATATCATATCTGCGGTCTACAGCGAGTGTATTACAACACTCACGACCACTATAGTGGCCACTGAACCTGTGTGTAGAGTTCAACTTTTATGAAGTGCGCAATTTAGTTTCTCTCTACAATATTGTGCAATATATAATAAATATTTGTTTTTATCACAATAATATTTTCATAAAAAACAAGTAGAATGGAAACATCTCCGAGTACGAGGTAAGTTATGTTATAAAATTTAATTGAAGTAATTTTCTTAGGTTATGTTCAATAATTTTTAGTGGATGTACGAAACGAAAATGCAGTACATCTTCTAAGGCGAATAAACGTCGTCCTTTGACTCAAGTCGAACTGGAAAGGATCGCAAATGATATGGATATCGATGAAGACGTAGATAATGACCCATTTTCCAGTGATGATTCGATAGTTGATAAGGAGTATATAAACTCAGATGATAGTGAAAGTGATTCTGATGAGTGTTATGATTCTGAACAAAGTCAGGTGTCAAATGATGATATTGAATTAACTGCAAATGCGCCTCCAATTAATATTTCTGATACTGACAACGTTTGGACCGATACAGAAGAGGATCCTCCAGACATTCCATTTACTTCTACCGAATCCATGAACATGAATATTCCAAATAATGCCACTCCATTTGAATACTTCGAATTATTTTTCGATAAAAAAATTACTGATATTATTGTTCAAGAAACTAATAGACGAGCAAATGAATTTATGGCTACTCAACAAGCAACCACTAGACGTAATAAAGGATTTCAGTGGACTGACACAACTAGAGAAGAAATGCAGAAATTTTTTGGTCTGTGTTGCTTGAGTGGAAACATCAAATTTCCACAACTGTCTAAACAATGGAGTAAGGATCCATTATATAATCATCCAATTTTCGGTAAAACAATGTCACGCAATCGTTTTACGAAAATTTTACGTATGTTAAGATTTGTCAATCATGCTAATATCGACAAGGATGATCGCCTTCACAAAATTCGCCCCATATTAAATATGATTACAGATAATATAAAAAATCTGTATTCCCCCGGTCAAAATTTGGCTATTGATGAAGCAATGGTATTATGGCGTGGAAGATTAGTGTTTCGGCAATATATACCCAACAAGCGCCATAAATATGGTATCAAACTATATGAATTAACGACCCACGATGGATTCATTTTAAACATAATTATATATACAGGCAAAGGAACATTAGAAACGGAGGGTGAGTCACATTCTTATGCTATCGTGAAGAAGTTGTTACGAGAATATTTGGGCAAAGGCCATGTTCTTTATGTGGATAATTTTTACACCAGCGTTGAACTAGCGGAGTATCTACTTTCTGAAAAAACTGCATTAGTTGGAACGCTGCGCGAAAACCGAAAAGGCAATCCAAAGAAGTTGCTGAAAACTAAATTGAAGAAGGGAGAAGCAGTGTGGAAGAGAAAAGGTTCCGTAGTAGTTACCAAATGGAAAGATAAGCGTGATGTCCGCATGATAAGTACTCGCCATAAACATGAGATGGAAGAAGTAACATCTCGAACCGGAAATATAAAAATGAAACCAAAATGCATTGTAGACTACAATGCTCATATGTCAGGAATTGACAGAGCAGACCAAATGATGTCATATTACTCAAGTCCTAGAAAGACGATCCGTTGGTATCGCAAAATATTTTTTCATCTCATTGATATCTGCATATGGAATGCGTATTATATTTTCAAGAAAAGGACTAAATCAAAAAAAAAACTTTTGGAGTTTCGTGAGGAAGTAATTCGAACGTTAATAGATGTCCAACCATTACCAGCAGTTCCAGAAGCCAACTTGCCCAAAAACCATTATCCCGAAAAAATACCTGGGGAAAAAAATCATAACAAAAGATGTAGACAATGCTCGAAATCAAAAATTCGGCGACGGTCTCGATTCCACTGCCCAGCATGCCCAGATTTACCAGGACTTTGCATGGATCCGTGTTTTAGAGATTGGCACAGCAGTATGAATATTTAATTAATATAACAATAATTGTTTCTCAAGAGTGGTATTTATTTTAAATTTTTTATAGCGAAATAAATTTTTTTCCTCAAAAAATCAAATCGTATTAATTATTTTTGGAAGGCCATTAAAGTGGCCTTTGGTCTATTCTTGTCTCCGTCCAATGAAATAGACCAAAAGCCACTATAGTGGCTCAAGGTCATACACATTGCATTCATTTCACGAAACCGCATACATAGTACAGCTCTTGAAATCATTCAAAAATTCCAAGAAGTTCACGAAATACAGCAACGGTTCATCGCAGGAGCACACTCGAATTTGTCCGGTAGTCAACGTGTTAAATGATCTTAAAACATGGTGTTATGTTGTGCTTATTTGATTAAGAATGAATTTAAAAAATAATGTTGTATTTTGCATGGAGTAAATAAAGAAACGTTACGATCATCATCTTGCTTGTTTATTTGTGTGTAAGTGCGCTAAATCAGTCTTAATCCGCTCTTCTGTCACCGAGTCGACACAGATATTCGGTCAGTCATCGATCATTGTGACGGTAGTAGAATTATCCCAGACACGAAGAACGCTTTGTCGGCGTTTCCGATACTGATTTTATCGGCGAACCTCGTGGCTAAGCTTAAAACTATCCTCCGATACTATGCGTCGTGTCTAGATTACGCCAACCACTTAAATCGTGTTTTGGTTTTCAATAATGATGTATCAAACGTTACTACAGGTGTTAATTATGATTGAAGGTTTTGGTTTCACATAATTGACAATCTAATGTTGCAGCGGAGATAAAGATGTTAATTTACAGAGTTACCTGTCTAAATGTAGAAAAAAGACAGAAGCCAAGATAGCAAAGGAATTTTAGTCCAAGATTTTTTTTTATAACACAGATAATAGTAAAATAAAAGATGTTACATTTTCTCAGTAAACGAGAATATGGGTATTATAGTATGTGCAATTACACAAGTCAACAGCCGTTTTCCATGTTGTTTGCAATAACATCAAATTTTATGCATACTTACTTGTTGCATGTAGAATTCGAATTTGTCCTCAGAAACATTTAAATTTACTATACGATACCTTTAAAATATTTTTTCGAACAGCTACTTATAAAGTGACACTTCAATCACTGGATTCACTGCTGAAATAATACTTTAATGATGAGACATAATAATAGTTATTTAACTATAAAGTGTTAAAAAAGCGATTAATAATTGAGACATTATTGTGAATATTAATCACTGATTGGTTTACATGTTCAGTAATCTTAAGTAATCTCTAATGAAAAAGGGCTGTTAGGACCTCTGGCATGGTTGAAAGGTTGAATAATTCAAATTTTTCTTTGTCGTCTTAGTATGGTTTGGCTCGGAGTCTTGCTTTCAACCACGGTAGGAGACAGACGTGTATAATTGAGCTCCGTAGTGATTGTGTAATTTCATTATATTAATAATAAGATAGTGAAGTGTAATGAGGTGAAGTGAAGTATTGTGATGTGAAGTGAAAATGTGTAATAATTAATAAAAAAAGATATCAAAAAATTATTAAGGACCTGCCCGAAATAAAGAATTTAGTTGAATATTCTAGCAAATAACATAGGACAAGATAGGATTCATTTTCAGACGGTAAATCGAAATTGAATAGAATAAAGGAACACTTCATCTTAACAAAAGATGACTGAAATGATCAGCATTAAATTCAACTACAAAATGAGTAAAGATAACATTAAATTTATTATTGTAGGTAAATTTTTCGCTTTCGGATATTCATTTTCTTTTCAGGTTTACTATGGAATTGTAACAGCATCAACAATACGAAAAGAAATCAGCAATAATGCAAACCCGGAGGAGAACATCAAAATGCAAGAAGGAAAGCGAACAACACTTCTCAAATAAAACTGGAAACCATGCGTCATGTTGATGTCAAAGGACAACTTTAAAATTAGGAAGGTCACCCGGGATATGGAATTCAACTAGATATCTTTTAAATTTGCATCCATTTTTAAGGACAATAATAATTGGAATGCTATATAAGAAGAGTAATAACTTCTTCACGGAATTCAAATACATGCATGTGGTAGAATCCCACGTTATAAAAGTCACTCAAAATAGATATCCATGTTTTATGTTTGTGTTCGTTTAGTGTGCTCTTCTCTAGTCCGCGTCGTGTCCTGAGCAAGGCCGATTGCTAGTGTATGTCCAAAAAACTGGGTAGACGTGGCGTATCCAGGATTCAGTACTAGGGATAATCGGCTTGGCCAAAGTGTCAAGTCAAAGTCAAGTCAAGTCCTCTTAGTATGGTTTGGCATACATTTTTACTACTGAAAATAAAGATATTGTTCTCGAATATACTCGTAGTTTTTAATTTCATTTAATTTCACTTATCAATTGTAACATGTGTCACCAGTTTTCGGAAAAAATTGAATGGGCGATATTGTGGATTAATTTATTTATTTATAAGAAGAAGGCCGCATAATGGGACATTCCCAATAACTGTACAATGAAAGGATATTGAATCTACTTATTACTACAAGAATTAACATCGCTTAAGCTATAACATTATTATTTAATTTAGAACTAGTAGCCCTGTTTCTTCCACACGATGAAGTTTACTTCTGACTTGCCACATGATACGTTGACGATATTAAAAATTGATTTCGCATACCTTTTGAAACATGCACCTTTATTAACGCCCAAAAGTTTCAATAGGTCTCGCCTTAGTACGTTAGGAGGATTGTTTTCGCGGGGTAAAAATGGTATGTTTTTGTCTCCAAGCATTACGTTGTTGTTTGGGCATAGTAACATAATGCTGGGTCAAACCAAAACTTAATATATTCGTTTACGTGATGTAAATTGATGAAATCAATTAACTTCGGCTGACAATTTTTTTGTATAAACCTTTTAACACGCCCAACGAACTGCCACGAGACGTTTGCTTCCGAAAATGCACCACACACCATTATTGTATCTGAAAACTTTGCATTCCCTTGGAATTTTTTTTTTGTTACATACAAGAAAGATGTACAACAATGCGTAAGAGCCCCTAAATGAAAACAATTAAGGAGAAGGGTTTTTAAAAGGTACGTGAAATAAACTTTGAACCTTGCCAAAGACTCATGGAGCAATACAGAACTAAACTTCGTCGTATAGAAGAATATTGTCCACAAGCTCTATATTAAATATAAATAAAATCTATAATAAATAATATAAAGTTTAAGCTATGCTAATTGCTGTCGAAATAAGCATATTTAATATAATTTCCTTAAACCTCAGTATCGCAGGTTTCGAGTTAAATTTACATCAACAATTTGATAATTAGAACAAAAATGCAACGCGATTTCTTGAGAGTAAAGATATTGTCATAAAATTAATAAAACTGATTAGAATTTGTTCATATAATTAAACATACTTTGGAAATAAATTTAAGTGGACATATATGAAACCTGCTCTTAGACTCCATAACATTTTTAAGTAAATGTTATAGCTATTTACACAAATTTCTCTTACTTTATTATATTCGCATGTAATTAAATGCAAATACAGACGCTCCACATTAGAAAAAAGTAAATATTTGTTAATTAATTTTTTAAAAGTGACGCCTGGTAAGCGCCCGCACGGTACAAATATTTCATCATTACCGATATCTGTGTACAAAGTAGATTGGCACACCCAGTAGTGGGTAATATGCCGTGATGATATATTTATTTATTTAAAAGTGAAATACTCAATCTCCTGTTAGAGGTTTAATCCACTTTTACCAATAAATGTAAATAGTTAAACTTCGCTTCTTGTACACGGCGAATAACTAAAAAACAGAAACTATATGTTCCCAATAAACATTTAATATTCTTTGTCCGTACTTATTAATTATCTATATCTACAGATGCAACTAAAAAACGGACCACTCAAAATAATATTTTCATTTATAATTATTTTTAAATTTTCTTGGTATATTTGTAAACTAGATTTGGGAGCTCGCAGATCATGGTATTTGGTATGATGGTGGCGCTTCCGTTTTAATCGGAAGTGACATTAACTTTCATATTTAGGACATTCTATCTATTTTTCTACAATTGGAAAAATTAGTTATTCAACGATATGCTTGAAATGATTTTTTATTGAAGAAATAAATTACACAAACGTAAGAGAAAGTCTGTAGTAACAAATTGATAATCTTTTTTTGTTACAAAATGTAGAATATTACAAAAATAACACTATTTAAACAATTAACAACGATATTATATCAACTGTTTGACTGCCTGCCTGATACGACTTAGCAGATTAATTATTCATAATTTTCTCTTACGTTTTTGGACTTTAATCTTCAATAAAAATGCACTCCTAGCATATCTTAATTTTACGTAGATTCGAAATATATAAAATGTCACTTCCGGTTAAATCAGAAGCGCTATCATCATGCCAAATACTATCGTTTGTGAGAACCTAAGCCTAGTTCACAAATATATAAATAAAATTATATACAAAAAAATATTTTGAGTGGGCCGTTTTTAAATTAAAATTAAAATTTAAAAACTTATAAATGCATTTGTATTTCAATCTGCTATGCTCATATTTTGATAACGACAATGGCCGGTAGCATGAACAACTGATTGCGTTATTAGCGAGCAGTTGACTAGTACAGTTTTATCTCTTTCAATCGTTTATGGATTATTTCGGAGCAAAATACTTCAAATTAAAATATACGTAAAATTAGTTTTTCTTTAACTGTTATTTGAATAATTTTTCTCTAAAATAATCCATAAACGATTGACAGTGTTAGTCAACTACTCTATAATCATCCTTAATCATTAGTTCATGTTATCAGCTTATATTTTTGAATATTTGTAAAGAACGTCGGTATCGAATCGTTAGAACCAAAAGATAAAAGAACATAAAATTTGTTAAACAAAATTCCAGTCACAATAACACATCCATAAGCAACATGTTGTAGTTGAAAATTTATGTTCACTTGTTAAAAAATCCAAGAAACCGTTGTCTTCTACTTCGAAGCATCCCGTAAGAATCCGGGATCGAGATTAAGAAGAACATTCCTACATTTATCTCTGATAGAAAACACTTTAAAATAGTACCTAGAGCTCATGCACTTACAACCGAGCGTTAGATATCAAAAATAAATGTTGCTACGACGTCTGCAATGAAGCATCTAAAATGGATCATGTCAAATTTCCTGCTCTTCAAACTGTTAAACGATGATTAAAGAAACGTTTTGTACTACTATCGTAACGTTCAATGTCGAGGATGAACTAGACCAGGAGATTGTATCAAGATAATGTTGAACCATATGCTCTAATGGGAATTTCTAGCAACCATCAGTCATCTTGAATGAGATATGCTACTGCATGACCTTGAATGTGGATCTATCCCATTTAAAATGATTTATTACGTAGTTGCTCCGTGGAGAATTGAATGATGGATCAGCACAGGAAATCATTCTATCTTTTTCAACAGGAATCTACAGCGATTTTTCGCGACAGAGTTACGAATATGTGACTACAAACTAACTAAAAGATTTTTTTTATATATGTAAATACGTATTAATGATAATTTATAGTAATTCTTTTTACCTCTCGCTAAGAGAGGTATTGGATTCATGTTAAAAATCGCATATCCAGATTTTATTGAATAAGCACGTTTTAAGGTCCCTACAATCCGATTTTAACATTTTTACGATGATGTCTGTGTGTGTGTGTGTGTGTGTGTGTGTGTGTGTGTGTGTGTGGATGTATGTGTGTGTGTATGTATGTAGGATGTTGGAAGGACGATTACTCAAAAACTATAAGACTTTAAATTTGTTTAACTACGTATTTCCCTATCGGACATTCATGGGAAGATCTGAAAAGGTTTTGGTAACAATTGAACAACCGGAAGTAGATTCTTGAAAAAAAATCTTCTAAATAATATTTTTTGAAATTTTTTCTTGATAATATTAAAGAAAAATAAATTTTCTTTCTGATACATTTAAATATTTTATAATATATTCTATAGATTTAGAGATAAAAGAAATTTAATATGTAAAATAATCTGTTATAATAAATTTTACAGCCGAAAGAATGGCCATGGAAAATAGTTGAAAATTTAATTTTTTTGTAACTGACAGATAAATGTCAGTGTCAGAAATCCGAAGACATTACTGAAGAGTTTTTCTGGGAAGTACATACATTATATTATTTCTTAATGTATTAATAGAATTGGAAACATTTCGAAAAATTAGAAGAGGACAAAATTTCTTCATCAAAAATGAATTTAAAATTAAACAATCTAAATATATATGGAATAGATATATGCGTAAGTAGAATTTTTGGTGTAGAGTATACAAGAAATGTTAAATACAATAGGGAGCGAGCAGTCATATGATTTTGTTGGCCTTGACAAGCAGATATGGAGGCCCATGTCAGAATGATAGCTAGTAATTATGTATAAATTTCTCATTCTAAATTTAGTGATTTTCCAATTCCATGTGGAGCAGAATTAAATGTTAAATATCTAAGGCATACAAGTAAATTTTATACTCCTGGTGATAAATTGACGTAAATTTAGAAAATCTTAAAATTTTTAATGAAAAATTCTAACATTTGACATCTATGTACATAATTACTAATTATCATTGTGAAACGGGCCCACACATCTGCTTGTGAAGCCCAAAAATGTAACATTACTGTTCGCGCCCTATACTTATGTAACCAAAAAAAGGAAGTGGCGAGAGGTATTGTGCTGGCCACAACAGATTTTTTATATGTGCAAGAGGGTCTCCACTTTCATTTTTTCATCGTTTCGGAGATTCCATTACTATAAATCCGGCCGTAGGTAACCCTAAAAACACAAATACACCAATTTTCTCCAAAATCTCCCAATTTTATATAAACACATCTCTATGCGCTGATCACAAATTAACAAACAGCAAGTTAATATTTTTTTGTTCTCGAGATATTTAAATTTAAAATAAAATATTAGTTCTGCTTGTACAGCCAGCCTTGAGGCCCGTTCAGAATAAAAAAATTAACAGCAGTGAAAATTTATAGTAAAAATTACATCCGTTCACAATGAAATATTATTGAAATTATAGTTTCCAGAGCCGCTTTCTTTCTACAAAGAAAATCAATTCCGAATAATACGTATCTACCCTAAACCTTTTTTTTTAATAGGGGATAAATGATCTTGTACTACCTGTTTTTTTGTTCCTGTCCACGCGAAGCACCACCTTTGAAACAGGATCAAATAGATTCTGAACTGGATCCCGAATATCATTGTCACGTCAACGTGACTTTGTTTTGTTTGTAAATATTTGATATTAAATGACAGAAATTAGCATGATTGAGAAACATTAACGTTATATCATATTTAATATTAAGATAATCCATATTTAAACACTCAAATGTAAATGCACACAACAAAATAATCTTTTTGCTATTGCTCATTTTATCAGATGTCAATAGATGTCAAAACTGTCAAAAAATTAAGTGGTAGTGGTAGTGGCAATATAGAAATTTGGAGTTTGCTAACTTCTACCGCTGCAGTTGCCACTTCGCTACTACTAATTTTCCTAATTTTTGGATGTGAACGAATACGTTTCTTATAACCCATTCAATCTTTTACTCATGCCACTACCAGTGCCACTAATTCTACCGCTACCAATTTTTTGTTGTTGTGAGTAATATTTAGAATTTTTACAATTTTTGACCATTTTCAGTTATTATTAAAAATTCTGAAAATTTGCAAACTTATGTAATTTTGTCCGTAGAATCGATTAGCGAAGTTACCGGCCATTTTTGAAAATTTTAAATAGTTTAGCCAAATATCGGTTTTGTTTGGGTTTGGGGGGACATCGTAACTCAAAAAGAGGTAACGGTACAGACTTGCGGGTATCAGTTATTAATTTTATGGAAATTAAATAAATCTACAGTTAATCTATAGAAAAGTAAAATAAAGCAATTCATTAATGTTAGATTATTATTATTCTATATAGACGAAACATGTATTACTTAATACAGTTATTCAGTTTCAGTACGTTGTTTAACTATTGTTAGACACGTTATTGTTAAAATATTTTAATGTTTGTAGTTGTAAATAGTATAAATAAATTCTTGCAAAAATCAACTCCACTGTTTTGCAAACGTGTTATGTTGCTAAAATGGCGAAATACATAATTATATATTTGCTTTTGAAATTGAAAGCAAGTTACAATTATAGATTTTATTTAATAGCAAATAAATGCAAATTTAATAACATGCTTATAACAAGAATATGTTTCTGCCAGATCACATGCTTTAATCATCACAACCAACAAAACTTAATTAATAGATTTCGAGTTTTTAAAATGGGGAAAGTATTTTTAGTGATAGCACTCCTTAATAGTTAGAAATGATTCTAACAAGCATTCATGCTAATTTCAATTGTACACGTTTCACAAATTAAAAGATTAAGAAGTTCTTTGGGTGTGTTCTGATAAGGAAATCAATTAAAACATCTCTATTTAGATAACCTAATCGCTTAATTAAATATAGAAACCACGCGATGTTCCTGGTTTTCTCTCGAATTAGTTAGATTCGTCATTTCGCTAGCTGAAAGTAATACGCCTGTAAGAAACAATTTTGTCAAAAAATAAATTTTAATAATACATGGTTGTATGTTATATGTTTCTCAACGATGGTGTCACACTATGCACCAGGGCCTCGATTTTGTAACTTTAATTTCTACTGGATTTACATTTCTACTATATACTAAGTTTACATGCAGTTTTGAAAATGCAATGTTTCAGTTTTCAGTCAAAATTACGAGAAAGTGTTCACATGCAATTTTCAAAACAAGTCTCCAGATTGGTTTGAAAACAGTTTCTAAGCATGCGCATTTGGCTGATGTAAGTGATAGATCCTCTTCACTCCAAATATTTTATTTTGCCATTATTCCATTTTTTTTACTTTATACCACTACGCACAAGAACTACACAAGTGTTTGAAAACGGTTTTAAAACTGCATATACACTTAATAAGAGTTGGACAAGAATAATTAATACAAATATAATTGAAACTTTTATTTATTAATAATAAAAATTATATGTATCTTGTAACATTATTAGATAGTCAAAATACATTAGGTGTTGTTAATGCTATATGTTATGAAAATATGCGTGTCCAATTTTGAACCAATTCAACGTATACTTTTAATACCAGGTGAATTTTACACAACGTCGTACAAAATAATTTTAGTGTTACTTTTATCCTGGAGAAAGCATAAGTTTACACCGAAACGTCGGTTTGCTAACAATAAGTGCTATAAGTTATATTTATTTGATAAATATTTTTACCTTCCGCTACCCTTGGTAAAGGGAGGTATATGGATCGTGCTAAAAATCCCATATCGAGATTTTGGTAAATCAGCACGTTTTAAGGTCCCTAGAATCAGATTTTAACATTTTTGGAGTTCAGTACTTACAGTAAATATAAAACAAAAAGAAACAGTAAACGTAAATATTCAAAACTGCAAAAGTTATCAGAAATAAAGATCACTATTGTTTTTTTGTAATTAATGACTATTATAGTTTATGTTTTTGTTGTAGTCACAAGAGCTATATTAAATTATACATATTTTATTCCTTACTGCAGATTTTTGAGGGAGTAAATTTTTAATGTTCATTTACTCAAAACAAATAAATGTGACATAAGTACAACATTACTTTCAACCAGTGATTTGTATTCCGGATTCCTCGTGAACTCCAAAAAGGGCATTCTCGTTTGATTGGCTGCGTCCGTCTGGTCATTAGGCTTGCTATAATGCAGCTGATTAGAGATGACAAGCAACAAACAAAGTCTGCCATTATTAAAGCTTTAATATCGGTGATTGAAAACAGCTAATCGTCTCGTTGCTTAAATCTGTCGCGGCCACTGACGGTGAAGACTATTTGTCTCGATTGCGATAGACGTTTTGTTAAATTAATACCTATCTGTATTTTAGTATTTCACTATTTCTCTTTCCTGACCTTTCCAATGAATATTTTCTATGGACAGATACTTCCTATTTCATTATGTAAATATTAATTGCCGCATGTTTTCATTTACATTAAGGTATTTAAAATTGGTTTTGCAATTTTTCCTTCAAAGGAGAAGAATATTACTTATAATAAGCCTCTGCTACTGATAATTTTTAAGAGGTTTGTTGACAGGACTATATATAATGGAAATAATAATTAATAGACAGGGTGACACTGAAAAACTGGCCATTCAGATTCTGAATAACTTTTTTTATTTAAAACTATTTTTTAATTTTCTTGATATATATTTGTAAACTAGGCTTAGGGGCTCACAAATCATGATATTTGACATTCAAATGTGATACCTATATATTTTATATATTTGGAATCTTCGTAAAATTACGGATTCAACGATATTATCCAAGTGCATTTTTATTGAAGAACTAAAACACAAAACCGTAAGAGAAAATTAGGAATAATTAACTTGGTGAGCCATGATATCAAGCAGGCTGTGAAAACGGTTGAGATAATATTGAATAATATTTAAGGAAATAGTTCAAATAGTTATTTTTGTAAGATTCCACACTTTATTACAAAAATCTGATGTGGCCAGCACAATACCTTCCGTCAATCCTCTGTATTATGTACAAATTCCATACATAAATTTTCTTGCAAAAGATTCCAAATTTCCAATAAAATTATTTCATAAACAAAGTATGCAAATGGCACTTGACACTGATATCTTCTTCTTCTTTAGCTTTTCCCATTCGTTAGGGGTCGCTGTTTTTATATTTTTATTCCACTCATTTCTGTTTGTCAGTTCATAATTAATAGCTGTCATTTTGACACGGATCGCCATATCTGATTGCCAAAGTCAGCAAAGTCATGTCACTGCACGCGCCCTATACATAAACTTTCTTGCAAAAGATCCTATATTTCCAGTAAAGTTATTTCATAAACAAACTATGCAAATTGCACTTAACACTGACATTTTCTTCTTCTTCAGTTTTTCCCATTCGTTAGGGGGTCGCTATTTTTTATTTTCTTCTTCCACTTATTTATTTTTTGCGCGTCGTTCTCATTCAGTTCCTTTTCTCTCAAATCTTCTGTAATACAGTCCTTTCATCTTGGTCTTCCTATGTTTCTTCCACCTTCTATTAATATATTCATCTCTCCTCATGACATGTTCAAACCAATGTAATCGTCTCTCATATCTAGAAACTTCTAACACTAGAGTTACTTCCCTTATTCATTCATTAATTTACTTTTTATTGATATTGACATCTGTCAATTTGAATTACCTGAATATATTAGCAGTTTCCATGGTTAAGTTAGCGTAGCTGGCTGATTTATGATTTTTTTATCTTTTTAATTCTTTAACTCTATATCTGTTGAATATGAAATATAAAATGCAATCAAATCGTATAGAGAATGATATATTCTTTAAGTATTAAGTTTTTCAAGAAAAACTGTTAAAATCTTCAAATGAGGATACTTTCGGTTGACCAATTATAACCAAAATCTAATCAAGTCTTCATATGGTTGTAAGGAAGAGGAATAGCAAGAATTTTAATTTTGGAATTCTAGTATTGGAGATATCGTGGCCGAAACTGCGGTCAAATAAATATACACACACACACACACCCGCACACACGTCCACACACACACACATACAGACATCATCGTAAAAATAGTAAAATCGTATTGTAAAGACCCTTATTCAATGAAAACTCACCACCGAATTTTTTGACCAAAGACAATACCTTCCTTACCTAGAGGTGACGGAAGGTAAAAGATAAAGTATGGACTTTATTACAAAAAATTATCAATTTGTTATCACAGCCTACCTGATATACTTTGGTACCGATTTATGAACTTTTAATGACGATTTTTGTGTACTTTAACTTTAGCGACGATTTCAAATAAAATATCTTCAGACTATTATGTAGCTTTAAATAGTTTTCTTAGAAAAATACTTTTTGTCATGAGTTATATTATTATAAAAAATAAAGATTATTAAATTTTCTACACTTTTTCTATAATTGTATTACATGGATAAATTTATAAAATAATATATTTTACAAATCTCGGCACATACCTATAGGCTTTAAAGATAAACAAAAGTTCTTAGTTACATAGTTCAGATCTCAATGTGTGTAACTGACAGATAAATGACACTGTAAAGAAAAACAAAATAAATTAATAATGGTAATGTATGAAGAAGAATATATTAAAATATGATTAGCGTCACTATCACAAAATAAGAAGAAGAAAATATTGATAATACATTAATAATTCAAACAGTTATATTATATATGTAGAAGATCTTATTACAATTGCCAGTATTAGTAAATATGTAGATAGGTACATATTTAAATAAATAAAAATCATATGGTATGTGCTGATCACAAATTTCTTTTCTGGAATAACCCCATAATGTACTCATTTATTTAATGTTGAAACCACATCCATTAAGAACAAATTTTTAGGTTAATGTACAGAAAATATTTGTATAACCAATAAGATAAATTGTTGTTTCTATTATTTGAAACTAAAAAAAAAAACTTGTTCTTCTAAATCCTGTTGACACAAAACATTATTCAGCTGAGTTTTACAACGAACGTAAAATCAGCTCGAGTAATGTTATTTCTCCGAACAGTTATCCATTGTTGTGTGTACTTTGAACTGTGTTTTACTTATTCTCTTGGCCCGAGCCCAGTGAATGCTTAGTTGCTTTTTTAGAAATGTTTAATCGGTGCAAAAAAAAATCAAGAATAATGATTTGTGTCTCGATGACATAGCCGCACCTCCGAGACAAAATAAAACGCTTGCGAAATTGCAAGCATAAAGCTATTTGAGGATGTGCAACTAGATCTTGATAACTCCCAAATTTAATGTCTGCCTTCGTGTTCAATATATCAACGAGTCAGTTCAATGAAAGGGTTCAAATTATTTGAACTGGGAGTGCTCTAAATTGTTAGTTTGTCTTTTTATTTCGCTATTTCGGCGTCGTGAAAGCGTGGTTACCTGTAATTTATAGCGTAAATAAAATAAAGCAACACATATCAATACGAAAGAATCTGCCAATTATAATTTCAAAATATCTACGCCTCTTTAAACAGGCACCCTGCACAGGCTACAAATCAGACAGAAAAAGAAGAGCAACAAATAAGTGCGCATTTTGGCTCGTCGCTTCGGGTGCATATGTTATAAATAGTTGTTGTACGGTCCTGTTCCAAGAATGTACAGCAGCGCAATTTGAAATCAGGACAGGATAATAGCAGAGGGAGACCTCGTCTAAATTTTATTGTTCGTTATAAGCCTTATGCATTATTTCTAAATTTATAAACAACTTTTTTGTGATGTAAATCGAAAGATTTAAGAAATATGTAAGTTTTTGTAAAATTCAGATCTTGCAATCAATGGCTGGTAGCAAGCAGATGACTAGCAGTGTTTTATCTCTGCCAATCGTTTATGGATTGTTTTAGTAAAATACTTCAAATAACAGTTACAGAAAAATGAATTTACGCTTTGTTCGTTTCAAGTATCATTACCCTTAATCAGTTGTTAATACTACCAACCAATATGTTTCCAGTCATTTATGTTTGTTTCTATTACTAAAGTGCTAAAAGTAAAATAATGTGGACGTATTTTAACTTAAGAATAAAAAGTGTTTCGGTACTTTTTCTTTTTACCTTCCGTCACCTACAGGTAAGGAAGGTATGACAATTTCAAATTTTTAATTTTTTTTTAATCCTCGTTAATGAAGATATGAGTAAATTTAAGGTGTAATAAATTAGTCTACCTATTATAGAAGCTCTTAATAGTTTTCCTCGAAGAAACGCGGTTAATAGAAATTTTGAATTAATATATATAAGATTCTGAAAAAGATAATATTGATTATAAATTAACAATTGCAACAATAGTTAGGATTACGACTAGATGCAAAATAACTTAATACGTTGCCGACATTAATAATTATAAATAATAAAAAAAAAAATGTTTGGAATAATTTGTACCACGCTGAGTTTTTGTCGTTACGATGTTACAAAATCCTAAAAATATCAGCAGGGCAGTTAGAGACTAAAAGTCACCAAAATTGTATTTTTTTTCCAATAATTCGCCTCCTATACATTGTAATTCGATGAAGGCTGTTATGAATCTGGGAAACCGGGTTCGATCCGGATTGACGCCAAATATTTCGAATTTTAAATAGCACAATTGATTTCTATGATGAACTCTCCACGCCAGCAATGTCATCATCATTACCGACATCTGTGTACAAGCAGATTGGCACACCCAGTAATGGGTAATATGCCGTGATGATATATTTTTTCTTTTATAGAAAACATTATTATTTATAAGATTGGTTTTATGGATTTTCCAATTATTTTAACCCTTTTCGATATTTAGCGCGCCGAAGGGGTAATGTTTACGGACGGGATATTGCTGTATGAACTATGGAGCAACACGCGTAATACACTTTACGAGAAAAATGTTTAGTCTTAATAAAACAATTATTCATAAAAAAACAAATAACAATATATTGGAACCGTTTCTGCACCGCCTACGAGGTAAGTAGAATGCAAGGCGCAGAAATGTTATAAATAATAAACATATTTACAATTTAATATTACTATTTATATTATAGTATATTAATCTTTATCGTAAAATGCATTATGCGTGTTGCTCCTCATTTCATACAGCGTCACCTGTCCGTCATTGTTACTCCTTCTCCGCACCTTTCGTGAAAAGGGTTAAACTAATGGTAAAAATAAAAAAATGGATATAAATAATCTTGTAGATAAATATGTTTTCTATAATTTTCGAAATAGCCTTCATTGACGTACGATGCATAAGAGGCGAGTTATTTGCGAAAAACCAATTTTGGTAAACTTTGATCTTTAATGTCTCTAATTGCTCTGCTGATATTTTAGGATTTTGTCATATATTTAATTGTAACATCGAAACGTACGTGTATACAAAAAATCAGCTTGTAGGAATTTTTCCGCCAGTTGGGCCTTTTTTCGTCTAATTTGACTGGACTATATAAGTAATGGCGATAGGTATTATGCTGGCTACATCAGATTTTTATTTTATATTTTACTAGGAACCACTTTTAGGATTTGTTTTTACGTATGTACTTTAAAACTTGAGAATAAGATGTCTCGTTGTTTATTTGCATGATTGTACTAGAACACTTGCTTCACTAAATTGCAAATTACGTGTCATAAATATTCAATATGAGATATTTATTTGGCTGGTGTTTTAGTGTACATCTTAAATCAAACTATAAAATCTCGCAAGTCAAATTTATGTAAATCACATTACTCAAAAATTATTCCACATATCCGTCTTCCAGACTAAAATGACCCTGTTATTTTTCGCATACATTATCATTTTAAAATGAGGCGTTCAGGTTTGGGTCATTCATTTCAGAATAATGAATGACTCTGAAGTGAACAAGTTATGAATGAGATGGCTCATATTTCATAATCTTTTTGCATATTTAAATTTATGTATTTGCATTTGCGAAATCTAAATTAGATGAATTTAAATTTGCTTAAAAATGGCGTGGGTTAAAAATAATGACGCTACAGGAAATCTCATGATGTTGATGTTGTCATCTGTTGGACTTGAAGTTCTTTGCTGAAGCACCAGCGAACTAATACAAGTGGCGCCTCATGTACACCAGCATATATTTGCGCACCATTCATTTTACACAGATCCGCAATTAGGAGGATATTAATTAGAAAGAAAATTTAATTTATTTAATTGTCGCCAACGGTATCGTAACCAGCTGCAATGTTTTATGAAAATGATAATATTAAATTTTTGGTTTTTCCGGCTTCATACTCTAGGGGCCCGTATTAGAAACATTCATAGTATATTTAATGAAAGTAACAAACGTAACGAGATTTTTGACCGCAATAATTTAAATGTCTTAAGAATATGGCAATTGATTCGATTTTGTTCGTTTTATATTTAACGGGAAGTTTATAATGCCGCCGCTTATATCTTTGTAGTTCACAAATAAATGTCAATGCAGTGGCAAATTTAGAAAATTATAATAAGGGGGGGGGGTACGAAATTAAATTTTATTTTATCCGGACTTTTATTATTTTATCTTTATGTATGTAATGCGGGAATGATTATAATAATAATAATATTTTTTTAAAAATTACAGGGGGGACATGTTGCCGAGTGCGTCCCCTCTAAATCCGTCACTGGAAAATAGCTATTTTTAATAGAATTATAATAAAATCTCTTCGCAAGATTATTATACAGGTGAATACGAGAATCTGTTATATAGACGTTTACCATGGGAAAACATTTTTTTTTTTTTATATGCTTATATAATCTGTAAAGAAGTGGTTTTTATAGCCACTGGTTAAAAACTTTATCCAATAGAGATGGATTTTATAATAAGAAGTCCAATTATTTGCTATAATGTTAATATACCTATTTGTATGGTATTTTTTTTAACAACTTATGTAGGATAAATATTGAAAGAAGCTTTCAGAACTCATAATATAATGAAATAATGTCTTGACTACATGTACTTTGTTATTTACCTGATGAAGACAGCACTTCGCTCTCGAAACGTCGTTTAAATAATTAAAAAAATTACAGAACTAAATCCAAATATTGTTTTATTTCATTAAATGTAGGAAACAATATTTCAAGATGTTATATTATTTGACAGTTTATTTGACGTTAATTTTTTTAAATAATGATATACTAAATCCATTTTTAACGCAAATTAAGTTTACTTGAGCCCCAAAAGCAAATTTTAGAATTTTTACATAGCAATTTAAAATATTGTTGCATATTTTTTTCTGAAAATAGGAAATTCAATGTTAAAAATTTCAGTCTGTGTTTAGTGAGCTTAAATTATTGTTAAATTATGTTTGTATCTTACGAAAAATTCTGAATACATAATTAAATTAATGGAGCAGGTATCTGGTATAAAGCACAGCTTAAAGGTTTGTAGGATAGATAATATTTGTGTTTCCCCATGTTAAACGCTCCTGTCACAGTTTCTCGTGTCCACCTATACTTATGTAAAATAAAATGGAATTCGATAGATGTATTAGTATTATGCTGGCCACATCATACTTTGTGTAGGTACTATTTGTATTACAATATAAGGAGGTTTTCTTTATAGTTTCAAAAAAATTCTTCGGTCCGTGTCTGTTTATGTGCATACGGATAAAATATGCATACGCGCTCGCGCGTGCGTGTGTGTACACTAGCAAGTTGCGCGTGTATTTGTCATTGTCAAATATTTGCGCTTTCCATTTCGTTCTTCCTAGTAAATGGCTGATTCCGATGTCGAACACGTTCTAGCTTTAGCGTTAGTCGTAGCGTGTGTATGTAAAACTAAACATATGTGTTAGGACCGTCCGTTGTCATGGAACCATTGTAGACAGTCGACGGTCAGCCCGGCGGCTTCGGTAAAGCAAATAAACTTACGAAATCGTAACAGGAAATTTCATTATCGGAAATAAACGACAGCGAATGCTCTAACTATATGATAATTGCTCATGATGATGGTAATTTCTTAGAAAAATAGTAATTTCTATTATTCTCTTGGAGGATGTGCATGCTTCTGTTTGTTTAATCTGTTAGAACTTCGGAGAGATAGATGCTAGTGTTGTAATGTTTCTCGCTAAATGAACAATTAGAAGTCTTTATATACTAATTAAATTTAAACGCCTTGCTTGGAGCAGTAAATTGCCATGCATTTATTCAAAGGAATTATACAAAGTACAGGGTGTTCATAAAGTTCGTACTTAAATAGACTTGTATTTATTTTATAATACAAATTAGTTGTTTTTATTCTTACAAATATATACCGGGTGTCCCAAGCAATCCTTGACATAGGCGTTTAACATGACAAAACAGTATGTTGTTAATAAAAAGTGTTCAGCAGAAAATTAAGCCATGATATTAGACATGATAATAGTACATTACCTTCTGTGCGTTATTTATTATAAATTACTTTATTATTAGTGTACAAATTAAAAAATATATATTTTTTTAAATGAATAATTGTTTCAATATGTAATGAGTCAATATGAAAACATTTTCAAACGTCTTCCGTGGCACAATGGTTAGCGTAGTTGCCTTTGGACTACTAAACTTTACAGATTTGGGTTCGATTCTTCAGCATGACAATAATTTTTTGAACCTTTAAAAATCTATCTTATATTTCCTATTACAATTTAGAAATAATAATACCTTTGTAATAAATAAAGAGAAAATAATTAACAAAAATTGAGTACAACAATGAAATCAGTGACATAATAAAAATGCATTAAATTTTCTTTTCTTATTAATAGAAAATAACTGAGATAAGTATAATAATGAACATGTGCATGTATTGCATTTTTACTGTATTTATAAAAAAAAAAAAAACTATGTTACTTTTCATTAACATCAAAAGAAAATATAATGCAGTTTTATTATATCACTCTTTTGATTGTTGTAATCAATTTTTGTTAATTATTTTCCCTTTATTTATTATAAAGTTATTATTATTTCTAAATGATTGTCATATGAAATAAAAGAAAGATTTTTAAAAGTTCAATAATTTTTTTGTAAAAAATAAAATTCAATATACCAAAAGTAGCTATGCTAACCATTGTACAACGGAAGGCATATGAAAATCTTTTTATATTATATCATAAAATATTGCAACAATTATTTATTTGTAATTTTTTTTTATTTCTTTTCCAATTTGTGCAATAATAATAAAGTAATTTATAATAAATAACGAACATAAGGTAATGTACTATTATCTAGTCCAATATCATGGCTTAATTTTCTGCCGGACACTTTTTATTTACAAAAAATCTGATGTGGACACCACACGACTTCCTTGTACGATTATTAAACTATACATATTTTTTTAATAAATAAATTACAAAATATTAATTTTAATTTCAAAACAGTAAGATATATAGCGACCATAAAGCATGTTTTTAAAGAGAGTTTTGATTACAACAAAGAAATATTTGATTACAACAAAGAATATGACTAATTTCACAATAAAAATATAATGTTTGTTAACGTAATTTGACATGAACATTCTTTTATATATTTGTCCTAATCCATAGCAAGCTTTATTACAAAAACAAAAAAGTATATAATTTTTAAATTTACATATCTCGCTTATACAAAGGGCTAATTTAATAATACTTGATGTGCTAGACGCAGAAATTAATTCTCTAAAACTTTTATTTGAAGCATTTATTTCTAAAATCAAAATATAATCATTTTATTCAAGAAAAACTGTTAACAACTTCAAGTAATGTACCACTTCCGGTTAGCCTATTTGAACCAAAATCTATTATGTTATTTCGATTGACATAAAAGTCTTGTATACCAAATTTGAAAAATTTCGGATTATATTTTAAAACAGTTTTTCATTAAAATCTATTATAGGCTTCATGTAAAGTGCCACTTCTGGAAATTGTGTAATAACCAGAAAGGGAGGTGCACAACTAGATGTTATAGGAGTCCTAAATACAAAATTTCAACTTTCTACGGCTTACCGTTTTTGAGTTATGCGAGATACGTACGTACGTATCAAAATGGATATTTCCGTTGAAATCTGAAAACCGAAATTTTTCGCGATTACAATACTTCCTTTACTTACGTACAAGGAAGTAAAAACTGTTTTCCCATGTTAAACGCCTATGTCGAGGTTTGCATGGGACATCCGGTATATTCAGTTATACAAATAATATCGTATAAAAATTCTGTAAAACACATACACTTCTGTTTGCTCTAAAAATTATGTTGAGGTATATAAATATAATTGTTATTTGTAACACTAAACTAGAAACTGCACTTTTGCAAGTGTGAGTATATTTCGACAGGCCGAGCCGGAGGTGTATGACTTTTAAATACGAGCACTCGCAAAATACTCTGGACGTGTGATATTTTTTGTACCTAGCGACTTCTCCATAAATTTATTAAATGAATTTTATTTATTGTCCAAAACAGTAAATACAAGGACTATTTTATTTTGGTAACATCTGAAGATTTGAATTTCTAATGATATATAAATATAACCTGAAAACAATAGCAAAATAGAAACTGAATCATTTTAAATAAAAATTTAGAAATAGACAAACAAAATGCATTTAAAAAAAAAATTATTAATACTAGTAATTATTTTAGTGCGAAATTAATTTAAAAAACTAAATTTATAAATATTATTTATAGACAAAATTCTAAACAATAAATATAATTATAGGAATACAGACTCCCTGTATAAAAAGGTCGAGCTATTCTATTGTCCCAAAGCAACAATTATTTAAAAACCGTGAAGAAGTATCGTGTAAATATGTGAAAAATTCTCAATGCCTGAAGGAATAAAATACGACTCCAGTTTCTCGTTCTTTGTTACCCCGACTACAATTTAACAATTCGAAGTCTCTGTTAGCACCTCGACAGTATAATTATCAAAATGGTGGTTGTTTGTCCATCACCCTGAAGTTGGTAATAAAACACTTTAAGATAACATCCAACCATCGTAGAACTTATTTTATTTGGAATAGTTTCTCGGCTGGTCAGTGTTTAGATGGTGGTTAATTGAACATTTCTGAACTTTGAAATGATTAAATACAATGTTTCTCAGGACTTCAAGTTGTGTAATTAAATTTTGACAGACGAGCGCTTTCCTTCAACTTTTCGGAACAAGTGCTGACTTTGTCGACATGTTGTCTTATCTCTAGACACTTTTTTAATTAATTCGAAAACACCTACGTGTATTTAAATTAATAATTAGTGTTAGTTTTCGTTATTGAAAAAACGTTAGAGATGTAAATAGTATATTCACAAATACGACCAGTGAAGGTATAGTCAAATTTTCCTTAAAATGTCATTCCAATGTGATCGCATGATTGCAGAGTATGAATAGAGAAATCACATATGTTTTTAACGACGTGTTTGCCTTGATTGTATTATTCTTACGCAACTTTTGTTTCCGTATACCGTAACTTGAGCTACATGAATATTTATTTGTATGATTACATGTGTGACAATCAAACATTGAGCAGTGAAAATTATTCAAACGGTGTAAAGAAATTATTTTGAATGCTTCTGCATACTTTGCGAAAGAGAAGCGTATAAATGTTCCCCTAATTTCACCCTCATCTGTAGAAGATTTAAGTAAATTGAAATATTTTTGTTGTTTTGTATTTAATTCCATGTGGACTTCATGATTATTTTTTTATAACATGTAACCCTGCAGTAGCCGTGTGAATATTTATAAAACGAGCAGCCACGCCGGTCTTACAGGCCGGGTAATCCTAATTAGGATTTTTAATAATCATTATGGTGTTTCGAATGACCATTATGGTGTTTTGAGATTAGAATGATATCTAGTCCATCTAATCAACAATTAAATATTCTTTACGTAGTTTATATTACTTTATTATTCAAAATACAAACTAAACGACATTTCAATAAAATCAAAGTAAAGTTTACACTATCAAAAAAAAATCTGTTGTGGCCAGCACAATACCTCTCGCCATTTCCTTTTTTTGGTTACATAAGTATAGGGCACGAACAGTCATGTTACATTGTTGGCCTTAACAAGCAGATGTAAGGGCCCATTTCAGAATGATAATTAGTAATTATGTACATAGATGTCAAATGTCAGAATTTTTCATTAAAAATTTCAAGATTTTCTAAATTCACGTAGTTAATTTGTCACCAGGCGTGTGGAATTTACTTGTCGAGGAAAATAAACCACATGGAATTGGAAAATCAGAAAAGTTAGAATGAAAAATTATGATATTTGACATATATATATATATATATATATATATATATATATATATATATATATATATATATATATATATATATATATATATATATATAATAATTACTAGCTATCATTCTGACATGGGCCCCGTCAAGGCCAACAAAGTTACATGACTGCTTGCGCCCTAATGTATTTAACATTTCTTGTATACCTACACTCTACACCAAAAATTATACTTATACTCTATTCCTTATATTTAGATTTTTTAAATTTAAATTCATTCTATGAAGAAATTTTGTCCTACTCTTCTAATTTTTCGAGATGTTTCCAATTCATTGTCTGGAGGAACAATATTTCTGAAGGGTATGTGTAATATACCTATAATATTAAATATTTAATTAATTAGGAAATAATATAATGTATGTACTTCCCACAAAAAGTCTTCAGTAATGTCTCCGGATTTCTGATACTGACATTTATCTGTCAGTTACAAACAATTTAAATTTTCTATGGTATTCTTTCGGCTGTAAAATTTATTACAACAGATTATTTTATATATTATATTTCTTTTATCTCTAAATCTATAGAATATATAATAAAATATTTAAATGTATCAGATATTTATTTAATTTTCTTTAATATTACCAAGAAAAATTTTCAAAAAATAATATTTAGAAGATTATTTTTCAAGAATCTTCTACTTCCGGTTGTCCAATTGTTACCAAAACCTTTTCAGATCTTCCCCTGAATGTCCGATTGGGAAATACGTAGTTAAACAAATATAGAGTCTTATAGTTTTTAAGTAATCGTCGTTCCAACATCCCACATACACACATACACACACACACACACACACACATACACACACACAGACATCATCGTAAAAATGTTAAAATCGGATTCTAGGGACCTTAAATCGTGCTTATTCAATACAATCTGGATATGCGATTTTTATCATGAATCCAATACCTCTCTTAGCGAGAGGTAAAAAGGAATATAAAATATGTATAGGAAAGTAACTTAAATTTAAATATTATGATGCACGGAGATATAAAAAATACATTAATAAGATGGAGTATTCATTTTCTTCTCTATTTATGCTGCAAACATATATAAGTATTGCCCCGTTAACAGGAAATTTAAGTTTTTATGCTCTCTTTCAAAGTTTTCTAAACACATTGATCTTGTTTATTTTTATATAGTGGTACAGTAGCTTCTTACTATCGGTATTTTGAATTTTTGGGCAAATTTGTCAAAGAATCTGAGTTAAAAATGGTACGCCAGTAGTCACACCGGTGTGTCAGACAGGATTGTACCATATGCAGGATACTACTGAACATAAACAAATGAAAATAAGCACTGGAAAGTCGGGTATAATAGTTAGGAAGGTACTAAGAAAGATAGGTTATTTAAGTCGTGAAGTTAGGAATTATTCATAATAATATTCGGGGCCGGTCTCACAGACCGTGTGCGACTATTGTAGGGTTAATATGTACTTTACCCATTATTTTTTGTTTGACATACCGTTTGTGCCTCATTGTACAGCTAACGTTCATAAATAAATAAATAAGTTATATTTTGAGGTTATTACATGACAGTTCTCAGTTCTTTATTTCCTATATATGTACTTATTTCTGAATATTATTATTATTATTTTAGAGAGTTTGTACTGCTTTGGATGTGCCACATGTGACGGTAAATAATATCAAAAATGAATTTAAACGTGGAACTATTTCGTCGTTAAAAATTTAGTAATCCGTCAGAAATTAATATATTAACAGTTTTTAATTCGACGTACATCAAAAATACATCAAACTCGCAACATGCAACATAAGGTATATATCGGGCGTATGCTTGTGCCGCATAAATGCTATATAAATAAATAGATATCGTGGAAACCCTCTCATGTTGCTTGTTGGGAGTAATTCTAGCGTGACCTTCGTTTATCTATGCGTTTCCGTACTAGATACTTGTATGTATTTACTCATTGATAAATGTTTAAGTTAGTGTGAGATAAATACAAGTAAAGCGAACCTAGAATTAAAATTAGATTATTATTAATCGGCTAAGCTGTTGTAGTGAGTATCAAAGTCGCAGCGACCGGGTAGGCAAATTGAGGTAAATCGTGATAGGAAGATTAAATGCCGGGTCGTTTATAATTTAATAATTTTAGATTAATCGCGAGATGTAAGCCCATCGCAAGTGTGTCAAACGATGCGGGAATCATGGGCAATTTCGATAATACTTGCAATTTGCTAATGTCCAATTTGGTGCCATTATACACAACCATACGCGGAAGAGATTCGCTAGATTTTTACACACTCTTCTTTAATGACTATTTGTTATATCATTTGCTCACTCAACCATAATAATTTATAGATAATTCAGTAATTTCTTCTTTTTATATATCCCTTTATAGTCCTCATTATAAAATAGTGTGTTAATTAATAAACAAGTACATGACCCCTTAAAGGCTAAAATACAAGCACGCATCACATTTCCAAGAAATCGTTAAGCTTAAGCGATGTATCAAAAACATTATTTATAATTAAAAATAAAACTGCAAACATTTATTTTTTTAATAACTTGTTAACGTACACCTACGTACAAAGTGTCACATTTTTAAATTCCAACAGTAAAATATAAAGCAAAATATGAATTAAAAAAAAAACATATTTTCTTTTTTTCGTGTAAATACTAATGATTTTTTCTTTTGTTTCAGGTGAGTACGAAAATCATTCAACTTTGTGAAAATAAATATGGTGTCTGCTAAAACTGGTATAGTATGATTATTTTACATCCGGTGTCAATTCTTACGGCCCTCACCGCGTAAACATTTCTTTGATTTAAGAAATGATATAATGTTTTATAGAAATAATAGAAAAATCTGTTTCTGTATAAGAAATGGTGAACTAATTGACTGATAGAGCATTTTTAGTGGAATTGCGTCTCTACAGTTGAAATTAAACTAAAATTATGGAATATTTTCCATTTTTTACGGAAAATCTATAAATATTCAATATAGGTAGAACATGCTACATGAACTACCCTTATTTCCTAACGAAGAATTCACTTAAATAGTATAAAATTGACCTTTTTCTTTATCGTTGGTGTAAAAATTGCATTTTTGAAAAAAAAATTGCTTATAATTTTATGGTAGTAAACAATAGCTATCTTTATAAAACTTTTTCAACTGATTTGAAAATATTTTATATGAAATGGCATATCGGAAAATATCTATGATTTGAGAAATGAAATAAAGAAAAATATTCTGAAATCGTTTTTAATATAACGGTCTCATAAGTTCGCCGAGGAACGCACTCAATATTTATTTTAAAAAGTTACAAAAAATTAAAATATAGAAAACTTAAATTACTTGTTATATAGAGTGTTCATTTTATTTGTCTGTTATTGATATCTCGATACTATAATTAAATTAGCAAGCAATTTATATTTTACTAGCAGTGAGCAAAAAATATTTTTTCTACCAGCGATTCTCAAAATACGGGGTACAACTTTATAATTTTAAATGGGAACCTATTTTTATTCGCTTATTCGATTAAATTTTTTTTTTAATTCAACAATATAAATCATATCTACTCTAATATTATAAAATTGTTGAGAAAAATACATATGATAAATATGCTGATTTCATTTAAATCTGATTGTAAGAAAACAAAATATAAACTTCATTCATATCAAGCTTTTCTAAACTACAATTAACATGAAATAAATTATTCAATTATTTTCTACAAAGCACTCTTATTACTATCAGATTTGCATTTTTCTCAAATATTTTGTAAAATTAGTGTATAACTTATGTATATCGTTGAATTCAAGAAAAATTCTGAATCGAATAAACCAATAAAAAAGTAGGTTCCAATTTAAAATAAGAAAGTTATATCCCATATTTTTAGTTGTTTTTTTTTTTTATTTGAAATCGTCACTAAAGAGCACAAAAATCGTCATTAAAAATTTAAAAATCGGCACCAAAGTGATCCATTATACGACGATATCATAATAGTTAATTTGTACATAAAATGACAAAAAATATGTGCAAAAAGAACGAACTATAATACATAATTTTGAGTGTTCTTTACGATAACCGCAGTATCAGAAAGTTAGTAACATTGAGTGTCAGACTGACATATATCATGTACATAACCTCTATATATTTACAGGGTGTTAATAAAAAAACTTTACACACTTTAGCAGGTGATAGTAGAGATGAAAACAAGAAAAAAAATCTAATACACTTAGGTCCAATACTCATTGGTTTTTAGAAAATTTATGTATGGAATTTCTACATAATACACAGGATTGACGGAAGGTATTGTGCTGGCCACATCAGATTTAACAACTAAGGACTCTAGGTGTTTACGATCAATTGTAAACAAAGTTGCAGCCGTCGTCGAAGAGACTCACGCACGTGATCGTAAACACCTAGAGTCCTTAGTTGTTAAATCTGATGTGGCCAGCACAATACTTTCCGTCAAACCTGTGTATTATGTACAAATTCCATACATAAATTTTCTAAAAACCAATGAGTATTGGACCAAAGTGTATTAGAATTTTTTTCTTGTTTTCATCTCTACTATCACCTGCTAAAGTGTGTAAAGTTTTTTTATTAACACCATGTATATACAGTGTGTTAATTAAAAACCTGGCCATAGGCGTTTAACATGGGAAATCAGTTTTTGTTTGCGCAAAAGTTCCCAAATTATTTTAGACAAAAATACTTCAAATAAATGTTGTAGAGAATCAAATTCTGCACCCAAATTATTAATAAGACATAATTTTTGACACTTCATAACCGAGAAAATCAATTTTAAATTTTTATGGAGATAGCTGATTTATAGCGGTAGCCATGGAACTCAAACAAAATTACGAACAATTGTATGCCATCTTAACTGTCAAAAAAAGTATTTTGTGATTTTAGTTCAATAAAATATTTCTTTGAAAGTATGG
This sequence comes from Harpalus rufipes, assembly GCA_951394225.1. Classification (NCBI taxonomy): domain Eukaryota; kingdom Metazoa; phylum Arthropoda; class Insecta; order Coleoptera; family Carabidae; genus Harpalus; species Harpalus rufipes. The sequence goes on along the minus strand of OX596279.1, from coordinate 20,712,213 downwards.
AACAGTTTTCTCATGAAGAAAAGCTTCAGATTATAAAATGTTGGACAAATTTTGTTTGAGTTGCATGGCTATCGCTATAAATCAGCAATCTTTAAAAAAACTTTAAAATTGATTTTCTCGGTTATTAAATGTCAAAAATAAAATCTTATTATTAATTCGGGTGCAGAATTTAATTCTCTATAACATTTATTTGAAGTATTTTTGTCTAAAAGAATTTGGGAACTTTTGCGCAAGGAAAAACTGATATCCTATGTTAAACGCCTATGGCCAGGTTTTTAATTAACACACTGTATATATATATATATATATATATATATATATATATATATATATATATATATATATATATATATATATATATAAATATTCCTTTTATTTTCACAAAATTTCGATTTGAAATAGAACTCATGTGGTATATTTTCCTCGGCTCTGCGGCCTCGGCAACTAAATTCCATATTCGTGGTAAAAGTAGAACTTCAGTGCCTTGATTCATAAATAAATATTTTGCTCATTGCAATAGTCTAGTAAAATAGAAATTGTTTGCTAATTTAATCGAGCTCGTAGCTCGTAGACTTTTCTACTTTTTTTCAGCAGAGATTTTTTTATCGTATATAAAATATAATTTCTTCAGATTCGATTGCAAATGTTTCAGTTTGTGCTTAGGGCCCTTAAGTGTTGGTTAACCGTGCTTAATACTAGTTACGCCACTGACTCTAGATTAGAAAATTTCTGTTCAGTTAGATTTCTGGGCAACTTTTACTTACACATATTTTTAACAATACAGAGCATCACAGCCTTCAATCAAAATCCGTGACTTCTTATTCAGTACACGTGCACAATAAAAACTATTCTTCGACTGTCTGTAATAATATGAACTAGATTTTATGATACTTTTATGTACGCTTTACACTAGCACTAGCAGAAACACTTCTTTTCATTCCATTCCAGTATTGTAGCTCCTGACAGTATTTCCATCGTTACAAATCTATTAAATCTCGCATTGACTGCTCTGCTCCCTATCGTGTTGCATCGATTGAAAAACCCGCTATGATCTTGCTGGCGGCCGTCGTTCTCATCTCAGCCGCTAGATGCGTCCGCAGATAACTGAGATGTTACTGCGATACTGTCAAGTGTCGGAAGATGCATACGTGCATTCACCGCCCAGGCATAAATTACCAATAATTACTGATCCAATTATTGTCCTGGTCACGGATAGATATACGTAAGTGTGTGGGATGACAACATGAATATTAAAATATTTTATAGAAAACAATAAAAATACTTCAGTGTTGTACAGATTAAGGAGAAAATTGATACATACTACATGAAAGTAAAACATTATTTTTGCACGATCGGTTTTTTAAATGTTTACCGATAGATTTTCCAAGGCAGTAGGTTTTATTTAAAAATTACTGATCGGTAGGTGATGTGAATCACTTATCGACCAAGAGGCCGAAGTGGTAATTAAAAAAAATTGATGAGGCCAGTACAATACCTTCCGTCAATCCTGTGTATTATGTACAAATTCCACACATAAATTTTCTTGCAAAAGATTCTAAATTTTTGGTAGTATTTGATTCCCATTCTCGGCAACTGAATTCTATACTCCTGATAACAAACAAACCACATGAAATAAGAAAACTATGAAATTTTGAATGAAAAATTATAACACTTGTCAGTTATCGACATAATTAATTGCTGTCATTTTGACACGGGTCCCCAAATCTGCTTGCCAAAGTCAGCAAAGTCATGTCACTGCACGCGCCCTATACATAAATTTTCTTGCAAAAGATCCTATATTTCCAGTAAAGTTATTTCATAAACAAACTATGCAAATTGCACTTGACACTGACATCTTCTTCTTCTTTAGTTTTTCCCATTCGTTAGGAGGTCGCTATTTTTTATTTTCTTCTTCCACTCATTTTTGTTTTGCGTGTCGTCCTCATTCAGTTCCTTTTCTTTCAAGTCTTCTGTAATACTGTCTTTTCATTTTATATTTGGTCTTCCTATATTTCTTCCACCTTCTATTAATATATTCATCTCTCCTCATGACATGTTCAAACCAATGAAATCGTCTCTCTTATATCTAGAAACTTCTAACACTAGAGTTACTTTCCATATTCTTTCATTATTTACATTTTATTGATACTGACATCTGTCAATTTGAATTACCTGAATATATTAGCAGTTTCCATGGTTAAGTAAGCATAGATGGCTGAATTATGAAATTTATTATTTTTATTCTTTTTTAACTCTATATCTGTTGAATATCAAATATAAAATGCAATCAAATCGTATAGACAATAATATATTCTTTAAGTTATAATAACATTTAACTGAGTTTTTCAAGAAAAACTGTTAAAATCTTCAAATGAGGGTACTTCCGGTTGGCCAATTATAACCAAAATCTAATCAAGTCTGCATATGGTTGTAAGGAAGAGGAATACACAAGAATTGTCATTTTTGGAATTCTAGTATTGGAGATATCGTTGACGAAACCGCGGTCACACACACACACACACATACACACACACACACACACATACACACACATACACACACACACACACACACACACACACACACGAACACACAAACACACACATACAGACATCATCGTAAAAATAGTAAAATCATATTGTAAAGACCCTAAAACGTGCTTATTCAATGAAAACACACAACCGAATTTTTGGACCAAAGACAATATCTTCCTTACCTATAGGTGACGGAAGGTAAAAACAACGATCAAAGCAACATGACTGTATTGCGGAAGACTTGAGAGAAAATGAACTGAATGAGAACGACACGCAAAAATAGGGTCGCCTAACGAATGGGAAAAGCTAAAGAGGATGAAGATGTCAGTGTCAAGTGCAATTTAAATAGTTTGTTTATGAAATAATTCTACTGGAAATTTAGAATCATTTGCAAGAAAAATTACCTATGTATGGAATTTATACATTATACACAGGTTTGACGGAAGGTATTGTTCTGGCCACAACAGTTTTTTTTAGAATTTAACTAGTTTATTCAACGTCAATTTTTAAGAAGAATACATTTACTATACAAATTAATGTAAAATGTAACCTAATCACTACATAAAATTCCCTACACCTCGTTTTATGGCTGTAACCCGATAGGGAGCAGTCAATACGAGATTTAATAGATTTGTAAGTTCAATATCTTCCATCTGATGCACAGCCACCTCCGGTCTCCCTTGTCCATGGAACGAAATGTCCGGAGTTAGTCGCTGTCGACTCGGAGAATTTATTGAGATGACTGGACAGTTAAAGAAACGTACTGGACGTGACAATGTCTTCATTTTGAATAACTTTATTCTCCGCCTTAACAAAGTTATGCTTGTACTACAACTTCAAATGTGACAATTTTATGCCGTAATTATTTCTGAACCACGGGATAGGGAAAGGAATGAAATATTTGAATTAAAATAAGCACTTGAAAAGAAATTGTATAGTGGAGATGAAAAGTGTCTTTTATTTTCAATCAAAGCTGACGTAGAAAGTTTTTATAATGATCTTATTTTCTGTATCAATAGCACTCTGAACAATGTCTATTTTTATTTTATTTGAGACTACGAGCAGTAATTAACATTGGAGTACCTATTCAAAAATTTTGTAGTGTCATCTAGGCTTAATTTTACACCCTACATCTAATAAACAAAGATAGGCACAATAGGTACTAGTAGAACTACTATGTCTATTTAAATAACAAATAATGCGTTCCGTTAACTTTTTTTTGACCACGGAGCAAGAATGTTGTATGGTTCACTTTTATATTTTAGTGATACGAGTGTAGATTGAAAAGTTCGTCAGCAATAGATGCACAAATATTTTTTATAAGGTTATGTCAACGCTATTCTGTACACCAAAATATGTTTTACCGTACACGTTATTTTATCTTTAACGTGAAATATAAGGCGTTTTCTTGAAGTCGATCGGATTGATCCAATGTAATCTGAAGCACTGAAGCGTTCGAAAAATCAATCGCGGTAATCTGACGCGTTCGTAAACTCACTCCAATCAGTCAGGCCCAGTGATCCGATCATAAATTTTCATTCCTAATCCATGTGCAGGATTAGTACAGATTGCGCGCGCAAATTTAAAATTGTAAACATTTGTTTCAGGAAATGTATTTATTTAAATGTTTCTAATTATATACATTGCAGCATTATAGCAAGGTCTGAAGAAAATATGGCAGTTCGCACTTTGTGAAGTCTTAGGAGTTATTTCGAACAAATAAATGACCACATGAAACAAATGATTCAAGTGGCCTTTCAGTCTCACTTGAGTCGTCGTATATAACATTATATGTACAACTACAGAAACATGCAATATTTTCTTATCCATTTTAACAAATAAAACTTCTTCCGGTTTGTATTTTCTTTATTAATAACTATTTGTCTACATTTTTTCAGTTGAATAGCATGCAATATGAATATTTATTAAGTAACAATAAAACTAATTAATTAAAATAACGTTTTTTTACCTCTCACTAAGAGAGGTATTGGATTCATGCTAAAAATCGCATATCCAGATTTTACTGAATAAGCACGATTTAAGGTCCATAGAATCCGATTTTAACATTTTTACAATGATGTCTGTGTGTGTGTGTGTGTGTGTGTGTGTGTGTGTGTGTGTGTGTGTGTGTGTGTGAATGTGTGTGTGTGTGAGGTTGTTGGAAACACGATTTCTCAAATTCTATAATACTAAAGACCTTTTTGACTACGGATTCCTCATAATGGGAAGAGTTGAATAGGTTTTGGTACCAATTGGAAAACCGGAAGTAGTAGTATCTTAAAAAAAAAATTCTAAATATTATTTTTTTGAATTTTTTTATTATTAGCATTAAAGAACATAAAATTCTCTATTCGATACATTTTAAAATTTTATTATATCTCCTATAGGTTTGGAGATATAGTATATAATAATATAAAATAATTTGTAATAAATTTCAGAGCCTAAACAACTCTATAGTAACCATCAGATGTTTGTAAATGACAGAAAAATGTCATTGCCAAAAACCAACAGTAGTTCACAAACCTGTTTGGGCGATATTGGCAGCTCAATTCTAAAATTTGACCTTAAGTCAATTTTTACTAAACACATGACAGTGGATAAGAACCGATTCAGAATTTGCCATAGTACGAATATGGTTTTATATAGATTTTAGCTGAAAATAAATCTTAGATATTCTTTTTTGGCAACATAAGCAAAACGTCAAAATACGCTTTTACGTTAAATGAAGTTTAACTGACATTATTGAAGAATTTTTCAGAGATATTGGTAAGTTTACTATTCCTTGTTGTATAACAATAATAACAATTCAATATTTAAAATTATAGCTATATACATATACCCATCTGAAATCCAGTCAAGAAATTGGAAGAAATTCGAACATTTAGAAGTAGGAGAAAACTTCCTCAAAAAATAAATTTTAAATTATAAAAATAATCTAAACATAAAGAAAAGACATGAGAAATTTATAGGGCGCGAGCAGTCATGTGACTTTGTTGGACTTGACAAGCAAGCAGCTGGTAATTATGTACATATATGTCAAATGTCAATTTTCAATTCAAAATTTCGTGATATTCCAATTCCATGTGGTTTATTTTCCTCGACAAGTAAATTTCCACATTCCTGGTGACAAATTAACCACGTGAAAAATTACGACATTTGACATTTATGTAAATAATTACAAACTGTCATTTTGACAAGGGCCTCCATATCTGCTTGTCTAGGTCAAGTATGACAAACTAACTACGTGATTTTAAAAAATCTTGGAAGTTTTGATGAAAATTCTGACATTTGACATCTATATACTAAATTACTACTTGTCATTTTGACAGAGCCCCCATATCTGCTTGTCAAGGCCAAAATGTCATATGAATGCTCGCACCCTATACTTATGTAACCAAAAACGGAAGTGGCGAGAGGTATTGTGCTGGCCAGAACAGTTTTTTTTTTATATATATTCTATTCATAATTATTATCACTAGGTTCAAATTTAGCGCTTAATTTTGGGACTAAAATTTACGTTTTCTACGGGGTAAATCAGTTTTCTGGTTACTGTCTTCTTAGCTGGAAAAAGGTTTAGTGTTCGACCACTACCGTATACTGCTACAGTAGGATGGTGACCCAATCTTGCTTGGAAGCGGTGATAGATGGAGATGAGACAATTTTCTTATTGCATTAATATTTTAATATATGACTAAAATATAAAATTTTCTTTAAATTTGATAATGAATCCTCTACATCGTTTCTTCATTCTTATTCAATATTATTATGTAATTATTCAAATAATTATTTGATTGGTAGTTTGCTAATTATAAATTAATAGTAAATAAATAAGGAAGTTATTACGGTAAAAGAGCAAATGAACGGTGAGACACCTAAAGTGTCTGGGCTACTGTAATCGTTTAAACGGTGCCAAAATGAATCTTGTTAAAGTAATAGCGTAACGAATCCAATATATTACTTCTAAGTTAAAATACTACAGCAGTAGTTGAAATCCATCGTAGCGTAACGTAACAAGGTGTTTCCATTTGTTATTTATCTCATAACAAGACAAAAAGTTGGTAGTTTTTCACTCAGCTTGTTGCATTATGTAATATCTTGTTAAAATGATTTACAATCGTTCAGATTAACTACACGGCTTACATCTAACGGATGTCAAATACTGTCAAGAAACGGGGAGATGGATTCTAAGTTCAACCGCATCCGTGAAAAGGCGGAGATTTTTATTATTATTATTGAAATGAATAAAAAATAATCAAATACGTATATATTCACCTACTGAAGATTTTAAAAAAATACTATAAAAGGTTCCGAAAAGGATTGCTTGGATTTTTATAGTTAATTTTTTTAGGCATGAAGCTTCAATCTCTTTTGTATTACATCCTATACAGTTGATTTTAAGAGCCTTAATTGTAGCATACTAAGAATAATGAATCTTATTGTCTCATTAGATGTTTTGTGTCTTCCCGATTACTTTTTCTTTCCACAAATAAATTTCAATTTGGTTAAACAAAAAACGCACGCGATCTTAGACAGTTGTCATTGTTAGACAAATATCTAGTGTTTCACAAGACAAGATTTCTTGTCTTGTTAGGCTACTTCATATCTTGTAAAATAAGACAAGAAATTTTACTAACTTGCGTTACTCTAGCAATTTAAAATAACAAACGTCAAACTAAAGTAACAACTAGACTCTAAAAATTAAACGGACAGAATTCACTCTAAAATCAAGCAACCTCTTTCTGAAACCGGTATCTATCTATGTAAGAAGGTATTTCGCGGGTGATCTGGCAATACTTCCTATCTTCCATTTGCATTTTTAATGAGTTATTAGTAAAATAAATAAATATATAATAACGGCATTTTACCTATTGCTGGGTGTGCGGTGTGCCAATCTGCTTTGTATACACATATATCGGTAATGATGAAATATTTGTAGCGTGCGGGCGCTTACCATACGCCACCTCACTTGCTCTCATTGCTGTCATGGACAGTGCACCACAGGGGTAGATTTGGATTTTGCGCTGGCCTTTTTAAATTGGAATTTAAAAATTTCCCATAAATTTTAGTTAAAGTGTCAGTAGGTATCGCTCGATATGTAATTGTTTACATAAAAAAATGTGAAATTTATTGTTATAGAAACAAAAATGAGAAACATGTATGAACTCTTTCGTGTAATATGTAATACACTGTAGGGGTCGAAGTGCTTGCTTGTCGAGTCCGTGTAGTGCGCTAGATTTGCGAAGCATGCGGGTGAATAGCAATAGCAAACCATACCACATTAGTAATTATACAGTTACATGACGATGCGGTGTAATTATAAGTCAGAAGCTCAGTTTCTTCTTATTACAAAATATTTATAGCAATCCAGTTGTACATAATTATAATCTTGTTTTAATTGTTTGTTTTGCGCGTAAATCGATCGACAATTAACCGTTAAAGCCTTCCAGATTACAATTGTCTTCATTGTTATTTCTTCATTCCAGAGGATTTATATCTTATTAAATTTTAACTTGTTTCGATCGAATGAATTTTGTTTGCTGATTTATTGCAAAATTTAAAGCTGTAGTACAAGTTGTATAATACAACTTATATTTGAAATAGTTTTTTACTTCCTTGTACGTAAGTAAAGGAAGTATTGTAATCGCGAAAAATTTCGGTTTTCAGATTTCAGCGGAAATATCCATTTTGACTAATTTCGTCGTGACGTCTGTACGTACGTACGTTCGTACGTATCTCGCATAACTCAAAAACGATAAGCCGTAGAAAGTTGCAATTTTGTATATAGGACTCCTATAACATCTAGTTGTGCACCTCCCTTTCTGGTTATTACACAATTTCCAGAAGTGGCACTTTACATGAAGCCTATAATAGATTTTAATGAAAAACTTTTTTAAAATATAATCCAAAACTTCTCAAATTTGGTATACAAGACTTGTTAATGTCAATCGAAATAACATAATAGATTTTGTTTGAAATAGACTAACCGGAAGTGGTACATTACTTGAAGTTGTTAACAGTTTTTCTTGAATAAAATGATTTTATTTTGATTTTAGAAATAAATGTTTCAAATAAAAGTTTTAGAGAATTAATTTCCGCGTCTAGCACATCAAGTATTATTAAATTAGCCCTTTGTATAAGCAAGATATGTAAATTTAAAAATAATATACTTTTTGTTTTTGTAATAAAGCTTGCTATGGATTAGGACAAAAACATAAAAAAAGTTCATATCAAATTACGTTAAATACGTGCAATTTTATGATTCGTACAATAACAAATATTATATTTTTATTGTGAAATTAGTCATATTCATTGTTGTAATCAAATATTTCTTTGTTGTAATCAAAACTCTCTTTAAAAAGAACCGGGTTAGATTAATGTTAATTTAAGAATGATAGTAGTAAATGAATTATTTTTTGTTCTATATCAAAATATTTCTCGGGCTTGGCTTAAGCCTGTCAATATTTTGTAATTTAATTATTAAAAAAATATGTATAGTTTAATAATCGTACAAGGAAGTCGTGTGGTGTCCACATCAGATTTTTTTTTAAATAATTTAGAAAGCAATGTGCAAGCAAAACTGTTTTCCAAAGGCAAGTGTCTATGGCCCGCGTTTCATGAAACAAGTACTAATCAAGACTAAGTACTAAAATATTTTTTCTCTAAATCTATAAAAAGTAGGCTTTTTATTGTTTGTTCTAGGGTTAAAAATGTTTTATTTTATTTTGGAATCATAAACTTGTTTATTCGCCCTCAAAAGCGGGCGCACTTTGATTTTTATTGCCCGACTACCTATAAAGTTGCCAGGTACCAGCTATTCAAACATAACAAAATCTTGGTCTATGTATAAATGTCTGATAACACAACAAATCCGATAAATCACATTTTTTGAAAACCGCCACTCACAAAACTTTCGTACTCTTTCTCGTATCTGTCTTTTGATTTCTGTGGAACTAACTTGCCCTGTGCAACTTCAAATTCTTCCGAATAATTGATATCTGTCATTTTAATTAGACACAAAATTAAAATTATATATAACAAACAACATAGCAACACCAAAAAATAACGTAGAAACCACAGCTACTTAAAATTTAAAACTCCTGCACAACGATAACGAATATATAAGTATACGTCTTTTGACTTCTGTGGAACTAACTTGCCCTGTGCAGCCTAAAATTCTTCGAAATATTAGATATCTGTCATTTAAATTTAACACTAAATTAAAATTATATATAACAAACACCATACCAACAAATTACGTAGAAACCACAGCTACTTAAAATTTACAACGCCAGCACAACGATAACGAATATAAAAAATATACCTATTGAATCATTGAATTTCGAGAAACAAAATAAAATAAAACCTTGTATGTACCATGGGCATAATTAAGATTATAGTACTCGTGCTACAAAATTTAATTATGCCCTTAATACATAAATAACTATTATGACACCAGTGTTAAAAAGTGACAGATCATTGTTACACTATAGTGTTAAAAGCGAATTATAATTACCTACGTAATGACGAATGGAACAACAAATCAACATTTTTGGCATACATATGTCAAAAAATTGTTAGAAATTCAAATTTAAGTGAAAAAAAAAATGTTTGTAGAAAAAATCATGTATGATATACTTGTTAAAAGTGATTTGATTTTGTTCGAAGGCTTGGACCACTCCGCTATGCGTCGTCTTCCAAATTTCCTTCTCACAAAATGAAATGTCACTTTTAATACTTAAATAACTATTTACTTAACAAAATAGTTTTTATAGTGTCACACGTATATCATACACTATTTTTTCTACAAACATTTAAATTTGTATTTCTAATAATTTTTTTGACATGTGTCAAAAATTTCGATTTGCTGTTCCATTCACCATTAAAAAGGGAACTAATTCACTTTTAACACTAGTCTTAAAAGTAACAATGATCTGTCACTTATTTATTTTGTTATTTATTTATTTACTGATAATTTGCATTCGGAGTGAGACTCCATACAAATGGTTCACAATACTAAACATGTTTTTTATACATAATATTAAATCTTATAATAATTATGAAAATAATATGAACGATAAAGAATAACCCAATTTAACAAAAATACAAACACATATTATAATTTACAATTAACAATTGTTTCATGAAATGACATTCTTAACCCTAAAAATGAACATTAAAAAGCTTAAAAGCCTAATTATCATAAATTTGTAGAAAATAATTTTCAAACGTAAGTAAATATGTCGCTTATGTCTTTTTTAATATAAATACGTCGATTACAGATAATTATTATGTTGCTAGGCGTGATGAATTACATAAAGTTAAGTGTATCTAATGAAGCAATTTTCTCGAATTCGTGAAAAAAGCTCTGGTGTAAATGTAATATTATTAATTACTAGTTTGTGCAATCGGAGAGATAATATTTCACTTATAATTAATTAGGTCGATGAAAAGGTAACCACAGGTTGTAATATTGGTAATTTAATACATATATTTACTTGTTTCCATCTAATATTATAGAGTAATTAACGAAAAACTCCACTAGCTGCACATTAATTTAAACTTATCAACTTTAAAATCAAAGTATATTAATTTCTAGTTGTCACAACTTTCGACTGCATTAGTCATCATTTATTTACTACCAGTATTCAAATCAGGCATTTTAAGGAACTTTCTTACATAAAATAAGAGAATTTGTTGTTTTATTAATTACCTTACTTGGATGGAGATTTTTTTTTTCAGAGTGTGCATAATTAACTACTGTGTTTTGCAATTATCTTTATACTGAGTATTTTAAAACAGAGAATACTCTTACATTCATTTACATATTCAAATATTAAAAGAAAAAAAATCTGATGTGGCCAGCACATAACCTCTCGCCGTATATTTTACCTGGCTGTATGCATAAAGCAAAGAATATTTTTATAAATACAAATAATATATTCATATAAATCTATGACGTATGAACTTCTTTATTATTCAATAATAGCATGTCTCAACATGAAGATATTTTACCATAAATTATGTTACAATAAATTACAAAGTAGAGTTTACCATATATAAATATTAGGCTGGTAACTGCAATTTTCAATTCGAACAACGTTGTTTACTTTCTCTTCATATTCTTCTAGTAAAAACATTAATTTTGGGCGGTCTAAAATGTATATATGGATTGTGCATCTATTCTTACATATCTTCTTTTACATTTTATTTTTTCATACATGTTATATCTAAATAACACTAATTCCCTTTAATAAAGTGACGGATAGATTGCACTCCGATTATTCTTATATCGATGTGTAATTTTGTCAATATTTATAACTTACTTGAGAAGAATTTGATAGCTTTTTCGCAATTCAAAGTTACTCTAGTCTATAGTACTGGTGTACATTGTCCCATAATGTTTGAAACAAATTTAAGTCCTTCAACCTAGACTTGTCATCTCCATAATAGTCACAGATCAAGAACTAAGGGATTCTCCAAGTACATTTTTCTTTCATTACTCATTATTTCTGACACTGACATTTATCTGTCAGTTACAAATAATTTAAATTATCAACTATTTTTCATGGCATTCTTTCGGCTGTCAAATTTATTACAACAGATTATTTTATATATTATACTTCTTTTATCTCTAAATCTATGGAATATATAATAAAATATTTAAATGTATCAGATAGAGAATTTAATTTTCTTTAATATTACCACGAAAAAAATTTCAAAAAATAATATTTAGAAGATTTTTTTTCAAGAATCTTCTACTTCCGGTTGTCCAATTATTACCAAAACCTTTTCATATCTTCCCATGAATGTCCGATTGGGAAATACGTTGTTAAACAAATTTTAAGTCTTATAGTTTTTGAGTAACCGTCCTTCCAACATCCCACACACACACATCCACACACACACACACACACACACACACACACACACACACACACACACACACACACAGACATCATCGTAAAAATGTTAAAATCGGATTGTAGGGACCTTAAAACGTGCTTATTCAATAAAATCTGGATATGCGATTTTTAGCATGAATGCAATACCTCTCTTAGCGAGAGGTAAAAAATCAAGAAACTACAAATAACACACTGACAAGTCAGATATTACAAAAGAAAAGGTGTAAAATTTGTCTCAATTTATAGTGAATTGACTCGAGTTCACTCATGGTGCGGTGCATACCGTCTTAGCGGGAGATTGTCGTACCAATTGGTCAGGGTATATCTATATTTTATTTTGAGTTCTATGTTCAAATATATTTCTTTGATATAAAAACCAGGTCTTCAGAAAATATTATTTTATTGCTTTTTTGAATTTTATGTACAACGAATCTCCAACCCAGGTGGAGTAGCGGTAGCGCTAACGATTCACGCTCCGAGGGTTCCGAGTTCGAATCCCGGAAAAGGTATGGTTGTTGTGTGTGTCTATTTTCATCACCTCATCTCCTTCTCTGCGTTATATATGTACAAGGTTAGTGTTATAAAATATACGGCAAAAATGACTCACCCCCATACATATCAATAATTGTAATAAGTATAATGTAAATACTTGAAATACAATAAAGAATTATCATTATTATTATTATTACTTTTATTATTATAATAAATGTAGAAATTTTGTGAAAGTATTTTAGTGGTAGAATATTTTTAAAATATTTTGCATATTTAAGTTTACCTAATTTAAGTAAGTTGAAATTATAGTGAGCCATTAAAGAACAAAATTATTACCTATGATTCCAGAAGTGATAGAATATTGACGAATATCCGCGATTTTCATAAATTCTTTCCCATAATTTCATGAAATGTCTATAAAATAACGGTAAATAAAATTGCTATTGCTACTGTTCCTACATACCAAGAATTACTTTCTTACAAATAATACGTATCTGACTAATAGACATGTTGATTTAGCAAGATATAAATTGAATTTGTACGTGACTATGTGCTTTAATTTACTGTTGGCATCTTTGACTAATATTTGAATAATTTATTGACTTTTCTTTTTGTTTATGATACGTAAAGAAGAGGAAAATAAATAGAATCATAAGAAAAATGAAGAAACAAAACATTTACACCTATACACACTATACTATATTTTTTTACTAAAAAGCTACATAAACTATCTCTACTTTTGAACATATAATTCATTTAAATAATATGTGGGGTGTTCCATTTAAAAACTGCCAAAAATATCAGACTTAGTTAAAAGTTACCAAATCTTTCAAATTATGATTCGAAAATACTCTCTGCTTAGTTTTATATTTTCACTGTGATAAAAAATATGTGAAATATTCTACGTCAGATGAAGCGATACACCGGTAGAAGATGAAGAAGATATTTGAAATTTAACGTAGAACTCAGACACAAGGAAAGAACCTCCTCGAAGTACACTCAGGCGTCATATATGTGCCGGGTAATCTTTCCACCACAGGAGCATGGATGAATATTACATATGTTAATGATACGAAATAAAATTCAGTACATTATAAATTTTATCTTCACTTTATCACTTTAAATTAAAACTAAAGTTGTGTTCTTTTTTATAATATAACATTTGCTCAATTAAAGGTAAAGCATAAAGTAATATTATTTAAAGTCTTAAAGTAATGCTACAGTTTATTATGAAAACGGCCCTAACTAACTTAACTTTCACAACTTAATTTCAAATGACATGTAAATAACTTATTACCTCTCGCTAATAGAGGTATTGTATTAATGCTAAAAATCGCATATCCAGATTTTAATGAATAAGCACGTTTTAAGATCCCTGCAATCCGATTTTAACATTTTCATGATGTATGTGTGGGTATGTATGTGTGTGAGTGTGGATCCTCTAGGCGCTGTAACTCAAATACTATCATTCAGAAAATTTTGAAAGCATGTATTTCTACCTTGTTCTAATAAAGACGTTAGAATTTTGTGTAAATCAGATAACCGGACATGGCATTTTATCAATAAAATAAATATTTCATCACGGCATATTACCCATTTTGCTGGGTGTGCCAATCTGCTCAGTACACAGATATCGGTAATGATGGAATATATGTACCGTGTGGCCGTTTACCAGGCGTCAGCTCAAAACAGTTTTCTTCAAAAAATACTTTCAAATGTTATTTTTTCGCATTTTATGTTATTATAAAAATTAAAGATTATTAAATTTTCTACAGGTTTGCATTAATACTTTTTCTATATATTTTATGCATAAATTTATCAAATAATCTATAATTTAAATCCCGGAGTCTACGCTTTAAATACAACTCCAAGGTTACACAGTTCAGCTCAAATATATGTAACTGACAGGGGTTCTAGCACTCTAAATCCGGGTCTGATCCATTTAATACCGAACTATGAAATGAGCAAAACCCACATATCAACAACTTATAAACACGAGCATATTAATTCATAATTTTATTTTGTTTATAAACAGCATTTTGATATTTCTGTCATGTAGACACATAAAATCCTTCTGTTATCTTTTTGGTTTAGCGACTGCTTGAAGCTGGAATCACAGCCTGCTATGCTAGCTTCAATATGGTATAAGTGTGCTATTTATACTGTTGGCTATCTCGTGTTTTACGCTAGTCTGACACCGACACACAAACAGGCTCGCGAAGGCGAAGGCATCTCATGCAGACAGATCTACTTATGCGCGGTTAGCCGCAACCGCAGCATTCGTGGTCGCTAGGTCGACACGTTGCATAATGCAGCCGTGGAGTGAATATGACACTGGATTTAATAACACCCATAAATATTAATGTATGAAATGAAATGAAATTACCCGTGTTTACCCAACCAGATTTGCTCGATTCCATGCCAGTGCCAGCAATGCATAATGGAATACGGATGCGAAGACTACATTCCAAATGTAGATATATTAAACCAGCCCATCCCAAATCTTTTGTAAAGAAGACAGCGTCAAATATATGATTTTATCATAATCAATATAAAGTGTACCACTCAGATGTTACACTTAGATGGGAAGCAGTTTTATGAGTACGTTACATTCTCTATAGCGAAGAATATTCACAGCGTAAATATTAGTTTATTTATTTAAAATTATTAGTTAAAGTTTTCAAACTTACTACTACCTATTAAAAATTTCTGAAAATGGAATATTTTTTTATCCGCGTGTGATAATTAAAGGTAGTATTCGAATATTATAGAATTCTAAGTGTGTCGCACTGTCACATGAATATTCAATGCTCTGAATAGAGGGTATATTCGTCTAATGGCCGTTTATACCGCATATTCTTAAGTATAACTTAACATTAAGTGGAACTTAAATTTTGAAAATGTACTGCACCGTATGCTAAGTTATACTTAAAGTACGCTTATTTTAAGCCTCGGATTTCTGTAGATTAAGGTGCACTTAACCTTTGCGTTCGACTTTTATAATGGATATGGTTGCGTACTATGATCATGAATTTAAATTTTAATTGATGTTTTGCTAACTCTAGTTTAGCACTAGCAAGATCAGTATAATTTTTAAAGGAGATTCGAAATAAATTAAACTATTTGTCACTTTTAATACCGGATTCTCCAAATATGAGTACTTTGGGCTAGCGTGCATCTACTAAAGAGCACATAGTCCTAGAAAGTATATGCCTATGACTATGCGTGGCGCCATAGTTACACTATATCACCACCGCCTGTTTCCATTTATTTGTGACTTTTATTTTTATTTAAATCGTTCATTAATGAAACAAGCATTAATATTATCACTAACATTTAATAATAAACTTTGCGATTACTATATATTAAACTGTCAAAAAAATTCAAATGATAAACGTCAAACTAACTGCCTTCCTTTATTACCTAAATCAAAAACGTTGACTTTTTACCCAAATCCTATTCTTAGATAAGTAGAACTTAAATTTTGGCAAGTAGAACTTATGATTACATCGGCGCAAACGGCCATATAACGTGAAAAATTCATTGAATTCTAGAGGATTTAATAGCTCAGTTGGTATTAGACATAAGAAGTAAAATCCAGGTGAAGTCCATGATTTTTTTTCAAAATCCTTTTTGCGTTCATTATTCTATATCTCAATATATTGTAGGTAGCAGTAATAATAAGGTGCGCACCAAGTTCGGTATGTCATTCACTATGTTTACAATGTGCGTACTAATTTGGTACGCGGACCAGGAGTGTACTAAACTAGAATTTGTCTTAATACGATATGTTTACACCAGTATCACCAGCCTCCCCTGACGGCCCGCCACTATTAAATAGTGTGGTACAGGGGCCATCAAACGTTCTTATTTACAAAAATATCACTATGTATTTTAACACAATATCTACGAGTATAATTTCATAAAAGTTATTTGTATCACTAGTCCAGGAACTGCACTCTTGCGAGCGCGAGCATTTTATGACAGGCCGAGCCAGAGGCGCCTCGCCTTTAAATACGAGCGCAATACATAATATTTTTTGTGCCAACTTCTCCCTAAATTTATTAAATGAAAAGATCCAATTCCCAAATTTCACCAAAGTGATATGCAATGAAAATTTTTCACTTTGTCACTTACAGCTATTCTCAATTGCAAAGTAATCTGATATGAGTGAAAAAATGTAATATTGTCTGTCTTTATCGTATGTTGACAATATTGGTTACGCATAACAAGAAAATATGAATTTGATGCATGTGTTTGTATTTCACAAATAATATTATGACACTGATAAGTGATATGATATAAATTTATCATTTCGTATCATATCACAATGGCAAAAATTCAGAATTGGGCCTTACCAAATATGAAATAATATGAATTTTTCATATTGGTAACATTAGAAGATTTAAATAATTTTAAATCACATGGATTTACAAACATAACCTGGAAAATTAGCAAACATTTTATATTAGTTTTGCATTGCAAAGTCATATGTAATTATCTGGCATCACTTCATTTTTGGAAACTAGAAATATAATCAAGAAGTTATAAGTTTGACATCGGTCGGAATCGGACCCTGGTCGTCCGAAGACAACTACACAACTTCATTATTTGGCAAATTTTGGCATAAATATCAAGATTTATGTAAACAAAATAATTTTATTTATAAAAGATATATCCGATATTGTATAAATTTCTAGCATCTTAATTGTTATACATGTTTTGTTTACCTGCTTAAAACATCTTGATGAGCTTATTTTATTTATAATTTATCGGTGTAAATGTTTATGTCTACTGTAATTTATTAATATAATATTACAGGGAAACCGTTTCTAAAGATGTTTTCCAAGATTTGCTGCATCAAATTTGCTAATAATTCAATCGTGTTTGTACGCAGCTTTCACATATTTTATAATTGTTCCAGTAGATAAAATTCAATTATATTCAATTCAATTTATGTCCTTTGAAAATTAACCATAAGAATATCTATCAAGAAAAATGAATAATGTACTAAGTACACTTACCTATTTACCGCTAAATTTATTTATGTGATATATTGATTGTATACTCAAGAATTATTTATACTGACAGCATTAATATATTACACATATAACCCAGAATTTACTAATTATTACTTATTATTTAAAAACCGAAAAAAAATCCACCACACGTGCCAAACGTATCCTAATGTTTATAAATAGCTGTAAAGTCTCTAGTGGGTATTTATCGATGTAATCAGCAATTGACAGCTCGTTTTAGAAATAAATCCCGGTGTAGATGTTCCTGCAAGTAGACGGACAGTAATTAATACCTGTAGCTTATCTCGCGACTCTTTCGAGACCATCCACTCATATTTCACAGGAACGGGAGCTTCGCACAGAAGCGACCAATTTCAGATTCATTCATTGATTATTTTTTTCTTTCGATTGATTTATCCACTCAATTACGATAATTTAGAGTTTAGAGCAAATTACTGAAAGAAGATTTATTGCCAAAAAATTTGAGGGAAGTATTTTTAAAATGTGATTTATTTTTAAGAATTCATTGATTGGAAAATAATTTTACTTATTTATCTTTGTTTTATTATTACGACCTCTTTGTTTATATAATAGTATAGGATATTGGGTAAATTGAAAAAATTGCGGTTTAACAAAGACAGAACAGAATTGTAAAAAATATCATCGCATATTACCCATTGCTGGGTGCGCCAATCTGCTTTATACACAGATTTCGGTAATGATGATGACATATTTGTACCGTGCGGGCGTTTACCAGGCGTCATTTCACGAGCATTCATTGTTGGCGTGGAGAGTGCACAACCACTACAGGGGGTTAGTTTTTTAATACTTAATAATAAACTATTCCAGAAATAACAAAATTATAAACTTAAATTGAATAAAAATGGGCGTGTTTGTCTGGTATCCCGGTATTTTGAAACCGATATTGCAAACCTTGCTCTTTATGTACAAACAACTTTTTGTAAACTTGGAATTGACAGAAGAAAATATGCTGACTACAAACTCATATTTTTTATTTCAATTTATACATAAGAATTCATAAATTACATATTTATTATTCATTTAAAAAAAAAAAGTTACATTCAATATATTCAAATTCATCTCAGTGTCTTCTACGAGGGTTCTGCTGACTATTAGATCTCAACATCTGGCTAAACGACGAACCCGCTATTCAGTATCCACTAACACACACTTACCGGCGACTAGGAAGCAGACGATCTTGCATACGCGTTCGCTGTCCATCTTTGTTTATGTATGTCTACTGTGCACATGCACATGTGTTGGTGTGGACACTACACTCTGCAACATCCGCGATCCGTTCCGATTTCTGCTCTGCTGAGCGCCAACTTGCTGCAAAATATTCTACCTACATTGTGAAATATGGCCAAGCAAGGGTATTGTGTTCCCAGGGAATTGAATCTTGCTAGTTGGAACTTGGAAATGGTTTTGTTTCAAGCAAAGAGTAAAATAAAGAATTTATAACACCGGAGTTTTCAGTTTATGCAGACATTTATGTTGATGGTCTTGCAGATGCTATGGTGTATATTTCAAACAAAGTGACAATTGTGTAAGAAGGAAATGTAATATAACTTTCCTTATATATGTCTTTCAAAATTTGAGTAAAAACCAAATATGTTAATTTCCAAATATTTTAGATTAGAGGGGCTCAATCCGACGATCGCCATGACGAACGGAGTCGTTCTTCGGCGATTGACAAAATTTCTAAACTGTTTGATTCAAACCAATCCGAAATATAATTTGAAATAATCAGCATTCAAAATAATGTTCATTTAAAATCAGTTAATCAAGAAGTAGTTTTAAAATACACACATAAGAAATTTCCCATATTAACGAATGTTGTTCAAAAAATCCTGGCTTGTTTTGGAGCAACATATTTCTCAAAATCTGCATTTTTAAACACGAATAATATAAAAGCAAACTAAAAAATAAAATTATAAATAATGATCATTTCCATCAGTGTTTACGATTAGCTACGTCATCATACCAACTTGAAAGTATTGCGAAGTCGGGGCAATCCCAAATTTCACATTGATTTATTTCATAATAAATAGAAGTATTTATTTCCAATTAATTTATAAATATTGATGTATTTCAGAAATGATCAATATATACATAATTTTATTCCAATTTATTTATTTTATTTGTATTATAACCTATCGATCGCCAAATAATTTGGTATGCAAAAGTAGCTCGCGCAGTACAAAAGGGTTGAACACCCCTGTTTTATATTATTAGAATTATTTTATTGAAATGAAATCCGACATTTTTGTTCTATATTGAACTATGTAAATGTTTGTATATATCAATAATATGGAAAAATTCGAGAAAGATAAGATAATTAAGAAATATCAAAAACATTTTTTTATACTCCGATGTGTAAAGTTGATACTTTACACACTGCAGACAATGTGTAAAGTAAACGATATTCGTATTTTATTTTAGTTACACATTACAGAGCTACCACCATCCATACATGTTTGGCATTTAAATTGTCTTACCTAATTTTTTTTTTCTATACATTCATGTTGGCAATACTGAGAGAACTGCAGTATTCAACTTCAGATCTGTTATCTGTTAAATGTGAACTCGGTATTTAGTGGATTCAAATTGTCGTCTTCTCGTCTGTCAAATTTCTAATTTGTTTCAGGAATTTTATTTAAGGTCATATAAAAAACATTGTATGCAACTCAAGTGTAAACAATCTTTATGACATTCGGTCAATAATTTTCGTAACGCTGCAAGCCTCGTCACGAAATACTTGACCTCATGTTATAAAGTTTGTGTTTAAACTCTTGTTGCATAAATAACTATTATTTAAATATTCTACGAGTAGATGGCTATGACTTTATGAAAATAAACAAAATATAACAACAGGAAACAACTAAAAAAATCTGTTGTGGCCAGCACAATACCTTCCGTCATTCTCGTGTATAATGTATAAATTCCATAATTTTTCTTACAAAAGATTCTAAATTTTCCGTAAAATTATTTCATAAACAAACTTTTCAAATTGCACTTGACACTGCATCTTCTTCATCTTTAGCTTATCCCATTTGTTAGGGGTCGCTATTTTTGCATGTCGTTCTCATTCAGTTCCTTTTCTCTCAAATCTTCCGCAATACAGTCCTTCCATCTTATCTTTGGTCTTCCTCTGTTCCTTTAACGTCCTATTATTAAACTATTCATTCTTGTTCCAATATAATTCTTCCTTTCTCCTCATGACATGTTCAAACCAATGTAATCGTCTTTCTTGTATCTTTCTAAAAACTTGTAATACTAGAGTTATTTTCTTACCATATTTTTCCGTCTATTCCCCAATATCTACTTCAACATCCTCATATCTGCCACATTAATTTACTTTTTATTTATACTGACATCTGTCAATTTGAATTATATGAATTTGATACTAGTTCCCAAGTTTGGCATAGCTGGCTGAATTATAAAATTTAATTTCTTTAAAATTCTTTAACTCTGTATGTATTGAATATGAAGTATAAATTGTAATCAAATCGTATAGAGAATAATATATTCTTTAAGTTATAATAACGTTAAATGTCAATAAATCAAATTTAACTGTTAAATCTTCAAATGAGACTACTTCCGGTTGACCAATTATAACCAAAATCTAATCAGATGTTCTTCTGGATGTAAACTTGAGGAATACGAAAAAATTATAATTTTTGGAATCGTGGTATTGAAGTTATGGAATCCGGAAATTTTGTTACACACACACAGACACACAGACACACATACATACAGACATCATCGTAAAAATGGTAAAATCGTATTATATGGACCCTAAAACGTGCTTATTCAGTAAAAACTCATCATTGAATTTTTTGACCAAAGACAATACCTTCCTTACCTAAAGGTGACGGAAGGTAAAAATAGCCATTTACTTGTTATTTGTGTTACTTGCTTTTTTAAATTAAAAAATTAACTTTAAAATTAATTTTTCACATAGCCACTTACCTACCTACCTCGATATTTTTCATTTTATTGTTATACAAACTTTCCTATCGCTGACTTTATTTTAATAAAATAATTGTGGTTCCTATTCAAAAAGAGCAGTTGATAGTCGTAACGTGTAAACCAGACTTTTTTTTTAAATATACATTACTGTTATCAAATACATTATTTAAAATGTAAAATTTTAAAAAGTTTAGGAGAAACGTCTCCTAAACAAAACGACGAAAGTCGCCTTACCAGACACAGCCTGTGCATGGTATATTATTGTGAAATGTAATTCTTATGAATGCAAAATTAACAGCAATGTCGAAATAGAAATTAGGAAGTACTTCAATTTTTATTTAATTATGAGATGCTTGAAATCAAAGGATTATATATTATAATTAAATTGAATCATTGACAAAAGCTAAAGAATTCAGTTACGATTACAAAAGTTTCTAATAGCATATTTTTGATGAGTTGTCTATCTGTACTAGAGAAGATAGTCTGTTTAGATAGTCTCGATAAAATCGATATTCAATATGTTCAACATATTTTTGATTATAGAGTCAATAATCAATACACTTCACTATCTCTTTAATGGGAGAAAATACAAATGATCTATTATTAAGATTCATTTTCACTGGGTCATTGAATATAATAGATAATAATTTTGCTCTTGCAAATTCAGGCATCTCTAATATACAAGGGTTATGCTAGAATTATTGAGAATAAAACACATATGGTTCTAAGATTTTTTAGAATTTTATTTTAAATATGTTCAAAGTTCCTTTCAACAATAATATACCGTTTCAAACGAAAACCTTCTATCCCAAGTCTATCTGTTCTAGGTATTCCAGTACTTTCGTATTTATTTTTGTTCAAATATTGAAGAAATTGATTAACTTTACTTAATTCTGAATGGAGTAAGTATCGCAGCCATCGCTCATATTTCGCGCAACGCTCCATTCTTAAAGTACAAGTATAAACTAACTTAGTTTCGTAATGTATTTTCAAATGACAAATAATTGATATTTATACAATGTCCATATTCATTATAATTTTTGTCCAGTAAAAACGCCTCAAGTGAGTTAAGATAATGTTTATGCAATATTATATTTAATTTTGATGAAATAATAATAACAAACAGTATAAATTGAATTCTAACAAATTAAAAAAATATTCAATTAGTAGCCTGTATATGACGATTGGCGTTGTTATTTATTCAATTTTGACGTTTTAAAGTGTCAGATTGCCTTAAAATTCAGTGAGAATGAATAAAAAAAATATATTTAATTTTGATGTATTAAACTGTCATTATTAACTCCATAGCAACAACTATAACTTTATTTGCTGGTGAATTAAAAAATATTAAGTCACTCTTATAGAATTTTAATTCACTCTGCAACAAATAATGAATTTAAAATAAAATCAGGCACGAAAATAACACTTTCACCTCAGTGACGACATAAATGACAGAAAACAAAGCTTGTTTATAATTCATAAATAAACGACTTGACGTCTATCAACGACGATTATCATGCATATCCTATTAATTGATTAGTGTTTTGTTTTATAAAAATTAAATGTTATGATGGTTTTTATTATTATTTCGTCAAAATGGAATAAAATATTGTATAAACCATGTGAGTTAAGAATATATATATTCACTCTTGATGTATAGATATCTATTATCTACGATAGTGCGTTAAATTGATGTTTAGTTGTTAGTTTTAAGTTTGTAAAACGGTTGTTTCGTAACAGGGTTTCATTAATCACGGATCACGAGTGATTAAAATGTTTAACCACGCAATCTTCTTATTTAATATTGTGATTCTCATTCATAAATAAACATATTTTTTTAAATTTATTGGGTTATAAGATTCTATCGTAGATAAAATATTGTAAGATACACATACGTAAAGCATCTTTAGTCACTCAAGGGTCATAAAACCCTCGCTGCTCTCGTTTTTAATGCCGACCCATTCGTTACTAAAGACTATCTTTACGAACTTGTATCGTAAATAACTATTAATTCACTAGCAAGTAAACAGTTACTTGTAGTTGTTGGTATGCAGCTAATAATGTTAGTTTAAAACATCAAAATTGAATAAACAATAAAATGATAATACAAATTTTGTTGCATGTATTTTAAAGGCACTAAGCAATAAAAACAGTAAAAGGCGTTATAATATAGAGAAAACGTATTTAGTTTGAAATTATGTATCTTTAGTGTAGGCTTTCTAACATAGCACCCATTGATATCGTAAATTATACCATGACCGTAATTCACTTAGAACTGTCACACACAGAAGTAGGTCAAAGGGCATCTAAAATTCTGTCTACTGTCCAAGATTTCTAGAATATGTAGAGGAATGTAACGTCTTAATAGAAAACATCTTAAATCAATGCACGATAAGAATCCTGATCTTTATACCTTGTTATAAATTAAAGAATGAAGAGATAAAGCCACTGGTCGTGGTCTCCGCTGTCACGTTTTTATTTTCGGATGCCCGAAAAGTAATAAACCGATAGCGCCTGCCCACTTGTCCAATTGCTCAGTAAGGTAGTCATGTGAAACGTATTGATAATAAATTTATCCGCTGACAGACAAAATTTAATAAGACAATTGAAGATAAGTTACCTTAGGCCGGGTGAAAGAGAACCGACTGTAAAGAGCTGAAGATTGATGTTACCCACTTGATCTGATTAAATAAGTATCATTAATTAAGGATTCCGACAGAAGTCTAATGTGACGGAAAAAGTATGCTTAGTGGTTTGCATTTAGATCGCGATTTTGCATATGTACCTTACTTTCCAAAGTCGATGTGATAACATTTAAAAAGTGTATACATACGCAGATGAAATCATGACATATATTACAAATTGAGTACATAATATTATTCTATGATAACACTAATTTGAATTAACTGTCGCTCTAATTCTTATTTTCCTTTAAGCAATAAAATATGCTTAAAATTAAACGATTACGTTTAAAAATTAAAATATTTTAATTACAGTAAAATCTCTTATGGCCGTTTGCACCGCATCTACTTAAGTATAACTTAACATTAAGTGGAACTTAAATTTCAAAAATGTCTTGCACCGTATGCTAAGTTATCGTACTTTTAGCCTCGGATTTCTTTGGCTTAAGGTACACTTAACCTTTAAGATCGACCTTGATAATGTATATGATTGATTACGATGATGATGAATTTTAATTGAAGTTTTACTAATTCTAGTTTAGCGCTAGCATGATCAGTATCCAAATAACTTAAACTATCTGTCACTTTTAATACCGGATTCTTTGTACTTTGCTCCATAAGCGCCCCCCTGAGAAAATAGAGAAGGGGCAAAACTATGTTTTAGCCCCCTTTCCACTGTAAATTTTTTTTAGCGCATTTGCTTTGATCTCATTAATTTAAAGATGTTTCAATCATTGCATTTGCATCACTGGTCAAGTTTCATTTGGAATTTATTCAATAGATGGCACATCTACAATTTTAAAATTTAATTATTAATGTAATCTCTTCCTGTGACAATTTATATAACAACGATCGTTTCTATGCTGTCGCTTAAAAACTTATTTACGATCGACAATGACACCAGACAGGTTAAATAATGTCACTATATTCAATTATCAAATTGTAAAAATTGCAAATGAGTTCGATTTAAACATAATTGCAAATAGCTTATTTAAAAAAAAAACACTGTTCGGTGTAATATGTTTAAAATAATATAACAAAATAACAAGATAATATTCGTGTGTTAAACCTTATTTTACTTAATTTTTCTGTAATTAACTATTAATAAGATAAAATATATATATCATAAAATAGAAAAAAAAATGAAAACAATAATAAATTTTAATTTTGTTGAAAAATAATTTTGGCTCCTTCTGTGTAATAGAAAAGTCGGCGCCTATGCTTTGCGCTAGCGTGCGCCTACTAAAGTGCACAAATTTTATTACATGGTCCTAGAAAGTAGTTGCCTATGCCAATGGTAGCGCCATAGTTACACTATATCACCACCGCCTGCTTCCATTTCTTTGTGATTTTTATTCTTATTTATTAATAAAACAAGCATTAATATTATTACCATAATAAATCAAGATCATGTTATCACTTGTAACATTTAATAATAAACTTTGCGACTTTTAAATACTAAACTGTCAAAAATTTTAAATGATAAACGTCAAACTATCTGCGTTCCAGTATTACCTAAATCAAAAACGTCCAATTTTTTACCAGATCGTATTCTTAGATAAGTAGAACTTAAAATTTACGTATGCAAGAGAATAAATATTTAGGGTGGACCTTAACTTTAGGTAAAACAGTAAAGTAGGACTTAAGATTACATCGGAACAAACGGCCATTATCGGACACCTCTATTAACTGGATAATTTCCGGGAACCGGTATTTTTATATTGATATTCCGAATAAACATATCTCTTTTACGAGGACACGCTATTAAACGAACCACTAATTTTGGATCCCATTTTTAAGAAATGACGTCCCATATACGAATGTTAGTTAAAATCATTAGCATTGTCCCACTGTGTACGATATATTTCGGCTTGGGTCAAGCGTCGTTCATATTTGTCCTTACTACAGTACTTCAATACGCGCGACTACGTATTGGGTTATGCGTTAAATTAAATTCACACTTTAAAAATGACAACATGTACTCGTAAAGGTACTCGTATGTTAATGTTGCGAGAAAAGCTATAAGTTAGTTATTGAAGTTTGAAGAAAAATTTAGTGTACGTAAGTTTGCAGCCCAGTTTAATATCGAAAAATCTCAAGTAGGTGAAATTATAAAAATCTGTTGTGGCCAGCACAATACCTCTCGCCACTCCTTTTTTTGGTTACATAAGTATAGGGCGCGAACAGTCATGTTACATTGTTGGTCTTGACAAGCAGATGTGGGGGCCCGTTTCAGAATGATAATTAGTCATTATGTTTCATTCAGAATTTCAAGATTTTCTAAATACACGTAGTTAATTTGTCACCAGGAGTGTGGAATTTACTTGTCGAGGAAAATAAACCATATGGAATTGGAAAATCACTAAATTTAGAATGAGAAATTATGATACTTACATCTATATACATAATTACTAGCTATCATTCTGACATGAGTCCCCATATCTGCTTGTCGCCGCCCTATTGTATTTAACATTTCTTGTATACCTACATTCTACACCAAAAATTCTACTTACATATATCTATTCCTTATATTTAGATTGTTTAATTTTAAATTAATTTTCTGAACAAATTTTGTCCTCTTCTAATTTTTCGAAATGTTTCCAATTCATTGTCAGGATTGACAGTATTTTTGAAGGATATATGTAATAGACCTAAAATTTTAAATATTTAACTATTAATACATTAAGAAATAATATAATGTGTGTACTTCCCAGAAAAACTCTTTAGTAATATCTACGAATTTCTGACACTGACATTTATCTGTCAGTTACAAAAAAAAAAAATTTCAACTATTTTCCATGGCATCCTTTCGGCTGTAAAATTTATTATAACATTATTTTATATATTATATTTCTTTTATCTCTAAATCTATAGAATATATAATAAAATATTTAAATGTATCAGATAGAGAATTTAATTTTCTTTAATATTACCAAGAAAAAATTTCAAAAAATATTATTTAGAAGATTTTTTTTCAAGAATCTTCTACTTCCGGTTGTCCAATTGTTACCAAAACCTTTTCAGATCTTCCCATGAATGTCCGATCGGAAAATACGTAGTTAAACAATTTTTAAGTCTTATCGTTTTTGACTAATCGTCCTTCCAACATCCTACATACATACACACACACACACACACACACATACATCCACACACACACACACACACACACACACACACACACACACACACACACACAGACATCATCGTAAAAATGTTAAAATCGGATTGTAGGGACCTTAAAACGTGCTTATTCAATAAAATCTAGATATGCGATTTTTAGCATGAATGCAATACCTCTCTTAGCGAGAGGTAAAAAAGAGGACAGAACTATTGAAAAATTTTGATTCACACGTTAATTCATAATAGAAGCGGAGCTTTTTTTTAAAACTGAGGGCCTCAACCCTCAACATAGACAAACTTCTTATAACTGATTAATTTAGGCGCGAAATAAAAACATTCCGGACCTGTAATTATAGCGAAAGCTAAGGAAATTTAGGCTACGAAAATTTCACTGTTTCTTGATAAGTAGTTTTTTTCTTTTTTCACTAAATTTCAGTTTTTCTATAAACGAACACCTCTTTTAACCGGACAAATAATCAGCGAACAGTGCTGTCCGCTTGAAAGAGTTTCCTCTGTACAGTATATTTTTTGAAAATGTCCAATCAAGGTCATCTACGAATTATATGAATTCAGATTTTTGCTCCGCCCATTCTGACAAATTCAGTAGTGGCGTTTGCTTAGTTTTTATGAGGATTCTACTGATATTTTATTATTATAAAAATATGTTACAATAAAAGCATTCAAAATTCAAAAAATGAGTCAACTGGTAAGTTTATTAGCAAATGTAAAACCAAATATGTGAAAAATAAGATATTGACACAATGTCAGTGTCAGTGACTGACAGAAAATAATATTATTCGTACGGCTATGAATTAATGGTAATGTATCCGAATTAATAAACTTACTTTACAGAGAAAGTATTATCAACAACGAGCATCGTTTTAAAGTGGAATGTCCTAACTTAGTCGAAAGAATATAAAATTTTGAAAGACGAGCGTGTTATATCCATCCATCGGACATCTTTAAATTTTTTTACTGTAGGTACTAAAATTACATTTACAATAGAAAATGATTATTTGAACATGAAAAATTATTTATTATTATATTAATGCCCGGTTGCAAAAACATTCATCAACGCTTTGTTTAATTAACAGATCATCAATGCAACGAGATTTTTGGCAGGAATGATTTAAATGTCATAAGAAAAAAGAAACTGATTCAATTTTTTTTATTTTGATCGTCCATTAATTAAAGCGTTGATGAACAATTCTGCAACCGGGCATAAATAAATAATTGTTTTTGTTTTTCACTCCCTACCTGTTTTTCTTATTCTTAATCTTTCTAACGTGACTCTCGCATTTTTCTTTTTTGAAATAAAAGATTAATGTTGATTTAGTTTCGGCATAGACCTGGAAATTGCAAATTGGCACACTTTTCCCAAATATGAAAAAGGAATTTCATTTCTATTTTTTGCATCTAATATTTTTTTTGCATATAGCATAATTAAATTAGACGTTGATATTAATATCTTATATAAAATGCCGAAAACTTTCCATGCTGAAAGTATAGAGTGAATCAATCATGACATATTACTGTAAATATTTTACTTTCATCATATAAATATCCGGCTATAACCCTTTAAATTCGCAAAAAAAATCATTAGCTACGGTTTGTCAATCTTCATTAGGATTTAATTTATTGTTAATTCTTCTCAAACTTCAAACTAATTAGTTACGACAAATGTGAGAGTTCGTTGCGATCATTATCTGAAATCTTTGCTTAGATTTGACCTAATATAACATAATGAATGATAATATATTTCACAAGAAAGGATTTATTAATTACATACGAAATTAAGTCAGTTGTTTGACACAGTAGGAGGATTTCTTTTTTGTAACCAGTAAAAAATCAATCAATAATTCTAAAAAGGAAACCATTTGATTTAATAGTAATTATTTTAAAATATCATTAAGTTGAAACATTGATTGCAACAATTAAAACATTTATTACCGCATCCTAACGTTCATTACAACAATAAAATATTAATTTCAATTATAAAATAATTTACCCTGATAATTAACATGTGGGATGATAACATAATAGGCGATGGGAAATAAGATCGCAGCGCCAAAGTGGAACTAATGTAAACGGGATAATTTGACATTTACTAATTGTATTTATGCATTAAGTGTATAGTATTAAAAGATATTACATATGTAAACGTAAATATTATAAACATAATATATAACACTTGTGTTTATAAAATCAAGAAAATGTCACGTGTATAATTTATCCCGTCAACTATAGTTCCGGAAATACCACCAGATGTCATATTGCTAATTTCCCTTCGCCTATACTTAATCGAGGTCCTACAGTGTGACAATCTATACTGGTGGTCATATGTAAGTAAAAATACACTATTATACAGAGTGATCCAGAATGATTGAAGTCACGTGACTTGAAAAAGCTTTGATTATGATTATAAATTACCTTCCATGAAAAAAAAAATATTGTTAATTTACAGTAAATGTCAAATAATGTTAATGTTACCTATATTACCGACATTTGAGAAGTCAGCGGCAAACATATTATCGTAGGTACTGCGGTAAAATTTTATATGAAACATTTTTCTCAATTTCTAATAGTTACGAAGTTATTTGAATATTAATTATTGTTTATTAAGCTTTTTACTCAATTTGATCCTTAAAAATTATGACTTATTTAGAAACATTCTGCATATCATAATAACTAAAGATATATTAATATGTGGTTTTAAAAAATTATAATCAGCGTTTTGAAATTTATCTATAAGCATAAAAAGCAAAGATGGGTAGGTATACCTAATATGAGTTGTGGGGGTCATAACTCAAAAATTATTATTTTTGATTATCAGTAATTTATTTTAACTAATAAATCCCTCGTCAATGGCAATCTGACTGTGAGCCTGAATGTCTGGTCGCGAATCTAGAGACCCGGGTTCGATCCCGACCGACGCCAAAATTATTGCGAATTTTAAATGGCACAAAAGTGACTCCTGTGGTGCACTCTTCACCCTAGCAATGAGTGTCTGTGTGCTTATGCCTGATAAACACCGGCACGATACGAATATGTCATCATCATTACCGATAAGTGTGTCTCGGTGTGTACAAAGCAGATTGGCATACCGAACAATGGATAATCGGGTCGATTCTGTAACTTAGTGGTTAACTTTTAACAATGGTTAATAATTTTAACCAATAGATATTGATTTGACATGTAAAAATACAATTTATTGTTAAGTGCTTACATACGTGATTAATTAAAAAAATTAACTAGTTGTTACCTATAAATTAACCACTGCCGTGATGATATAATATTATTAAGAAAATAAAATTGGAACCTAACAGGGTACCTATATATACAGGGTATGGCCATGAAATGGCTCACGTTTCGTCCGCCATTTGCGGTCCACTGTTATATTCGTTGTTGTTGCACAAATTATTATGTATTTTCGTGGTTATTTCTTTTATTTTTAATGCAAAACACATTTAAATATACTTCTAATGGTTATTTAAAGTGTAAGTAATACTTTTATTTTATTTATTTGTGTATTTTCTTGAGATACTGACAGCGGCGGATCCACACTATATAGCAGGCCCGGGCAAATTATTCAATCGGCCCACTTTCTCTCTATTCCCCCCCCTCTCACTCTGGCGCGCACGCGCGCGCGCGTGTGTGTTGTGTGTGTTTGTGCATGTGTGTGTGCGTGTGTTGTGGGTGTGTGTTTGTGCGTGTGTGTGCATGTGTGTGTGCGTGTGTGTGTGTGTACGCAAGTGCGTGTGTGTGAATTGATAATTTTAAATAACAAACAAATTACAAAAAAGAACTCCTTTATTTACATTTAATGAAATTTTATATAACTACATCATTAAATTTTGTTTTAATATCTTACTGTGCTCTGCAAAATTATCAGTAATTTCATCGTTACAAATATTAATTAATATGTCTGGTTCACTTGCCATTAACATAAATGACTCTAAATATTTATCAGATAATGTACTCCGTAAACGGTTCTTTACAAATTTTAATTTTGAAAAACTTCTCTCACATGCTACTTGGGTTACCGATAGAGTTAAAATATATTTATATGCAAAATCTAATGTAGAATAAGCTTGGCTATATAAATTATATTTTTGAATGATATAATAACAACAGTGCACACAATTTTTACATCCATCACAAGATGAAACGTTGCTTTCATTATTCTCTTCAAAATCTTCTACATTTCCTTCTTTTTTATTTTCATCTTCTTCGTCTTCATCATCATCTATGTTGTAAAAGCTACGCTGATTATACACGATTTTAATAGACCTTTTAAAATTCTCCCAGTTTATAGCAAAATTATACAATTCTTCTTGTAATTGTTCCTTTGTTAAGTCATCTTTAAAATTTCTTAATATTTCTGATAATTTTGAAAGACTATTTGATGGTAAACCTTTTCTAACAGTTTCAAAATTAATGGGAGACAAAAGGGCCATATCAGCATAGAGGATTTCATTATTATGAAATCTTTGATTTAAACCGGCAATTAAACGATCAAAAATTATATTGTGCGTTTCGATTTCAAATTTTGATTGTGACGTTTGTATTGGACTATCTTTATTAATTTCGCCTGCCAGTAACTTCACTTTTCTTATTCGCTTTTCAGGGAAAGATGTATTTATTTCTATAACGTTTTCCTCGTTTTCGTCGAGGACGTTTGAAGCCCACCTAATAAACAATTGTGCAGATTGTTCAACAGAATGTACATCTCGACTTATTAACTGTAATTCTTTTCCAGCTGTTGAAATCATTTCAAAGGCTTTAATAAAGTCTAAACCACTTGTTTGTAGATATTTTGATACGGGACCAATAATCATGAATACTCTTAAAAATATATGAGCAATTAAAATTGTTTCGTATTTTAAAAAAATTTCAAGTAAATTTAACGCATTTGCCCTAATTGATGGAGAAATATCATTTGAATTGCCTATCAAATTTAAAGTTCTAACTAAATCTACGTATAATGAATTATCTGGCTGATTATATCTACCAAATATTTTTACCAAAGCAACTTCTTTTGCCCACCATCTAGTCTCACCGATAGTTTGCAACTTTCTTCGTTTTTCATCTTTGGAAATTTTATTCCATATATCCATACGTTTCCATGATTCTTTTATAAACGTTGCTGCCGAATTTAGTAAAGTAAATAATGCTGCTACGTTTATAGTTGATTTTGTTATATCAGTCAGAACTAAGTTTAAGATATGGCTGTAACACCAAACGTGAATGTGACCCGATGTTTCTTTTTCCATCCACGCAGAAAAGCCCCTGTATGATCCTTGCATATTTGCAGCTCCATCAGTAGAATTTGCTATACAGTGTCTTAACAAAATATTATTTTGAATTAATTGTTCTTTCAGTGTATTGAAAAAACCCTGGCCACTTGTATCTGTACAACTCACTATTGAAAATAATCGCTCTTTCACAATATTTCCATTTAGATATCTAATAATAATGGAACATTGATCTCTTACAGAAACATCTTGAGTAGTATCTAATTGTACTGAAAATATTTCTGCGTTATGCACTTCATTTACTATGTTTTTTTTCATCAGTTTTGAAATCGTAATTAAAATTGAATTTACTGTAGTTTTCGATAATAATGTAAGTAAACCACATCCTGGTTTTTTACCAGATTCATGTGCCATTTTACTTTTAACAATTACATCGTTCAAATGTTCTTTTAAGTTAACATCGTATTTACTTAACAAAATGACTAATTCTAAAAAATTACCATGGTCAACTTCTAAGTTATCTAAAGTATATGCTGCTTCAAATTTTTTCCCCCTGTAACTCAGACCTCTTTTTCCTATAAATTTAATTATATCGATGATTCTCTCTAATATAAGTCTTTTTTTTCTGACTTGTTCCATTTGCACATTTTTTACATCTTTTAGTAATAAAGATGCAATATCTTTTTCTTCATTACACATGAAGTAAGACTCAACGGATTTATTGTGGGTTTGACATATTTCATGTTCCTCTACACGCTGGTAAACGTGCCGCCAATCATTCATACCAGTAGTAAATGAACTTCTACTCACATCATCACAAAATGCGAGGCATACAGAACAAAATAAACTAGGATTACTTTCGTCATAGCTTAACCAATTTCTTTGAACACCATTTTTGCGGTAAAAAACTTTTCTTGAATTGAAATTTTTTACATTTGTTGGCTGAATAGGATGAAATTTAAAAAAATTATTAAATTCGTTTTTCGGGGGTTTATAAAAATAAGTAGTTTTACATTCATTATCATGTACAATCTGAAATTTTAAAATATACGTAAATATGAGTATATATAAATTCCAATTTTACAAGATTTATAAAAATATCTACCTGAATGTTAACAGTTTCCATTGGGGTTTTTATTTCTGAAGTACTTGGTTCGCTTCCTGATCCTGGTTCAGTAATATTTACAGTTTTTATATTAGATATATCTGTTAT
The DNA here is from genome assembly GCA_951394225.1 of Harpalus rufipes. Lineage (NCBI taxonomy): Eukaryota > Metazoa > Arthropoda > Insecta > Coleoptera > Carabidae > Harpalus > Harpalus rufipes. Next base: position 20,678,002 of record OX596279.1, on the reverse strand, counting down.
AATTTTTATTTCTGTGTCCGGTATTTTAATCTTATTATCGGCAACGGCAAGTAACTCTTCATGTTTATGTTTATCGCCTAATGTACCAAATAATGTTGTTATTTTATTACATTTTAATGCTTCTACTTAAAAATTTTTCTTCTTTTTTTCACGCAATTTTTCAGCTCCACCTTTACGCTTTAATTTTTTATTGTTATCCATTTTCTGCAATATTCTTCTTTTTCCACAATCAGCAAAATATAATTTTATGAGTACACAGCACAGCACACTTGTTTGTATTCAGATTGCCGCGTTGCTATGGTTACGCCACAAGATCTATCTTACCAACCCAACAAAGCGACTGCGGCGGCCAATAAAGCCCAGTTTACACTACATAGTTATTAATTTTTTTAAATAATTTAAATAAATTTATTAAAATATTTAAATATTTGGACCGGCCCAACTAGCTAATTTTTAAGTCGGCCCACCGGGATTTTGCCCGGTTGCCCGCCAGGTGAATCCGCCCCTGGATACTGACTACGATTACTGGCAATATTGAAAACACATAAAAATTAGCAATATCTAAATTTTTAAAAGGTAAGTTTAAAATATATATTTATTATGCAAATAATAACTATAGTTATTAAATTTGATGTGATAATAACAACCTATATCCTATGCTCTACATAACCTCTAAATCTGTCATAATAATAATTGTGTATCTCTTAAATAAATGAATTTTTATTACCTTTATAGATTCATAGTGTGATTATTTAATATTCCGGTATAATATAAAATCACATTTCAGGAAAATGAATTATCAGTACGTTTGACATTGGCCCGCTTATGGCAGCGATCTTGCCCCATGGCCATACCCGGTATATAAAGGTACCCTAGAATCCAAAGGGTAGCAGCGCGTATTGTGAGAAAAATATGAAGTTTTGAAACTAGTCGCATACACCATAAAGTTTTATTTTCTCACACAATTTTTTTTCACAGTTATCCTGGCGTTTACAACAAAATATGTTACAACAGTTGAACAGAAAATGTGAATATGTTGCTACATATGTATCTTTATAATTATTTTTTTAGTATTGTTAAAACTTAAACAAAGATATTCATTCTTTCTGTGTCTTCTGGTGTTACTATTAAATGAAAGTAAGTGTCGTCTTCATTTCGTTTTCGCGCTTCTGTTCGTGAGCTAACAGCATCACGTTTAGAATAATCCAATTCCATAAATCATTTGTGGCAGTTTGTTCTTCAGAAGCTATTGGTTGTGCGAGAAGAAAGTTCTTCTTCTATGACATGTGGCTTGCCAGCGTTCTTCGACCGTGTGGTCGATGGGATCACGCTGTGCACATTACGTCTAATTGATTGTCATTTTACATGTGATCTGCGTGGGTGGATGAGGTTGCTTATTCATTATTCTACGGACAGAGATTCACGCCAGAGAAGAAAATAATACTGCCGCTTTCAAATAATAAAAAGGGACAGTACGAGAAAATGGAATTGAGAAGATTCATAATTACATATTATCAAATCTACATTTAAAAACAGTCGTATACATTTTCTATGTATGTACATACTGTTTAAGAATTTTGTAATTACAATAAAGAAAATTTGCTTGCAATAATGAAAATGATAAATCATAAAAAAATATAATTGTACCTGTGTTTATTCTAATAAGGATACGGGTATTTGTACTTACAAATAATCTAGTATCATAATATTCTCTACCGGGATTTTTTTTTAATTTGAGTAAATGAAAAATGGTGTCTCTTGGCCGTGTGCTTGAATGTCTGGTCGCGAATCTGGGGACTCGGGTTCGATCCCGCCGACGCCAAAAATTACTTCGAATTTTAATGCTACAAAATTGACCCCTGTGGTGAGGTGACGCCTGGTAAGCGCCCGCACAGTACAAATATTTCATCATTACCGATATCTGTGTACAATGCAGATTAGCACACCCAAGCAATGGGTAATATGCCGTGATGATATATTTATTTATTTATTTTAAAAATTGCTTAATTACCATTAACAAACGAAATTTTATTATGTTCATTAATGAAAATAACTAATCATACAGAAAATTGATTATAATGATCGGTCCTCCACCCCTCCACGGTAGTAACAAATTAGAACATGGATGGGTCATTTATATTAAAACTAGACCCTAAAACTGTATATTAAAGACTGAAAGTTTAAAAAAATCGAGTTTTTAACACCATCTCATCTCTATATCTACGACACACATTTACTCTATTCCAAAGTATCACTGCTTTCTGCTAGGTATAGCTTATTATACATGCATATTTACAATTATTGACTATCAAAGTTATTTTAACCTATTTTTATATTTATAAGTGCTGAAAAAGTTCAATTTATGTGACTCCAATTATTAGCGAAGTCCATTGTTTGAGAACAAAATCATTTCTATACATATCTACGTCACAGAATTATTACGGCTTACTCGGGCTTAACGAATTACAATAAAGACTTTCTAAAACTACAAATCTATTTAGATGAAATTTCATATAAAAAATTTAAAATTAAATAGTGGAGTAGCATGTACCTACTCGCATATCATATGGGTATCAAGGCTGTAAATAATTTAGTGAGTAGGTACATGTATGTCTCTCAGATGGCATACAACAAAAGAATGCTTAATTACAATAAAGAACATTTGATTACAATAATGAAAATAGTTAATCACGAATACAATTATTGTACCTATATACTAGTTTTTGCAAATGAGCCCGAAAACTGTTTTTTGCCTAGGGCCCGTAAATATATAATTTCGGCTTTGCATTTGATGAGTTCAAATGCTATATAGACACTTTAAATCACTGCAATAGTAACATATGTAATCAATATTAATAATGTGGATTGTTAGGTTTCACAGAAAGGTACTAAAAGTTTATTGTTGGTTTTAAATTACTAATTTTCAAAAGTAAGAAATATTAACATTGGCATTTAAAAAAAAAACTAAGACTATGGCCCGTATTCCGAGCGCACTTTTATAATAAAAGCGCTTTTACATTATATTCTTATGAGAAATGTGCTCCATAAAAGCGCTTTTATAATAAAAGTGTGCTCGGAATATGGGTCAGAGTGTTTTTAAGATAAGCAGGACTTTTTGTTTTAATCCAATTTATTTCGAACTTTTCGTATCTTTCGAAATCAATATTGTTTACTAATTCATATCCAGAATTTAATGCTCTACAATTTTTATTTGAAGTATTTTTGTCAATATACTTTGGAAAGCAACGGGCAAGGTATGTCAAACGCTCGCATTTCATGATACATCCTGTACTCGTACTCGTAGTCCTGTATAATGCTTTTTGCAGTTAGATTCCTTTGCATTTTCTTCAATAATTGAAGCAGCAGTTTCTTTTAGTTATCCATGCCTTTTATATCACAAGCAGTAACAAAGCCATTCAAATTCACTGATCATTAGTTATCACTTTAAAACCCATTCCATTTCCCACTGATTTTTCTTCATATAGAGACATTAATTACTGCTGCTCACGTATAAAATATTCCCGGGCGTAAGAGCGGTAGAAAGTCGCCTGCTCGGTGCATCGTCTGATTGATCGCCACGGCTCGGTATCTGGACTGGCGCCAGTGTTCCAGCTCCAGTGCGACGGCGGAGGCCACGGTGCACGTGAGTAGTCACCGACTCACCGTTACCTGTCCGCGGCGATTGATTTGTTGAGATGAGGGTGTAATGAACGTATTGTTCCAACGTTGGAGAGGTTAGGAATTGGGATAGGAAAGAATGGAGTGGAAAAGAAAATAAAAATGTTGAGATGGTATGTAGGTACGTAAGATTATTAGATAAATGTTAACTAGGTCTAGTTATTGTTATAAATGAATATGTTGAAGAATACTAAAGTAGATAAATTATGTATACAATTTAGAAATTTTTAAACATGTAAACATTGTTATCATGAATGTCACGTAAAATTACGGTAATTAATTCTCAGATAGGAAGATTGAAGAATTAGGTCACAAAATGTAAACAAATTTGTTTCATTTATTTCTCGAATTTTTCGAATATTGTAATAAATATTTAGATTTGGATCTCTATAAGATCTGTAACAACAAATGCAATACTGAACACGTCTATAAGTTACAGAATTCTATAAATATTTTATAAATGTATACATATATACATAAAACTCTAGAATTATGGAGATGTTCATCGGTTCACATTTGTACAACACGGCCTAATATGAGAGTCTAATAATAATAGATATGTCCAATAACCATTTACGAGTATTTTGTCATAATGAGGTGTTGCGCGATTTTTTTTCTTTACTTTAATCAAAAGAATAAGAAAAAATATTTTACCCGTATTTTTTATTTTTTTCATATTACTCTTTATTTAAAATTGTTTTTGAAAATATAATTGTTTAAATTGCCGCTTCTCCTTTCGCCTAACGACGTACGTAAATTTCTAACCAATGAGGATGTGGCTTACATTTGCCGCCGACAAAATTTAAACGAGTGACAGTCGTCATGCTGTCAACTATGTACTAGATGCTAGTTCTATCTGTATTACTGATTTTTTTATATTTTGTAAAAAGTCAAACATAATTGTAGAAAAGCGTTTTGTGCTAGTGTGCCCAAATAAAAGTAATAATAGTAAAAAAAATAGTTTTAACAGTGCCTCAAAACGAAGAAATAAACGTTGTATCTGGTAAACATATAGCCATTTATAAAATCAAATTTTCATTTTGTGAAGCTCATTTAGATGTAAGCATAAATATTGTTATTATTAAATAGGAAATATTTTTAATTGTTGTCTTTTCAGTTCTGTCATTGACTACTAATTTTTAAACGCCCCAATTCAAAAAGTATATTTTTTTAAATTGCTACTGCGTTTAATATATCCAGAAATTTGAACAGAAAATTATATTTAATAATACTATTGAACGAATTCAGAAGAAAAGATATGTTGATTTTGTGCAATAACAAAATATGATATTTATAATTCAATTTCTGGATCAGACAGAATCAATTTTTCTGACTATATCTACCTGCTAGTGTTGTTATAAAAAGCGTATAGATTTATATACTGAATGGCACAAATTTGATATATGTAAACTTCGAGACAATAGTAGTTTTATTAATTATCACCATTATCTATTTCTTCTACTGGAAATATTTCAGTAGCTACAATATTTTTGAGTTTTAACTTGTCTAGCACCAAAATCTGGCAATTAAATGAAAATAAATTTAGTCCTTCCGATTTTATTTAAAAATATAAAAGTATAATTGACGTAGAAATAGGGAATTATTGCTGTCATAACTTATTCGTGTGATATGTACATACACATTTTTAGATGATATTATTCTTGAATATCGTTCTCTTTTATCTCAAAATAAATGTTACTATAGTAAAGTGCCTGTAGAATTGTGTTCGAGTATATAATATACAGTATGGTTATAAAGATTTAGGACAGATTTTCTGTAACTATTTTTCATTAACCTTTATCTACATCCCTCTCAAGTTTTATTAATATTATTTCAGTATAGTTCTCGCATAGGCGCAGTATGTTAACCTCTGATACCTGCCTTTTCAGGGATGCATCTGTCGAACAGCGGCACACAATCAAATTTTGTGTTCGTTTGTGCAAAGGACAAATCTAATAATTTTCTTTGGTGTAAAAAGCGTTTGGGATGTTTCATTGACTTGTTGCAACGTTTTTGGCTGGCAAGAGCGCTTTCGCGATGATCGAGATAAAAAAATACAATGACCCAAAGAGTGACCGCTCTTTATTAAGAAGAAACGCTAAAAACATTGAAACAGTTCTACAACTGTTGGTTTTTTTGATCGACGTGTTACTATTAAGATGATTGCAGTGTAGTTTAACATCGGCAAAGAAACAGGTGGATTGACTATCGTCGATGATAAATAAAAACAAAAGAATGCGCGCGTACGATAAAACATTGGTCTATAAATCAACAGTCGTGCGTCAATTTCTGCCCTCCAAAAATGTCACTATGTTACATCATCCTTCGTGTGCTTCTAATTTGGCCCCGGCTGACTATTCTCGTTCCCCAAACTTAAATTAAAGTTAAAAGGGAACCGTTACGATACGACGCTATAACACATAATTAAATCATCGCGACGAAGGTATTGAACAGCATCCCAGAGGACCACGCCAAGTACTGTGTGAATTTAGAAGGAATGTATATTTAAGAATAAACTGTGATTTTAATGATATAACGACTTTTGTCTTATTTATAAGAGAAGTCCTGAATCTTTATAGTCACTCTGTGTATATGTGTATATTATATTAAGAAATGCTTTGTGCAAAAAATCGTGAATTTTTTTCTCATGTTCGCAGCATTATAGCAATGTGATGAAGATATTTTGCGATACAGTAAAAACAAAAAGAAAATAAAATCAACGATATTGTTCCGCTCGAAACCCGATTTCGAAAACACTTCGGAATTTAAAATGCATGATTGAACCAAATAAAGTTGTTCAAAAGAATGACCTTGTAGCCGCAAAGGTGCAGTGGCGTATTAACGTAGTTTTCCGCCAGAAACCTTTGAATTTTTGCGCCCCCTCGCATACTTTTCGGTTCTTGTTTTTTACCTTCCGCTACCCTTGGTAAAGGGAGGTATAGGGATCGTGCTAAAAATAACATATTGAAATTTTGGCAAATGAACACGTTTTAAGGTCCCTAGAATCAGATTTTAACATTTTCACGATGATGTCTGTGGGTGGGTGTGTGTCAATCATTCTGACAATTTTGAAACCATGTATTCTTACTCCACTTTAATATGAAAAGAAGCCATTAGATTTTGGTGTAAATCAAATAACCGAAAATGGCACTTTACTTAAAGCTCAACACAATTTTTCTTCGAAAAATACATTTACATATATTACATTTTTTCATGATTTGTGTTATTATAAAAATTAAAGATTATAAAATTTTCTACAGACATGCATTAATACTTTTTACATATATTTTATGAATAAAATAAAATAAGTTATTTTATAAATCCCGGAGTCCATGTTTTAAGGATAAACATATCTCCTTAGTTACACAATTCAGATCTCAAATTAATGTAACTGACATGAATGTAACTGTCAATAAATTAATCATTTCAAATTAATAATTATTTTATTTTAAAAAGAAAATATTAAAATATGAATTTATAAAATATGTAATTAATAAATTAATTTTCATTTGTTTGTAATTGAAAAGAAATTAAGGCCACTATCACAAAATAAAATTATGGTTAGATTCTGGGGAAGAAAATACGGATAAAATACATAATAAATAGGAACAATAGTTATCTTACTATATCATGCAAAGGAACTTTATGCAGTAGCCGAGTAGCCAGCATTAGTAAATACATAGGTATGTATGTAAGTTACCAAAATTAAATAGCGGGAGGTATTGTGCTGGCACGTCAGATTTATTTTAAGTTCCTCGCGGCTGTAAAATTATTGTGCATCCTGGGTAAATTTTGCGCTAGTAGCCCGGGCTTCCTAGGCTTCTGCGATAATACGCCACTGTAAAGGTGTGTTTCAATTTGTATTTTAATTCTTAATCTTTATTCAAATGAATTATTAGTGCAGCTAATAACAATAAAGAAATAGATCGTAGCAAATTGTAATATGAAACAATTACGATATTATGTGTAATTATTAAGGCATTTTAATAAATGAAGGAAAAGGCGTAAAAATAAATAAACACAGATTAGTTATTTAATAAGCGCTGGTCAATAGTTGGTATTGAAACCGCTTAGGCCTAATACAGCAATTATTTACCATTACAATTTCCATAATTAAGCAAATAGCAGCATTTCCACGCTAACAACTTCTGCGTAGCTAAGCTACCCACGTGTTCTAGATGCGTATTCCGCATGTCAGTTATGTAAAAGAATAAATGTTATTGGCATCTTCAGGTAGGATGTGTATAAACAAACTATATATAGATGAGTCCGTGTATGGGCAAGGAGAATACATTACGGAGTCGTGTTTGGCGCACATGTTGACCTTGCCCCATATCTGGGCAGTTGGTGATGGTGCTACGAGTTGGAAGACATCAAGTACAGAGCATTGTCTCCATCCAAGTGATAAATGTGCGCTTAGTTTCACAGTCTACTTCATATGTTGGTTCCGTCACTCTGCTATTCGATAACTGTCACAGATAGATGCGAGTGATTCAATAATGCGAATATCAGTCGAAAACGGAAACTTACTCATATTCTTTTATCCAACGTAATAGATTTTATTCACAATCGGTTAGTAATGTGCGGTTCCAACCTTCAAAACAGTTGGGAAGTGTGTCATTCATTGTTTATTCTACTTTCCAGCTAGCTGAATAAAAATAAAAGCTAGCTAATGTCATTTTCCAACCTTTGAAATGTCTTAGTCATTTTTATAAGTCAAATTGTAATATATTTTTTTTAAATTAATAAACATTTTATATTTTTTAATAATACTGCCATAGATTACTGTGATAAAGCATAACTATTAAAATATTTTAATAAAATTAATATTAAAAACTCAATGATTATTAATTTATTGAGAACAAAATAATATACATACCTCGTCGGAGTGTTTATTCCAGTCTTGCGCTCATAGATAACTTCGGTACACTTTAGTAATCTATCTCAACATCTGTCTGTAAAAGAGCATTTACCAACTTGGTATGTAATATTATATCCGAAAAGAAAATAACTTCTTCAAATAATTTCCAAGTATGAAATAATACTCGATTTTGGTTTGTATTTCTTTATGACACTATTTTCAGGTTTTTCTAATGACGATGTGCAAGGTTTTGTCATTTAATTTTGAGTTATGATGCCAAAAATTTAACTGCTAATTTCATATGTTTCATTGTCAAAATCACTGTATTCACCCTAGAAATATAATAATTGTTCCATTTTTACTGTTTGAATCAAATGAAAATATATTTTTTATGTCAATTATTCATCGTTGGAAAGTTTAAAAATTCTCATTAGAGTAACTTTTTACTTAGGCGTCATATTAAAACAATAACTTTGGCTACTTACGTTGAAATCTAATTGTGATAAATAAATTGAGCATCATTATTCGAAGAACTTAAAAAGTGCCTTTAAAAAGGGTAAGCCAAAATTGAGAATTTTTCCATACTTATTTGCAAAAATTAAAAACTGCAAAATTTATATTTTTGCCTGCATTTAGTGTTTTTTTTTATAAACTATGCACTACTAAAATGGTCTCTTAAAGGAACAACTTGTTTTCTAAATTAACTGATTATATAGTTCTCGAGATACTCATGGACACGTTATCCTGGGCAGTTTGTACTCGTATATTTATTACAATGGGAATTTTCAATTAATTCCGATAATCTATATATTTTTCAATGATGAGCCAGAAAAACTAGATAATTTGTATTTAAAAAATCTCTCTTAGTTGACCCAGGTGGCGTAGCTGTAACGATATCGTTTAAGTTCCTGGCTAGTGGGCCCAGTGTATTAGCAACCTGGAGCCAAAATTGTGCATCTTGTCACTTGTACAATATATTTAAAAATCCCTTCTTGTTGTATAACATGTTACAAGAATAGGCCTGAAAAGGATTATAAACTATTTAGAATACTACGCGAAAGAAAAAGTAAAGAAATTTGATGTAACTTTATAAGAAAAACTGACTTGTCGGATGTCACTTATTTGTGAGGTTAGTTTGTTTTTGTATTTATTGTTCGATAAAGTCAATTCTGTATTTTGTAATTATAATACGTAATTAAAAAATATTTTACGTTGAATTTTTTCAGTTTTATAATGATAAACCTATATTTTTCATCGCATTGGCGCTCAAATTTGGAGCAAAACTAGCGAACATTCACGTTACCCAAGGGTCCAGGGGTTGGAATCTCGGATAAGGCAAGTTTGTTGTGTGCGTCTCTCATAATTTTATCTGTATTAGCCTAGAGTAAAAAATGTAAATTTACAAATAGTAATGGTAAAAACTGTTTCACCACCACAGTATCATCACTTATATACATGAAATATGTATGTCAAAAAGTATGTAACAATAAATAAATTTAAAAATATCATTTGAGAATAAAAATATGGGTTAATAATGTTCATATTATCTTTTACTATTTATTTTGTGAATATTTAAGGTACTTACCTCTTGCCTTTTCATATCTATATTATAAACCAAGATGGATTTTCAATTTTATGCTTATACTAATAACCTACCCTGATACCTACAAGTAGTTTCTAGTTCCATAACTTTATCTATTTCGTTAATAAATGTTTCATTTATAAGCCATAAATTTTATTGCATTTCACGACATTTGTTTTTAATATTTGTTAGCAAAAACTGAAAATAAACCTGGTTCATAGGTCACCGAATCAGCTTCACTTTCGTGTTTTTCCATATTGGTTTGTGTATCGTATTACATTCTTTGTGCAATATACATCATCTTGTAATGACAAAATATTTCAAATAAAAATTTTATAACGTGTCAGAACAACAAAGTTCATTTAAAATCAAATAAAACTTTATTTGAAATTGAGAAAAAGTTTTGTAATATCTATCATAAAATCATTTATCACCAATAAAATCGGAATACCTCTGGGAGAAACATGTTATATAGTGAAAAATCCCTCGTGTTTCATTTTTGAAGTGTGTTCAAGTGATTGTTTATGAGGATCGGTTTATTTATGTTTACGACAAACTTTTCCTATCGAAGAAAGTTGGGTCATTTATTTCTTAAAGGTGGGCCGAAGGTCACACTTACACAGTGCAGGGTTTATTTTTACTTTCCAAAAGGTTAGTTCTTACGAGTAGTATAGAGTTGCATGCGTACAACATGTACCGTTCATTATGTTTTCAAGGAAATTAATTAATGAAATGAATTATAAACAATTAACTGCACGGAAATTCTTCCTTGGAAATCTAGTTGCATCTCTGTGCTAATTGAAATTTATTGCTAAACTATTTTAATTTATTCTGTGCATGGAACATTTTAAAAATCGTTTCACGGTTTCACGCTTTTCTTAATTAACTTATTTTTGTAATTATTCTGATGTTCTTACAGCAAATATTCTCATGAAAAACGGCATAATAAATATATCTACGGTCGTTTATAATTTTATTTTTTTAAATATTTTCTTAATTGCAAATTATGTAATTTTAAAATTATATTACAGATACAGACTGATCAAAAATAACTGATTCAGTTGGCAATACAATTATAGGGCTCTTTTTACCTCCCGCTACCCTTGGTAAGGGAGGTATAGGGATCGTGCTAAAAATCGCATATCGAGATTTTGGTAAATGACTACGTTTTAAGGTCCCTAGAATCCATTTTTAACATTTTCACGATGATGTCTGTGTGTATTTATGTGTGTGTGTGTGGATCCTCTTTACGCTGTAACTCAAATACTATCATTCAGAAAGTTTTGAAACCATGTATTTCTCCCTTATTCTAATATGGAAAGAACTGATTAGATTTTGGTGGCAATCGGATAACCGGAAATGGCAGTTTACTTGAAGCTCAAGATAGTTTTTCTTCAAAAATATCTTTAAATGTAATTTTTTCTCAATTTTGTTATTATAAAAATTAAAGATTATTACATTTTCTACAAATTTTCTTTAATACTTTTTCTATATATTGTATGGATAAATTTATAAAGTAATATAAAAATTATATACCTACATATGAAAATGGCGGGAGGTATTGTGTTGGTCACATCAGATTTTTATTCTATAGTTTATATAACACCAGGCGGAAATACTATATGACATGTCATTTTGAGTGATTGAAGATTGAAATACTTTAGATTATTGCTCTGTGGGTAAAGTAAGAAAAAAATCTGATGTGGACACCACACGACTTCCTTGTACGATTATTAAACTATACATATTTTTTTAATAACTAAATTACAAAATATTAATTTTAACTTCAAAACGGTAAGATATATAGCGACCATAATCTAACCCGGTTCTTTTTAAAGAGAGTTTGGATTACAACAAAGAAATAATTGATTACAACAATGAATATGACTAATTTCACAATAAAAATATAATATTTGTTATTGTACGAATCACAAAATTGCACGTAATTAACGTAATTTGACATGAACATTTTTTTTTATTTTTTTGTCCTAATCCATAGCAAGCTTTATTACAAAAACAAAAAAGTATACAATTTTTAAATTTACATATCTCGCTTGTACAAAGGGCTAATTTAATATTACTTGATGTGCTAGACGCAGAAATTAATTCTCTAAAACTTTTATTTGAAGCATTTATTTCTAAAATCAAAATAAAATCATTTTATTCAAGAAAAACTGTTAACAACTTCAAGTAATGTACCACTTCCGGTTAGCCTATTTTAACCAAAATCTATTATGTTATTTCGATTGACATAAAAGTCTTGTATACCAAATTTGAAAAGTTTTGGATTATATTTTAAAACAGTTTTTCATTAAAATCTATTATAGGCTTCATGTAAAGTGCCACTTCTGGAAATTGTGTAATAACCAGATGTTATAGGAGTCCTAAATACAAAATTTCAACTTTCTACGGCTTACCGTTTTTGAGTTATGCGAGATACGTACGTACGAACGTACGTACAGACGTCACGACGAAATTAGTCAAAATGGATTCAGGGATGATCAAAATGGATATTTCCGCTGAATTCTGAAAACCGAAATTTTTCGCTATTACAATACTTCCTTTACTTACGTACAAGGAAGTAAAAAAGGATGTGGATAAGAGAAACGACCATTTTGATAAAAATAAAAATTGTAAATGTACTCAAATTTAAAATTTCAAATGTCACTGTCAACAGTGTCAAAAACGAAGTAAATTTATATATCCATCTAACCAATTACAAGTATTTTTTTTTAACGCCAGCTGAATCAGTTATTTTTGATCACTCTATAGTATTTGTGTTTCACAAATTTTATTAACAAACTATTTATTCAAATTTCGGCGTTCCTTTATTGCCAGAAGAGTTAAAATTATTATTTTCGTATTTAAAATAAAAAAAATAATGTTACTCTTGAATTGTTATGTGTAATAAAATATGTACACTAACTTTTTGAGTAAGATTTATTCATCTGTCACAAAACTACAAAAACAACTAAACACCGTTTACTTGATAATATATATGAACATTACAACACATCACCCCTTTTTAAGTAAATTTTAACATTCTTCTATTAATCTCTTATATTCTAATTTTTCTATTATAGTATTATTTTGGGAGAAGGATGTTTGGTTCATGACGCAGAGCGGAGTGGCCAACCCTTCGAATAAAATAATGAAAATATGACCTAAGTTTTTTACACTATTTTTCTATTTTGCCCCGTTTATGCGCTTTTTAAATAAAAAATCGTATTTTCAAAATTTAGGGAATTTTGTGTCATCCGGTGATATAGTGTGACGTTTGATGTTCAAAAACGTAATTTTATTTTTCAAACATCAACCACAACATCGACGTACAATATCGTCTCTTTCATTTTTATTTTATTACTCTCTTTTATTCTTATTATTACTACTTTTAAATTCATAATTTTATAAAAATAATATTCTTAACAATCAATTGTATCCGTTTATTTAGCGAGAATGATAGCCACACTTTAAAAAAATAAATTTTATTAGTATATTGCAGCACTCGAATGAGCTATTAACGAACTCTTTTAAATGCTGTAATAGGTTTGTTACGCAAAATAGAAAAATTACTGAAATGAATCATTATCATAATTTTATTTACTAAAAATATTAATTAAATTCCTAATATGAAACCTAAGCAATCTAGTTGAAAGAATACCATTTCTAACTTTGACCACAGCATATTAACAATTACCTGACCTAACTTAATCGACATTATTAATAACAGCACAATACTTTCCGTCAATCCTTTGTTTAATGCATAAATTCCATACATAATTTATTTTTCTTGCAAAAGATTTTAAATTTCCAGTAAAATTATTTCATAAACAAACTCTTCAAATTGCACTTGACACTGACATCTTCTTCCTGTTTAGCTTTTCCCATTCGTTAGGGGTCCCTATTTTTGCGTGTCGTTCTCATTCAGTTCTTTTTCTCTCAAGTCTTCCGCAATACAGTCCTTCCATCTTATCTTTGGTCTTCCTCTGTTTCTTCAACCTCCCTTTACTAAACTACTCATTTTTGTTCAAATATAATTCTTCATTTCTCCTCATGACATGTTCAAACCAATGTAATCGTATTTCTTGTATCTTTCTAGAAACTTGTAACAATAGAGTTATTTTCTTACCGTATCTTTCCGTGTCTTCCCTAATATCTACTTCAACATCCTCATCTCTGCCACATTAATTTATTTTTATTGATACTGACATGTGTCAATTTGAATTATATGAATATATTAGTAGTTTCCATATTTAGCATAGCTGGCTGAATTATAAAATTTAATTTCTTTAAAATTCTTTAACTCTGTATCTGTTGAATATGAAGTATAAAATGTAATCAAATCGTATAGAGAATAATATATTCTTTAAGTTATAATAACGTTAAATATCAATAAATCAAATTTATACGAAAATACGAAAAAATACACACACACACACACACACACACAAACACACACACACACACACAAATTATAGAAAACGTGTAATTTGACAATTGTTTTATATTTTTAATTTTCGACGTAAGGTGACGCCGACCGAAATCTACGAATAAAGTAGATTTATACACCCAAAAATGGGTAATAAGCCATTAGGATATGGATATACACACACCGGCAAAATCAGTGGAACGGCAAAAAAAATTGATGTATTTCATAATGTCTTTCATATTGTGTTGATAATTCTGCATCTACCATAAATAACAAAAGACGATATAACATCTATGTAAATATAACCACTACTAAAGATTGATTATCATTTATCGAGGTGTTAAATATTGCTGGGTCATTAGTTTTATTAAATATGGGTGTTATTTCCTGTTCACTATGGATCAATGGTTAACAATCATTTCTGCTTTTGTTATCGATATAATTTAGTATTTAGAGTAGAAATATAATTATCCATTTTTTTAAATCATTTTTCTACTCTAAATAGGTACTTAGAACTGAAACGACAACAAAAGAAAAAAATGATTGTTAACCCTTGATCTATAGTGGACAAGAATTAAACACCCATATTTAATAAAACGATCGAGCAATATTTATACCTCGATAAATGATAATCAGTCTTTAGTAGGTGGATATATTTAGGTATTAAACCGTAATTTGTTTTTTGTTATAGATGCAGAATTATCTACACAAATATGAAAGACAGAGGTTTCATACTTTTTTAAATACGCAGTTTTTTTGGCGGTCCCATAATTTTGCCAGTGTTTGTATTTATTTATTCAATATTTATAACTTATCTTACTAGTTATTAAGATATTCGGAATTGAGATAAAGCGGCGAAGATCTGTCATATGAATTTAGAACCTGTCGTCTAATATTTGCATTTACCTTCATTTAAATAATAATCCGTTGCTACTGTTTATGATAATGTTGTGCTTGGTATATCTCATTTGAAATGGAAAGTAAATGCATTATTAAGGCTATAAATTCCTGCTGTCTGCTCCGGTGTCATCCGCTGTTAAAGTGACATTTTGTCGCCAAAAAGGCGGGCCAAATAAGGCTAATTGGTACTCGTGTCTTTAGATCTGCGATACGACTTAGCCTTAGTTGGGGGTGTGCATCGCTCCGTTCTGGAAACAACAGTCCCAAGATCCTTATCTGGCGCGTAAATTCCGTACAAACCAAATGCTAACTGGCAAACTGGTCACGCTCGCACTTTTACATAGAAACTCCAAGGCTCCAAGATTCAGACCAATTTTTTTCGCTAATGTACAGATCAGTGTAAATGATATTGATTTATAATGACAATGATTTATTTTTCTACTTGTAATGGAAGAATTGATAATAAAGAGATCAGAATATTCATATCAACTATTTTTATTAGGTACTTCCATATAATTGTTTTCTTTCAAATCAAATCTGTAAATTTTGAGTAATTCTTATTTATCTCTTTGGGTGGCTAATTGTGTTATATGATCGGTTGTAGTTCTGAGGACATGAGTTCTTATCCTATGGGAGTTAGAGCCGTTTTCATAATAAACTTTATCTTCACTTTTATACTTTAAATTAAAATTAAAGGCATTCATTTTCATATTTAGTGTAAATTTGAGCACTTTAGCGAGAACTGTAGCAATATTTTAAAATAAAGACAAAATATTAGTAATTTTAATTAAAATCTAAAAGTGGGCCTATGATTATTAAACCGGCCCTTAAATTTAAAATTTATTCTAATTTTCAGATAGTTAATTTTTTATAAAATAATAATAAGAAATATAACTTATTCGCTATTATTTCAACAAATTGGTCTTGGCTATTGTATTTTTTTTTCTATGCACACTAAGAAGATATAATTATAGTCCTGATAAACGATTTTCTTCAGCCATCGTTTATCTTAGGATTTTACTGTTCTAACGTCGTTAAACATAGTTGTAATCAAGTTTTATCATTGTTGTAATCATATACGGGGTAACACTGAAAAACGGGCCACTCAAAATAACTTTTTTATTTATAATTATTTTTTAATTTTCTTGAAATAATTGTAAACTAGACAAATGATAGTATTTGGCATGATGGTAGACCTTCCGGTTTAACCAGAAGTGATATTAACTTTCATATTTAAAATTGGACATAATATATTTTGATATATTTGGAATCTACATAAAATTACGAATTCAACGATATGTTTGAAGTAATAAATTACAAAAACGTAAGAGAATTAATGAATAATAAACCTGCTAAGCCATATCAGGCAGGCTGTGAAAACAGTTGACAAAATATTGAGTAATATTTAAGTTAATTATAAATAGTAAGTTATTTTTATAAGATTCTATATTTTTTTTACAAAAAAATGAGCAATTTCTTATCGCATCCTACCTAATTGGTTTATTAGGTTAATTATTAACAATTTTCTCTTAAGTTTATGTAATGTATTTCTTCAATAAAAATGCACTTCGAGCATATCGTTGAATTCGTAATTTTACTTAAATTCCAAATATATGAAAATATTATATAGGATGTTCCATTTGAAATATGAAAGTTAATGTTACTTCCGGTTAAACCGGAAGCGCTACCTTCATGCCAAATAGCATTATTTGTGAGCCCCTCAGCCTAGTTTACAAATATATCAAGAAAATTAGAATATATAAAAAATAGTTATTCTGATTGGCCCGTTTTTCAGTGTTACACTTTATAATCATTGTAATCAAATTTAATACATCAAATTAATCAAAAATTTATCTAAGTTCCTGGAAAACACTGTATTTAATTAATATTTTGTAGCTTGCGAAAGATTTTTTAATACAATTAAAAATATTAAAATATCTTATTATTTTTAAGTGAGCAGCATTTTTTAGATCCACCTTTGGATACAAAACATCTTTTAATCTGAGTAATAGATGAACAACTGAATATACACATACAGGTCTAAAAGTAAAGTGAAATACTAGATTAATTTTAATTCCATTTTTGTAAACTACCTATGATTTCTCCAAATAAGTTACGCTTTAATTTTTGTTTTATAAAAATAAAGTAGCATCATAGAAGAAAACATCAGTGAATCAGTGACAAGCATTAAATTTGAATTGATGTGTACTAGATCATAAATATTTATATGGAAATACAAGATAGTTTCTTCGAAAATGTAGCACAAAACAAATGTCTCTTTTCTCCATTTCGAACTGTCGAAATAAAATTAAATAACTTGGGTGGCTCAAGTGAGAATTATTCTTTCCTGAGCAAAAATTTATGATAACTTTCAGCGAAAACGATTTACCAGTTGCTGAAATATATGTATGGGTGACTCGGTCCCGACAAAACCAGAAGTAATCGGGTAGAGTTTATGAATATGCGTAACTTACAAGTGAAAAGGCGCAAGGAAACCACAATTAAAGTCGTTATATAACGGGTTTCAGCTTTAGCGAAAAGTATTTGCATGCGAAATTGTTTTAAACTCGTTTTGAGGCCAATGTCTCAAAATCCACAGAAGTGTTTAGTGAGTTATTAAGGTGCAAACCAACGTGAGGACAACTTTCGCGAAAGAATACTTCATTTTTGCGTTTTGTTTTCTGGGCTTTTTACACTTCTTATGACTCACCAAATGAAACTTTTTATTTATTCTTCAGCTGAAAGAAAACCAATGTCGTTAAATAAGAAATATGACTTGCAAGGAGTCGCAACGGGAATAAAATAAATATATAATTCTCGCACCCATATTTCATAATTTATTCCACTGAGGTGTTCTTTCACTTTAGTCATCTGCAACACCAAATTGTAAGTCTCAGTGGGTAGCGTGTAAAAAATTGAAATTCGAGTATTAAAACAATAAATAACCTTGTTCCAGATAAATCAATAGTTCTCATAACACCCAGAAGATTTTTAAACTCAGCATATTAAATTTAATTTGTATGAACAATCTAAGACCTTTACATATATTTGATGTTCTCCGAACTATGTAGACCTACCATCTTATCTCTGATCTAAATAAAATAAATTTACTGTTTTCTGGAAAAATAACTCTATTCTAAAATTCAGGGCATATTTTTTCTCGAAGTCTAGCTAGATATAAATTATTTGTTTGGCACGATAAAAACAACTGTAAAAATTATTGTTTGAGGCTGTATGTCTGCTGCCGGGATGGAGAATTTATGTTTTATTAATGAAACTATAAATAAATATAATTATTTATCAATTTTCATAGAAAGTTTGCAATCTCAATAAACTTGAAATGGGAAGGGGATTAGGTCCAGAAAAATAATGTACCCAAACTTACAGCACTTATTGTTATGAAATACCGAAACAACTTAAAACACCTCCCCAGTCTCCTGATTTCAACCCTGACTGGAGAATGGACAAAAATTTCACCTTCCATAAAATTTAATTTAATAAAATATTAAATGTAGTATTACGTGTTAAATAATTTTATAACTATAGGTGAACAAATAATTCTATCTCAATGTTTGTATACCGGGTGAGTACTTTTTTATGGACCGGAAATACATTGGAAAATTGTCATATGGCTGTAATTTTTTCCCTATTAATTTTAGAATTAAAGTGTAAATACAAAAAATGTTCATAATTAAATACTGCATAAAATGAGCCTAATTTTATTGATTTAATAGGTTCTTGTCATGAGATAAACGTAAAATAAAATATCCGTTTTTAAGCTTTTTAAAGAGTGGCATGCAAGACAAAACATATAATTCAAATAGTCGTGTTGTTTGACTTTGACAGATAATAGTATATTTTATTATTAGGAATAGAAAGCGGTATTTTTGTGTTAAACCCAGCTATTCTGGCCGAGGCGCCAGGCAAGCTGGATAAAACACAAAAAGAGTGTTCTGCCCCTATTGACATTGTTTTAATCTAAGAAGCTAATATTTCTTTTACTAGTACAATAATGAACAACATTATTGTACTATTAAGAAAATGAATATCTTCTATAGTGTGTGTACAATAGCAAAATATGAATATTATAATACGCTTGAAGAAAAAAGTTTATTAATTGACATTTAATTGTTAATATTGTTCCACTGAGTTTTTTCTGCGACGGTAAATGTATCCATGATTAATTCAATAATTATTAAAACTTTATTACAGATGTGATCAGTCAAACTTAAGCAATACAACTGTTTAAAATTTTGTGCTATTGCTCATGGCGCTCTGTAAATAATTTAAAAAAGTATTTTGTCTCTTACAAACAAAACGCATGTAAACAATAAATTTGGACTTGTTAGATGCAGTTTTTAATTCTGATTTTTTTTTTGTATTTACCCTTTTGTTCTAAAATTAATAGGGCAGAATTTACAGCAATATGAAAATTTTATCATTGTATTTCCTATGGTCCACAAAAAAGTAGATACGTTGTATACAATTTGTTTTCAGCACTATCATATGTATAAAGTAAATTAAACATTTTTTAAATTTGATTCTACACTTTACTGATAGTAATAGAAATAATTATGTGAACCACTGTATAACCTGATTGGGACAAAATCTAAACGTTTTTATAATACATTTATTTTCTCCTGGACATTTTTAACACTTGTCCGGAACATATATGACTCCATTGGTATTTAAAGAGTTAAAAAAGTTAGTTACACGTAGAATTAAGCGTCACCCAAAGGACATATTAATTTTTCGTAAAGAATACACAACTTTTATGTTATTTTGAAATTGAAAATAATTTTCAAGCTACATCAGCCCAACACTAACTGCTCAACCAGGCACAACGTGCATAGTCACGCGGTCTGAACAAAATAGTTTGTTACAGTTTATAATAGTCTGCAGTAGTTTTGAGGTTAAATAATACGAAACTGTCCTATGTAGGTTACTAATTTCGCATATGAATTCTATTCATTCCACAACCAGTTTCCTTTAACCGGATGTTTCGATACACATACATCATCGCATTCAATTAAACTCTCCCGACACCTCGTACATCAATTAATAATTTCACGATTGTCGTCCCGACCCGGTAGCTTTCAAAACGCCCGCGCGGCGTCGCCGAGCGCACTCGCACGAAACAAACAAATGAACGCGAGCGATATAAATAATTGCGAGGAAATCAGACACCGCACTAAGCGCAGTAGGCGTTGCAAGACGATGACGAGCGCCGATAACGCGGACAAGACGCATCACTGTGGGAGGATGTCAACGTGCAGTTCCTGTACGATTTGCATGTCCAGATCTACACAGACGATCTTAAAGAAAAAAAAATAAAAATGATTACGCATATGTAGTGTGATTGTTATGGAATCTGACGTGTAATATGCTGCAGAATTATACCATAAAGATAGTAGAATACAACTGTCACGGTCAGATGAAAGGGTAGTGAATGATTTTTTAATCTGTCTAATCATGAAGTTGAGATTGTCTGGCACGATCGGTACACTATGACGTCACGATACCCCTTCTCCAAAACATTAATAATTTATTTTTCACAAACTAGAAATAATTAATCGATTTTAAAAAAAAATACGGGTATTTTATAACTTATTTGAAGTATTTTTCTCTACAATAATACACAAACGATTGACAAAAAAAAAACAATGCTAGTCAACTACTCCCTAATCACTCTTAATTATTTGGTCATACTACCAGCCAACATGATGGTTAGTCAATATTATAAAGATTATTAATTCTTGTATCTAAAACACTTCACAAAGACTATAGATCGTGATCTCCATATTCTAATAACCTATCAAATAGCTGTTTAAATATTTATTAGTTAAATAAATTTATTAAAAACAAAAGCCTAAAAAAGATAAAATAAATAAAGTCAAGTATCTAAAATTTATTTGTTTGTAGGAAAATAATAATTATAATATGAAATTTACATACAGTAAAAAAATTAATCTATGAATTGTATGATTAAGATTTTAGCTCCACCCATTTTGACAAATTCAGTGATGTCGTTTATTTAGTTTTTATACGGGTACATAATATACTACTGTTATTTTATTATTATATGTTACAGTAAAAGCATATATATATAAAAATAACTCAACTGGTAAGTTTATTAGCAAATGTAAAATGAAATATGTGAAAAATAAGATACTGACACAATGTCAGATGTCAGTGACACTGACAGAAAATAACGTTGTTCGTACGGCTATGAATTCAGGTAGTATATTTGAATTAATAAATAAACTTACGTTACAACGAAAGTATTGTCAACAACGATGATCGTTTTAAAATGGAATGTCCTAATTTAGTCGAAACAATATAAATTTTTAAAAGACAATTTTATTATATCCATTCTTATCGCACACGCTTGTAGTCTTTGCAAATGACAGAGATAAATGTATGCCAATTTGTTAATTCGTTCATGATACAGATGATCTTGACCGGACATCTTTAACAAATTTTACTTTAGGTAGATTCAATTTTATTTTATTTAATATGTATACACTTCATAATATAACGTATCTAATATTGAAAATTTAAAATTGATTTGTGCTGATATTCTGATATTGGTAGAACACATTTTTTTCCAATTTCCAATACGTTCGGGCTGATTGGCTTGTATCAGGAGCACAGGATGGAGGAGAGCTCCCAAACGGTTTCCCGTTTCCGACCGGAATTTATTACAGGAATCGATAAAGTACCTATGCTATAATACTCCAGATCCAGGGCAGTCACAAAGTCACAACTTGTGTTCAAATAGAATATAATGATGTATAATATTGCAACAGTTGTCTAATTATTAATGGTTTGAATGGGAATAATGGGTATGCCTTTCTTGTGGCCAGTAGCAAGGAGTGCTGCATTGTTTGAGAGCCACTTGGTGGCAATGGCATTGTGATCCATTGCAAGACGATGTGTGATATCGCTGCATGGCTGTGCACTCTAATTAGGAAGCAATTCAATTTAAGTGTTAGTCGCGGCGCCTGGAACGCCTTACCGTAACGTGATAAGGGCATTTGCATTTATACATTACATGGGTAGGTATGTAAGTGTCTAGCGCGGAATCACCAGCATCTTGTCTCCTACCAACAATGCAGCATGCAGCTCCGTAATACTCGCAATCTCACACTCCGTGGAAACCAAACGAGTTTCTATATTTAACTCTATAAGGGATAATTAGTTACTTGTTCCAAGAAACAAAGATGTATCTATTACTGCACTTTATCAGCGATCGAACATTGACAATTAATTTATGGCGGTTCGGGGAATTTGTTTGTTTTCACTATCTAAAATAAATCATCAAGCAATATCTTAACGGCTTCTACAAATACAGAAAGTAACAGTTTTGCAAAGGTGAATCTTATATACATTACACCTACGTCGTAACACATGCAGAAGCTATAACATCCGGTGACGATGTTTTAGATTTTTTACAAGATTGTATTTTCACTGAAATAAATAAAATTGTGATGTTAATTAAAACCCTATATAAAAAGAAGCTTTCAACATTAAATTTGTATGTCAGTGGATATTTATCAAAAAGAATATTTTATTTTTAATATTATTTAAAATATTGGGTAGGGATATACTCTCAAGCTTCAGTCTGGCCCTGCTTGAAACCCGACTCGGTTTCGGATTGATTTTTGAGTCGGACCGATCGTTTGAAAATTTACTTGATTTAAAAGTAACTAATCTGTAATTCAAACTGAAATAATAACTTGGGGTGGGTTAATAATCAAAAAAACAAAAAATTATTAGAATTTTTTTATTAAATCATTCGAATAAAAATCAAATATTAAATTATTCTATTAACCCTCCACCTTCGTCGCTATGTAATTCAATCCGCCGACGCAGCTCATTAAAGCTATTCTGGATTTCCTCAACTGTTAAGACGGATATAAATTTTCTGTTCTAACGTTAGCATTTGATTGCAAAAATATTGTTAATACTTTCCACATTAAACTACATACAAATATTGCAATAACAATAAGTTTTGCGATATTACTTTAACGATATGAAAGATAACGACACATGTCAGATTAAACATGACATTTGATATGTTGCAAGTGGGGTAAGCAAGCCATGTATCGAAGGCACTTTCCTAATTTCGAGGATGAAAATAATAAAGAATGTAATTAAAATATTATTAATTAAAGATGTAAATGATAGAAGTAAATGTTTTAAGTCAAGCAAAAAAAGTTCTTCCTATAACATTTTTTTGTAAAAACAAACATACAGATTTTTTTCCTCTTGTAAACTCAATCCGGGGACATGCTATATATATTTTTAAAATGGGAAATCAGTTTCCCAAATTATTTTAGACTTCAAATAAATGTTGTAGAGAATTAAATTCTGCATCCAAATTAGTAATAAGATTTTATTTTTGACATTTCATAACCGAGAAAATCAATTTTAAAGATATTAATGTATAGCGATAGGCATGGAACTCAAACAAAATCATTCATTGTATGATATTTTAACTGCCAAAAAAGTTTATGTTTTGTGATTTTCGTTCAATAACATATTTCTTTGAAAGTATGGAAGTTTACTCATGAAGAAAAGCTTCAGATTATAAAATGGTGTAACTCTGGACAAAATATGAAACCTGCTACGAACTGTCAATTCTTTTCGTAAATTTTAAGAGAATTAAGGTTTGTTCCTACAGCAGTACAAAACTGTCCGTGACCGTTCGGAGTCTGCGCATTTTGATTTTAAGTGTTCCAGCAGCGGTTGTCAAAAATCCCAGACTAAAAAGTTTTTTGTTCCAACAGTCTACAAACCAGTTTGCTGACAGTCAGAAAAGTTTGCTGACTATCCACAAATTCTAAATACCCGCATGCGCATTTTGTTAAGAGTAGGTTGTTGACGGTTATCAAAATGTTTGCAATAGTAAAGTTTGATTTTTTTATAAGTAATTATAATTTACAGTTAAAAAATTGTACCTACCTTCCATATTATTTTACAATTATGCTGACAAAAATTAAGTTATAGGTTAAATCTGAATTTTATACAAACGCCGAAAATCACGTTATTCTTCTGACTGTTGATCATGTGTTCCAGTAAATAATCACTGACTGGTTTCAAACTAGTCATTGCTCGTGCATGCGTACAACAAATCAGTACGAAACTGTCAGCAGCAAGTCAGGGATTTTCTGTAGGAACAAATCTTTATAAAATTGTCTAGAAGCAAAAAGAACGTCTGTTGACCCTTATTTATTTATTTTATATGGCATAGCAAAATACAGTATTATTGCAAAAAAAAACATCACAATTTTATGTACGAGTATATTCGTACTGATTGTTTTCTTAGCTGCAAACTGCAAAAGCCGAATTGTGTAAACTATTTATCCGTGTCCCTAAAAATAATTTATAGGAATAAAATAAATTTACAATTAACTTATAATTATTGTAAAATTAAAAAAGACCTAAATCATATATTATTTTAAAATTAGATTGGAGGGTGGATTTATTCGGGAATACGGTGCTGTCCATTTGAAATGGATAGGTTTGTTACGAACTTTAAAGCTAAAACTAATGGGCGGTTTTGCAGTGGGTGCATAACTAGCGGCTAGAAATCTATTATTTACTGGTGTTGCTTTTTACCATCGTAACAAGAACTTGAACTCGTTTAGATAAACAAAAGAACCACTAAAATATGATTACTCTTACTTGATCATTTTACTCTCTTCGTCGTTTTGTTGCGCCGGAGTTTATAGCTTCCTCACAACAAAAAAAAAAAAAAAAAAAACGTTCACCAGGATGTAAATTGAAATCGAGGAGCATTCACTTATATTCTCGTCGGAGTTTATTGTCGTTGTGTAACATTTTTGATAGATTAAAAGAGGTTAAATGAACATAAATCTCATATAATTGCATTTTGATGATACCTGTCAAAAAAGATTATACATTAGGACTTGTTTTTCAATCTAATACTTGCATTTGACCATAAATTAGATAAATGGTACCTGCAGTGCGACGAAGCCTTCACCGCAAGCCATTTTATTTCAAATTAGGAACACGAAATTCCAATGCTACTATTTCTTAATTGGTCAATTTAAATTCTCTGAAACTTTATACATATTTGATTCATTTTTTATTGCATTAAAAATTCGGTAAGTTAAAATACGAAATTAGAACAAAAATCAAAAAAAATAAACTTTGTCTTATGCACGTATTTATAACCGTCCGTAACAAGAGTAACGCTTCGTTATATTCAAAACGCCCGTAATATAGCAACATTTTTATTCAAAAAAAATTGTTATCCATATAACAACCGTGAAATACATCGTAATATTTAACGACACGAATTTCAGTCAAACAACTGTCAGTGTCAAATTTTAAATTCTTACACATAGTTTTTTGTATATTTTTGACCTGATGTCAGTATTTAATATTAAATATCACTAGGAATCATTATTCTCTGTCATTACAAAACGAGGCGTTATATTTTGTTTTTAATTTTTATGAATACTCTATTATATTTAACGATCGTTATGAAACATTATATTGACTTTTGTGAATACGGGCATAATAACAACCGTAAGATCCATTGTAATATACGACTCTAATTTCAGTCATAATACGTAATTTTGGCATTGTCAAATATACCTACATGTTGATTTATTAATTATAAATGTCATACAGTACGTTTCATTATAAAATATTTAAAGATTAATTTACATAAATATATTCTAAAATTTTAATTTTTATCTTTATCACCATTATCATCGATATCATCATCATCATCATCATCATCATCATTATCATCATCTGCTTCTTCAATATTGTTATAGTCGCCGTCAAACAAATATGGACTTTTCCCCTTCTCCGCACCCCTGTCGCTTGTTCAGCGGTGTTGCCGCTTCTTCATAACTTAGCATTTTCAACTTTACCATACTGAATTGAGAACAGTGTAGAAATCTCTATTCGTAGTCCATACTTATTTGACGGCAAGTATAATATCATCTTCGGATTCAGACAACAGTTATATAGAAAATGTAACTGTAGCTGTGTAAAACCCTCGAATATTTAGAAATTTACTATTTACAGCATTGAATTTTTATATGATTTTTTCCGAGGCGGAATTTTTCTGTTTCAAATTTACTATATGTTTTCTTAATCTCTTGTAAATATGTATATTAACATTTTCTTTTTTCTAAATCTAGTAAAATTCCAATTTCCGCATCACTGATATGTTTTTCCTTTGTCCTTTTGTTCTCCTGATTCATCTTTACAACCTAATACATAATATTGTCAAATCAGTGAAATTAAATAACCGTCAGAGTCAAATTTAATATTTTTAAATTATGTTTCACACTATTTTTTTTTATTTGTTTATCCTGATATTAGTATTTGATACATCAGAAGGAATTTTATATTTAACGATCGTAAAATTATTGCGAGTCGCTGTATTACGAAGCGTTATATTGACTTTTATGAATGCGGGCATTAATGACTAACGTGTGGACTACAAAGTATCTGATCTCCATCAGAAAAATATATTGTGTTTGTAATGAAATACTCAGTTTGTGACATGTCTATTGCAAGTGTCACGGACTGGTGTAATGTACTTGCTATTTATAGACATTAGTAATATATATTATAATGTTAACTTAAGCTTTTATATAAATGGCATATTATATTAATTATTAAACACGAGTTACGCCAGTATTATTTTAGAATATTGTTTTAAATATATTCAACTTCGCCATTTTTACCTGCCGTCACCTCTAGGTAAGGAAGGTATTGTCTTTGGTCAAAAAATTCGGTGGTGAGTTTTCATTGAATAAGCACGTTTTAGGGTCTTTACAATACGATTTTACTATTTTTACGATGATGTCTGTATGTGTGTGTGTGTGTGTGTTCGTGTGTGCGTGTGTGTGTGTATGTGTGTGTGTGTATGTGTGTATGTGTGTGTGTGACCGCCGTTTCGTGCACGATATCTCCAATACTAAAATTCCAAAAATTACAATTCTTGCGTATTCCTCTTCCTTACAACCATATGCAGACTTGTTTAGATTTTGGTTATAATTGGTCAACCGGAAGTACCCTCATTTGAAGATTTTAACAGTTTTTCTTGGAAAACTCAGTTAAATGTTATTATAACTTAAAGAATATATTATTATCTATACGATTTGATTGCATTTTATATTTGTTATTCAACAGATATAGAGTTAAAGAAGAATAAAGATAATAAATTTGATATAAATTTCATAATTCAGCCAGCTATGCTAACTTAACCATGGAAACTGCTAATATATTCAGGTAATTCAAATTGACAGATGTCAGTATCAATAAAATGTAAATCAATGAAAGAAAAAGGGAAGTAACTCTAGTGTTAGAAGTTTCTAGATATAAGAGAGACGATTACATATTGGTTTGAACATGTCATGACGAGAGATGAATATATTAATAGAAGGTGGAAGAAACATAGGAAGACCAAATATAAGATGAAAAGACTGTATTGCAGAAGACTTGAGAGAAAAGGAACTGAATGAGGACGACACGGAAAACAAAAATGAGTGGAAGAAGAAAATGAAAAATAGCGACCCTCTAACGAACGGGAAAAACTAAAGAAGAAGATGTCAGTGTCTGGTGCAATTTGCATAGTTTGTTTATGAAATAACTTTACTGGAAATATAGGATCTTTTGCAAGAAAATTTATGTATGGGGCCGCGTGCAGTAACATGATTTTGCTGACTTTGGCAAGCAGATATGGGGACCTGTGTCAAAATGACAGCAATTAATTATATCCATAACTGACAAGTGTTATAATTTTTCATTCAAAATTTCATAATTTTCTTATTTCATGTGGTTTGTTTATCAGGAGTATGGAATTCAGTTGCCGAGAAAGAGAATCACATAATATCAAAAATTTAGAATCTTTCGCAAGAAAATTTATCTATGGAATTTGTACATAATACACAGGATTGACGGAAGGTATTGTGCTGGCCACATCAGATTTTTTCCTTCCAGTTCTTAAAAGCTCCCAACCAATTTTCTTTTGAATGTTTTGGAATGCTTTTTAAAATAAATGATGAACTGAATTCTAACTAACTTAACTCTCGCAATTTAATTTCAGATGGCATAAATAACTGTTTAAAATTATCCACAGAATATTCAAATTATAAATTAGAATTTGATTATAGAAATTTAGAAATTTTAAAATTATGTTACATCCAATTTTATATTTTAAAGTATTCTAGTATTCATTACCACTCGATATTATAAAACGCAAGTTGCAATTAACAATGTTTGATACAGTCTGCGATACTGCAATCTGCAGACGTAAAACAGAAATGTACACTGAAAATGAATTTGTAGAAACAACGTAAAGCTGGAGAGATATCTCCGAGATAGTGGTTGACAGTTTTCACCTGTCAGCATAAAACAAACACCCCCTGCACCCCTTGGCTAGCGTGCGAAGTGGAATCTTCCTCTTAATTGTCTTCCTTCCAGACAGATTGCGTTACAAAAGCATTTAATCGTTGACACGAAAGTGGTTCTCCCTTTTTACTCAAATTCTCAGGGTGCATCAGATAACTGAAGTGATGTTTTTTCAAATTGGATTTGAGTGGGACCTAATGAATTTTTGTTTGTTTAATAATGAAAACAAAGAAGGATTTTTTGCTAACATCTTTAGGATTGAAAGATTGTTTTTGTTTTACACGCATACTTAAAGATTTATTTAATCATAAATAATGAGACTTCGATATTATTTCATGTTGGGTAAGAAGCACATTTTTATTCCATTTTTAGTTACTAAACAATATGAATCAAATTATTTCAATACTAACATCTGTTTATTCGTTTACGGTCACCAGAAAATGTGATTAGTTATAAATATTCTAATTTGCCTATAATATAACTAATTTATCACTGAATTGTGATCACCAAACTATTTCAATAGGAACATCTCTTAATGAATGCAACAAACGAGTGAAATATTTTAAAAAATATTTTTCTACAACTCTACTAAAAGTAGGTTTTTAGGGTTAAAAATGTTATTTTATGACGCCAGTGTTAAAAAGTGGCAGATCATTGTTAGTTTTAACACTAGTGTTGAAAGTGAATTAGTTACCTTGGTAATGAGGAATGGAATAACAAATCAACATTTTTAGCTTGTCAAAAAATTATTAAAAATACAAATTTAAATAAAAAATAATGTTTATAGAAAAAATTGTGTATGACATACGTGTTAAAAGAGATTTTATCACATGTCATAAATAACTTACAAATCTATTAAACGTAAGTTTTTTAATGTTAGGGTTAAAAAATGTCCAGTGTTAAAATTGACAGATCATTGATACTTTTAACACTAGTATTAAAAGTGAATTAATCACCTTGGTAATGACGAACAAAAAGTGATTTTATTTTGTTCGAAGGTTTGGATCACTCCGCTTCACGTTGTGTTCCAAACTTCTTTCTCATAAAATAAAATGACGCTTTAACACTTAACTATTTTGAAACGAAAAGTACATTTTGTCCTACAATATTTACCTCCATTTATGTAAGTATGATTTAGTCATCAAAAAACGACTCTTAATATAATAACATTCCTATCTTTTCTTGCTTAGGTTGAAAAATATAAAAGCACACTGTGATTTATAAAAAAAATATTTATAAAAAGCTTTCTGATGATCGATCCGCTACGGATGGCCATCTTCGGATCGAGAGCGTCAAAAAAGTTAAAAGAATGTTAACATTGTTGAAATTAGTTGGAAAATTGATGAAATTTGAAAAATAGTTTTGAAAACAGGTGTAAGAGTCAAGAGATGGGAATGAACGAGTCCATTAACTTTTTTGACGCTCTCGATCCAAAGATGGCCATCCATAGCCGAAATCGATCATCGGAAAGCTTTTTAAAAATATTTTTTTTAATAAACCACAGTGTGCTTTTATATTTTTCAACCTATTAAACACTCATCATGCGTACTGAACTGGAGCCTTACATCAAAATGATTTTTTTGCTTAATTATAGATACTGTTAATTTGAAGACAAAAGTTTGTAGTAAATCTGAGAAAAAATGTCTGGAATTAATTATCTAGGATCTTGCTTTTGGTAACAAATAATTACGTATTTTGGATTTTGGTAACACAATATTCGCTTTCAGATTATGTGTATAATAGAACAATAAGAATTTAAATGCTCGCTGGAAAAATGATGCATGTTCATTTGCCCAACGATATTGTACAGCATTCTCGTTTGACTTCGAGTACATCACCATTCGGGAACTTTATATTATGTAATAATAAATATTTGGGTCATTTTCACCTACCTTACCTCCTTAAATATGTACATATTCTTTTAAATTAACCTCTACAATAATGTTGAACCTTCCAAACAAAGTAACATTCAACTAACATCTTCAATCTTCAAATGCAAATCTATCAAATTGATGAATATCATAAGACAATGTTGTAACCTTCGTTTAAGTTGGTATCAATCATCTTCCGTCTCTCTTACGCAAGCGTATTAGTTCCACTTCCGCTGGACGTGAATTTATCACCTCGGCGTCACTTTCATTGCGAACCCTAGGGCGCGTGACTGCTCGTGAGCGTCATCTTGAACCTGGTGCTCTGGACGTGACGAGTTGGCGCTCCATCAATGTCAATATGATCGGCTAGCAGTTTGTCAAACGCTTATGTAATAGCGTATAAATTAATGAGACAAGGAGTTGGAAATGTTCTCGTGCTGAGAAGTTTTACTGGATTTTTTTTTCTCTACATGAAATAAAAGTAGATATGGTTTAGCAATCGAAATAGTATGGTTCCAATTAATAATTTAATATATATATATATATATATATATATATATATATATATATATATATATATATATATATATATATATATAGGATGTGCAATGAAACGCGGAACATAGGAGTTTAACATAGGATTTTAAAAATGTGCGGAAATTGGCTGTCCTTTACATTTTAGAGCAAAAGTATAACAATGAAAAGTTGTTTGAATTTAATTTTCTCTTTAAAAAAGTCTTCATTCAATGCAATAGAATATCTGTAGCACTAGATATTTAGAAAATAAAATATGACATTTTAGTCAAAAATCAGATAGCTATAGAAATAAAAAAAGAAAAAAACAGATAAAAAATCTTATTCTGACAGTTCAGTTTAATATTATTGATTTTAATTGTTGTAATCACTGTGTGTACATTGCTGTAATCCATAAATTCTTTTACTGTACGGTTGTGCATTATAAAATAGATTTGATTAACTATTTTATATAAAGTGTTAACAATTACTCGAAAACTCAGTCAAATAGCATTTATTCTTTAGGGTCTACAACCAGAGATTTTAAGATGTGAATTTTTTTTTTTTTAATATCCTGCTTCCCTAATTATTTTAGGTAAAAATACTTCAAATACCTAAACGCTGTACAACTTAAAATTATACATCTGAATCAGTAAGCAAAATTAATTTTACATGCTTTATAACGGCAGAAATTAGGTGTGAAAATGTTGAAAATCACCCCAAAAATAGCGATAGTCATGGAATTGAAACAGATAAATTAACAACTGTTAATGTTTGACGTTTTACCTGTCAAATTAGGTTAATACATTTTTATTAGGTATTGTAACAATTATCTATTAATTTAAATAAACAATTTTTCACTTTAACAGAAATTACAAATAATAATAAAAATAAATTAACTTAGCTTGACAGATAAATCGCTAACATTTTTTAATTCCATGGATATTGCTATTTTAGGGGGTGATTTTCGTCATTTTTCATACCTAATTTCTGTCAGTATAGACATAGAGCATGCTAAATTTAATTTGCTTATTGATAAGATACAGGATTTCAAGCTCTATAACTTTTATTTGTAGCTCTTTTACCTAAAATAATTAGGGAAACAGGAAATTACGAAAGTATGGTTTTACATGTTAAAGTCGTATGTTCCGGTGTAGCGGGCAACACCCTGTACATCTATGTTGTTTTGGAGTTGTTTGATACTAATATAAATTGAATCTATTTATGAGAGAATTATTTTGAATTTTTTTTTATACTTACACGATACAATTGATGTTAATGTGTATAATAAAAGTGCATGTTCGTTTTAATAAAACTTTTATGATTATCCATTAAATACTTAATGTATGTACTAATGTTTTTTTTTTGTTTTAGGTGAGTAAAAAATCATCTTCCTTAATTGCCGACTCCTAACTGAAAATTGGTATTGTATCACTTTTTTTTTTATTAATATAATTTCCTAAAATGGGTAGTCGCATAGTCTTCTGTCATCGGTTGACGTTACAGTGTTACATTAGCAATGCACATTATTTTGAGAGATTTTGCAGGATTACATCGGATAAAACTTACAAAAAATTCAAAATTGTCGGTTGTAATTAAATAAAATTTTCATAACTTAGTTGAACTGTAAAAGCAATTTTATGTCCATTTTAGCTGTCAGTTCATATTAAGTTCACTTTATGCATACAAAATCATCCGTAAAATCAAAAGAATTTAATGTTTCGGACTTGTTCTTTTTACTTGTTTCCAAGTATTGTAAAATAATGTTCAAAAATAGCCATGTAGATATTTATGTGCATATAATAAATATAATTGCTTCTGCATGATTAAATTGTTCCATATAACAAGTTACATATTTCTTACGCAAGTTTCGTAACTCATAATCTTGGTAACATTTTGATACGCATTAAGGTTTAATCTAGCTGAAAATGAGTTATTATCTAAACAGATGTTAAAAGCTGGAAACCTATTAGTTTTACTCTTGAATTTGTAATTTAAATTTTCTTTTATACATAAAAGCTAATTAAACAACGCTCGAATGTGTAAATTGATTGAAAATTCGACATGTTAGTGACGTAATCTTTTTCGTTCCGGACTTCTATTAGATATTTTAATAAAATTCTCCCTTGTTTTTTGTAATACTGTTAAATGTATGTATATCCTATGAATATTAATGGTCAGGTTTTAGCAAGAAATAAGATAAATAAATGAAAATATCAATTTTTTTTATTTTTTATCATGTTTAGATCGGACATAACAATTAAATAAGAAATTGAGAGTTGAAGATTTATGGAATTTTTTTGTATTTCGCAAGACAAATCCCAGATTTCTGTATGATGCTGTGGTTAAGTAGTTAACGTGTAGATTAAGTTGACTTACATTGCATTTTAATTTGCATTGACAGAAATAGCGAGAAATAAAACTATTTTTCTTCGATCGAAAAGTGGGTTAATATATAATATTTCAAATAAAACGTGCCTTTATCCAACAGCGTACATAATTTTTTTTTTTTTTAATAACAGATTTACATTGTACAATTTGAACTTATTAAACTTGTATTTTAACAATTAAAAGCTTAATTTCGTCATATCAACAACAGTCTACAAAATAAAAATAAAATAAAATGAGTTATTTTTTATACAAGACGATAAAATTATATTTTATCGACGAGCGGAAAGCTTAAAAATTATTTTTCGCGGGTCGATAATTTAATTTTATCGTCGTGTATAAAATTCATTTTTACCTCTCGCTAAGAGAGGTATTGCATTCATGCTAAAAATCACATATCCAGATTTTATTGAATAAGCACGTTTTAAGGTCCATACAATCCGATTTTAACATTTTTACGATGATGTCTGTGTGTGTGTGTGTGTGTGTGTGTATGTGTGTGTGTGTGTATGTGTGTGTGTGTGTGTGGGATGTTGGAAGGACGATTACTCAAAAACCATAAGACTTTATATTTGTTTAACTACGTATTTCCCAATCGGACATTCATGGGAAGATCTGAAAAGGTTTTGGTAACAATTGGACAACCGGAAGTAGAAGATTCTTGAAAAAAAATCTTCTAAATTTTATTTTTTGAATTTTTTTCTTGGTTATACTAAAGAAAATTAAATTCTCTATCTGATACATTTAAATATTTCATTATACATTCTATAGATTTAGAGATAAAAGATATATAATATATAAAATAATCTGTTGTAATAAATTTTACAGCCGAAAGAATGCCATGGAAAATTTAAATTGTTTGTAACTGAAAGAAATCCGGAGACAGTACTGAAGACTTTTTCTGGGAAGTACATACATTATATTATTTCTTATTGTATTAATAGTTAAATATTTAACATTATAGGTATATTACACATACCCTTCAGAAATACTGTTACTTCCGACAATGAATTGGAAACATCTCGAAGTATTGGAAGAGTAGTACAACATTTCTTCATAGAATGAATTTAAATTTAAAATAATCTAAATATATGGAATAAATGTAAGTAGAATTTTTGGTGTAGAGTGTAGGTATACAAGAAATGTTAAATACATTAGCGCGCGAGCAGTCATGTGACTTGACAAGCAGATATGGGGCCCATGTCAGATTTTCAAATTCCATGTGGTTTATTTTCCTCGACAAGTAAATTCCACACTCCTGGTGACAAATTAACTACGTGAATTTA
This sequence comes from Harpalus rufipes, assembly GCA_951394225.1. Classification (NCBI taxonomy): domain Eukaryota; kingdom Metazoa; phylum Arthropoda; class Insecta; order Coleoptera; family Carabidae; genus Harpalus; species Harpalus rufipes. The sequence goes on along the minus strand of OX596279.1, from coordinate 20,643,087 downwards.
GAAAATCTTGAAATTTTTAATGAAAAATTCTGACATTTGACATCTATGTACATAATTACTAATTATCATTCTGAAATGGGCCCCCACATCTGCTTGTTAAGGCCAACAATGTAACATGACTGTTCGTGCCCTATACTTATGTAACCAAAAAAAAGGAAGTGGCGAGAGGTATTGTGCTGGCCACAACAGATTTTTTTTCTATAGCAGATAATAAAGAAAAAAAAATACAAACTAAAACACAATTTTAAAATCCCAGTATGTACCTAAATAAGTTATTATGGATTTTGTATGTAATTAAATAAGAATTAAAGTATTTAATTTACTCTTGCTGTTAGAATGCTACTTTATCTACCGTTGCGGTTAAAGTGCTACTTTATCTACTATTTTCAGTAGATAAAAGCACACTTTAACAACAGCTATAGAAAAAATCTGATGTGGCCAGCACATAACCTCTCGCCGTATATTTTACCTGGCTGTATGCATAAAGCAAAGATTATTTTTATAAATACAAATAATATATTCATATAAATCTATGACGTATAAACTTCTTTATTATTCAATAATAGCATGTCTCAACATAAAGATATTTACCATAAATTATGTTACAATAAATTACAAAGTAGAGTTTACCATATATAAATATTAGGCTGGTAACAGCAATTTTCAATTCGAACAACTTTGTTTACTTTCTCTTCATATTCTTCTAGTAAAAACATTAATTTTGGGCGGTCTAAAATGTATATATCTGGATTGTGCATCTATTCTTATATATCTTCTTTTACATTTTATTTTTTCATACTTGTTATATCTAAATAACCTTAATTCCCTTTAATAAAGTGACGGATAGATTGCACTCCGATTATTCTTATATCGACGTGTAATTTTGTCAATATTTACAACTTACTTGAGAAGAATTTGATAGCTTTTTCGCAATTCAAAGTTACTCTAGTCTACAGTACTGGTATACATTGTCCCATAATGTTTGAAACAAATTTAAGTCCTTTAACCTAGACTTGTCATCTCCATAATAGTCACAGATCAAGAATTAAGGGATTCTCCAAATACATATTTCTTTCATTACTCATTATTTCTGACACTATCATTTATCTGTCAGTTACAAATAATTTAAATTTGCAACTATTTTTCATGGCATCCTTTCGGTTGTAAAATTAATTACAACATTATTTTATATATTATATTCCTTTTATCTCTAAATCTATAAAATATGTATAAAAATATTTAAATGTATCAGAAAGAGAATTTATTTTTCTTTAATATTATCAAGAAAAATTTTCAAAAAATAATATTTAGAAGATTTTTTTTCAAGAATCTTCTACTTCCGGTTGTCCAATTGTTACCAAAACCTTTTCAGATCTTCCCATGAATGTCCGATTGGGAAATACGTTGTTAAACAAATTTTAAATCTTATAGTTTTTGAGTAACCGTCCTTCCAACATCCCACACACACACATCCACACACACACACACACACACACACACACACACACACACAGACATCATCGTAAAAATGTTAAAATCCGATTGTAGGGACCTTAAAACGTGCTTATTCAATAAAATCTGGATATGCGATTTTTAGCATGAATCCAATACCTCTCTTAGCGAGAGGTAAAAAGTATAATACTCTTCATTCATACATACATATAATGTTAATGCATCGTTCTTAACATGGTTTACTTTATTCTAAAATAATAAACATGAGATTCGCGACCAGACACTCAGGCACACGGCCACGAAACTCCAAAAAATTATACCCAATTTTAATGGTACAAAATTGATCCTTGTGATGCACTCTCCACGCCAGCAATGAGTCACCATGAGGTGACGCCTGGTAAGCGCTCGCACGGAACAAATATTTCATCATTACCGAAATATATGTACAATGCAGATTGACACACCCAGCGATGGGTATGCCGTGATGCTATATTTATTTATTTTTATAAAAATAAAGAATAAATTTGAATATTTGTCATATTGACTTATGTCAGAATAATTGTTCAGTTCTGAAAGTAGCATTCATAAAAGAATTTCAAAAAATAATATTTAATAATAATGTCTTCATTTTCTGAAGCCGATACACTATTGAACAAACCACGGAAGTTAACAATCCTAGGTAAGTTAATAGCTATTACTTGTTAAAAAAAATTGCTGTCGTCTGTAAAACTGTAGTATACTTAAAGTGTATAAAAAGTAATCTGTGCAATATCGATTCTCTAAATTAAAGGGAACAGGTGCCTATTGAAAAGAGAAGATTGAATTTGTTTGAATAGAATACGTGATTTATTTACCATGAGTCAGGATGACGATTAACTTTTATAAATAATTCGTCGCGCGACAGGTATTATTTTGAAATTAAGGATTGGGGCTAAAAGAAAAAAAATATTCGGTGTGATTTTGAATTCCTGAATGAGAAGAGATCTAAGTGTGCCAAGGTAATAGTGACAGACAGTGAAATATTGGGATACGTGTGAATAAATGTAAGACTACATTAGTAATGCAATTAGTGTCAATCGTAAAGTGCCAATTAAGCGTTTGTTGAAACTGTAAATGGGTGGCGTTTACTACAGAACGACTTACTGCTATTACTTGCCCATCACAAAAAAAACATCATACTCTGATTCTCAATGTTTTTGCAAATAAAATCGTACATTTTACTTAAAGTCTAGCAAGCTGTTGACATTGATAGTCTATCAGCAATCTAGGCGCCGGATTTTTTAACCTAAAAGCGCCAATTCTAACTTTGACTTGACGCGAAAGGCGAGAAAGAAAAACGGGAAATTTCATACGATGATTTTTCATAATTATCACCAGTAGTCTCCTCAATATAAATTCATAAATATAATTTTCTGGAACAATTATTAACAGTTAACAAAAAAAAGTTTATCGAAATTTTGACTCATTTGGCATTTCGTTTCGATACGATAATAGCTTTGTTCCAGCCTGCCATTGCTGATAGTTTGTGATTATCAGACACATGCACAGTCACAAAATATTGTTCAATACCGTTCAAACTTTACCATTGACAACTACAACTACTGTTTAAATGTTTCAGCGTGTACTGTTCGACTGTCACAAACTACTTTCTGACAGTCAAAATAGTCAAAACTTTTTCTGCTGACTAAGAGTCAGAGCCTGCGTAATTATTGCAAATTCAGTGTTAGTTTTCATATTTTCATGTGTCAAGGGAAGATGAAATTTATACTTATTAGAATTAGATTATTAGATAACTATAAAACGTATTTCATATTATTATATTTAATATTATAATTATATTTTTCTTATAACATTATGTTAGTTTATTTTTCGACAAATGATCGACGAAGACATTTCTTATTTGTTGTTAAATAATGTATTTACTTTTCAGACTAGCTTGCTTGTATGCAACAAATATTCGCTTTGGTACCGTCATCGTCTCATCCAGCGTTTCAAACTTATCAGTAACTAGTTTATGTACACGCATGCGCATTAAAAAATCAGATACATGTTGCAAACTTGTCCAAAATTACCGGCTGGAATAAAACTATTGTCAATTTAACCAACAGTTGAAATGTAACTATAATAGCCAGTTGCACCGCTTGTTGTCAAAACATTAACTATAAGTTAACAAAAGAAGTGCAAGTCGAAATTTTGACAACAATATTTTAAAACATTTCGTTTCGATACGATATTGCTAATTTAACCAAATGTTAAAATTTAACTATAAGCAGTGCAACTGGTCATAAGCGGTGCAACTATCCATAAAACATTAGAAATACGTTTTTACTATAGTATCACGTTAAGTTAGTTTGTAGTTACAAAACAAGTTAATCATAAAATTGGAATAATTAACCTATACCTATGAGATGACAGCGTATAATTATTTATATGATTCAATTTAGTTATTTAAATTACAATAATTAAAGATTTAGTCCTAAAATTTGTAAACATTTTGCTGATTCTTGTGTTGAAAATAGTCCTAAACTGACATATTACCAGAACAGTAATGCCAACTCCTTTTTCCGGCTTAGATGACGTAAATAAGTATTTCTGGACTATTTTCAATATTAGTTATACCAGACGGAGGCATAAAAAATGTGTTGTATGGCTATATTTCAAAGCTAAATAGCAATGTTTGTACATAAAATTCTACCGTAATTGATTTACATGACGTATGTCGAAACTCATTTCATTAAAAAATATGACATTCCCCCATTTTGCAGTGTGGTCTTCATATTTATCATTTTGAATTGATGAATCTGTGCGGATGTAGCGGATAAATTCTCCGATAATTTTCAAATTGCATTTACATTGCAATGCCATGTCCCATGACTAATTGCGAACTCTAAGTTACGTGTTGCAATAATCGCAATAATGATAATAAATATATGTAAATATCTACAGAAGCTGATGTAGTTTTTGCATATTAAAGTACATAATTTATGCAGTCTTCAGGAATTTAAAACTATCTCTGAGTAATAAATATAGTATAAATTCCTGGAATATTTGCTCAAATGCGTTCTTAATTAACAGCATCTAATTAGGAAGCACATATTTAATCTCTTCATATATTTCCAGTATATAAGTAATAAATAATATATGACTTTACGCGATGTAGTTTGACTTGTAATACAAATGAGAAACGTAATCATTACGTCACTTGTTGGTAAACAACAATGAAGTTGTTTGTTTATGTTGCAATGTTGCCGAGCGACATTGTACTTTTCAAAACATAAAAGTGGGGCCATGTTAATATATTGTGCCCATCACAATGAATTTCTTTATTCCGAACAATAATGGACCCGCCCATTTCTTATAAAGACAGTAACCTACTTATAGGGTGGTAAATTAAAGATCAAGTTATAAAATTAAGTTTTATTGCCCACTTTGATATTATTGTATCACAAGCATTTTTATAACGACTTTTTATTAAACAGTGCCGTTAACAACCTACATTCTAAGGGCCATTCCGGATTTTCTTGAAATTGTCTTGAAAGAAGCAATAAATATATTAGTGAGGTACTGATTATGGGAATCAAAATTTGTAGTTATTACACGGCTGACCCATTTCCTTATAGATGGTCGTAAAACTTAGAGGCTCGAGGTTCATCATTATTAACACATAATAAAATGAATATAATTTTCCTGGAGGTACATTCCTCAGGATAATTATAGTTTGAGCATCACTATTCAATAGATATATATGATTAAATACATAATTTTATCGACTTTTATTGAATTTATAATACATCATCCGAATACAGAAGTAGTCAATAGACGAATGTACAGTAATATATTATTATGAATTCAGTTAGTAAGGTGCTAATTAGTATTTTAAGTGAAGTATTGTAAATACTGGATGCATTTAAAGTAATACTTCCAATACTTTTACTTTAAGTAGTTCCCAGCTCGGGTGTCCAGGACAACTTCTCCAATATGGGGATCTCATAAGAAATACAAAAGTTAGCAGACCATTTTCATGGTGTTCTATATTTGCAAAAAATACGTAAGTCACTAGATATAGGCGAAAATGTAAATTTTGCAGTTTTTTATTTTTGCAAATAACTTTCAAGTGTGAAATAATACTGGATATTAATTTGCACATCTTTAGGCCACTTTTTTATGTTCTTTCGTACGGTCATGCTCCATTTTTTTATCATTGTTGGTTTTCGGGTTATGATGCCAAAGTTTTAATTTTTATATAGACGCTATATTTGAAAGTCACACCTTGGAAAAGATATTTTTTTTAGATTTCCAACGATGTATAACATGTCTATGTTCATTTGTTTAAAACTGCAAGTATTAAACAATTATTTATTGTATAAGTTAAGAACAATGGTTGTTGTAATGAAACAATTGAAAAATAAAATTTAAAATAATTTGGTGATTTGCATTGATAATTTCTGTACATCTTAAAATTTTATACCCGTAATATTTTTATATGTACATCATAGTAGGCATAACATATTTATAACGAAATTTTAAAAAAATGTTTCAATGTTAGAAATATAAGAAAAATGAAGAATATTAACTTAAAATTAAAACCATTAAAATGGCCTCCCAATCAGGCAAATTTTGTCTAATTGAACCCATTTCATATATCTTATAGTATGTTTTATAATAATTGATTTATTTATTTTGCCTCTTGAAATGTTAATACAATATCATTTTAATTCTTACTATATTGAAATAAAAGGGTAATAAAACAATATATAATTAAATAATAAAACACTACACGGAAAGTTTAACGATTTTAACGAATCACACGAGCGTGAAATAGGTGATTGCACGAATGGCACATTATACTTATTTTTCAACCAATATATATATTTAAAATTTTATTAGTAATCATTTATTAAATAGAGTGTGTACATAAATAAATATATTTTTAAATGGAGCCATGGTCAAAAAAAATTGTAGTGTGTTATTTCATCAGCGGTTTTAAAATTGAAATGTTTTGACACATTGCTCATTATTTAAAAATCATATCTCACAGTTTGACCCATTTCCTTATGACCCCTCCCACGGTTCCAAATAAAAGACCTGTCCGGAACTTGAGGAAGTCCTGCAGCGCTTTTGTGCCGTGAATGAAACTCGTTGCCTGCTCAGCAAGACACTTACATCAGCGTACATCTCTCGGCGATGCTTGTACGCAGCCCGAGTCGCACAGCTACAACTGTTTCTATAAAAGGAACATCCAACATCGTCGTTCTTCGTTATCATTCCGCTGTTTATTTATAATGCTAGTATTGCCAGTCTCTCATGCCGCACTGTGCGACAAATTCCTTTATAACGATATAGAAATGAAAAAATGTTTTGGAGTTTTCAAGGGAAACTTTGAAATATGTTAGAATTTTAATGAACTAATGGAAAGAGATTTATATTGACAAATATGGTGAAAATTGGTTGGTTTATAAAGAAAAATTTAATATAAGAAAGCGGTGGACATTCTAAAAATTTCAAAAATTGTTACAAAATTTTTAGTATACGGTTTGGAATATTTTACCAAATCATAAATTTACTTTCAAAGTAAGTAAAATTGATTCCTTCAAAAAATGACAGTCGAACTTTTGACAGTAATTTTATACATAAAGTGAATAAAATTGATTCGAATTTGTTAATTTAAATAAATTTACTATAGTAGTTAAAGAGTAATTTCAGATCCATGATATAAATTACAAAGTCGTGGGCGAACTTAAATTCCACTTTTAGTGTGAAATAAAGTAAATAAATAAATAAATATTTCCACGGCATATTACCCATTGCTGGGTGTGCCAATCTGCTTCGTACACAGATATTGGTAATGATGGAGTATTTGTACAGTGCGGGCGCTTAACAGGCGTCACCTCACGGGCACTCACTTCTGTCGTGGAGAGTACGCCGCAGGAGTCAATTTTGTGCCAGAAGGTCCTAAATTATATTCCCGGTTTAGCCGGAAGCGATATCATCGTTGTTTTGTTAAAATTAAATGATATATTAATTTTTATATTTTTTGAAAGTATCTAATTTAAATTATAGCTATGGAGTCTTGTTCCAACCATGATAGGAGACGGACGTGTTTAATTGAACTCCGTAGTGATTATGTAATTTCATTATATTAATAATATGATAGTGAAGTGTAGTGAGGTGAAGTCAAGTATAGTGATGTAAAGTAAAAATGTGTAATAATTAATAAATATATCAAGGAATTATTAAGGACCTAGCCGAAATAAGGAATTTAGAGGAAGATTCTAAGAAATAACATAGAACAGGATAGGATTCATTTCCAGACGATAAATCGAAATTGGATAATAAAATAAAGGAACACTGCACCTTAACATAAGATGATTAAAATGATCGGCATTAAATTTTGACTACATAATAATTAAAGACAACATTAAATTTAATTTTTATCTACAGTCCTTTTAAGGACTTTTTCACATGTGGTAGAGTCCCACGTTAAAAAAGTCACCCAACATAGATTTCCATTTAGAAAGTTGGGGAGTCTACTGGTCGTTAAATATTTTTTTGTTTTATGTTTGTATTTGTTGACTTCTGTGCTCTTCTCTAGTCCGCGTCGTGGCCTGAACATGGCCAGCTGCTAGTGTGTATCCAAAAAACCTCTGGCTGGGTAGGCCGGGCGTATTCAGGATTCAGTACAACGGGGTATTCGGCTCGACTACAGTGTCAAATTAAGTACCTAATTTAAATTATAGCTATACAGTTATGCGTAGTACCTAGTATTTGCATTTTCATCGAGTATTATGCTACACGAGATCCTATATTTCATTTTACATAAAAAAATCAATAGAATTAAGTGATTTTTTATTTCGGCTTTGTAAATATTAATTTTCAGGGATGGTATATATTTACAGAAATAGTTAATTATATATCAAGGCTACGAAATCACTCTTTAGTATTATAAGAGACAATCTCAAGGGCGCTAAAGGATTTTGCGCACAAGGTATACACACTGTTTTTTGTGCAACCGTGAAAAATATGTAATTACAAATGAGCTGATTAGAATGACAGTGCTGTAAGTTATATGAACTTTGTTTTGAAAAATCATCTGTCAGCTGTTTAGTTCATTAGAACAATTTGTTGCTGTTCCTAGTGGCCAATTATTCTACTATTGTCTTACACTACTATCACACTAGAGGAATTAAAACGGAACACAAATCCACGCATAAGTTAGATTGTGCAATTTATTTATTCTAGCTAACACAAATTTTATTGTATTTAAATAGTGTATTTTATTGAAATAGAAAGGCGGCTTGATGGGATTGGCATTTGATAAACAAAGCAATTAATTTTGTAAAAAATCGTTGAAAGAAAGAAAAAGTTATTTCTAAAATGATTATTTTACAATATTTATTTTAAAAACAAACCAAGAAACTTATTGTTGTCATATTTTAGTAGTCACTGTCATTGTCATATTATTCATACCATAAGAACGGCCGCGAAATTGAATTTCGCGGCTTGTATTGATTGCGTCTGCGAAATGTTTAGTTCACGTAGGATTGCACAAAAATTATATTTATTATTAATAATATTTGATTTATTTTGCAGCTAGATAAAGTATTGCTCGATGAAGGTATATCCTGTTTTAGTCAACTTTCCCCGTTCCGATCGAAATTATTGTACTCCAAAATTGGAAGATTTAACATGGCGAGCATAGGAAAGCTCAAGAAATCATCAACATAATTTCCTCTAGAATCGTGATAATCCATAAACCTTTGACTAAAAACTAGGTGAATATAAATAAAGGTCTGGGGAAAAACTAGTTAAAAAAAAACATGCATGCCCATCTGGTTTCAAAGATATAACAAATTCAAATTGGAAATTCATCAGATATTTTCAATCTCGGCATTTTTCTTTAGTTTGTTAAGCTCAGGATTACAACCATTAGCTGTTGCGATACCTAGCAGAATAAACATAATATGCAAATAGTCATGTGACTTGAAACAGGCAGGCAACTCTAGAGTTTGTCTACATTGTTCGGCATAGAATCAATAGATGGTATTGCTCTCATGCTTCAACTACCACAATATATGTAAAATCGGTCGGCTCTCAAGCGCCATCTGCTATTTTCTTATGTGACATGAAATATAGTTGGTATTGAAGTTCTACTTTTTATCACGATATCACGAATGTGGAATTTAGTTGCCAAGGCCGTAGGGTCGAGCAAAATAAACCATATGAGTGATAGAAAGGAACTTCAGTGGCGAGGTGCATGTTAAATTTTATTTGAAATAGAAATTTTATGAAAATGCAAAGAATATTTATTTTTATAGGTTATGTTGACAAATATGTACAATAATTTCCATAAGGTTGGCAACACTGTATTTGCATGAAATCGTCTTATAATATATTACTTTGATGCCGATTCCTGAACTTTTAATGACAATTTTTGTGCACTTTAGTACCGATTTCATATAAAAAATATTTGCATTTAACCATTTATTGAATTGTAGATAGTTAAAAAGTTAATATTTATTATGAAAATTCCCGCTACCTATCTAGAAATCTGAATGAACTCATCTTTCCTACTGGGAAGTAAGAATAAGTAAATGATGATTCATTTCTTCGAGTCTAGAGTAAATATTTGGAGAATACACTCAGTTCCAGACCATTTCTACATACTTGAACGAGAAACTAATATTATTGTAATTAGCTATGCACAAAATCAAATATTATAAGTAAATTATGAATAACCGTTTAACAAGTCACTTTAGGAGCGAGTGAAAAAGTGAAGTTGTAGTAAAGATAGCACTAGAAATAATACAAACATATGAATATCCCACGCAATACGTATGTTAGTCTATGTTAGTCTTATTTAAATGATCAGGTGAGTGTCTGTTTTTGCAAACGCTACGTGTAATGAAACTGTAAACAGATCATATGTCACACATTGATGTCCCTTTAAAGCCAAACCCAAACGAGTACAGTTAGCGTATCCCTATCACCTATCACGCATAAACAAGGAAAACGTATGCATTTTTATAAGTTACTATTCACGGTTAACGGTTTGTACTCACAAGTTATTTGTTTTGTGACGCTAGATTAGGAAGGTATGCAATTTTAACTTAGTAAAGTCAAATAAAGTATACAACGACCTAACAAGAAAATAATATTTTTAACTTTGTGAACAAAAAATAACGTTATTCGTACGGCTATGAATCAAGGTAATATATTTGAATTAATAAATAAAGTTACGTTACTACGAAAGTATTGTCAACAACGAGAATCGTTTTAAAATGGAATGTCGAAATAATATTAATTTTTGAAAGACAAGATTTTTATATGCATCCTTATCGCACATGCTTGTAGTCATTGAAAATGTCAGAGATAAATATATGCAAATTTTTAATTCGTTCATGATATAGATGGCCTTGATCGGACATCTTTAATTTTTTTTTACTGTATGTATATGAGTTTTGGTAGGCATAAGTGAAAAATAGATAGGATATCGGTAATTTATTTTAAGAAAACAGGGCTGGATCTACTATTATAAATCTGGCCCCGGTCCCAGTGTCAAAGAACAAAAATGGAAATAAAAGGTTTAAAGAATTAAATAAATCGCTTGAATAATTTAATTTGACATCAGAATATACCTACTATGTATTTCAAAATTTCAACTACCTACATATGAAAATATGAAGAACTTTAATCATAAAATAATAAAAAAATCTTATATTTTCAAGAAGAAATGATGTATGTGTGTTTTTACAATTGCTCCATTTCTAAGTGTTTGTTACGTGTACTACAGGTTCCATTTGTATAAGATTTGTGGACAATTGTCATGTAATTCTTTTTAAAAAATAATTTATTACACAAAGCGAAAGTTAGTTAGCTTTACTACACAGAAGCATTTATAGTAGTACATAATAGATCGTGTCTCGAACCACCATCAACATATTTTTTGTTTCCATTGCCATAGACGTATGGAAATTTCATTTTGTGTGACTAAAAAGATTTTAGATATATTTGTAATAAATTACGATTATAAATATAATGCTTGTTCTGTTCTGAATGCAGGTATTTTCCCTGTATTGGTTTAGACAGAAACCTGTAATGGTAAGAAACAAATTACACGAATAATAAACGATTTTATTGTGATGTTGTGTGGGCACGCGAAAGTTATAAGACGAATGTTGGAATAAATTTCTACTCTCGGAGATTCTGATAAGTCCACTTTGTGAGATAAATGTCTCAATAATTTGTTTACTAAATAAATTGTGCTACCTACGGATGCATTTAATACAATAAAATTATTCAAATTTAGTCATTATTTGATATTATACAAAGATAACGATTTTGGAAACTTCCTTTTCCATACCTCACTCGACGTTCGAGAAGATTCATTTCAATAAAATATGAATCAATAAAGAAAGGAAAAGTGTTTTCAAGAATGTCTTTCACAAAATTGTCAATATTGTTAATGTCAAATTTTATACACTGGAAGAAGTATATGAACGTATACATACATAGATAAATTACTAGATATACAAAATATGATATTTTTTTTATTATTTAAGTCTTAATTAAGTATTAAATAGCACGAAATAATGTACTTAATTCATTGGTTTATCTACAGATAAAATTTATGACATACTTGCTAGTAAAATATAAATAATTCTAAGTTTCTGTAGTAGAACTAGATGTCATTTTTTATGCAAATTTTAGGAAATCAAATATAATTTTTTGTCAAATACGTAAGAAGATCAGATTTTAATATTTTTTCAGTAATTTTTTTATAAATAAATGGAAGTTGAAGATATACCTACCTTCCTAACATTTTTTTAATTAACGTTAATCCTAATAATAATAATAATAATAATATTTATTGAGTGCTAACATACAAAATAAGTATTTACACATGTCAATATGGAGAAAATGGAATAGAAGGAAGGTAATCCGAACAAGGACACTTTAATCCGAACTATGGCATAAAATTTCTCCAAACGCAATAACTAGCACGTGTTTCTTGAAAAAAAAAACTATGGAATTTTGCTTTTGTTTTCATCCCTCAATTGGCGGCATGTGATAATTATTTCAGCCTGAGATTACAGCAGATGGATGTATGTATGTACATACATTGTTTATTAAATAATAATACATAATACTTCGGCGACTAGCGTTCAAAGCCGGAATGGGGACGCCCGAAAACAAAAATTTATTATTTTTAATTCAACATTATGTTCACATCCATAACATATATACACAAGAAAAAAATTAAAACTAAAAAATAAGATAATCTTATTTTTTGGTTTGTTTCTTAATTTCAGCGTTGTCTATTTATTCTCTGAAGTACTGTAATAAATATTACAAAACATTGTAAATTACGTTATGTACACTTCATACAAAGTAGCTAATCCGAACAAATCGTTAGTCCAAACACCCCCTTACATTTAGCATTTTGGATTAAATGGTCTGTACCATAATTCATTTTTTCTACTCCCGTTGGTAAAGTAAGAGTTAACGTACTGATTTCCATTGCGTTAAACAACATTTTAACCACAACTTAACAAGCTATATGGCTTCGATTATGTAGACACAACGTGAAACTAGCAACTATTACCAGCTGATTAATTAAGCACTAAGCTCGGGTTTAATATAACTTCTTTAGCTGATAGCTGTCATTCTGTTAAATAAGTAACCTATAAAGTATATTTCTGCATTTATGCTCTTGAAGTAGTAAAAAAGTATAGTATGTGACTCGTTTTATACTATTAAAATACAATTATTAAAGGTTTTTTACAGGGCGAAAAAAATAAATTTTCAGAAAACAAAAAAATCTTATTTAAAAACTATTCATTTTGTGATTAAGGCATTTTTTTCTGTAAACATGAGTATGATAAGCATAAAAAAGCGTTGAATTTAAAGGTTTACTTTATGAATTCGACATATATTAAAAAATAAAAAACATCTCGACTTATTTGGTTTTTGTTAGAATATAATATCCGATGAAAATAAAAAAGGAAATGTTTGGTATATGTTTATTATTTTGTTAAAAATATCACAAATTTCTCACAAAAATATTTGCAAATACAAAGAAATGTACTAATTTGGTTATTGTAGAATTACAAAAAATATGTTCCATTTTTTTTTCTTTGCTTTTTCAAGTGAGTAGACACATACAATTATACCAATGCCGGATTCGAACCCGGAACCCTAATCATGTTCAAGATCAAGATAAAGAGCCGGTACTTATTCAATCCGATGTGCTACCGAAGCAAGCAACATATAATTAAATTTGATAAAAGCCTCTTGTAAATATTGAAGGTCGCTAACAAATTATATGCATTTTAAGTTTTGCTACAAATAGTGCAAAATAAACATCGGAAATTGCCGCGGCATTATCTCTTCAATACTTCCTATAATTAATGTACACATAATAAATAATCGATATTCAATTCTAGCTGCATGCATAATGAGGTAACAAAGTTGAATATATGCTGCACCCACGACCACACATTATATTGTCAGTTACGTACATTCCTTTTGACATTCACATAATGAAAATTATTCCATTATAGTTTATCATCAATTACATCTCGATAACAATATTACAAAACCTCAAACAACTTTACAAAAGAAAAACTAAACGCAGTGACAGGAAAAAGTTACATGTCGATTAATACAAATAAATTATTACAGAGTAAATTGCCTAGGCGCCGGAATAACCTTGGCATGGAATCTCAAGACGTTTTAGATCTCTAAATTGTTGAAATAACTATTGTTCAGCCATTCAATAAATTGAGAGGAAATTCACTTTTACTATGAATAAAACTGACAATGTTATGGATGTTATTTCGAATTAATAGGAATACTATTATATCATGTGCATCCTAGTATATATACTGTATTATTATATTATTAATCATAATCTTCTTTCGATATTTTAATCGAATGATATTCATCAAATTTAAAAAAATATGTTTAATTTACTTTATGTAATTGTACTGAAAACAAATTATATAAAAAATTGGGACACAAAATTATTCGTACGCTTTTAAATTAAATTTTTTTGACACATACATAATACTACATTTTAATATTCAGTGGGATATTCATTGGCTTTAATTTCAGCGTCTTGATAGTCATTGATTTTATTAAATTATATAATATGGAACGTGGAATTTTTGCCCATTCTTCAGGCAGATTCGTCTGGAGTTGTTAAATAGTGGAAAATACTTTTGTCAGAGTCGCCTATATAGTTCCGACAATAAATTCTCATTAGGGTTGAAATCAGGAGACTGGAGAGGTGTTCTAAGTTGTTTTAGTATATTGTATAACACTGTATATTTTGGGATAATTATCTTGCTGGAATATATAATACTCTCCTGGTCCAAGTGATAAATAACTATATTTATTCATTGTTTCAATGGTAGGAACACGGCGATCCCACAAGAAATATTTTCCATTATTTAGCAACTCCGAACAAATCTAACTGAAGAATGGGCAAAAATTGCACCTTCCATATAATCTAATTTAATAAAATCAATGCTTAGGCTACTGGAAGCTGTAATTCAAGCCAATGGTTACATCACTATACATATATAAAAATTTAGTATTATATAGACATACTTACCTTACTTCCGGTTTCGTTGGGTTAAGTTAGGTTAGACATAAAATCTCGCATGTCCCACTTAGTGGGTTAGCACAATCCCGAAAACAATAATAACAACAAGAACAACAACAATAATTACTCACTGTTTCAACAACATTTTTACTAACCGTACATCATACAACAATTCCTCAGTCTTAACATAATAAAAAGGAATATAAAATATAGGAAAGTAACTTAAAACGGGCCCGGATTGGCCCGGCGAGCTACCGAGTTAAGCTCGGTGGGCCGAAACCACGGAGTCCGATGAAAATTCGTAGTACGATACTCAATAATTGAAAATAAGACATTCCGGCATGCACAGCAATGAGCCAAAGGATAATTTATTTTATATTGCCAGGATAGAAGGTTGACGGTATATAGGCCGCGAGCAGACACGTGATCCGAGCGACCTTGACGTGCTTGGAATCGGCTGATTTGTGTGCGCTTGTCACTTTGATAAGAACAATATCTTGACCTATTTTGATTTTGAAATGCTAAAAAGTTATTAATTCACAATTTTTAGGCAGTAAAATACATTAAATTAAAAATAATAACTTTTTAGCAGCTCAAAATCAAAAAAGTCAAAATATTTTTCAAGAATTTCAAGGCCGCTCTCGCTGGAGTCACGCTCGCGGCCTTACAGACGATTGTTATTAAGCAACATGACGTCTGATGACACTTTGCGAAACTATTGTTTATTCTGTTAAAGTTAATTTCTTTTAAAACATTAAAACCGTTTTGGCACTACGATCGTGCAGTTTCACATCCATTGGAAAATGTAACTTTCAATTATAAGGCCATTTGACCTTGAATGAAAAATAAATTTCGCCTGCGGGGCATTTTTTTCTGAATACCTTTAAATGCCATCTCCCCCTCCCCTTGCTTCATCAAAGTTTTGATACACAAAGTCGCCATTGACACTTCCTTTTAGGGCCAATTATAATTACAACTCGGACCCAAAATACAGCTCAATCCGGGCCTGTATTGTTATTATGTGTTAATGTGTTAAATAATTTTATAACTGTAGGTGTACAAATAATTTTGTCTGAATTTTTGTATATAATTTGTTTTCAGCACAATTACACAAAGTAAATTAAACATTTTTTTTTTTAAATTTGATTACTATCATTTAATTCTGAGATATCGAATTTTTATTTTTGAAAACCGTTTTTATTTTACATTTTACTAATAAAAGTGATTTGTATGAATAATTTTGTGAGCCACTGTATGTATTTCTAGAAACTGAATATAAAAACATCAACATTCTGAACATAGTTATTATTATTATTATTTTCTAGTTAGGGAAAAACATAATAAATATTACAGTGTTAATCGTTTATTTCATACAATTTTTACAAAATATAAATAAAAAATAAATATAATTATTTCAGTGAGCTACTAAGCGTTGCCTTGTACATGTCCATCATGATTAGGTAGATTATTATGATTTCTATTTTGCATTCTCATCCTCATCCTTTCTCTCAATTCTTTAAGTCTTTCAGCTAGTGGTTTCGGAGTAGGATGTGGATCTCCTTCCACTTTGTGATCCGTATGGTCAAGATGATTTCCTGGTGGTGGTAAATTTTTATTTCTCATTGCAGCCAATCTTTCGCGAATTTCGTTCAGCCTATCATTATGTATTGGGGGTACTTGCGTAATTTTAATTTCTGGTTTTGGAGGTTTTTCAAGTTCTTCGGATAAATCGTTGCCTACAACAAGTTCTTCAGTTTCTTCAGGAGGTGGTATATTTTTGTGTCTCAGTGCAGCTAATTTCTCACGAAATTCATCGAACCTATTGTTATTTGCATGGGGTATTTCTGGTTTTGGAGATTCTCCTTTTTCTTTTTCAGCAGGTTTTGCAACTTCTTCAGGAGATGGTATAATTCCATTTCTTAATGCTGCTAGCTTCAGTCGAATTTCATCATGTTTGTTATTTTGTGCTGGTGGTGGAATTTCAGGACCTTTTGGAGGCTCCTGTTTTGGGGGTTCTTCTTTAGGGGGTGCCACTTTTGGAGGTTCTATTTTTGGTGGTTTTGGATCTCCTTGGTGTAAGGGGTCCCCAACAGTAGGTTCTTTATGGTCTTCAGGAGGTGGTCCATTTTTATTTCTCCTTGCTTCTAATTTTGCTCGAAATTCAGTGAATTTATCGGTATTTTTTGGTGGTGGTACCTCTATTTTTGTAGGAACCTCTTCTGGGGGATCTACTTTTGGAGGTTCTATTTTTGGAGGTTCAATTACCGGAGGTTCAATTTTCGGAGGTTCAACTGATCCTGGGTTAGGATTTGGTGCACCTACTATTGTGTCCTCAGGAGCAGTGATAATTTTGTTTTCCCCTTTCTTCTGAACTTGTAACTTTTCTCTCAATTTTTTTAATCTTTCAGCGATTGTTTGAGGCCCATGTTCAGGATATGGAATGTGATTTTCATTGGCTGGAACTTCTCGTTTAACAATTGTAGTGTTCGTGTGTTCAATTATTTTAAAATTTAAACCAATGTCCTTTAGTTTATGTTCTAAATATTTCCCATTATAATCTATAAAAGCACATTTCAAAGTTATTTTCATTATCCCCAAATTTAGTAACATTAAGGACCTGGTATTTTTATCTGTGGTTAAATTGTCTGTTAACTGTTAGTTATAAGAAAAATAAAAATATAGCAACGAAAAATTGACGCATGTATAATTTTTACAACTTATGGTATAATATCGATGCTATATTTTTTTTTAACTGACATTTAAGTTAACAGACAGTTTAACCACAGAACCAGTTGAAATTACCGGACCTTAATACATCAAGGTTATGAAGATTATCATTATTGACCGAGTGAAAAGATTATAATCTCGAAGGAAGCGAATGATAGATTTCGCCAGAATACTATCACGCAATTATACAATTTTTCTATGAAATTCATCTCATCTTAATATCAGTTTTGTTTTACGCGTTATGCCAATGTAAATTTGTACGGAAAATGACAAAAAATATGTACAAAAAGAACGAATTAAATAATTCCGAAAAAGAAGTTTGAGATAAAACACATAATTTTAAGTGCTCTTTACAATAATTTCAATGTCCGAGATAGACCACATTGAGTGTCAGACTGACATATAAAACAAAATAAATAAATAAATATATTATCACGGCATATTACCCATTGTTGGGTGTGCCATATATGTAAACAAAACGTATAAAAATAAATATTCCTTTCATTTTCACAATTTTTTGATTTAAAAAAAAACTAATATGCACCTCGTTACTGAAGTTCCTTTTTATTACTCATATGGTTTATTTTTCTCGGCAGATAAATTTCACATTCGTAATAAAAAGTAGAACTTCAGTGTCGATATGTAAATAACTATTATTAAATCAAAATACAATCACTACAATGACATTTCAAAATGAGATTTAGATATTTTTGTTTAACTACTGTTAAATATGTCATCAAAATTTAATATTTTCAATATGTTTAATTTCGAATTAAATGTATGACCTCTCTAAGCACTCCAGCACTCAAGGCTGGCGTGGAGAGTGCACCACAGGGATCAATTTAGTGCCGTTAAAATTCGAAGTAAGTTTTGGCGTCGGTCGGGATCGAACCCGGGTTCCCAGACTCGCGACCAGACACTCAGGCACACGGTCACTTTATTTTGCACAAATGGACGTTTAATTTCATTAGAAAATTTTCCTTTATTCATTATTATTTAGTGTCTGGTCGCGAATCTGGGGAACCGAGTTCGATCCCGACAAACGCCAAATATATCGAATTTTAAATGACACAAAATTGTGATCCCTGTGGTGCACTCTCCACGCCAGCAATGAGTGCTCGTGAGGTAAACGCCCGCACGGTACAAATATGTCATCATCATTACCGAAATTTGTGTACAAAGCTGATTGGCATACCCAGCAACGGGTAATATGCCGTGATGATATATTTTTATTTTTACGAAACAGATGTTAATAATTTTGACATTATTATAAAAAGTGTTTCTAAAAACGAATGCAAGTATCTGAAACGAGAGCAGTGAGTTTTGGTATTTGGAAAAGTAAAATTACGAAGTATATTATAATTTTTAAATACATCTACTACTTGGGCGACTATATACATGGCACATTTAAGCGGTCAAAAACAAAACAAAATTATAATTTTAGTTCATTTCCGCACTTATTTTGTTGAGAACACTAATTTCCCGCACGATTGTAAAAAAAAAATCTCGGCACAATAATGATATGTTTATTAGACTAGTAGTGAGAAACATATTAACTTACCTATGTGGTTGTTTGTATCAACGTTGCAGATACATGAAGAATCTTGCGAATTAAAATCCAGTTGACCACTTAACCTATCGCAGAATTGTTCACATTGCCACTCAATATCAAATTCTTTTATGTCATTGTTTATGTCCCATGGTGCCCCAAAACTGCATTGAGCTAAAACAATCATTAAAATTAATATTGCTTTCACTTAAAAATAATCAGAATTTACCTAAAGTAGTACAGATTATCGCGAATTGTAGCAAGCACAACATTCTGACACAATTAAACCGGGCCATAGTCTCCACCAGATTTTATAGCCAAATCAAGAATTTGCTGACATGCTAACTAAAATTTATGTCACGACATACTTTACATTATTTATTGTTTATAAACAAAGTTTTATTTACCAATCAATAGTTTTTATTTATTACAATATTCAGTGTCGAAATTAAACACATCCAAACACTTTTTGAGTAATAAAAATGTAAAGAAATTTAAAAATGAAATTTATGGCTGTAATAATTAATTATCATAAGAAATTAAAATATTCAGAAAGACTATAAAGTCACGTTGAACATTTTTGGTGATATTTCAAGTTTATAGAAACCTATTCACCTAGGCGAGAATTACTAGTAACAGTAACCTACTCATGTCTATATATCATTTATAGTGAAAATACACATTATATGTATTGTTATTTTCCGTTTAAAAATATTAATGTCAGCTTGTGTATCTCGCATCCTACGCGGTGTTTAACATCCGTCTTCCTTGTGAGAAAAGCAGAGGTGCTCGTACTTATATCATTATTTTAACTACATTGCAGTAATTTGATACTATATTATTCTATGCCAAGGCGTATTTCATTGTTGCAACGTAAAATAACTTCCGCGCGCGCTTCATTGTAAATAACAAAGAAACAAAATTTAAAAAAAACTAGGAATACATATAACTCGACGTATAATAAATTCAAAAGTTTATATTTATTTGATTAGTATTTTTTTATATTAAAAATCAGTATTTTGTAAAATAAATGATCAATAATTATGAATAATGTGTCCTCTATTCTTGAGACTTTGTAATTTCTTTCGGAACAACGATTGTGACTATGGAAACAAATAGTATTAATAGTATGTATTTTCAGCATTCGTTGTTCTCATTCGATTGACATCCGTTTAAGACGAACAATTATATTTGGCAATTTCGTATTTCAAATAACCACTACATACACTTATGTTTTGACATATGTCAAATCAGCTTGAAATATATATAGCGTCAAAATCATCGATATAAACTAACAAAAATAAAGTAATGAGAATGACACTTTTTGTTCTAACAGGTCTGTTCATTTATTGCCGCATTAAATCGTGCTTAGTTTTAGTTTTTCAATATCTCCGTGTAAACAACATTTGAAATGTGTTTAAATGTTATTAACTATTTCATTTGTTATTACTAGTGTTTTTAGTGTATGTTAAGTATAAATAATATTGTAACGTTCATTATTAATGATAGTAACAATTAACCATAGTGCAATAACAACCTGAAATTGATGAAGATGCAGATATCGTAAGTCAATTTGTTTGTTAATAATTATTCTGTTTTCGCATATTGTTAGTAATATGTGTTAACTGATAAATTTTAATATTTTAATATATATTTATAAATGTATTTACAGCAAAATCAGTGGTTATATTATTACAAATTATATAAAATCTATAAAATATTTATGAATAATTTAAAACGTCAGGAAAATAGAACTTCTAAATACATAAATAGTAGACTAGAACTGTCCAAAAGCAGTAAAACAAAAGACTTTCACTATTCGTTATGAGTCGAATGAAATTTTCATACGTCTTGACCGAATCCGAATTAAGCGAATGGCCAAAAATACCGTTACTATAGTTTTCTTTCGTATTTGCGCGAATACGAGTAAACTAGGCAAATACGAATACTCACGAATAGAGGCCCAGATTTGATATGGTTATGTTAAGTTATAGTTAGGTTAGCTGAAATTACGTTAGGTTAAATTATATTTTAATTATAAGTTCCTGGACATTTAATACGATCATTTATTTAAAATATGATCCAATAAATAACAGTCAAATTCAAATATTGAGCACAGCGAAATTGATTATTTTTAAGTTGTGAAACTTTCCTCATCAATGTTATCGGAAATTTTCCCAAAAAAAAACTTGGTATTTAATTTAATACCAAATATACTGGGTGTTTCCTTTAAAACCACCGATGTTTTTTTTTTTTGTTCGAACTAATGACTTTAGAGAAAAATGTTATATACCTGCAAAAAGTGATCAAAAATTAGAGGCTAATTTATTAGTAATAACAAACCGAAAATTCAATCAGTTCAATCATATTTTTTTCTGTATACTCAACTATCTACCTTTATTAGTCCGGTAGGTACATTTTTACAGCCAATGTCGGTAGTACATAGTAACGACCTTGACGCGTTTGGTAAGTATTTCAAAATTGACTATTACTTAATTTGTAACTTGTAAATTAGATAAAAAATGCGTTTAATACATTTTACATTAACAATACATCATAGCAAACTTGTTCAAAACAAACACTACGCTTTTGATTTAATAATTATTATTCTAAATTCTAAATAACTTGCTTTGAAATTAGTCGAGTATACAGAAAAAAAATATACGACAGAGTTATGTTAGGAGGAGGATTATTTTCGCAGGGTAAATGGTATATTTTTAGCTCCAAGCACTGCGTTGTTGTTCGGACTTAAGGTGTGTAGCTGGGCCAGGCCAAAACATAATACCTTCGTTTAAATGATATAAATAGATGAAATCAAGTAATGGCTGGCAAAGTATAACCTCTAACATGTCCAAAGTACTGCCTGGAGGCGCCTGTTTCTGAAATTTCACCAAACAACATTATTTTATCTGAAAACTTTGCTTTCATTTTAAATTCTATATTGAATTTTTTTGGGCGTTACTTACAAGAGAGATAGAATCTGCAGGAACCCAAAAATGAAAACATTTAAGGAAAAGGATTTTTCAAAATAAATTTTAAAACTAAACTTTGGCGTATAGCGTAAAACGGGCACTATTTAAATATATTTTCCTTAAATCACAGTGTAGTCCATTATTTTTTTTTTCGAAAACTTATGCGACATATGGTAATATGTATAAAAAAAATATCATATATTCTGTTTTATTCGAAATAAAAGAAACAAGTTTGAAAGTGTCAGTATTTTTATTATTTTACTTTTATGTCAAATGAGTGGGAATATGTCAATAATATTATGGCACCAATAAAAATGTCGATATTATTGGTATATAACATAAAATTGGCAATAAAATTGTCAATATTTTTTTATACTCACTCTATATTAGAAAATTTTATAGAGCTGTATTTCTTCCTATAATGATCAAATTTAGATTAATTTGAGAGAAATTGTATTATCAATTAGAGAAAACATAAAAGGAGAAAAGTAACGAAAGTGTTCGCAAGCTCGATAAATATTAATTTACAGTTTGATAGTCCCGCTATTTATAATATTCTGAATATTAACTAACTATTGTTAATGATCCTTCTGGCATAGATTCTAGCGTTTCGCTTTTAGTTTCAGCTAAAGAACAAATTAACCGATTGGCTGTTTCTTTTTCGTTTCCTGCTGAGATGCAGAGTTGTAACTAGTGATTTTGTAGAAATAGTTTTCATATTTTTATCAATCAAAGAATGATAAAATTGAATAGAAATAGGCACATTTGACAAAGGTCAAATTTACGTTTGTTACAAAAATAAATTTAAGAAAAACAGAAGAATTTTTTTAAATTTTTTCTGGAACATGTTTTGAAAATACATTGCAAAGAAATGAAGAGTTTCCTTTGCAACAATGTGCCAAGAAAAGACTGATAAACAATAGTAGAAACAGAAATAAGTAAATTAAAATTAACCCGTGATAGAACTCGTCGCGAGCAATAACATTTCTTAGTAACTTTTTTTTTGTCATACGTACTATGAAAATATGACAATAAGTCAATGTTTTGTTAACATTTAGTTGTAAGTTGAACTGACACTGACGTATTTGGCATTTTCTTATTGCAGTAATTATGTGCTATTTGGTTGTCAATGATATCCAAAGCATCGCTTGCAGCTTTTCGGCCCTACGGGCCTTAGTTTAAAACTGTATTGTCCACCGAAAAACTGCACCTACAACTCTTGGTACATAAATAACTATTTATAAACCATCTAGATATTGTATTTTTCAAAATAGTAGATATGACTCGAGGGTCGTTTACACTTGAGACGAACGAATCATAATTCGCAGTATTAATTTTTTTAAATACATCCTTGAATCCTGTTGCTAAGGTAATTTTATTTATTTAGCCCAACAGTTTACACCAATAAAAGGACAATATAAGAATACAAATACAAATCAAGTCAATAAACATTATCTTAAACAATATAAATCAGAAAAAATAGCAAAAATACATTCTACATATGTATACCTGCACAATACTTTTTGTATATCAAGTGCTGAAAGTCTATCTTTGTCGAACCAAAACGAAAGTTGCAGCCTGAGCGAAGCGAAGGTTGCAAACGTTTGTGTTCGACAAAGGACTTTCAACACGTGTTATAAGGTACACACTATTTTTTCTACTCCTGCAAGATAAAAAAATAAGGAAATAAAGAATTATTTTTTAAAAATAATTTGACATTTATTTTCAATTTTTGTATTTGTGATGGGTATCTATAACAACAACAAACATTCTATACAACATTTGTAAGTAAAATTCGTTGCTAGGATACCGAAGCGTGCTGCAAAGAGTTACTTTCAACATGAAAAACAAACCAGAAAATTGTATTTTCAGAGCAGGAGTAGAAAAAAATAATTTCGTAGTTGGTTTTGGATTAGTTGCATAAGTTGTGCAGGTGGCGTTGTGAAAAAATCAATATAAGCTAATTTATTTGCGTTGTTGCACATCAAAAATATTGGAGATTTTAAGAGCATATTAGACTTGGCACTTGGACATTGAAAGGGTATATATTGTCGTGGTATGTAGATATTAATTACTTCGAGTAATGAGGAGCAATCAATTCTATTCTGTAATAATTTAGATAGAAATAATAATGAATTATGAATTATAAATTCTTCTCCTTTCCAGCGAATTAAAAACAGATCGTAATCTGTACCTCTATCTGGATAGACCTTAGTAATTTTAAAAAGTAAGTATTTTAAAAAACGCTTCTGTATGCTTTCAATTTGCAACACATATTATTTATCATAAACAGGACACCAGATGATAGACCTGACGAAACAATAATATAAAGTTACAAGTGTATTCACACTGAAGTCTTTCCCATTTCTCAATAAAAAACCGCAGCATTCTAAATGCAGATTGAACCATTTCAGATATTTAAGGAGCAAATGTAAGTGCTGGATCAAAGTAAATACCTAGTTCTTTAATTTTATTAGTGCGCTCTAAGACACTAAATGCCTTCTAGTATTCCAGTGGTATTGGGGACAATTCTAGTCTTTGATAACTCTCATTCGCTTATCGTACTATATCAACTTTCAGTTCATTTCGATAATAGTTTGTTGCTATGCCCTTTAGACCAAAAGAGACATTTTCAAAAACAATTGTTTCATTGCTATTGCTACTGGATCAAACTATTATAAACATACCTAAACGACTCGTTGAATTTGAGAGTAGATGGAGCTTATATTTAAAAAGAGAAAAAATAATAAACATAAATTGAAATTTGTAAAATGTGCACTAGTTTTAACATGATTTATTGAACCAATTTTAATTGGTATATTGCACTAGTTTTAAGTGAAATATTGCTATCGAAGTGTCTGTTTATTTATTTGCAGTTTTTATATCATGTGTACAAGTGTTCTGAATGAAGGTATACACATAATCGAAATTACAAATATCGCCATTGCTTGTTATAAAAATTAGAATATCTTTTATTTTGTAAATTTATATCGGCTATAAAATTAAGTAGGCAACAGGATAATTAAAACATACTTGAATAAATGAATACTTGAGATTCTTGCACATAGCGCCGTGCGCTGATCGCAGAAATATATTTTGAATATCGAACAAACATAATTCACGTTCGAACAGTTGACCTGTTTGGAGCAAATTACCGTAATTACGTTTTTAAAATATGGCTGTCATAAATATTCGTGGCCTGCTAAACTTATTAAGATATATGCACTTTAAAGTATCTCAAGAGTCAATTGACGTGTTGTTTTCAAGAGATCCATCGATAGTTATTGATTAATAGCACCATGGAAGTTTAACTGCAATATCCGACTCCCACATAGACAGAATAAATAGTGGGAATCTCAAGTGAAATTAATAGAAAAGCGGAGAGAATTTTTTCTTTAGTGTTTGACACGTGATCTCATCACGGACGTAACTAGAATGTAACAATTTTTATTTATAAATTGCCTACACCAGTGTATCATAGAATACTTATGAATGTAAATTGATAGATAAAGCAAACGTCTAAATGTAAATAATGAACCATATGTTTTGTATTTCAACCAGAAAAAAGACAGTATCTTGATTCAGGTAATTCATTGTTTCTGAAAATGTTCTTCTATTTTGGGACACATTGACCTTGAATCATATGAAATTTAAAATTGACATAAGGTATTAAATACATTTTACTATATTTAATCTTCATTATCATTACTTTTAATGCCAATAATAATAACTTGGATAAAAAAAACCCAAAAAACAGGATTATTTCGTGGTTGCCGTGGTTCGATCTTTCACCAACCTTTTTCAGAAACCGTGTTCCAAATAGAAACCGGTAAATAAATTTCAGGACTTATGGACCGGGCCAATTTTCATACATTTAAGAACATCTGAACAAGGTCACACTCAGCCTATCAGGAGAAAATTTAAATCAAAACCGATATACTCGTATTTATTTATTATAAAATCTGTAACTATTAATCGAAAGAAATTAAATCTTTTATTTTTATTAAATTTAATAACTACTTTTTACATTAATATGAATGAAAAAAACGTATTTGATGAGTCGAGAAAACACAATTTAAATTAATAAAATTTTGTTGTTTCCTGAATGATTTTATCAACCTGTTTATTCAACCGGTTAATGTATTCCAGGGATGCTCAAACTTTTACCAACGAAGATCAACCATGAATTATTTTGGAGCTGAGCGATTGACTAGGCAGGAAAAAAATACAAAAAACGCACCCTGCATTGAGATCTCGATGACTCAAAAATATACGAAATAGGTTAAATGAGATAAAAGTTTGAGAAAAAATGGATAGGGTACTAGTAATAGTTGAAAATGTAAATTTTACAATACTTTTTTTTAGCTTTCCAACGGTCTATAATTTGTCATTGTTCATTTGTTTCAAACAGTTAAACTGCAACAATTCTCAAATTTATATGAAACCATGCATGATCATCTTAAATATATATGTTTGAACATCCCTGATCTAATCGATTTAATAAAAAGTAAACAGGTTTTTAAACAAACTAGCCGTTAATTTTCGGTTTTTTGGCTTGATTAAGCCCGTTCATAGGTGCTGGCGGTTAAGGGTAATATAGGGATTTAACATGGGATTTTTGTTTTGTGCAATTTCCTGCTCTCCTATTCATTTTATGCCAAAACCTGTGCAAAGTTGTACAGAATTGAGAGATGCATATAATACTGTTCTTAAATTTTTTTTATAATATTTCTATTTACTTCACAATTTTAAAAAGAAATTTGATAATTTCTGTTAGTAGCAGTATCATAAATTATTTTTCTAGACTACTGCTACATGGCCTTCCGACCAGAAAATTATATAAAGTTACTAGATAACAAAAATAATATTTTTTGTTAATTAGTCTGTTTTCTAATAATAAAAATTACGTCAAATTATTATTTGCATTTAATTTAAGTTTTGCTATTGAACTATTCATATTATTATTACAAACTTGTGTTGGTCTATATTGTCACACACAGAAGTAGTAGTTATATTAAAACTACTATAAGTTCATAGCAATAGCCATGATATTTCATTCTTTTTTTCTGGCTTTCAGAAGTAAAAGTCAAACGTAGTCTGACAGTCTGACATGAAAAATAAATCCCGTATTTTCTTATAACTATTTGCACTGCAATATTTTTTTGTAATAATAAAATACATTCCTTATTCGAATAAAAAATCCTTGTTTAATTTTGAAAAAAAACAATTCACAGAATATAAATAAAATAATATTGTTTTCTACGTCATAATTCACCGAACTTTTGAAAATTATTTTTCTAATTAAGAAAGTAAATCTATAATATAAAATGGAAGAACAGTTTTGTATACAACTTTTAATTCTGTCCAACTTAGCATTCTACAGTTTTTGCCGTAAAATAGACAGGAGAGCAGGAAATGTTAAATCCCTATGTTCATCCCTACCCGCCACCAGCCTGTGTATTCACTATTCAGTTGCCAACAAGAGTTTGTAGAATACAGAAGGAAGCTGTAATAGTGATATTTGTTATTATTACCCTTATAATATTTGTTTTACCTCTATTAAAATATTATTTGTTATGATGAAGTAATTTACCAGATCATCACATCATTTGTTATATTTTAAATGTGTTTATTAGTGATATTTGGATAGTTTATTATCGTATGTATCCCAGACAACTCATAATCGTCCTCTCTCCAGTAAGCATTGTAATGTAAAACTTTCAACTTTATGTTTGTAATCAATTTTAAACATTTTGAATTACAAGTAGAAACCTTCTTCTGTACAAGAAAACATATTTGTAAATAAAATTAACATTAAACTTACAAGTTACATTGTATTACAAATTGTTCAACATTATAGGAAGTAAACCAAAAATGTTGTAATATTTCATTGTGCAGTGAAATAGGAAAGCAATAAATCAATATATAAATATCAGTTACATCTAATACTAAAGAGTGGGATAAAACACGACGCCTGTATTACATTAGCACGAAACTAAATAAAAAATCAAACCATGCCGAATTGCATCGGTATCTTTGTCTTTTTGTTGTGTGGGAGTTCCGAAATAAATGTTGTGACTTCATTGTGCCCCGTTGACAATGCAAAAATCCCGCCTTTTTCCACTAGGCCTACTTGATATTAACGGTAATAAACCCACGGGGCTTTCAATAAAATTGTCTTTGAAGAGCAAGAATGCAAAACTGATTTTATTAATATTATCATGGGTATTTTAAAATGTGCATATCATTATGTCTTCAACACCTATTGACGTTTTTATATTTCCAAACCGGATCCACTGAAACTTATTCAGTCTGGATAGGCACGATTAGAGCATAAAATACGCGTAATGTGCATAAGACTGTAAAAGCTGTCAGCCCGAGGGCTTCTTACCACATTGCAAACATTTTTATGCTACGTTTTATAAGGGCATTAATGATGATAATGTGACAATTATTTTTCATAAATTTTATTCTACTACCAGTAACGAGACATCATATTTTCGTTCCCTTGTAAAAAGGATATATTTTAAACACGTGGCAGTTTGATTATAAATTGAAAATTATTTATCAAAATCCATATATCGTAGACTATGAATCATTGTTTCTTCAATGGGATGTAAATGAAGGAATTTTTTCGATTGTGTTAACAATTATTACTCGAAATCTCAGTCAAACAGCATTCTTTTACATAACCGACGTTTCGTTACCAAAACCTACTCAAGTACACAAAATATATTCCTTTCATTCAAAATTTATAAAAAGAACATACACATCAGTTTGCTCTCAAAATCTAACCGAATTGATTCAAGAGAATAAATGCTGGAAGAATGGAAAATAATCGGACACGGTCTTATACAAATTATTTATTTCTTGGCCGACGTTTCTACTGTACAAGTCTTCTTCAGAGCTAGAAATGGTCAAATATAAAAAGGTTTAACATAGAAAAACCCTATCAACACTTTGGAATAATGAAATCTTGCATCGTTGATATCACACGTTTTCTTTTTTCAAAATTTCGAAAGTAATGTTTAGTAAGAATAAATGCTGTTTGACTGTGCTTTCGAGTAATTGTTAACACCTAATCCACATCGCAGTCGAGAAATTACCCACAGTTAATGATAAATACACATTTTTTTTGAGATTTCTGCGTTCCAGCTAAAAATAGTTTTAAAATTTGACATATGTACAGTATATTAAATCAAAATTACGCCTGTTAATATCCAAAGTATTATGGGGTTTCTTGATGTTAAACTTTTTTATAATTGACCATTTCTAATCTTGAAGAAGACTGTTGTACAGTCGAAACGTCGACCAGGAAATAAATAATTTATATAAGACTTCGTGTCCGATTATTTTCCATTCTTCCATTCTGAAACCAGTCGATCATCAATTCAACCATTAGAATAAATGCTGTTTGACTGATATTTCGAGTAATTGTTAACACCTAATAAATTATTAAGGCCCGGTATTTTCATCTCTGGTTAAATTGTCTGTTAATTCTTAGTTAAAACCAAAAATGTCGCGTCGAAGAATTTACACATTTGTAATATCGATGCTGTTTTTAACTGACAGTTTAATCAAAGATGAAAGTAGCGGATTTTAATGTGTAAATAATATACAAATGTTTCTTTTAAAATGAATAATATATACCAAATTTTGTTTTTTCTAATACAACCTTGATCAATGTTTAAACAAAATTTGAAATTATTATTATCTGTAATTAATTATTAAGTTTTATTGGCGTTTATTTGGTAAGATTATGTGGAAACGATGAAATTTGATGATTTTTATTTAGATTGTGAAGTACCTATCTTCGTTATCTCGAAGCTTGATCGACTACTTTTACTATTATCATTGCTTTAAGTGATCCATTATTAAAGTAGACTCTCAATTATCGGAGCCCCGGTTATCGGAGTCTCTATAGGTTAACCGAGGCATTGTAGGATCGATCGACCTTAATACAACAAATCTGATGTAGCTATCGCAATACCTTCCGTCAATCCTGTGTATTAATTAAATTCCATACATAAATTTTCTTGCAAAGGTTCTAAATTTCCAGTAAAATTATTTCATAAACAAACTATGCAAATTGCACTTGATACTGACATCTTAGCTTTTCCCATTCGTTGGTGGCCGCTATTTTTTATTTTCTTCTTCCACTCTTTTCTGTTTTGCGTGTTGTCCTCATTCAGTTACTTTTCTCTGAAGTCTTCCACGATACATTCCTTCCATCTTATCTTTGGTCTTTCTCTGTTTCGTCAACCTTCTATTAATAAGCTATTCATTCAGTTTTTAACTCTGAACAACTTTAATTTTTCCACTTTTTGCTATAGAATTAATTAAAAGTAAAGAGATATCGCTAATTAATTTTTTTAACTTTGTATTTGTAATTAATAGCGTAAAGTGTCACTTTTAAAAAAGTATTAAAATAGAACACTGGTTTCATTTTGAAGACCGATGATAGGTCTTGTTGCATCTAGTCATCCAATAAACTTTAATACCTATTATTTTCTCAACACTTTCGATCTATAATAAACTTTCAATAAATAAATACATCATTACTATTTACTCCTTCATACAACTACGCTTATCTTACCTTATAGAGACGCTAGAATTATTCCTGTTCTCGAGAAATCAAACAATTACCTTAATAAATAAAAGCTCCCGATACATGTATTTCTGCAACCCACAATCGAAAGGCCATGGTGTTGGTGATAAATATCGCGAAACATGCCTCTTGTGTTTAAATGATCTACAACTGCAGAAAAAATTAAAGAGCAATTTGCCTGTAATAAATTTTAAGAAAGGTTAAGAATTAACCAGGAGAGCGTAACGTCAAAAATAATTTCGGCACTTTCTAATTCTTTGTCAGGACTCGAATCCTGTTGTCTTATTTTCTCACGTGTAGTAAACAAAAGCGGAATGCCTTAACGAACTTCGGTGTTACGGACTATTAAAGGGCCATAAAAATTTACGTGTAAATTCAAGTGAGTTTTATTCGGCATTAAATTGAACCCGCCTTTCGGTAATGCAATGTTAAGCGGAACAGATTGTATTTATAGAATTCATTGTTGCAGGACAGTCGGGCTTTGCGATTACGCTGATACCTTTATTTTATAGGCGCATTAGTGACACCTCATAAATATGACATTGATCCTTGCAACTTATGCACAAATATTTATTACTCCATTATGTGCAAGATAAAATAATATAGGTTAACTATAAATGTCACAAGTAAATGAAAAATATCTGCGTTGATTATAATCTACAAGATTGGAACCTATTTTTTATAATAAATATATCTTACTTACTGATTTATAAACAGAATAATAAATTTTTAAAATATATGTAGCTACTTAAGTTCTAGAATATTAGAAATAAAAATAATCTTTTTCCACAACATTTGTACTTATATGAAATTATGTAAAATATGTACATTGATAATAAATTTATGGGAGATTTGTTCGCCACATATTTTTTTTTTAATAAAATAGTTGATAAAAGATACCTATCTAATGAAAATGAAATTGTTTATCATAATAATGCACAACTGAAATGAAACATTAATAACTTAATTTTTTATATATACCAGATTATCATGACAACTTAATTACAATCGAAATAAATTAAATTTCATATGAAAACAAAATAAATAAATTGTAAAAAATGGTCTTCTTAATAATTGTGACCAGTACAAAATCGATCACTTTCTCATCAATAATGTACCATTATCGGTTAGTTGTTGTTCATTCAGTAGTACGTAGTACTACTATTGTTTAATTAAATATTAAATTTCATAGACATAGTTCATTGAAGAAAATAAAAATACATACTTAATACACCTCTTATTTTATTTATTTGAAACTTCCATTGATTTATTAGTGAAAATGGGTGAATATTTTGGGTAATAAATGATAATGAGTAAATAAATCATTACCGATATCTGTGTACGAAGCAGATTGGCACACCCAGCAATGGGTAATATGCCGTGATGAAATATTTATTTTATTTTATTTATGTTAGGTTAAGTTATAGTTGGGTTAGTTTATTATAGTATAAGTTGTAAAAATTGCACGACGTGCCAATTTTTCGATGCGACGTTTTTCTTATATCTGGCAATTAAGATTATATATATACACTTTAACCGGAGATGAAAATACCCGCCGTAGGTTAGTTAAATTTAGGTATGATTAGATTAAATTACGTTTTTATTACAAGTTGATAATTTAATACTAATGATTTATTTACAATACTGATAAAATAAAATGTTTAACAGGTACGAACCCAATTGATATTTGTTAATATAAATTTAAATATGAAATTGAATGGGCCGTATTACGAACTCACTATAATAATAATAATAATAATAATGCTGTTATGAAATGCGCTTGAACATGTATATTATATTCTTACAAAAGCGCCTTATATAAGTGGGTTCGTAAAACGAGCCAGTTTTAGGAAAAAATTTGATGGATGCTACTGTGGTTTAAGAAAAGTATATTTAATCTGCTTATTACTACAACAATTAACATAGCTTTAACATTCATGTTTAATATAGAGCTACTGCTCCATTTTCTTCTATACGACGAAGTTTAGTTAGAACTTGCTCCATGAGTATTTGGCGGCTTATAAAATTTATTTTGCGTATTTTTTGAAAAATCCTTGGCCTTAATTGTTTTCATTTTGGGGCTCTTACATATCTTTCTTGTAAGTAACTCCGAAAAAGTTTCAATTTAAATGCAAAGGGAAGGCAAAGTTTTCAGATAAAATAATGGTGTGTGGCAAAATTTCGGAAGCAGGCGTCTCCTGACAGTTCATTGGACTTGTTCAAGATTAATACACAAAATTGCCAGCCGAAAATATTAACTTTTATCTATTTACATCATGTAAACAAAGAGATTAAGTTTTAGTCTGACCCAGCTTAAAGCCAGTATACCCGAACAAGTGCTTGGCGGCAAAAAAATAACATTTTTCTTCAAACGTCATAAAAGTAGCATCTTTTGTGACTTGATTCACAAGGTAGAAGTCTAATTTCTACGCCGCCGTCGTAGAAATAAAATAAATAAATATCCATAGAAACTATACAGAATCAACGAATAAGAAGTAGTCTCAATAAAAGAAACCTGTAATATCGCCCTAAATGTCACTATAACACGCTAGGTAACCTAAGAATAAAGTTACTAAACACGATTCATAGCTGTCAAATTTAAATATATAACCTGTGAATTGAAATATAAACAGAGTTTACTTTTGAGGAAATAACATTATTAAAGAATAGCAGACTTACAGATTACAATTACAGGGACGGTAATGAGCATAAGAATACTTAGAATTAAAGTGATAAGAAAAGATTATATTGATTTGCAGTGATTCGAGGACATATCTTTCAGCCACACTATTAGATTTCCATCCAATTGAACTTCAGGCGACTTACATTACATTAAAATCCTTCAAATTCCGACATAATTGCACACAAGGAGGATATAAAATTGCACAGATTTTATGTAAACGTCAAAACGTGAAAAAATTCATTTCAATGTTTATAACCAAAAGGGAACAAATAAGTATCCATAGCTACAGGGCAATTGAAACCGCAAACGTGTCGCAAACGTAATTTACGTAAAATGTAACGTCAGTAGTAGATATTTTTCTTTAAATATCTACGTTTGAAGAAAAAATATAATGTGTGATTCGGAGTAAAAGTGTCTTTGTGTGCCTCGCGTGAATTTATCCGACTCACTTCGCTCGTCGTTTAAACTACCACGCTCGTCATACAAAATCTCACTTTTACTCCTAATACCACAATATACAATGTCTATATTAGACATGAATATTAAAACTGAAGCTATATTCATTGTTGTATAGTAATACACAGATTCAATATAGTTTTCTTGAAACACAGTATCGTCATTCAAAAATTTTCCGAAAACTTATGACATATGTTAAGTGGAGATTGATATACACATGCATGTGTTCATAAAAAAACATAAAATTTGTTTCTTCGAAATGTATTTATCTACAAAATTCTAATTGTCTAATTTGAAGCAAACACAATAAATTTCAATATATTTATTTATACAACTATTTACATGAAACTAATCTTTCTAAGGCGGTCAATAAAAAAATAAATATCAATCTAATACATTGATCCTTGAATGAAAATTACTTTATTGTATTAAAAATAATTGTTTTGCTTCTTATCTTGTCTTGAGACCAACTTGCACGTTTGCCAAAAATGGTATATGCCCTTCATGAAATTGAAAAGTTTGCCCTGCTCTTGTTTGTGGGTATTGAGTAATTAACTGCAAGATCATATTTCGTTTGTGCGAAACAATGGAACGTCGACGTTTCAATATTGAGGCCACACCGCACGTGGCCCAGCAACTCCGCATCCGACGTTGTTTTGTTTTACGAATTTGTCCGGCTCTCGCAATTGGTTGGCTGAGCATCAGCTCCTGTGATCTTTGTATTACTCATTTCAAGATAATTCGCGAATTTTACGTGGGCTTTCTGACGGATTTAATTGCAGCTTCGACCCACTTCCGTGCTCGAAAGTTTCATGGATCACTTGATGCGAAATTTATTTGATTTATCGCTCTTACGCCTTGTAATCCTAGCTTGAGAACATCTTTCTAGTGGTTTTTAACACAAAATAAGATAAATGAACTTGAGTAGGAGTTGCTATCAGTATCTTGTTACTTAATAAATTTCAGTAAGCTGCATATGAAAGTGTTTTATTCAACATGTAATAAAGACTTTAATCGTTGAATTATTGACTGACATGATATATGGTGCTCTTTCGTTGTGACTATTAAACATGATGCAATTTCATTACTCCTGCAGTTCTTTGATAGATCACTTGGAGTGTGAAAGTATTGTGGAAACCCCAGTCCTTGCTAATAATACCCACATTATACACATAAATTATACTGTTTCCCTGTGGGGGACTTGCACTTATTGTTAGATAGGTGTTGACATATAAGGTGCACTTACTCGTACTAACAAAAAATATGTTTAGACCTTTATACCCGTACATATCCTGTAAATTTAAATTTCTAACTGCAAATTTCATTTTTGTTTCTCCAAGAAATCGTAATTAAATCACTATTATTTATTTATTTTTGAATTTATCTCTATATTCTTTAAATAGAATGCTCTAATTTTTACATACCTACCTTATGCAATAGAAATTGGCGATAGCGCAATGTTTTATTACGTCAGTGTCAAAATAAATACTAATAATTTGATGTATAGAACGTTACGCTTTTGTTCGTCTCCTGTTTCTAATTCCATGGCTAATACTATTAAATTCCGAGAATTTTATTTCTGCAGTTATGAAGTAGCCAAAATGATTTTTTTTTTATTCGGATGTAGAAATTTTTGCTTTACAACACCTATTTGAAACTTTTTGTCTAAAATAATTAGGCGAGCAATGTGCTATGTATCATTAGTACGACAAACTGTCCGTAATATTAATAAAAATTGGCGATAACGTATGTTTGTTATTTTTTGCATCATAAATTAACTAAATATAATGAAGATTAAAGCGAGTGAACCAACTGATTTGGGACGGGGCCCTGGGTTCGTAATTAAAGTCACATAGATTCATCTACTTCGATACTTACAAAAAAATCTGATGTGGCCAGCACATAACCTCTCGCCGTATATTTTACCTGGCTGTATGCATAAAGCAAAGATTATTTTTATAAATACAAATAATATATTCATATAAATCTATGACGTATAAACTTCTTTATTATTCAATAATAGCATGTCTCAACATGAAGATATTTTACCATAAATTATGTTACAATAAATTACAAAGTAGAGTTTACCATATATAAATATTAGGCTGGTAACAGCAATTTTCAATTCGAACAACTTTGTTTACTTTCTCTTCATATTCTTCTAGTAAAAACATTAATTTTGGGCGGTCTAAAATGTATATATCTGGATTGTGCATCTATTCTTATATATCTTCTTTTACATTTTATTTTTTCATACTTGTTATATCTAAATAACCTTAATTCCCTTTAATAAAGTGACGGATAGATTGCACTCCGATTTTGTCAATATTTACAACTTACTTGAGAAGAATTTGATAGCTTTTTCGCAATTCAAAGTTACTCTAGTCTACAGTACTGGTGTACATTGTCCCATAATGTTTGAAACAAATTTAAGTCCTTCAACCTAGACTTGTCATCTCCATAATAGTCACAGATCAAGAACTAAGGGATTCTCCAAGTACATTTTTAATTCATTACTCATTATTTCTGACACTGACATTTATCTGTCAGTTACAAATAATTTAAATTATCAACTATTTTTCATGGCATTCTTTCGGCTGTCAAATTTATTACAATAGATTATTTTATATATTATACTTCTTTTATCTCTAAATCTATGGAATATATAATAAAATATTTAAATGTATCAGATAGAGAATTTAATTTTCTTTAATATTACCACGAAAAATTTTCAAAAAATATTATTTAGAAGTTTTTTTTTCAAGAATCTTCTACTTCCGGTTGTCCAATTATTACCAAAACCTTTTCAGATCTTCCCATGAATGTCCGATTGGGAAATACGTTGTTAAACAAATTTTAAGTCTTATAGTTTTTGAGTAACCGTCCTTCCAACATCCTACATACATACACACATACATCCACACACACACACACACACACACACAGACATCATCGTAAAAATGTTAAAATCGGATTGTAGGGACCTTAAAACGTGCTTATTCAATAAAATCTGGATATGCGATTTTTAGCATGAATCCAATACCTCTCTTAGCGAGAGGTAAAAATTAAATATATTTAAAATAATTTTAGTAGTCAATAATTGGAAATAAATAAATAAGGATAATAAGGAATTTAGTAAAATAATTAATAAAAAACTACTTTTATTATGGCCCAAGTTTTAATTCTTACCGTCAGCCCGTCATTCAACATTTGGTTCAATTTCATACAAACACAAGTGGTATTTATGTATTTGGCGTGGCAACAAAAATTCAAACAAGTATTGTTTGGTTTGCTCCGTTGTTTTATTTTCTGGTTTTATGGAAAACTCTAATATTTTAAAAACTAATAATTATTTTAAACTTTAAACTCTCTTGGTCTCTATCATACAGTTTTTAGATCTAGTTTTAATATAAATAATAATTTGTTACAAGGGTGGATGATTTCATAGCAATTTTATTTTACATTCAAGAAATCTTCATTCAACCACTGCAGTTAATGCTTATCTTTCCTTCCAATTTATCCCTAGTATTGGCTTTTCATTCATACATTTGAAACTTAAAACCCTACGAATGATTTTAGTCTTATTTTTTTAATATACTTCTTTCTTCTTGCAGAAGAATGGGTGTCTATACGAACATATCAGATGGGGTGAAGCTTTTGTGGTGGTGTATTCCGTGAGCGACAGACATAGTTTTCACGAAGCACATGAACTATTAGCTCAACTGGCGAAACTGAAGTTGCCTTCTTACTATACAACGTTACTACTAGGGAATAAAAGGGATCTTGATCATTCAAGGTAAGTAAAAAAAATAAATCAGACATTATTTTTAATACTTTTTATTTGTTCCTACATACTACCATTTAGAAAAATTGAATGTTTTATTACTTGAAAACACTTACAAGTTGGCAGGTTATTGAACAGTAATGCCAATTTATAATATAACAGTGTGTCTGGCCGATTTAGAGATATATGAAAGTTAGTCGAACGGACAATTTTTTTTTTTAAGTTTCAAATTAATTTTTTACAGTAAAATATATAAAGCTTCCTTTATTACATTGCGTTTACTACAGAGTACGGAAATTCGACCTAGTTTCCTAAATATCTGCAGTATCTTAAAGGGCAACAAAAAATAAAATAAAAAAGTACGTCCGTATATTTTTACTGTTGTAGTCGTGAAATTTATTCCCGAAACCAATGGTAAAATAAAAAGGGGGGTTTCAGTTCAAATCAGAAAATTAGCCACATATCCTGATCAATTAGTAACACCATAATATAATATATATTGGAAAGAGCATCAGAATCAGGAAGAATTTTAATTTAGATATCAAATTTCGCAAAATAATAATAAATAGTTATTAAAAAGATCATGTAAAACGGAAAGTTTAGAGTTTCACCGCTTGACTTGATATTCAAGTTATTTGACTTGACTTGAAATCAAACCAAGCTCATGTCAAGTCATAGTAGCCGAAAGTCAAGTCAAGTCAAGTAGTTACACTTTCAAGTTCTTGACAAATCAAGTAGTTATTTTTCAATTACTTGAAAAAATCAGGTAGTATTTTTTTAATTACCAGAAAAAGTTCTTCAAGACTACATTTCATTTTCATAGTTCCTTATGTTTTATAACAATATCAATAATATATCTTCAAATATAGACTTTAATTCATAAAAATAAATCAGACATTCAAATTTAAAAATTAAAAAAAATAATTTAAAAGTATAATATATGAATTAACAAACTATTTATAGTATATGTATTATGGTGGACCTTAAAAGGGGGCAAGTCGAATTTTAACCGGGCCGCTCCTAAAGTGGTTCCAAATAAATAAATAAAAATATACTGGCAATGATTCCACTTAATTTTAATATTTGACTGTGCCTAAATATATATTGAATGACTCGAGAATATGTGGACAAAATCTGAAGTCCCAATTATTATTCTTATTTCGAATGCAGTATAGCTCTTTGGGCTTTTGTGCTATAGTTTAACCATGTACAGTTAACTTAATAATAATGATTAGGACTTCAAATTTTATCAACATATTCTCGGGTCATTTTAGTATGTATTCTAATATTGAGTGAATTTTTTAAACATCTGCACAGATTTTAACTTGCAATAGTGAATAAGCACAGCATATGGCGCACCACGCCGTAACATACACAGCTAAATTATGATTATCAAGTAGCTTGAATTTGCTTGATCAAGTCAAGTAGTAACGATAGAAAATCAAGTCAAGTCAAGTAATGAATTTTTGAAAAGCTTGATTTTCAAGTCAAGTCAAGTAATTTACTAAAACATCAAGCTACTTGACTTAATGAAACCCTAAAAGTGATTAAAAACAAAGATATATGCAACCCCGAATCTATATTTCATTCTTTACCAATTTAAAAAAAAGAAATAATTGTTCATCTTCATTATTATAGTATATGAGTGCCCGTGAGGTGACGCCTGGTAAGCTCCCACACGGTACAAATATTCCATCATTACCAGTATTTGTATACAAAGCAGATTGGCACACCCAGCAATGGGTAATATGCCGTGATGAAATATTTTTTATTATTTTTTTATATATTCGAAAAATTTCTTCTACCTAAGATATAAATAAATTTTCTTTAATAAAAGTACAATAGCGTACTCTCGGTGAAATAATGTCTAACAAAGAATTAGAAAAACACTCGCC
The DNA here is from genome assembly GCA_951394225.1 of Harpalus rufipes. NCBI lineage: Eukaryota > Metazoa > Arthropoda > Insecta > Coleoptera > Carabidae > Harpalus > Harpalus rufipes. The sequence goes on along the minus strand of OX596279.1, from coordinate 20,603,355 downwards.
TGTTTCACAGGATTTCAACGTCTGAATCAACCTACGGTCATTTTTCAGATGTTGGTCTTTGTCTCGGAGGAAAATATTGGGTAAAAGAGGACTGTCCTCCCTAAAGGAGGACGGGTGGCAACCCTAATCTCGATACAAATCGTAGCCATTCATTAGTACAGAGAGAATACGACGTTACCGTTTTAGAAGGCGGCAACGAAAAATATAAACATAAATAAATATTGCCTACCTTCTCTAATACTGTTATAATCACAAAATGTAAAATATATATAATAATAGGTAGTTGCATCATATGCATACATTATTATGAGTAATAGGCGTGATGTTCTATTTACTTATCTCTATTCATTGCTAGTATTGGTTCCCATACAATTCGTTATAACTGACATTTGGCGAAACAAGACATGAATATCAATAGTAATATCTTAATATGGGATGTATAGGTGTATTACAACTGAAGCAAATATAAGCTGCATTATGTAAATTTATGAAACAATAACAATACAAAAGGTAGTTACAGTTAACCACCTTTCACGTATTTCATTTCACTACCTGTAGGTGTGTTACACAAGATGATCTAAATGAGAACTAAGTTAGGTAACAATTCGCATCAGCTACTACATTTAAATATCATCCACATCCTGTCAATAAGTAATGAACCGTTCAGCAGGAGCTTCGGTAGCAAGTGGAGCTTATAAATATTAATGCAGATGCAGCCTCTGCAGAAGGAAAAAGGCGCACTGCACATACCAAGACTAAGTCCACATTCTAATGTCAGTGTTGGTGTCAGTGTAAGGCCCACGCGTTGTGGATGCGATTGGTGATATTTGCAGTAGTTCCTTGTTAAATCCACGATTGATTTGTGAAAGTGATAGAGGATTTACATATGTAAACAATAGTTTCTACATGTGAATATGAATTATTGATTATATTTTTGGATTTAAACTTTTACCAAATCGTGACATATGATAATAGTTTTGACAACAAAAAAACAATATTGCTGAAGGATCGATGATACTCATATAGTTTTTTAATAAAAAGTTTATTGTAAAATTTTCGGAATATTAAAATTAATTTAAAGGAAATAAAGAAATAAAATATATCATAACGGCAGATATCGGTAATGATGATAACATATTCGTACCGTGCGGGCGTTTACCAGCCGTCATATCACGGGCACTCATAGCTGGAGTGGAGAGTGTACTTCGGGGGTCACTATTATGTCAATTAAAATTCGAAATAATTTTCGCATTGGTTGGGATCGAACCCGGGTCCATATTCGCAACCAGACACTCAGACAAACAAAGATTTATTGTTTTTTAATTTTTTACCTCCCGCTACCTTTGGTAAGGGAAGTATAGGGATCTTGCTAAAAATCGCCTATCGAGATTTTGGTAAATGACCAAGTTTTAAGGTCCTTAGATTTAGATTCCATTTTTAACATTTTCACGATGATGTCTGTGTGTATGTGTGGATCCTCTTTACGCTCTAACTCAAATACTATCTTTCAGAAAATTTTGAAATCTTGTATTTCTACCTTGTTCTAATATGGAAAGAAGCCATTAGATTTTGGTGTCAATCGGATAACCAGAAATGGCAGTTTACTTGAAGCTCAAAATAGTTTTTCTTCAAAAAATACCTTTAAATGTTATTTTTTCGCAATTTGTTATTATTATAAAACTTAAAGATTATTTTATTTTCTACAGGTTTGCATTAATACTTTTTCTATATATTTTATGGATAAGTTTATAAAACAATATCAAAGTTATTTCTCGGAGCTTATGCACACAACTCCATGGTTACACAGTTCAGCTCAAATGTATGTAACTGACAGATAAATGTCATTGTCAAAAAAACAATCATTTCAAATTAATAACAGTAACGTTTTCAAAAGAAAATTGTAAATAGAACAATAGTTACATGAAAGGAACGTAATACATAATTTCAAATTAATAATAATAACATTTTAAAACGAAAATTGTAAATAGAACAATAGTTATATGGAAAGTAAATTAAGATACATAATTTCTAGTATTAGTAAATAGCAGGTATGTATTTAAATAAGAAAATAAATAAATATATTATCACGGCATATTACCCATTGCTGGGTGTGCTAATCTGCTTTGTACACAGATTTCGGTAATGATGATGACATATTTGTATCGTGCGGGCGGTTACCATGTGTTAGCTCACGGGCGCTCATTTCTGGCGTGGAGAGTGCAACACAGTGGTCAATTTTGTGCCATTTAAAATTCGAAATATTTGATAGTAGGAATCGAATCCGGTTCCCCAGATTCGCGACCAGACACTCAGGCACGCGGCCATCAGACCCCATAGATATTTAATTTAAATTAATAAAAAATAAATGCGGGAGGTTTTTTGTTGGTCACATCAGATTTTTTTATAGAGGAATTAAATTAAATATAAAGAAAATACATACGTACATACACTATTGCCCATTTTCCAGTTGCACCACCGATACTTAAAATTTAAACTTGGTTTTCTTCAGATATAGTCGTGTAAGTTTTAACTTAACTTTCGCAACTTAATTTCAAATGATAAATAATTGTTTAAAATGATGCAAATTTTGTTTTTCACTGCCTACATTATTTTCTTATTCTCAATAAACGATAGCATATGTGTAGACTCTCCTGTTCTTAGTTCTTCTGAAAATACTTATTTTACACTCACTTCGACGTAAACATGTATTATACGAGTATATCCATTCAATTTCTCTGCTCATTATAATTGGGAAAAAGCTTATTATACTATTTTTTTTCAATATAATCACATTTTTTATTCACATTGTGGGTTATCTTTTAATTAATATCTCATAGTAAAATATTGAAACTCAAAATAGGTAGGCAATATATTTTTCTATCGATGTTTTCAACGCACGATTACTATTCCTATAGTTTGACTTTCATTTTCCTTTGTTATTTATAGTTCTACTTGAAAAACAAAATTAGTTTTGAAAGTTCAACATGTTAAAAAATTAGCCAACAAAAGACGCCATTAATATATGTACCACGATCCACGATTTTCAAAACAGGACTCGATACTTAACCTCACTTTCATCACTCCAACTTTCAGTCTCGTAAACTTTTCTTTAAAAAAATAACAATCGACAACAATACCTCCAAAATACAAGATATCGATCGGAGATATCGATGCAAGTGCATCGATGACAATGGTTGGAAAGCGCATGCGTTTTCGCAGTGCGTAGGCGTTCGATGCATATGCGAGCCGTATTTTACATTTACAATATTATTTTCATGACAGGGGGTCACAATTAAATGGCCGGGTTCAAAGAGCACGTGCGAATTTCTTATCCACTAACATTAATCATCCTTCGCGAACAATACGACAGATCGTGAAAGGGAAGAGAAAAATGTAGAGCTATACTGATCAAAGCAGGCTTCAAAGCGGCTACCTTACTTTCTTCTACATAATTCTTCTATTGTTTTATTGCTAACCGTGACATTTATTACGCAAAAATATGAAATACAAACTATCTAACATAAAACTGTTTTCAGTTGATTACTTTGTGCTAGATTAATGTTCGGTTTATAAACTCACTTCCGTACTTGTGATTATGATTTTGATTCATGGCTTTTGTAAATTTTATTGTCGGAAAGTAAATAAACTGAATAAACAATATCCGTTATTACGTTTAAACAAAGAGTTCGTACTTTGAAAAGAATAAGTAGTTCGTATTTCAAAAAGTTATTGGTTTTACGCTTTAAATTCTCAATTGTTAATAATTTCATTTAATAAGAACTTTTATCCAAAGGCCAAGTGATGCTGAACTCAATATTATATACTTAAATTCTCCACCATTTTTACTACCTATTACGAATATATTGACATTTAAAAATACTAAATATCGTAAGAGGTAGTACGTACTAAATACAAGGGTTAATATTTATCTGTCATTGTTGCGAAAGTTGTTAGTTATAATTTGGTTCATCAATTTTATACATATTTTTTTTGTATTTTGTTTCTGTACCAAAGCTATTACAGCACCCAAAAAAGTTCGTTAATAATAGCTTATACGAGTGATATTATACATTAGTACAATTTTTTTTTAAGACTGATGTTTATGAATGACAAAAAATATCAAATGTCAAATCTCGCTAAATAAATAAACTCAAACAATTGTTAGGTATTTAATTTTTATATAATTTTGAATTTAAAATTAAGAATAAAAAGAAGAGAAGAAATATAGTAATAAAGTTTAAAAGAAATATATTGAAAAGATCTATATAGTTGGGGTTACAAAAATTAGGTTAGAGTTTGAATTTTTTAACGTCACATTGGTATCACCAACTGACACCAAATTTTGAAACTACGATTTTTACCTCCCGCTACCCTTGGTAAGGGTGTTATAGGGATCGTGCTAAAAATCGTATATCGTAATTTTGGTAAATGACCACGTTTTAAGGTCCCTAGAATCCAATTGTTTTAACATTTTCACGATGATGTCTGTGGGTGTGTTGTGTGTGTATATATGTATGTGTATATAATATGTGTGTGTGTGGATTTTCGGTACGCTCTAACTTAAATACTATCATTGGTAAAATTTTGTACCGTTTTATTCGAATATGGATAAAAGACATTAGCTTTTGGTGTAAATCAGATAATAATAATAAGGGCACTTTACTTGAAGCTCAAAATAGTTTTCTTCGAAAAATACCTTTACATGTTACTATTTCGAGATTTATGTTATTATAAAAATTAAGAATTGTAATAGTATATTACGTAATGAGAGATGTAAGAAGCAGATTACGTACGAGTAAAATGATTGACACACGAGACGCGTAGCGTCGAGTTTGTAATTTTACGAGTGAGTAATTGCTTTACATCTCGAATTATGTACTATACTTTTTCTACGACCACTCATTAATATTTCTAAATTGAAGCAAAATTCAGATACATAGTTATAAATTAATTATTTTTTTATTCCATTACTTACAAATTACAAATAATATTATTAACTAATTTTGTTTATAATAATTATTATTACCTACCTCAGTATATGTATTTGTAATCACACAAAAAAGCAGCAGTTCGAAACGTCAAAAAGTTTGGTGGGTTTTATTTACAAAAATAAAACTGCGCGACGATGTTACCATGATTACTGCTAAGCGTAGGGATATACGATGAAAAATAGCAAATTTGATTGAAATGAAATATGTATTGTTGACATAATATAATAACCCAAAAAATATGTATTTATATGTATATAACAGATAAATTTCATTCTATTATATTTAAATCTTAAATTTTATTTATCAAATTTTAATCATTTCTTACAGTTTGACAATCAGTCCTGCCAACTTAAATTTGCTGTTCATTACGTAACAGTGTTACGTAATGAAATTTCATTACGTAACACCATTCATAAGAACGAACTTACATTGTTAGTAGTCTGTTCAGTAATGACCCTCTTACAGTAGTGGTAGTAGAAAAAATACTTTTTCCGTCGACCGTTTATTAATAGACTATCTTAATGTATAGAAAATCATTCATTCATGATTTTTTATTAATAAACGATTTAATGGGTGCGTTCACCACATGGCACACAGCATGTATTGCTAACGCTAAGTTGTAACAAAAAGGTAGGCAGAATTAAAAGTCATGCTTTTGACACTTACTAGCTAGGTATATTCACGTAGCATACCTTTAAAATGAATTTGAAAGAATAAAATTCCTCAAATAACATAAAAAACCGCTTGCGTTGTCTAGCATTAAGTACTCTGAACGCACCCACTGAAAACAATTGATGACAAAACTTATTGATTTTCTGACGTAAAATATGATGTTCGGTCAACCATTACTAACCTAAAAAAAATTGTCATGGAATAAAATTAGATTTTCCATTTAAGTAAGATACGGTCAACGAAAAAATATTGTAACTAACACGTGTGTTAATTGGCGATTAATGATCTCAACAATTAACGCGTGAGCGTAGCGAACGCGTTAAAATGTCTCGATCATTAATCGCCTTCATTAACACACTTGATAGTTAAATAACTATTTATATATATTTTATGGACAAATTCATAAAATGATCTATAATTTGAATCCCGGAGCCTACGGTTTAAACACAACTCCTGGGTTACACAGTTCAGTGCTGACTTAAAATTGACGTCATCTGATCGCCAGGCGATACGGCACGCAGTACCAAAATTTTAGAATTACGTCATTTTTACGTCATGCGATCGTCAGACCATACGACGGAGTCCCAGCACTGATCTCAAAAGTATGTAATTCACAAATAAATGTTACTGCCAAAAAACTAATCATTTCGAATTAATAATAGTAACGTTTAAAAAAGAAAATATTAAATAGAACAATAGTTACATGGGAAAGAACTTAATAGAGTATGCAGCATAAGTAAATATGTAGGTATTCATTTAAATTAATAATAGTTAAATGGCGGGAGGTATTGTGTTGGCTACATTAATTTTTTTTATCTAAAAATTGCATAAAAGGTGCAAAATAGAAAAAAATAGTATAAAGAACTCATTTCATAATTGTCGTTTATTTTGTTCGAAGGGTTGGGCCAGTCTGCGTTGTGACAGCCCAAGCTTCCTTCTCACAAAATAAAATGACATTTATGACATTCGTTCTTTAATATACTATTTGTAAATTAAAATATGAAATTAATTACAGATCATTTTAGATTCAAGATTTATAATTTGACAGCTTAAACAATGTTGACAGCCCGAAATTAATTTACAGTTTTTAAATCTCCTAGTATTATTTATTAGTTTGACAGCTTTGGCAGTTTTATGCCACCAGAATTTAATATGACAGCTTTAACAGTTTTTACTCAGATATTAGTTTGAAAGGATTCCAAAAGAAGATTGGTTGGGAGCATTAAGAAGTGGAAGGACAGAATGATGTGACATATTTGAACTGAACTACTTTCAACATATTTAAAAATGAAATTCTGAAAAATATGAATCATACGTCTTCGTATATATCAAAATACATAATTATAGTGTTTCCGAAATTGAATCATGGTTGACATTAAAGAAAGTTTGTGTGAAATTATGTTTCTAAATTATAAATTGATTGTTGAATAAAAGCCTATAGAAGTAGTACTATTTTTGTATTAGAGAAAATGTGAAAAATACAAGCGAAATTTTTGGACATTAGATTCTACTTAGAAAAAAGATGTAGGTTTATTCATACAATAAAATAAAACATGATATTCATTTCTGGCTAAAATGAAATTTTTCTTGTGTATATAATAAAAGAACAGAGTTATTTATTAAGAAATAAATTTTGTTTTCTATTTTATCGCTATCGTGCCACGTAAAAATGATTTGTTTATCGAACAACTAAAAAACAATCTTAAAAAAATCTCACTATCAAAACACATTTTTCCGTGTTCACACTTATAATCAATTATCTTTTTATAGTTGTATTAAAAAGCAATATATTTCAATATCACAAAAACCAGTTAGTGTGCCTATAAGTTTTCTGATCGGGCCATAATTATGAAAATTTATTATAGCTTTCTTGAAAGATTCTCTTAACGTGTCTGACCGCGCGTCAAAATCACCAGACTAACCACAGGTTAGCTCGTTAGCTAATTTGGTTTTGAAGGCTACTGTACGTATGTAACACCAAAATGTATTAGTTTTCAATTACATGTTGTATTCGTGACACGCTTTAATTTGTAATAGATTTTTTCTCTTGAAATAAATGCCCAAAAACTGTAAAAAAATGTTGTGACATACACTAATTTTTATGTCAAGTGATTTAGTTTTCAATATTATTTAATTTGTTCGCACTATCAAGGAAAGGTGACAAGTCTATAATCAATGTTTTTTTTCAAATTTTTATATTCTAATGATTGGAAATATGTAATTAGTTTTAGAATTAATATTTTTTTTACCTATTGGATTTCAAATTATTTCATGCATATGTCGCAACCAGATTGTAAAATCCGTATTTTTATAAAACTTTGGAGTAAGATTCCAGGTTTTTGATTGGTCTAAACGCGAACCAAGTTTACAATAGTATAGTTTGCATAGTTGTAAATACCAATTCATTTTGCAAACAAAGGCAAAAAACTTAGTTTACTAGAATCCTTAGAAATTTATAAATATAAAGATGATAAAGATAAAATTTTACTAAACGACCAAACAGACTTAATATACTCCCCTCTCTTCGATAGTTGTAAATAACGGTACTTTTACGTTGTATAAATTCGCATGAAAAACTTTATTGTACTCATTGTCTGATGATGACCGAACTGGTCGAAACTAGTAACAAAAATTGTGTTAAATAAATAAGTGATATCAACAAAGTTACTTTGTTTTATTTAAACTTAAAACTAATTTATAAGTTTTGTGGGTAAAACGAGCTAGCTGCCAAGCGTTACCAAGTCTATTCTTCGTTTACTTTGCATGTTTTACAATCTAGCTGGATATTTTATAAAACGACGAACAACTTACGACCACGAAATAATATGAATATTTGAACATTTTCACTTGCAATTTCTCTAAATATACTTCATCTTGACCTAACCACAAAATTTTAGCTCATGTTGTTATATTTAGATAAATAAACAAACTAAGTTCGTCGTTTTATAAAATGTCTAGCCAGATAAAGTAAACGATAATTGCAATTAACATAATTTGCTGCCCCGTTTTGAAAAAAGTGTCAATTATAATTAATCGTTATCTTCTCGTTTCTTGTAAAATGTTTTGACATGGACCACTTGATTATATCGAATTACTTTTTGATAGTGAATTAATTTATTGATTGAAGTAAAGTCGTACTTTTGTTCGTTTTATAAGAACGCACAAGGATATTTCTCCTTGGCCTGTACTTAACAAAGTCAATAGGGTCTGTAATTACCCGGTGAGCTCTTCAGATTTAGGCCGTGAAACCAGACAGACACTCAGTCAATATAAGCAGTGGACACCTGCCTCAGAAGGACCTTTTTACTTTTTTCCAGTTTAACACTAAGATAAACATGTCTCCTTCAAATATCATTGTATTCGGAAACTTTCTTGGGCCTAAATTAATATCTTGACATTGTATAAACATAAATCATTGAAAGTGAATAAATACATAGATATTGTAGTAAATATTGTTGTATTATTATTTCTTGTTTTCTAATGCGTTCTCAGATACTATTCACTTTATCGTAATTTATACAACTTTATGATAGCATCTTTGCATAATTTGTATCAAGTATAATATTTACCCTACTAAATGTTATATTTAGTCGTTCTACATTTCTGTTTTATTTAAAACCAATTATATTTATGTAATAAATCAATAGATATTTATATATAATTATATATATATATATATATATATATATATATATATATATCAGGTAGGCTGTGATCACAAATTGATCATTTTTACCTCTCGCTAAGACAGATATTGGATTAATGCTAAAAATCGCATATCCAGATTTTAATGTCTCTACAATCCGATTTTAACATTTTTACGATGATGTCAGTGTCAAAAATCTGCTTTTTCTGGGAGGTACAAATACATTATATCCTTAAGAAATACCGCTAATACTGTCAATGAATTTGAAGAATTTTGAACATTTTAGAAGAGTAGGACAAAATTCCTCATAGAACGAAAGAAGAGATACAATTTCAATTATTTGTATGTACAAGAAATGTTAAATTCGTTACTTATATGGCGCGAGCAGACATGTGACTTTGTTGGCCTTGGCAAGCAGATATGAGGATCCGTGTCAGAATGACGGGTAGTAGTTATTTACATAGATGTCACAATTGTCATATGTCATAATTTTTCTTTCAAAATTTCAAAATTTTCTTATGTTTATTTGTCATCAATAGTATGGAATATACTTGCCGAGGAAAATAATCCATATGGATTTGGAAAATAATGATGTTTTGAATGAAAAATTATGATACTTGACACCATGTACATTATTAATAGCTGTCATTCTAACACGGGCCCTTATATCTGCTTGTCAAGGCCAGAAAAGTGACATGACTGCTCTCACCCTATGTATCATAAATTTAAAATGGCGAGAGTTATTGTGCTGGCCACAACAGATTTTTAGTAACAAAATATGAAATTTTACAAAAACAACTTACTATTTAAACAATTTTCTTGAACTTGTAACCTCCATTGGGAAGTTTTTTAAACTTCTCTTAGATTTTCCTGACATTTTGGGATGTCGCCATTTTACTTCATATTATCTGTTTCTTAATTGAATAGGTCTATTGCTGCAAAAGCTCATCATTAAAGTATGTTGTCTTTATATCGACAGAAGAAAATTTTCGTAGCAACTTTTGTGAGACTGTTTTGGTACAGTACTAAAATTATCATTAGAAAAATAATAAAAAAATATTCCGTTTATAATAATATACTATACTAATAATTGCTATTCTTTTTTGATGGTCCTTGAGATATTAATACATACATAAACATATTGTGGTGAGAATAAAATTTATTATCTACCTAAATCTGTCAAAGAAAAAAATTAATGTGTTTAAACATAAAAGTAGAAGGCGTAATGATATATTTATTTTGTTATCTGCTGAGAAGCTGTGATATACATACAATATGAATATAAGGAGCTATTTTTAACTCTGAAATGTGGGTTGAATCTGTCCCTATGTCGAATTTGTAAAATCCACCAACTCACTGTCATATTCTTGTTTTCCCAACCTTCGTCTTTTTATACGATCTGTTTGTTATTGTTCGATTGAGCAATCTTGATAACATCTCATTCAGTTTGGAAGGCGTAGGCCGTGAAAAATGTTCCTGGTAAAAACGTCGGGCGTTCGCGTTGTATATTTAGTATACGGTACATGAAGCGCAATTAGGCGAGGTGGTCTTGGTCTTGCCTTCGAGTAGGAAGTGAACAAATGCGTTGTTCAAAAGGCGCGAACTACAAGACGGAACTGAAATTTGTACCATAAAACGAATAAACCTGCAAAACGGGTCTTTTCTGACGCCTAAGGAAGAACATAGCCGGAGAAAGGATAGGGATAATATTATAGCAATAAATAAAAATATTTAATATTTAATACATAATCTTACAGTTTATGTAAACCTATATTATAGGTTAGCTTATAATAGTGCTACTTCAAAATATTACTACCTAATTAATTTGTCAAATGTTATTTATATATCACTTATTTCAAATATTATTACCGTTATTATAAACAGCAGATTAAAGGTGATTAGCGACCAGTTGACTAGCATTGTTTTTTCTTTGTCTAAAAAAAATAACTGTTATAGAAAAATTAATTGTACGCATCTTTTATTTGAAGTATTTTTCTCCATAATAATCCATAAACGATTGACAATAAAATGCTAACTGATCACTAATCACTAAGAATAACAAGTTTTTAAAACAGAATGAGATTAGGAAAAATGTGGTACTTTTCTGAGGCAGCGTTACTTCAAGTACCCTTGTTGAAGTTTATAAAATTATATTGTCTTGTCGGTAAAGATTTTTTTTAACTAGATGAATTCTTGATCTCTGTTATTTTTGAATACTTCTTTATTAATTGTAACGCACTTAATTCATATTTCTTTATTTATCAAATTAGTCGAAATCTGCGAATGAAATTATATTAACATACTTAGAAATGGGCAATAAGCGGAGATGATATATTTTAATTTATCTACATATCAAATTATTATTAATACTGTTACAATTTGAATAATTTACATACTCACTAGATATACATATAGTCAAAGTACTCTAAGAAAAGCATTCCAATCATTCCAATGTATGAATTAGGTTTAGACATGTGTCTAAAGTAGCTGTCTTACCTTTTGTGATAAACTTCGTAGTGTACACAACAGATGACTTGTGTGATTTCTTTAATGAGACAATTATTTTTTCTACTAAGTATCTATTCGTACGCTCTTTGATTCGTTTTACTTTTTACACATTTATATTCCGCAACTATCAAAAGTCTTTTTTTTTCCATTATAAGATGATAAAAATAATAATGTTGAATGGTTTCGCATTCTTTGAAGCAAAGTGCAGTGACTTGCAATGCTTTTTCCACGGTACTTCGACAATATGTCGTAATACAATTATTAGGGTGGTTGTTAAAAAAAATCCCTATCGCCACGTAAAACGGTAGTAATTAAAAAGAATGATCTGTGCAACTCTGTATTAAAGGGAACATGTGTCTATTGAAAAGACAATTTAGGAATTATATATATATATATATATATATATTTATATATATATATATATATATATATATATATATATATATATATATATATATATATATATATATATATATATATAGGTTGTCCAGACGTCCTCTTTTACCCGGACAAGTCCTCTTTTCAGAGAATAAAATTCTGGTAGAATGTCCTCTATTTGCCAAGTGCCCCCTAAACGCCTAAACTATACCCAATATGATATAGATCATAAATCGTGCGAAATTACGGACAGAGCCAAATCATTTTATTGGTTCGGCTCGGAAATTTCGAAAATTCCGACTAATAGAACTTTAAAGTGTAATTTTAATCTTATTAGGTGATGTCACCCGATTCGTCTTCTCAGTTTCAGTTTAGATGATGACGTTTCATAAAAAATATATAAAAATAGTGGAGGCTCCCATTGTGATATTGTATTTTATTTAATTAATCAGTATTTTTTTTTCCTAAATGTGTTTTATATCTGCACCTGCCTTAATATTTATGTTTTTATGCCAATATCATTAGTATTTGTGCTAATAAAATTGCATAAAATTCGACCACGCCCCTTTTTTCGCTCGGCGTCCTCTTTTTCATCAAATATGGTCATCCTATATATATATATATATATATAATAATTATGTAATGTATCATTTCTAGATATGCCAATCTGCTTTTATTTGTAAACATCAGTAATGACGATATGTCTTCTAAATATCTGTACTGTTGACGGCGTTCATCAAGTGTCATAAATCACATAACTTGTAACAACTACGTACATTATATCGAAATAATTATTGAATTTTATGCGTTCTTTATTTATTTTAATAATTAATAATAACAAAATTTGAAATCATGCTAAAAATATATCTAATATCGTCAGTTATATGCCAAAGGCACGAATGTGCAAATTTAGCGATTTAAAGTTTAATACACGAATGTATTGCTTGGTTAGTATATTTTTATCTGCCAAAGGCACCAAATATGTTATAAATTGAATCTTGAAATTTATAAAACCTAAACCACGAATATAGGTATGTAGTTCTCAAATTTAATTATACCAAAAATACGAATGTGCCACATTCGCGTTATATTGAAATATACTATAGCAAATTAATTCTCTGTGATGCACGAATATGGCCAAAATAATTCTATAAATTATATACGTAACATTTTATAAACAGATTTATTATAACCGCCTGAATATTAAAACGCATTTATCTTAAAACTAATAAAACGCACAGTCATGCCTGGCAATATGCGATTATTTAAAAAAAATTAACTTTGCCTATTTGTCAAATCAAATAGAAGTAGTTTTTGACAGTTAACTCGATTTTCTTTTATTGAAAGTAATACATCAAGTGAGTTAAGATCATGTTTATTCATGAAAAGAAATTCTTTGATTGTATAAACATTTTTAATTCACCTGGTTTATTTAATATTTTATTTAATTTTAACGAAATAATAGCATAAACCAATAATATTTAATTTTGACAATTAGTAGGATGTGCATGACAATGTTGTTAGACGTCAAGTTGTAAGTATTATAAATTATAAACAAGCTTTATTTTCCGTGGGTGCTATTCTTGTGTCAACGTTAAAACTTAAAGGTCACCGTTAGCGCAGTTTAGAGTTGAACTCTAAAAAATTGTATTCTAGTGTCAGTTTTTACCGCCGCTAACGCTAGAGGTCACCTCTAAACTTAAAGGTGCTATTGGGTAACTTTAAATCGTTTAAACGCTAACAAGATGGCGGATGAACATGGTGAGTGCGCTGAAATTCAAGATGTTAGAAAGGTTTTAGATGTAAATAGCGGAAGAATTAGAGTTGAACGTGAAAGAACAAATCCTTTTCAACAGTTTGATGATGAAGAATTTAGACGAAGATACAGATTGCGAAAAGAAACTGTCAATTTTAATTGATCTGGTTACGGAAGAACTGGAATCAATTTCGCAGCAAGAAAGAAATATTATGGAGTAATATTAAGTAGAAGCTTTAAATAACACTTAGATTTTTTACGAAAGGGTGCTACCAAGTTGAACTAGGTACGTAAAATTCATAAATTTTATACACTACCTAACCTTAAAATTGAATACGACTTATTACTTAATACAAAGAGTAAAAACGGTACATTTAAAAACCTTTTACTAAGTTTTTTTTTTTTGTAATAATACACAACATTTCAGGAGATCTGCATGGCGTAAGTCAACCTACGGTGTCCAGAATCATAGCTAGGGTATCAAGCTCCTTCGAAGCAGTTTTGCACAGATTTGTGAAGTTCCTAGAGCGAATGCAAAAGCTGAAGCTGGAATTCTATAGCATTGCTGGTATTCCTAAGGTCGTTGGATGTGTGGATTGTACCCATGTACGAATTAAAAACCCCGACAAAGAAAACCCAATGAAGCCCCTTTATTTCCAATACAGCACGATGTTCTTTTGCAAATTGTACTACAATTATTTTCTCCTCTTCCTCAATTTTTTTTCTATTTCTTTTCTCTTTACTCATATTCCCTGATTATAATAATTTAAGTATGTATGAGATTACAATAAATAAAAATTAATCTTAAAATTGTTCATTTTATATTATCTATAATTATTTATTGCCAACCTACTAATTTATTAAAGTATATTAATACTTGTATATTAACAAACAAAATACTTGCTGTATTTGTGTTTATTTGATCAAATTATTATTTAATAATATTATGAATTATGATTTTATACTTCGCAACTTATAAGTTTTGACAGATAATACAGTGTTGCCAAGTATTGTTTTGCTTAAAGGTCACTGTTAGCTAGCGTAGCTCATTTACCGACAGTAGAATAACATCAACTCTAAACACTAAAGCTCACCTTTAGCTAGAGATCGTCTCTAAGCTATTTTAACGTTGACACAAGAATAGCACTGCGTGTGTTTTTAATAACAATAATAATAATAAAATAATAATAATAATAAACGTTTTTGTCACGAAATATAATGAAAATGGCTGATCTGTCTTATAAAGACTACATTATTTGTTGCAGAGTGAGTTAAAATTTTGTGAGTGACTTAATTTTTTTTAATTCTCTAGCAAATAAACAGTTGCTTATAGTTCTTGCTATACAGCTAATAATATCAAAATTGAATAAAATACATTTATTATATAAAATTAGCCTACAAGTTTCCTTAAAAACCAACCGACATACCGGGATTAGGGTTGTTTTAGCTGAATCTTGATAAGACTGGTTGTTTTGTCTTTTTGTAGGATCACTGAAACAGTTTTATCAACCAGTTTAGGCATCCTTAAATGTACATGATATCATTGAACATATAACTCAAATTTACAATTTTTGGACTGTGGTTGTTTTTGTCAGAGTCTCATCAATAAAGAAAGCCATTCGTTAATATATTTCCTTGAACGAATTCTTTCCACGAACACATGTAAGTCAAGTTCAAGTACTCAGCGCAACTCTCATAATAAATTCATATTTATTAAATTTTCCTATGGGAAACCTGTGTGCGCCGACGATGTCCTGCGTAGCGCGTGGGATGACAATGATTGAGTGCGGATGCTGCGTCGCACATACTCACGCGTTGTCTTCTTCCAAAAAATCCACCACTTACTTTCCTTTCTGTCACCACAGCCATTTCGCTAATTATTTTATATTCATATTAAAACAAACTGACACTGACAAAGTCCTTACTTTTCCCCGGATTGACAACAAGATATGATTTATAATTCGCGGGAAAAAGTTATCGCGCTTGTCAACGCATACACGACTATATCTGTTTTAGTTAGAAAAATATTTGCTTTAAATTTTAGCAATAATTATTTATATGCAAAGAAAGCCAACTTTCTTATTCGGATGACAAAATAATTCACTGTTTGGTTAGCTAAAAGAAGCGAATTTCGAGGTAATTAATTCTTGAGGATTTCTTTCTAATAGAAAGCTATAAATAATTTTAATTCTTTTATTCATCATTCTCATACCCTATTAAATATTCAAAACTTGGTAATAATTCATCTAAATTCATACGCGGCTTCAACTTTTAAACTAAAGTGTGAACAGAGTTTCAAACAACTTCTTTCACTTTTTGGCATAATCTGTTTTATCATTAATCCCGACAGACATATTTCATGCAAGATATCTGAATAAATAAAAATAATATTTTGTTTGTAAGCTTTTTAAAATTTATCTTTTTTATTTTCACATATTATGTCATACGCTAATGGCCAGTTTCACCAACGTAAGCTTAAATATTCAATTTGGCTTAAATTGACAATATTGCATCGAAATGAAATGTCAAATGAATTATAATACTCGTATATTGCTGTCAAAATTTGTATTTGCATGATACAGAGGGATCTTGAAATTTCAAAATAATTGAATTGTTTGTTTAATGTTAATTGTAGTTTAATGTCAAAATAAATATTTTATATTCTTTCTCAGTGATAAAATGAATTTTATTCACGAAGAAAAGCTTGATATGTATGAAGTTTATATTTTGTTTTCTTCATAGCATTCTTACTACAGTCAGACAAATTAAATCAGCAAAATATTCATTTTCATTTTTCTCAAATATTTTGTAATATTAGGGTATTACATATGGATATCGTTGAATTTTGAATCGAATAAGCGAATGAAAAAAATAGGATCCCATTTAAAATAAGAAAGTTCTATTCCCTATTTTAAGAACCACTGGTAGAAAAAAATACTTTTCTTGCTGACTGTAATAGTCTAGAAAAATTGTAATTGTTTGCTAATTTAACCGACTTCGTAGCTCTTATAGTTCTCGAGATAACAATAGTGGACAAAACAAAATGAACATTTGAACAGTGACACTGATAAACGGGCCATTTAAAATAACTTTTTTATTTATAATTAATTTTTAATTCTCTTTTCATATTAAACTAGACCTTGCGGCTCACAAATCATGGTATTTGGCATGATGGTAGCGCTTCCGGTAAACAGAAATGACATTAACTTTCATATTTTAAATGGGACACCTATATATTTTTATATATTTGGAATCTACGTAAAATTACGAATTCAAAGATATGATTGAAGTGAATTTTTATTGAAAAAATAAATTACAAAACCATAAGAGCAAATTATGAATAATTAACCTGGCAAGCCATATTAGGGTTGTAATAAAAAATTGATCATTTTTTTGTAACAAAATATGGAATCTTACAAAAATAACTTACTATTTAAACAATTAACTTAAATATTACTTAATATTATCTCAACTGTTTTCACATCTTGCCAGGTATCATGGCTTAGCAAGTTAATTATGCATCATTTTGTCTTACATTTTTGCAATTTATTTCTTCAATAAAAATACACTTTGTAATTTTACGTAAATTCCAAATATATAAAAATATACCTATATGTTCCATTTGAAATATGAAAGTTAATGTCACTTCCGGTCAAACCGGAAGCGTTACCATCATGCCAAATACAATGATTTGTGAGCCCCTAAGCCTAATTTACAAATATTTAAAGAGAAATAGAAAATAATTATAAATAAAAAAGTTATTTTGAGTGGCCCGTTTTTCAATGTCACTATATGTATAATTTGCTTGTACTATTTAGAGATATTATTTAAATGTTCCCACGAATGGAATTCTACTAAAACACTATTCTCCGTTATGAATAATGAATAAAAGACATAATAATAAATTTATTTATATTATTCATTTCTTTGAAAGATCATAATATTAACCAGAAAATTGTACCCATAAAAAGTTGTAAGTATTAATAACTGTTCGACCAGATTCAAAGCCGTAAACGCTCAGTTTACGTACTTCTGGCATATCATAAAGTAAGTCTTCTTTATTGGAAATGGGATGGCGGGCAATAAAATATGTTAGCAATTTGACATTTGCGAAAAGTGGGGCATATTGGATCGCAGATCATAAAGAAAATTTTTTGAAACAGCTTTTCCATGTAGCAGGTAATATTACCTTATGAGTCATTATTTCACGCTGTTCCATTTCCTTGAAACTGTCAGAACAAAATCACAAATTTCTCATTTAATCTTTAACACTATATTAACGATAAAATACTACAATGCGGAGTACAAGCTTCAGCAACATGTTATTAAATAATATAAAAATGTGACAGTAATACAATCTCGCGTACAATAGCAAGTTAACGGCTTATTTTACTCTCTGGATTTTTCATCAGGTTGAACTACAGGCGGGCGCTAGAAATGTTACAAGCTAACAACATGTGTCGTTACATAGATATATGTTTTACATGTCAACGAATGATTTAATATGTTATAATTATACATATAGATAGGATAATGATACATTTGGACACGATACCTATTGAGATACGTAACATAAATTAACAGAATGCGGGATAGAATGCAGTTGGCGCCAGGTTTTTGCACCTGTGGCCATACAGAAACCGGCCTAAAAATATCAACAAAAATATGGTTACTGTTAAATGTCAACGTTTTTGCATGTCTGGATGAAGTTATATAACAGCGCGTATTTTTAACTGTAAATATTATATGGATAAATATATTTAAAGCAGGATTTATGGCCGTTTGCACCGATGTAATCATAAGTTCTACTTTTCCAAGTTTTACTTAATGTTAAGGTTCACTTCAAGTTTAATTCTATTGCACATGTATATTTTAAGTTCTACTTATCCAAGAATAGAATTTGGTTAAAAAGTCATCGTTTTTGATTTAGGTAATACAGAAAGGCAGTTGGTTTGATGTCTATCATTTGAAAAAAATTAAAAGGTTAGTATTTAAAAGTCGCAGAGTTTATTATTAAATGTTAGTCATAATATTAATGCTCGTTTTATTAATGAACAATTTAAATAATAATAAAATTCTGATGTGGCCAGCACATAACCTCTCGCCGTATATTTTACCTGGCTGTATGCATAAAGCAAAGAATATTTTTAGAAATACAAATAATATATTCATATAAATCTATGACGTATAAACTTCTTTAGTATTCAATAATAGCAGGTCTCAACGTAAAGATATTTTACCATAAATTATGTACAATAAATTACAAAGTAGAGTTTACCATATATAAATATTAGGCTGGTAACAGCGATTTTCAATTCGAACAACCTTCTTGTTTACTTTCTCTTCATATTCTTGTAGTAAAAACATTAATTTTGGGCGGTCTAAAATGTATATATCTGGATTGTGCATCTATTCTTACATATCTTCTTTAACATTTTTTCATACATGTTATATCTAAATAACACCAATTCCCTTTAATAAAGTGACGGATAGATTGCACTCCGATTATTCTTATATCGATGTGTAATTTTGTCCATATTTACAACTTACTTGAGAAGAATTTGATAGCTTTTTCGCAGTTCAAAGTTACTCTAGTCTACAGTGCTGGTGTACATTGTCCCATAATGTTTGAAACAAATTTAAGTCCTTCAACCTAGACTTGTCGAGGTGACATAATAGTCACAGATCAAGAATTAAGAGATTCTCCAAGTACATTTTTCTTTCATTACTCATTATTTCGATGAGATACAATTTTTCTGTATTTTACGTTGTAGAGTGGAGACCATCTTCACTTTCATCTTGTGTTTATAACATTTAAATAACGTCTTCCTTCGAGCTGTATTCTCGCTTATATCTATTCTTTACATTTAGATTTTTTAAATTTAAATTCATTCTATGAAAAAAGTTTGTCTTACTCTTCTAATTTGTTGAGATGTTTCCAATTCATTGTCGGGAGTAACAGTATATCTGAAGGGTATGTGTAATGTAACCTATAATATTAAATATTTAACTGTTAATACATTAAGAAATAATATAATGTATGTACTTCCCAGAAAAGTCTTCAGTAATGTCTTCGGATTTCTGACACTGACATTTATCTGTCAGTTACAAATAATTTAAATTTTCAACTATTTTTCATGACATTCTTTCGGTTGTAAAATTAATTACAACAGATTATTTTATATATTATATTCCTTTTATCTCTAAATCTATAGAATATATATAAAAATATTTAAATGTATCAGAAAGAGAATTTATTTTTCTTTAATATTATCAAGAAAAAATTTAAAAAAATAATATTTAGAAGATTTTTTTTCAAGAATCCTTCTACTTCCGGTTGTCCAATTGTTACCAAAACCTTTTCAGATCTTCCCATGAATGTCCAATTGGGAAATACGTAGTTAAACAAATATAAAGTCTTATAGTTTTTGAGTTATCGTCCTTCCAACATCCCACACACACACACACACATACACACACACACATCCACACACACACACACACACACACACACACACACACACATCATCGTAAAAATGTTAAAATCGGATTGTAGGGATCTTAAAACGTGCTTTATTCAATAAAAACTGGATATGCGATTTTTAGCATGAATGCAATACCTCTCTTAGCGAGAGGTAAAAAGTTTGTTGTTTTTAAAGTAAGTTTTGATCGTTGTTTTTATTTACTTACCGTCTTTGCCAACACCTTGGAAACCGTTTCTGTAAACATTTAAAAAAAAACGGCTTGTGCAAAAAAATAATATGAACCATTTGTGTACGTATATTTCATTTTGCACAACAGCCATAATTTTTAAATTCAAATTTTCATTAGTAATAGAGAATTACGTTAAAATAATTTAAATACTTTACTATCCTTTCTAACAATTAATCATTCTATCTTTACGATCTAATTTTGCGACAGTAAATTTTTTGTCTCCAAATTTTTGCACCTTATTATCCTTATATAACATCCGTGACTCAAAAATTCACAAGCAAAATAAGGATTGAACGTAGGTAGATATTTATGACCAGTAAATAATATGTTATCGGTAATAACGAAGTAACAGAATTAAATATGAAATAGTAATTGAAACAGGTTATTTATTTACTACTCTCTGCCGTAATAATAAACAGAACAAGTTAATTCCTGTCCTGTTGGCGCCATGATACAAAAACGGTTGTCTATGGCGTGTGAATTAATTATTTGTTAATTTGCCGAAGAAAAACTTATTTTTCTATATACCCCGTAGGGAAAACCATGTTTTATAAACCTATTACGCGATGAAATTAATTTATAATTGCACTTAATACCATAGTATTAGAATAATGAATCTAATTATCTCTGATGTATCACAAACAATGAACAAAAATGTCAAGTAAATACCACGTCAGCTATATTTATTGATATTGTTTCTGTACATAGGTTAATAATTCAGACTTTCGCTATGTAATAGTTTATTAAATAATCGATCAATCAGTTTAATATAATTTATTACTCGATAACAAGATCACGAAGTAACAAACAAGAGATCACCTTTTCTGTCTGTCTGCGTGTGGTCAATTTTTCACTTCTCGACAAAAGGCTGTAAATCTTTCATTCAATATTTGCCTTAGTTGTTCTCACTTTTACGAATTTCTTTTCACTTTGGCTCCGGCGCGGAAAGTTTTATTCTTTTATTCATAAATTACGTGCACGGATTTCTTTATTATCTTCTGCAAATGGAATAAAAAATGGAGGAACTAAATTACATACTTGAATAAATTTACATTAATCTTTTGTCACATTCGTGCAATGAAAGGGCGTGAGTTCAAATCTCGTATAACAAATACAATGCTATTTGTAAGTTTAATTTTTAGTGAATACCTAATTCTACTAAAATCAGTGATTTTTGCCTCTAGGACACTGAAAAACGGGCCACTCAAAATAACTTTTTTATTTATAATTAATTTTTAATTTTATTCATATATTTGTAAACTAGAATTAGGGGCTCATAAATGATGATATTTGACATCCGGTTTTACCGGAAGTATCATTAACCTTCATATTTCAAATGAGACACTATATATTTGGAATCTACGTAAAATTACGAGATGAACAATATGCTTGAAGTGTATTTTAATTGAAGAAACAAATTACAAAAACAGGATAATATTGTGAATAATAAGTCTGCGGTAACAAAATATAGAATCTTACAAAAATAACTTACTATTTAAACATTTAACTTAAATATTACTCAATATTATCTCAACTGTTGTCACAGCCTGCGTGATTATCATGACTTAGCAGGTTAATTTTTCATATTTTTCTCGTACGTTTTTGTAATCTATTTCTACAATAAAATACACTTCCGGTTATACCGGACGCGCTACCATCATGACAAATACCACGATTTATGAACCCCTAGCCTAATTTACAAATATTTAACAAAATTAAAAGTAATTATAAATAAAGAAGTTATTTTGAGTGGCCTGTTTTTCAGTGTATTTGTTTTATCGTCAACAACTGAAGGAAATGTTATTCATTCACAACGATTGATTAGCTAAATTAACATTCGCAACTTAATTTCAAATGACAAATAACTGTTTAAAATAATAGTGCAAATTTTGTTTTCCACGACGTACCTGATTTTTTTATTCTCAATAATTCTAGCGTGACCCTTTATTAATAATAGAAGAAGATGAAGCTGTTGGTTTTGTATCATGTCAAATATTTTTGTTGAATAACTTTGAAACGTAAATTTTGGCAAAGTATCGATATTAGGCTTAATAAAACTATTTACTTGGCTGCAGTTTTTTAATACCTAATAATAAATAAATATAAATAAATCATCACGGCGTATTACACATTTCTGGGTGTTCCAATCTGCTTGTATGCTCCGATTTTGATAATGACGATAGGTAATTAATATCTGTACCATTGAGATAGTTCAACAGGCGGTACCTCATAGTCTTTGAGAACTACTTAAAGGACTGGTGTCAATTTTGTGCTATTTGAAAATAGGAAATAATTTCAAATAATAATACAGTAGTGTCACGAAATAGTGAACGTACTATATAGTGAACTATCCATTGTAATGAACACAAAAATAAATACATATAGTGAACAATTAATGTCTCGATATAGTGAACACTTAGCAGTCCTGCGCAGTGCGTCAGCTTCGCTGATGGTCTGTTGAACGACGCGTAGCTGATCTGAATACATTCTTAGGGACTTTTCCTGTTTAGTGTGATACTTACAAAGTTTTGTTGTGTGTGTTATATAATACAAATTACTGTAATTCATAATGCCACCTCAAAGAAAACATTTGAAATTGAAAGGAAAAGTTCAAATATTGGAACATTTATACCTTGTCCAAAGATATTTCGTTATGGCTTTAATTTACTAAGCCTGTGGTAAACCTCACACAGCAAGAGATTCTACCTGTTGGCGCACAGGGTAGGGTTGCAAAATAAATCGTCCTTGACCGGTATTAATACATATTAGGGAAACTAAGATACCTAGTGAGTAGGTATATAAATGAGTTTTCAAAAATTTAAAATCAGTAGTAATACTAACTTTCGTACTGAGGTCAACAATTTACGTATTTAATATGTGGCGATCATTTGAAGAAGACAATACTGATATTTTACCAGTTGAAAATTGTGATAAAATTAAACGGACGTTTTTGCCGCAAGAAGCGAAAGAAATAGTTTCAAATGTGTGTAACTATTTAAAAGAAAAAGATAGTGAAGGTGAAAATTTGGCTCTGATAAAAACATCAGAAATGACGAAAGTGCCGTACAATACTGTTCGTGATATAGTAAGTGGAGTGAGAACTAGAAAGAAAAGGCGTGACGCGGGTAATTCGAGAATAGTGAATTCTTTTCAAGAAGATACAATTCGACGCAAAATATATGCAATGTATGCCGAAAAAATGTTGCCGTCTATTCGCATATTGTATCAGAGACTCAAAGACGATAAATGTGAAATAAATTGTTCTTTGAGTACTCTGCATTCAGTTCTCCATAAAATCGGTTTTCGTTTCTAACTAATAATAAGTGAAATAAACAATATAACACCAGAACTTTGGGCTAACAGTGTGCGTCATGGGATTGATATAGAAAATCAATATATTGATATTAATAATATTACCAAAGACTTTATTATAAATATTCAAGACTCAAGTGACGATAGGGAAATGGATTGTGATAGTGAGAATGATATTGTCGAATAATTACATATGTATACCAGTGTAATATTATGTATTTATTGTTATGTATGGCACTATTGTTTAATTGCATTATTTAATTAAATGACGAATTGTTATACAATGATACTTTTATGTAACTTTTTTTTTCTTCATTATTATTAATAATATTTGTACAAAATTCTCTGTTTAAAAATAAAATTAAATTAGGAAATATTGAATACATACCTGTCCTTGCACCCCTATAAATCAGGCTTAAATCCCTAACAATAGACCCGCTGAGAGGGCCATAACGAAATATCTCTGAACAAGCTATAAAAGCAGGTATAGGAGCTACATTTTTATGACACAAATATGGGGTAGCTAAATCAACAATAAGTTCAATAAAATAAAACAAAAATATAAAAATAAGTGGTTTTTAGTTTTAGAGAAAAGGCGAAGACTTTTCACTCAAAATTTTACGATACAACTTCATTTCATGCTAGCAATGAAAACTACAGATATTTAAAATGCGCTATGGTATTCGAATTTTAAAAATAGTTTTCTAAAATTCTAGTTCTTCAGGATATACGATCTAAAAATTAATATTTTGATATTTAACTTGTATTAAAATAATTAAAACCAATAAAAACATTTAAAATTATATTGTAATTATTTCATAAGAGCTCGAAAAAATGAACAAACTCGAATTGTGACATGGCCTTGCATTAATTAGTTCACTGTATCGAGACTACTGTACTCGTTTCAAAGGTAGGTATAGATCTCATACAATTCAAAAATCAATATCAATCAAATATCTCAATTTTCATTTAAAACCATCAGAAGATTCCTAATTGAATTGCAGATTTTTCACATTTATACTTGTAACTACTATTAACAAGAAGTAATGAATAAATTCTCGTGTAAATTTATTGTCATCTATTTTGTTTGTACTCTGTTCATTATTCCTTGAAAAATTTGCTTCCAATTTAAGTTAGCGTTAATAAATTTCCTCGCTTTGTTTTCCTATTAAAAGTTGCTCCTATTTTTTCCCCATGTTTGCGCAATAAATTTCGATATTTTTCCTTGTGTGTATGTAAATCTCGCAGCACGTGTGCACAGCTTATTTACGCACGTGGACGCACGGCGGGTTCGTTTGTTAACATGCCCCTGGTAACCAGAAGAAAAAACTATACAAACGCAACGCAAGTCCAAGGCACGTGGGCATTTTCCTGAAGACTCTATTACACGATGAAAATATAGGGAATTTGACAGAAAATTAGATAATGACAATTCGATAAAATTAAGAAGGGTTATACAGAAATTTGTCATACAGAGACAGAAGGTTCATAAATATAATGTTATTATTTCTTGAACGATCTCATTTCTCATAAATTTTGAATATTTTGAGTTTGAATATATAATTTTCTTTAACATATCTGCTCTTGTGAGGTATTTGAAGATTTTTTAAATAAATTGAACTCGAAACAAATGAAATATCTCATCCTTTATCATACATGCAAATTTGGATCTCTATTATTATGTATTCAGTTTATCATTTTTTTCAATAAAATAATGTGAAAAGTAACCAATTATTTAAAAATATTAAAGAACGAGTTTTATAAGACATGTTTGTCTCGCATGCGTCAAAATTTAGAAAACGAACCCTGATGTGTTTTCTAAATGACAAATGCGAAAAAACTTGATATTATTTTTTTAAATTTTGGGTTTTATATACAAAAATATTTAAAAAACTGCTATATTATACCGAGTTGATTTAAGGAAATTTTTGGTAACATTGGATTAATTACCATTTATTCAATTATTTAAAAGTTCAAGTCAATTCTGATTTGTCATCTACTACCAAGCTTCTAAAACATAAAATTGTGTATCGAAATGAAGTGTCTTTCGACACGCAAGTAGGTTTCGTAATGACTCCAATATAAACGCAAAATATAAAAATATATTTTTTCACCATCGGGAATAGAAATCGATATCTCGGATATCAAAATCATGACAGAAGTGAAACATATTGGACCGTATTACAAGCGCACTTTTATTATAAAACCGCTTTTATGGAGCGCGCTTTTACATTATATTCCTACGAGGAGTGTGCTCCATAAAAGCGTTTTATTATAAAAGTGCGCTCGTAATACGAGTCATTGTCTCTAGAGAAAAAATAAGTCAAAAATAAGTCCTATTACTCTGAGTGTTCAGTTGTCTACTATAGTTTATAGTATAGGATACATATCATACAACTTTATAGATTTCGTTGGTAATAAATTTAATAAAACGTTGTAGAACTCAAAATTCTGGAAATAATTAATTTTTTTTTATAAAAAAGTCTGAATACTAATTTCTAAACTCATTGAATTATTAAAGATGATAATTAAAATTGTTAAGAGCTTTTAACTCTGAAAAATTTGGATTCTTGTGATGTTTCTACATTCTACTCCTGGAAAAAGTCTATATTTCCCTCGGTGCTTTGTATCAAATTACACGTAGAGAAACATTTTGGACTTCTTTCCCTTGATGATAATAACTCATAATAAATAACTTCAGCCAGTTTATATTTTCAACAAATTATAAAACCTACACAAATGTTTAGAAAATTCTACAAAATTCTTTCTACTACTTTAAATATAGACTTAAAACTCAAAAGAAAAACTGTAGGCCAAATGACGGATGATAATAGTTTGACCAGTGTTTTCAAAGTCATCTTCTAGTCCACACTTAGCTTCTACCGAGACCCTTTATTTTTGGCACAATGAAAAAACAACTTCATAAAAATCCAGTAAGTACAGTAAAACCTACCTTGCAAGACATGTAGGACAATACTCACAGGAAAATTTTGAGGACTAAGGGATACAATGCCTAATAGAACAAAGGCGATGTAACCCAATATTACATGGCGGAATACTCGACTAACATTCAGATTTTGTAAGTTTAAAATCTATATTTTAAATTAGCCGAAAGAAATTTGTAGAAATTTCTCATCATTTGCGTAGGTTTTATAATTTGAATGTTGAAAATATAAACCGGCAGAAATATTACGGGTTTGGGCTCGTATAGTGTTTTATAAAAAAATAATGATTCTTGAAATTAAATATCTTTTAGAATTTGGTGTTTATCTTCGTGTGTATCAGGCTTTACCGTGGTGTGTACGGCACACTTTAGTAAATTACCATATAAGATATTGTTAATTATTAACAGTACGGGGGGCTGTCCATATTTCTCTTGTAATATGATTGAAATTGGTTGTGATTTTATGAAGTGTGAATATTGTTTACTGCGCGATTTGACGGGATTCTTGCATGTAATTAATTATTATTGATTACTTATTTACTGCGGGATATTGTATGGTAAGCGTAACGGGAAGAAACGCATTCCAAACAGTTACATTTCACTTATACATTATCTTCTACAGCAAGTTTATGCTAATGTTAAAGAAAGAGAATTTTTTCATACGTTTTTATGTAATGATATATTTGGATTATTCTGCTGCTGAAAGCGAAAACAATTAATAAACAAAAATGTAAATATTTGAAACCTTTCTTAATCTCTAGATACTTTGCAGGCTAATAAATTATCTCTTACAACATTTACTTTTATGTACAGTGAAATAAACCTAAATTCTAAATGGAATAGCCAATTAACTTTTATCAGTCAAAATTGTATTTTAAATGAACATAATGTTCTTCTCAGAGAATAGGGGTATCCAAGTTTTATTTTTTCATTTCTTAATATGTTAATTTGTACATAAAAATATTAGACCCGTAATTTGTATTTTCGCCGAAAAGTTTCTAATACACCAGAAAAAAAATCTGTTGTGGCCAGCACAAAACCTCTCGCTACTTCCGTTTTTGGTTACATAATTATAGGGCGCGAGTAGTCTTGTGACTTTGTTGGCCTCGGCAAGCAGATATGGGGGCCCGTGTCAGAATGACAAGTAGTAATTATGTACACAGATGTCAAATGTCAGAATATTTCTTTCAAGATTTTCCAAGTTCACGTCGCCAGGAGTGTGGAATTTATTGTCGAGGAAAATAAATCGCATGGAATTGGAAAATCACGAAATTTAGAATGAAACATTAAGATATTTGACATCTATGTATATAATTACTAGCTATCATTCTGATACGGGTCCCCCATTTCTGCTTGTCAAGGTCAAGAAAGTCACATGACTGCTCGCACCGTATTGTATTTAACATTATCTTTATATTTAGACTTTTTTAATTTAAATTCATTCTACACTCTTTTAATTTTTCGAGATGTTTCCAATTCATTATCGGGATTGACATTATTTCTGAAAGGTATATGTAATATACCTATAATTTTAAATGTTTAGTTATTAATACAATAAGAAATAATATATACATGTAATGTCTCCGGATTTCTAACACTGACATTTATATGTCAGTTACAAATATTTTAATTTTTCAATTTCATTTCCATGGCATTATTTTGGCTGTGAGATTTATTACAACAGATTATTTTATATATTATTTTATCTCTAAATCAATAAAAGATATAATAAAATATTTAAATGTATCAGATAGAGAATTGAATCTTCTTTAATGTTTGCAAAAACATAAAATTTCAAAAAATAATATTTAGAAGAAATTTTTTCAAGATTCTGCTACTTTCGGTTGTCCAATTGCTACCAAAACATTTTCAACTGGAAATACGTAGTTAAACAAATATTAAGTCTTATAGTTTTTGAAAAATCGTCCTTCCAACATACACACACACACACACACACACACACACACACACACACACACACACACACACACACACACACACACACACACACACACACACACACACACACACACACACACACACACACACACACACACACACACACACACACACACACACACACACACACACACACACACACACACACACACACACACACACACACACACACACACACACACACACACACACACACACACACACACACACACACACACACACACACACACACACACACACACACACACACACACACACACACACACACACACACACACACACACACACACACACACACACACACAAACACACACACACACACACACACACACACACACTCTCACACACACACACACACACACATACACACATACACACATACACACATACACACACACACACACACACACACACACACACACACACACACACACACACACATGATCGTAAAAATGTTAAAATCGGATTATAGGGACCTTAAAACGTGCTTAATTGATTAAAATCTGGATGTGCGATTTTTTAGCATGAATCCAATATCTCTCAGCAAGAGGTAAAAATGATTAAAGTTTCAATAAATGAGACTCGAGAAATAAACGGCGCGTATGACGTCATCTACACAGAGAACATACGTTTCTAGAGCTGAGTGACATCGTTTCGTGTCACTTCAAAACCAGCGCGAACATGGCAGAGGCAATACACATCCCTGGTTTGCGCGTTCGAACAGCTATTAACAAATAGCATTTGCCAGTGCCCAGCACTTCACAAACATGGCTGATACTGAATTTTCAGCGCTCGATTTAAATGCGTTAATGTTTTATTTTGATATTAGGGTAATAAATATCAGAAAATATAATATTACTTATACATTATAAACATTGATATTCATTAAGTATTTTTTTAAAAGCTTTAGACTTGGAAACCCCTATTGTGAACCAAAAATTCGGCTTGACCGTTAAAATATTGCGTAATATTCGGTATTCGGTTATTTGAATGTCTAGTAAAATTATCGAGATATCTTATCGTAAAACATCGCAAAAAAATCGTCGCAATAATATCTTCTTTTAGATTAGGTTAGGGTAGGTTTTGTTAGGTTTGGTGTATTGGACCAAATTATGTTTTGAAATAATTTGAAACATTTGTTTCCATATTTTTATTTTTCGTGTTTTTTCGTGTGTTCAAAATTGTGTTTGGAATTTTGAACGAAAAGTGAAAATCGGAAATAGTAGAATTTGAAGAAATTCGCATCAAAATTCTAAATTTCTACTCGTGTGAAGAACAAAATTATATACGGTAAGCAGATTTTAATTTTTATTTGTTTGTGGCGTCTTAATTTAATTTTGTTTGTGGCGTCTTAGTCTTAATTATATTTATGTTTGTGGCGTGGCGTCTTTATTATAAATATACTAGTTCGGAATTTACATTTGCCGATCCGGTATATGTGATTGAAATATAAATTTTATTACAACTATTAATGATTTAATTTTAAAGTTTTGCTGCATTCCTAATTTATGTGCAAATACAGTAATACCTTACCTTCGTTAGATATCAAGATGGATATCCTGTCTTGACAAAGTTACAGATAATTCCTTCACTTGAACTCATAAAATTTTATTTGCAATAAATGGTAGCACATTTACTTCATTACCTATTAAACAAGTATAAAAAGTACTGTTAAGTAAAAGAAGCAAAATATATCCCTCGTAGTGCAACAAGTGCATTGAATGTAGCCATAGTAAGCACCAAAACGGAACCTTGCGCTAAAAAACACATAAACGGTAGATTAATTTATTTGATTGACAAGTAAATTCCGACCTAGTCAAGCTGCCTTCGCCGCACATCCGTGCAGCAGTCGTACAGATATGTTTATTTGCCCTGCAATCTCGACTGACCGTAAACCGAGAACTCTTTATGTCACAGGACTTGGATCACTTGATATTGTTACAAAAAAACAGACCGCAAAGAAAAGAAACGGAAAAATAAACTGTCAAAAGTCATTTAACTCATGAAATTCGCGACAGGAAAAATAAATACGAAAGTAAGACACGGATTAAGATAAAATTGTAAATAAAATTCAAAGAAGATTTATTTATATTTTCAAATAATAAAAAAACTGTTCCGAAAGGGAATGCATACAAATTCCAGAATGTACACATATTACTCTATACATTTCTTAACATACATTTTTCTATCGTTCTTGAAGTTATATTGCCCTGTACATTTCTCGCCTTGTAAATTTGTCACTGTGTACTAATCTTATTAAATAACTTTTGGACTTCCATTATCTTTATTAATTAACAAAAACACAAATTGTCACAACGTTTCGGTAGCTGATATCTGCTGCCGTCATCAGGTGAACTGATACTAACTAATTCCTAATATTCCGAGTCTTATATCTAATGTTATGAGGGTGGTCAAGCGTGGTTGGGAGTTCAAGTGTATCTGGTGATCTATGATTGGTTGTTGTCTCCTGTGCAAAGGACTGTGGCGGTTCTTCAAATGGTGGTTCCCTGGTTACAATCTTCAATGAGGTGTTTTGAGAAATGATCTTCTTCCAAAGTGGTTTGATTTCTACACTGGCATGGCTGAAGACCTTTTTCCGGTTTATCATGATGTACGCGGCCTCTTTAAACTTTCGTTTGAAAGTATAATCCTCTTTGGAGATGATTTCCGCGTTGTCCCATAAAATTCTATGATGGTTTTCCCATGCGTGGTCTGCAATTCCGGATTTCGATGTTTCTCCTCTTGTTGTATGCCGTTTGTGTTCCTTCATCCTGATATCCAGTGGCCTCTTAGTTTCGCCTATGTACACTTTCCCACATTCACAATCCACCTGGTAGATTCCTTTTTCAGATCCTGCTGATTTCGGAGGTGCCATGGAGGAGAGTAGGTTTTTCAGTGCTGTAGTATTTTGCAATCTGGTGGTAATTCCGTATTTTTCACCTGTTCTTCTATTTTTTTCTGAAAGACCTTTGATATACGGAATATATAATTCTTCTTCAAAGTTAAAGTACTAATCTTATATCATGAAATTTCTGCGCTTCAAAGAATTCAACCTTGGCGCGTTCACTGCACTGAATTACACATTAAAAACAAAACGTATTTAGTTTTAGGATAGGTTTACGTTTATATTTTTTTTATTAAAAGGAATAAAATACATTTTATTTTCGAAGTGTACTTCGAGATGAGATAACGCGCCAAGTTCGAATTCAATGATGTGCAACTACTTCATGGTATAGATTTGTATATAGTCACGAATGTACAAGGCGAGAAATATACAGGACAACACATATTTGTACGTTAGGAAAATGCATATGTCATGAAATGTATAGAGTGATTTGTGTGCAGTTCTGAATTTTATTTCAAGCCTTCTGGAAATGCTGTTGTTATTAGTAAATAACTAAATTCTTAATTATAATAATGTTAAGAAATATCAGAAATTCCAAATTTACGAGTTCGTACATGTCGTAGATAAATTGTAAAAACTTTCGTTGACTTAATGATGTTTAGAATCTAACTAGTCGTTTTATAAAATGATGATGCCATTGTAATATTAATACGTATTTGGATATTTTCGCTTGCTATTTATTTACACTCACTTAAACATAACCTAATTAAAGCAGAAAACACACGCTCAGAAAATTTGGGCCAAGTTTTGTGCATTAGGTTAGGCCGTTGGGCCATGCTGTTAAATTTAGATAAATATACAATCTAAGAGCTCTTCGTCATTTTATAAAATGGCCAGACGTTTTATAAAACGTCTAGCCAAATTATAAAACATCGACATACTTTGGTGACGTCATTACAAAACCGTGATACCGGCGCCGGGAGGCTAGACACAGCCTTATAAAGTATGTTATAGTCCAAGTTTTGATTGCCACTGGCAGTCTATGTCATCCAACATATTCGCCGCTAGTATGAACAAGTCGTTAAGGGTGATTAGCGAACATTTGACTAGCATTATTTTATCCTGGCAATCGTTTATGTATTATTTTAGAGAAAAGTACTTGAAATGAAAGTTATACAAAAGTTAATTCCGCGCATCCTTTACTTGATATAATTTTTCTCTAAAATAATCTACAAACGATTGACAAAGATAAAACAATGCTAGTCCAGTGGTCGCTAATCACTCTTGATCTCTGTTCATACTAGCGGCCATTATCTGTTGTGGAGGACCCCATTCTCTATTCCTTGTATTTGGCGCGTGTTTTAGAATTTCATTAAGATCATTTTCTAATTTCCCGATTATCCGGACAAGGTTTCCCATGTACACGAGAAAATTAAGCGTCAATTATTAATTGTTGTTTACATTATAACGTAATATACGTAGTTATCTAAGCAAAATTTAATTATAAAGTTAGCAATTTTTAATTATATTAGCTTAATAGAGTTGACTAACTTCAATAGATTGTTATAATAATTTGCAACAGTATATTAAATTAATTTGCACGAAGAGTTTCCTAACATTAACGATAACATTAATTATTTACAGTTTAAATAATTACATAATTCTTTGCAAATTTAGGTTAGTGTAATATTTACATTTTTTCTATTCACAGTTATATTTGTAATAACAAAGCCATTTCCACGATGTAACGGTGTTGCTTTTTTGTTTTAACTTATCGCGAATTGTTTATTAATATGTTGAACAGTTGTCTATTTATGAAACATTGTCTATTGAAAACATGTATGTACGTGCAATCATGATTCATGAAGATACAACATGTTTTACAAATTAATAATCAGCTAATCGGCTCTTTTGTATTTTTTCACTTCATGTACTCGTACATGTTGTAATTAAACATTACACATGTCAGTGTACTGATAAATTATACGTTAACTTATAAATAACTAATTACACTACTGTTCATTTTACTCTGTTTCTCGGAGAAAAACATATTTCGTCTGTGGCAATATAAATTTAGTTGACCCTTTAATGACAATATTTTAAGAAACATTTTATTTGAAAGAATTTTGATTTTTACAAGTTTTTACAACTGGTCCAGTTTTTATTTACTTGCATTAAAAACTTTGTCTTAACTTTTAATGAACAGGATATTTCACTAATTTTAAATTTTTTTCTTAAAAAAATAATGCACACGTATATTTTGTTTGTTTATACAATGACCCATTTCGCTAATTTTTACCTCCCGCTATCCTTGGTAAAGGAGGTATAGGGATCGTGCTAAAAATCGCATATCGAGATTTTGGTAAATGACCACGTTTTAAGGTCCATACTATCCATTTTTAACATTTTCACGATGATGTCTGTGTGTATGTTTGTGTGTGTGTGTGTGTGTGTGTGTGTGTGTGTGTGTATCCTCTTTACACCCTAACTCAAATACTATCATTCAGAAAGTTTTGAAACCATGTATCTCTACCTTATTCTAATATGGAAACATGGAAAGAAGTCATTAGATTTTGGTGGCAATCGGATAATCGGAAATGGCAGTTTACTTGAAGCTCAAGATAGATTTTCTTCAAAAAATACCTTTAAATGTAATTTTTTCTCAATATTTTATTATAAAAATTAAAGATTATTTCATTTTCTACAATTTGTATTCACTGTAGACCAAGGGTTAACAATCATCTCTGATTTTGTTATTATTACAATTTTAATTATTTAAAGTAGAAATATATTTAAAAAAGAAATGGAAAATTATTATTTTTAAGTAATAATTAATAGTTAATAAAATACTAAATTTTCCATTTAGTATAAATTTATTATTTAAAAATAATAATTTTCCATTTTTAATGATAAAACTAAAGACTACGCAATATTTAACATCTCGATAAATTATAATCAATCTTTATTAATTGGCTATATTTAGGTGTTATATCATCATTTGTTATTTGTTGTAGATTTAGAATTACCAATACAAACATGAAAGACAAATACATACTTTTTTAAACACAAGGGTGATTAGCGAGCATTTGACTAGCATTGTTTTATCTCTGTCAATCGTTTATAATCTATATTTTAGAGAAAATACTACAAATAAAAGATGTGTAAAAAGTAAAAATACAAGAAGAATCAATGAAAAACTATTGACAATAATATGGAAGTTACATAAAATTGCTCCCTTGTTGAGGGTTTGACGTTGGTACACAACGCCATCTCTACGTAGTGAAATATCCCAATACTGATGACGATGACGTTACCTTATCCCTTCTTCGAGACATTGATTTACAAATAAAAATATTATTACAAAATAATGTCTAATCTCTATTACTATATTCATGACAAAATGATAACATTATATTGAAATTGCATTATGGTCAAATACATCATTGTAAAGTTTTAACATGAGTAGGTACTGCACGAATATATTGTTTTTGTATCAATTAGGGTATTACTTCTTCTAGCTGTATTTCATTATAATAATATCAAATGGTGACGTCATTATACAGATCTATTCAAAATTATGCAAACTTGAATTGAAAATTGAGTAAAAAGTTATTTATATTGAAAGTAGATTAGAAAAAATCATAATTGAGACGAAAAGTTTTAAAAAAATGTTAGTTTTTGAATAATAAAAAAAATAGAGTGAAGGAATCCATTGTCATTTGAAATTTATTACACAAAAAAAAATTCATTACGGACTTCAATATTTTGCTGCTAGTGTATTTCAATATCAATTAATATAAACAAAATAGTAAAAATTGATTTATGTGAAATACCCTAGATTATAATTTTAACGATTATAAAGCTTGTTTGACACGGCCATAAATTCGGTAACAAATTGTTTCATTAGAAGAAAGGAATAGGCTATTCTACTCCATCACAAATTTTATTATAAATTATAAAATATCTGTTTGACATAAATACAATATTTTATTAACAAATTATGACCGTGTCAAATGATCTTTATTCATAAAATACTCGTATTACTTAATCTTAATCATTATGTTTATTCTATGCAGAACTCCTAATAAACTGTTATCTGTTTGTAGGCAAATCTGCGTGGACGACGGTCAAGAACTTTCCTTACAATACGGTTGCCAATTTTATGAAGTGAGCGCAGCTGAAAACTTCGCTGGAGTATCCCTCGCCTTCCAGTCATTGCTGCGAGAAGCCAGATCCGTGCAGCTGCTGAAAGCACTACCGATCAGAAGAAAACTGGGTGTTAACAGCGTGTCCAAGGTCCTGGGGAACATTTTCGGGAAGAACTCAAAGACAGACAGGAAGAAACGACCGTCGCTCAGTATCTAAGGCTGACTACCACCTAGGATAGATATGTACTGACATGTACTGTTGTACAGGGTGAAAGGAAAGACGTTAATATGTAAATTTTCAAAATAAATCAAGCGATTCCTCTTAAATTTTTATTTAATTGTATGTAAAGAGTGGTTTATGTTATAAAATTTATCCAGGGAAAAATTAGACACAAATTTTATATAATTTTTTCTTCTATATTTAATATGTTTTAGATATATGAATTTCGTAGTCTATAAGGAAATTTTGAATTAACAGACTAGAAGAAATTAAACCATATTTAGAAAATATAAAAAAACATATTTGGTAATCTATTAAGTACGAACTTAAAAAAAACTATTTGAAATTAATATGGATTAATGGATAAGCATTCATTTCAAAGTGTAACTTTTTTCTAAAACTCTCACAGTTTGTTTGAATAATTAGATGCCATATTAATTTGAGAATACAATTTTGAAACTGACATATCAAAAAATTACACATTAGTAATTTTTCCAAAATCTTACCAGGTGGAGCTCGAAATCTGTAACATAGGCATTTTGTGCGGTACTTTCTAAATTATTTTACAAAAAAAGTAAGTATTAAAGTGCATAAAAATCGTCATTAAAAGTTCAGAAATCGGCACTATACTCTAG
Source organism: Harpalus rufipes (assembly GCA_951394225.1). NCBI lineage: Eukaryota > Metazoa > Arthropoda > Insecta > Coleoptera > Carabidae > Harpalus > Harpalus rufipes. The sequence goes on along the minus strand of OX596279.1, from coordinate 20,566,627 downwards.
TTTTAAATAGCGGGAATTGAAAAATAGCGATATTCAACTGCTGTCATATAACATTTTATTAACATAAATTATAAAGGTATCATCGAATCTTTGTAAATTATAGTCTCCTTGTTTTCCACATCGGATAAAGATGATACTTGACATTGCACATAAAAATGGCACGAGATGGCACATGTCATGTAGGTACACTGACACTAGTCTAATATTACATTCCCCACAATACTGAATTGGTAAAGTAGAACAGAGTATAAAGTAATCCAACATACGACGATTTCATACAAGTTCAGTGTTGCAAACTTTATGATAATTGTTGTACATATAAGATAATTTGGCCAAGGGTACGATGAACAGTAGTAAATTTGTACAAAAATGACAAAAGAAGAACGAACTAAATAATTTTGATGACAAAATTTGAGATAAAATACATATAATGTTGAGTATTCTTTACGATAATTTCAATATCCGAGATTAGCAACATTGAATGTCACTAATGTCAGATTGACAATTTTTTACGCAACCTATAAAAATAAATATTACTTTCATTTTTATAATTTTCCGATTACAAATAAAATTTAATGTGCACCTCGGCAGTAAAGTTCCTTTTTATCAAACATATGGTTTATTTTTTTCGGCCCCGAGGGCCTCGGCAAATAAATTCCACATTGCTGATAAAAATAAAACTTCAGTGCCTTGATACATAAATAACTATTTAAAAATTTCAGACACTTATTTTTATTGACAAAAATCAGAATATTTGACAGTTAAAACATTACACATTTGTTTGTCTTTTGTTTTAATTCCATGGCTAGCACCAATAAATTGTAATTTTCTATATTTTCATCCAATTTCTACATTTACAAAATATACGGAATGAATTTTTATGTACCGAATTTAATGCTTCTACTATTCATGTTATATGCCTTTGTAACGGATTTCGAGCGCCACTGGTATATTTGTGATATAATAATCTAAACATAAATAATAGTTATTTTTGTAAAAAGTACAAAAACTACATATTTTATTTAATGAAACATAAAACCGTAAGAAAGTTGTTGTTTTAATAATAATTAAACAATATATCCATAAGATTATTAAAAAATAAACAAATTGACTGGTAGTAATTACTAAAAAATTTAACCACGCTACTAATTATCATGGCTACCTTTTAAAAATACATTTGAATGTTCGAAAAATTACTCAATTTGTTATTTTGATTGATAAATTTGAAATTATTTGGGCTTTCCTTTCACACTGCAGTAAGTCTAAATTATTTTTATAAAATGTTAAATGTGACAATGCAATAATGTAAAATAAATAAAAACAGACATTTCTCTGTAAATATACTATGAATAAGTAATGGTATTTCTATAAAATTGTAAGTAAAAGATTCAAGTAACGAAGTCTCTTACTGATCTCAAAATATAAATACATTCTTAGTGAACATAAAGTATGTACACTAGTTTACATATTTAACATTTTGTATTTAGAAATATAGTAATAATAATTTGGATAGCTAGTCTCAGCTATTAAAAATTGTTGAATGTTATTGATATTTTTATTTTCTAGTAATAAATATATGTGATTATCTTATGACAATGACAAAATTGAAAATATATTTTTACAAACTTTATTAGAGAATGTTATACATAGTTTTATAAAATTTGTTAAATGTGATATATTACAAAATTTAAATCAATGCAAATAAGTGCAATTTTAGAAAGTAATAGGTGCCTTTTCTCTAAAACTGTAATAAAACGTAAAGAAATTATATACATACAGGGTGTTGCCCGCGACACCGCAACATAGGACTTTAACATGTAAAATCATTTTTTCGAAATTTCCTGTTTCTCTAATTATTTTAGGTAAAAATGCTCGAAATAAAATTGTAGAGCGTAAAATTCAATACGCAAAATTATTTTTACATGCTTTGTTATGGCAGAAATTAAGTATGAAAATATCTAAAATCATCCCAATAATAGTGATATCCATGGAATTCAAACAGATATATTAACAAATGTTTGACATTTTACCTGTCAAGTTAGGTTAATATATTTTTATTAAGTTTTATTTGTAATATTTATTCAAGAGAATAATTATCTATTAATTTGAATAAATAATTTTCCACATTACCAGAAATTACAAATAATAATAAAAATAAATTAATCTAGCTAGACGGATAAATCGCTAACATTTATTAATTATTAGCTTCAATTCCATGACTATCGCTATTTTTGGGGTAATTTTCGACATTTCTATAGCTACTTTCTACCGCTAGAAAGCATGCAAAATTAATTTTGATGTAGAACTTTATGCTCTGAAACATTTATTTGGAGCTTTTTACCTAAAATAGTTAGGAAGGGAGGAAATTACGAAAACATGATTTTACTTATTAAAGTCTAATATCTCGTGTCGCGGTCAACAGCCTGTATATGTAGAACGTGTTTATTCTAAGTGATACACTATTGCTATTTCGAGAACTATAAGAAATACAGAGTTGGTTATATTAGGAAAACTTTTTTTTTCAATCAAAGGTTTATAAAATGTGGATCCTATTTTTGTTATTGTAAATGGCATCATTCAGGAAGTTTGGCGTAAGTCCTGCATGAAGAATATTTCGTTTATTTTGAGAGATACAGAAAAATGTTAATAAGCAAAGTTTAACTAGACAAATGGGCTCACTGATCGTAGTAAGAATTTTGTATCAGTTCCGCTTTTAGCGGAAATGGGTACAACTATAAAACTAGCATAGGTAATCGGTATTTTTTATTTGTTAATGTACATAAATTACCTACACAACGATACCAAAATATCATAGTTTAACTTAAACCATATTTATAAAATTCCATACACAAAATAAAATATAGCAAGCTATGAACCCAATTTTATTCCCTTAAAATAATTATCACAAAAAAATATATTGTTACTGTAACATTAAATAAAAATAATGTAGGCAAATACTTTTCTTACGATTCCCTATGCTAGATTTAAAGTTATACCCATTTTCGCTAAAACTGACATTGATACAAAATTCCTACTATGATCATCTTATGAACCACTTTGTCTAGTTTAAGTTCCTTATTAACATTTTTTTTGTATTTCTCAAAATGAGCAAAATATTCTTGGTGCCGGAGTTAGGCAAACAATCTGTATATTTTTATTGGGTCATTTGATATTTAAAATTACTATTTCCGTGGACTGTTTATTAATAGGTTATGTTAATGTATAGAATATCATTCATTAATGACCCCTATTAATGCATGATTTTTTATTAATAAACGATTTTAGTGGGTAATTGTCAAAATTGATTTGTCAAACGTTACTAGCTAATAATTTTGTCACGGAATAAAATTAGATTTTCCAATTCAGTAAGATACAATCAACGAAAAAATATTGTAACTAACACGTCTGTTAATTGGCGATTAATACACTTCATAGTTAAATAAATATTATAAATGTGCCAAGAGTAGAATAAATTAATAATGTTAAATTTTTAACTTAGAATTAGAATGCCATGAAATAAATATGCGAGATTTATGATCAATTAGCGAAAAAAATATTCACTTATTTGTTACATGAAATTCGTGGCGCCTGTATTATAGTCATATTTAATAATTTTATTTAAAACAATAAAATCCTATATTATCAACGAGTGAATAATTTTTCGCGGGGCGATAATTAAATTTTATCGTCGTATATAAAGTTCTATTTTTTTCTATAGTAGATTTTAAAAAAATAAGCAAAATCAATTACAAATTAAATTATGCATAGTTGAGTTGATTAACATAATTCGTCAAAATTTATAATTTATTTAATTTAATTTAAATAAAAGTATTATTTTATCTACTCTTGTGGTTAAAGTACTACTTGATCCACTATTTTGAGTTCATTTTAGAAATTGCCATAGACAAATTAAAATTAATATGCATTTTTGCCTAAAAAATTGTTATTTGAGAAATTAAGAATAAGAATTAAGAATTAAATTCTCTGACGACCAAGCAAATAAAAATATATGTTCGTATTTAAAACAAAATACTTAGGTTTCGTAATTTGAGAACTAATGGTCGTAAAAAAAATTCTGTTCGTTATATTAGTCTTGCAAAATAGAAATAGTTTGCCCAATTAATTTTCTTTGTAGGTCTTATAGTTTTCGAGATAGCAACGGTGACCCATTTAAAATTAACACCCATATATAAACTTATAAATGTTAAATTAAACTGTAAGTGTAGACAATAAATTTATGTATAGCAGACGACTACTTGAGTCTTTAAACAAAACGTTCCTATGAATGAAATACCCAGTAGATATAAAATAAATTTTGATATCAGTGTACAAAGTAGTTCAATACATCCCAGATTAGAGTGAACTCGCATACATCTTTAGTTTTATAAGTTTGTTATTTTAAATATATTTTAACGCAAGATTATTTTACAAGGCTGTTGATCTTTGTAGTAAATTAGTTAGTTTTAAGTCATTGAAATTCAAATAAATCGCGTAAGGAACATATTCAGATGTACTTTCATTTTTTTAAAAAAAAATATAGTCATAAATGTAAAGTTATTTGAATTTCAATATTTTTATAAATAATAAATCGCATTTTCAATGGACAGTATACATTGCAACATTATTATTATTTCATATCATAATGACCAGTAAAATATTCCATGTAAAAATCCTAGTTTTAATTTTGTATCCCAGTGTTCCAGTTATTTTTGTACATAAAATAGAATATTTGTATATATTTAATATATTCCATATTGTAGTCATATAATGCTTAAACGACGTATATAATTGCTCTAGTAATTGTGGAAGAAATAATAAAAATCATTTTCTTATCATTATGTTTGATTTTTTCGTATGACCTGAACTTCTGATTCTACATTCATACATAGAAGTTGCTCTTTTGATACGGCATCGAAAGATGAGACATGTATTCGCCAGTACCAGCCATCTATGGGAAATAAGGATAGATTCGCATCAAATGTTCCATTATCCAATGAATAGACTCCCTAAAATATTTAATATTTATAGTAAGACACAGAAATGCATATACAGAATGTCCCGGGACTCGAATGCCATAGCTTAAGTGTGTATTCCATAGGTAACTGTGAGTCGAAAATTACATATACACTTTTTCCCGAAACTCAATATTTGAGGAGTTATGAGCAATATTAAATTTGACAGAGCAGACCTTTTATTGATTAATTGTAGCAATTGTTTCTTTTTTGACGTTATCTTAACGATAATTTGCTATGCCTACATTTTCATATCAAGAATAATGCCGATATTCATTGTATTTATGGATTCTGTAATGAGAATGCAAGAGCGTCAGTTGCGGGAATATCGTCGTTTTGACTTTTGTGTTTGGTTGATTGAACACCAACAGCTTTCTGGACAAATTTTATTTACTATTAAAGCTACTTTTACTAGAGATGGAATTACGAATACCCGAAATTCATATTCATGGGCAGTGGCGTAACAATACAATGCGGGGCCCTTGTCAAATTTTTAGGGTTGGGCTCTTATTAATTTAATTTAATTAGAATTAAGCTCGTTGAAAAAAAAAATGGTTCATTTAGAGGAAGTATTAAAATAAAAATTATTCAGTACAAAATATATGTTTTTATTATGGACAAACGTTTATTAATATTTAATATTAATTGTCAATTACTTCCTCAACGTCCAACTTCCGCGCCAAAGAATTTTTAATTGGCGGTATAGCTAGATTGTGCAACCTTTGCTGTCCCACTGAACACCTCAAATAGGATTTTATTAATTATAATTTTGAAAATCAGTACTAGCAGTAGTTAAGAAGTTAAGAATAGTTGAAAATTTCTTTATAATTAGCAAATCTGTAAAATCCTTTATAGATAGGAAAGTTTTCTATTATGTATCTAAAAGTTGATTGAAAGCTAAGAATCTCTGTTGCAAATGACACAAATGTATATTTTTGTACAAATCTGCGAATTCTGTAGCATTTTCTAATAGTTTTGCATCATATAAATTTCGCAATGAGGTACGATGCAACACATTAAAATTGGAAACAATTTCATTCATTCCAAGGAAGCGAGATTTTAGTTGTCTTTTGTCATATGTGATGTCCAATACACAAGCAGAATCCTTCCGGATGTATGCCTTATTTTTCTGTTTTACTATTGGCTTCCGTTCTTAAATCTTCAAATTCATTTTAATTGAACAATAAACAACGCCCCGTGGTACGTCAATAATGAAACCATTCATAAACACCTCAAAATAAAATATGTACAAGAACATATAAACGAAATTGCTACCAGGTACGAAAAGCGCCTAAATCTTCACCCAAACAAACGCCCTGAAATTACTCGACAAATAAAACCTCACCAGAAGACTGAAAAGGAAGAAAAAATCAGAACTAAGTAATTAAACACATTTATCTGAATAGGAGACTGTTAAGCAATCTCCCCACATGACATGTATTTTTGGCCAAAAGTTGAAGAGATGTCGCTACCAATACAAAATAGGGTCTTTTTGGAACTTTTCCATTAGATCAAAATTTCTTGTTGGCCTGGAAAAGGCCAGTTGTAAATAAAAGTTTCAAATACAAAAAAAAATTGATACGTTTGAAGTTTTTCTAGATAGTTTCAAGCGCTTTGAGGCATTTGACAGGTCGGTGGTTTTAGACTGAAGTGCTTTAGAGGCCAAGTCGATAGTCTGTAAAATTTTGCATTGAAAATACAGTAATATAATAAAATTTGTTTCAGATTTTCTATACCTACTAATTGTTAGTTGCCTCGGGACCCCCGGAAGTTGGGGGGCCCTGGCATTTTACCAGTTCTGCCATCCTGTAGTTACGCTACTGTTCATGGACACATGAAACCCCTTTGGAAACCACACAAACGCATTTTCAACATCGCTTTTCGGTGAACATTTGGTGTAGTAATCTAAATACCATTCGTATTTCAAGGACGTTTAACATGTCAGCTTTACCTAAATTTTCTACAAAACGAGTTGCCTGGGTTACCGATATTCCAATTCAGAACAGACGAAACATATGGTTTCAATATGAACATGATGGCGCACCGTCTCATTTTGGTACAAATGTTAGAACATACCTAAGTAACAACTTTGCTAACCGGTGGATTGGAAGAGGAGAGGTCCAGTTCTCTGGCCACCGAGGTCACCAGACCTAACGCCTCTCGACTATTATCTTTGGGGGCACATGAAGAGTATATTTTACACAGAAAAATCTCAAACCAGGGATGAATTAATTCAAAAGATTATTGCTGCAGCTACATCCATGCGAAATAAACCTGATATTTTTCAGAAAGCAACTTCGTTAATTATAGGAAGGGTACGAATGTGTATTCAGACAGAGGAAGGACATTTTGAATATTTAGTTTAGTAATTAACTTCTAATTAAACATAATTTAATATCGCTCATAACTCCTCAAATATTGAGTTTTGGGAAAAGTGTATACGTGATATTTGATTTAAAATCTCCCAAGGAATATACCCTTTAGCTATACCATTTGAGTCGCGGGACACCTGTATGTAACTACTATTTTTACCTTCCGTCACCCATAGGTAAGGAAGGTATTGTCTTTGGTCAAAAAATTCGATGGTGAGTTTTTAATAAATAAGCACGTTTTAGAGTCCCTACAATACGAATTTACTGTTTTTACGATGATGTCTGTATGTGTGTGTGTGTGACATTTTTTTTATGTTATTCCAAATAAAAGAATATGTTATTCTCTATTCGATTTAATTATTTTTTTTTCTTCATATTAAATGAATATAAAAATAAAGAAAGAAATATCTTGCAATACAGAATATGCAAATATTACTAATTGACAGATGTCAGTGTCAAATAAAATTTACATAATATCTTTGAAAATTTATTTTACTGGAAAAATAAAAATTGTAAAATAATTTAAGGTGGTAAAAAAATCACATAAGGTTGTACAACAGATTATAGCCATAAGCCAATTCAGCAGATTATTATGTTATAAATATAATACTATATGTTTTTATTTTCTACTTCTTATTTTAAGAAACAAATTATTCTTTTTAGGAGTAGATCAGTTTAGTTCAGTACGAGGTAAGATCAGTTCATTTCTCCCCTAAAAAGAAAACGCCCATAGAATAGTTTGCAAAAAATTTTTTGAGTGGAATTTGTCCAAAATACATAGAATTGATGTCCGCAGAAGGAAAACGTTATTTTAACAAGAATAAATTATTTCTAAATTTAGTAGCATTTGATTCTAATACGTATTTTGTTACATAATATTATGACTATTTCCATATCTTGTACAAATGTCACAAGGAATAAAAAAATATTATTATTAAAAGAACTGTTGTTGAGTCAGGAAGTATCAACTGGAACATCGCGGAATAAATGATTAAGGCCTTGGTGATCCAGAAATAATTTATTATTTTTATTATTTATTATACATCTTTGTCAACTTCCCCGGTAGTGTATTAACATTAACGCAGAAACCTAAGAAGCCCGGGGCGCAAAAATCTAAAGACGCACAATTAATTTAGAGCTGTGAGGAGCTAAAAACCAAGAATTGAGACGTATCCACGGAAGCGCTAAGATTCAAGGACTTCTGGCGGCAAATTATGTTAATACGCCCTTGAACTTCCCCCCCCCAAGATTTTCTTTCTTCTGAGCAAAACTTCTTTTCTTGTATGACCTAATTTTTTAATAAAATATTTCCCAGGGATTTTATATTTGATTTAAGGCTAGAGACTGCGATGGCCATGTCATAACATTTATTTATTTATTGTCTTTGAACCATTTTTTAATGTCGATGTATATGCTTTGGATATTGCCGCAAAATATCTTTCAGAAGCATATATTCATCTTTATAAGTCTCCTATCATATTCCCAAGGATATCCTTGTACAATTGTTCTTAAATCTATCCATTTTTCTTTCTGTGTGGTATATAGGATCTATACCATACCATAAAAAACATCCCAAGATCTTCACTGACCTTCCACAATACTTTACAGTAGGTATATTGCATTTAGGATGTTATACAAATTAAATATTTTTTATAAATTTACTATAAGTTATTTTAATGCAGAATAAACTAGTTTCAAGGGAACATTAATCCTGTAGAGTATATTGCAAAAATTCCCCTTCTTACTTCAGAGTAATTGAATTTTTTTAAAAGTTGCTACCTTCATGTCCAATGTTGTATTATTTATTAATTAAAACAAAAATAATGTGTTAACAAAAAAAAATATAATTATTCCAAAATAATAGCTTCGTATTGTAATACAACTATTTAATTGCATATTAGGAAATTTATGACACTGGTACAGTCAAATAACATATTGAATTGAACCAAGAGCATTTATAATTCATTTCATAACATTCACATAAAATATTAACTGTAATAAAATGAAATAATAACTAGGACGTATCTCAGAGCACGGATTTAATGTGATATGTTTGAAAACAAACATTATTCTATAATTAATAAAGCTGTAAGATATTTAACTTTATTATTGATATATATATATATATATATATATATATATATATATATATATATATATATATATATATATATATATAGGAAAACTCATTTAAAATTATTTGTAAAATTACACTGAAGTTTCAACAGGAACTGTTAATACATATCTGTAGTTACAATTAAGTACATAAACATAATTATATCTTCACTATTGCTTTATGTTTACATTATTATAATCCAATCATGTTTTTATATCTATATGATATCATCATTTTGAAATTATACAGGTGTACAACTAACCTTACTTCCAGAAAAATTAATAGGAAAACAATACGAATTTTCAATTTTGTTCTATTTGATAGAAGATTTACAAATAAGAGTATTTTGGTATGAATACGAGACGAGTAGATAATGTGTTGACAATTAAAAATAAATTTGATTTGGCACGCATTTCATCATAGTTGCAAAACTAACACAAAAAGAAATTTCAATGTATGTACCAACGTACTGATCACGAAACAAAAACAAGTTTTTCAAGATTTAAATATTTAATTTTTGATTTTTAAAGCAAACCTTTTAGGCCACTGGCTGAATAGGAGAATAGATGATTTTAAAATATCTATTATTTTTAACGCTGTATGCAATTAATAGCTAATATTGTATAATACATTAATCTAATTTAATTTCATGCAGTCGGTTTCATAGCTTGCTCAGTGTTGTGTTTACAAATTACAATAATAGAGTATTCCCTGTTGAATGGTGAGATATTTATTATTGAATTTTTATAAAAAGGCAAGTATTTTTTTAAAATACTGCGTATTCATACAAGCCGAATAATTAATATTGATTTTACAAATCTTACATAATGTATTCGCATAAGTAATTTTTATTTTAAGTATTAATGAAATATGCAAACACAGTTTTTTAAAATGTACTACTAAATTAAACTATCCTTAATTTTTCAAATTTTGTAAATAATATTTGTTTTGTGATCAGTTCTTTTGCTATATGCATGCTAGCATGCTTGAGCCAATGGGCTATTGCAGTATTTGTCTGAAGTAGTATAACGAATATGTTGCTAATAACAGCAGCACTAGCAGCAGCGTGATTTATATTTTTTTAGCTCTCTTACTGGCCTATTCTGTAACAAAGTGGTTAATTCTGAACAACTAATTAAAAAAATTATCGAATATCAAAATACTTGATTGGTTAAATTTTTTAACCAGTTAAAAATTAACTACTGGGTTACAGAATGAGCCCGCGACCGAGTTACAACATTATTTGTTTTTTATAGTGTTATTATTAGAAAATGTTGGGTTTGGTAAATAAATTTATGTCCAGTTGACCCTCAATAAGGTATAAATTTTAAGCGACACTTGAACAAATAAAAGCAAATCGAAATAATAATTCATTTGACATTTCATTTCGAATTGTCTATAAGGAAAGCATAAAATTTAAATTACGTTGATGCAACTGGTTAATAAACTTACAGCTTTGACAGGGCATCGAATTCGTGGTTTAATACTTTCAACAAAAGGTGTCCACATTTGTCCTTCCGCATTCAACAAATCGCAGCATTTTGCAAATCGCATTTTATTGAACTGTTCACATGTATCCAAAGATTCTCTATTTCTACATCGTTTCAATTCTAAATATTGCTGTAAAATACATACCTATTAATATTTTTAAAACCATAAAACTACTCGTACACCTCAATTTGATTGTTTAAGTCATGTTTCACTACCAGTACACCACTTATTATGATTCTTCTTTTAATATGAGCAAAGGATAAATTATGGAACGTCATTGCTAAATGTTCTTGACCCTCACATTCTCCTTCAAAACGATCTATTTTTGCCACTTTTTCAGTCTGAAATGAAATAAAAATTAATACCTAACAGTATATTTAATCTAATATCAAATTCTTACAAATAAAGTAAAACAGTCACTAAATTTTAAAACTAAGAAAATTATTGTTAATGTAAAAAGGTTGAACAGGTTCATTTTTTTATTTATTATAAAATAAATATTGTCGGAATATTGTATTTATGTGGACATATTTCAAACAGATAATATCTGTTTCATTATTTCATTATAATTACAGGACGTCACAGAATATTATCAGAAATGTTTATTAGGTATATTAAATTATACATACAGGGTGTTGACCGTGACACCGGAATATTACTTTAACATGTAAAATCATACTTTCGTAATTTCGTGCTTCCCTAATTATTTTAGGTAAAAAAGTTGTAGAGTTTAAAATTCAACAAATGAATCAATAAGCAAAATTAATTTAACATGATTTGTAGGCAGAAGTTAGGTATGAAAATGTCAAAAATCATCAACAATAATCTAACCTAACGCATACGAACAAAAGCTACTCTTGGAAAATTCGAGGCGAGTTTTACGCGCTAAGTGAGGTTATTGTTGTTATATTTAGTTGAATTGCAATTGAAAACAATTGCAAGTGAATTTCTACATTTGCCGGGCAATGTGCACACCATATTGTGCCGGCGCAGGCAACACGATTTTAAACACATATTATCGTGTTGCCCGTGCCGTCTACGTATTTTGTTTTGTAAATGTTAATATTTTTATATGGTGGCCTATGTTTGTATTGATTTTTTTTCGTCGTTATGTATTTTACAACAGCAGTTGATATATGTAAACGAAAGTGAAATGTCACAAATAAAATTCTTCCGAATTATTCGTTTAAAATCTCTTCTTCGATGATCCCAAATTGTTAATGTTAGTAAAGGACATTTACCCATTTACAACCATAATACCATCCTACTATGTATTTTACTGTAACATTATGTACAGTCATACAAAAAAGTAAAAATGGCAGTCTAAACCCCAATATATACAAAAAAAATAATTTTAAATCCAAAATGAAAAGCATAATATTAGGTTATTAAATAAACATATAATATTATTATTTTATTTATTTTATGGGGTAAATATTGAAAGTATTCATAATTTCCTGATAATAACCAAAATATTTAAATAATAAACCATATACAGGGTGGTGACCGGCCCAGTTGTAGAGCATAAAATTCTACATCTGAATCAATAAGCATAATTAATTTTGTGTGCCTTATAACGGCAGAAATTAGGTATGAAAATGTCGAAAATCACCCCAAAAATAACAATAGCCATGGAATTGAGACTAAATAAATAACAAATGTCTAACGGTTTATGTCATGCTAGGGTAATTTATTTTTATTTGGTCTTATTTCTAATTTCTGTTCCAGTTAACAATTATATGTTAATTTAAATTGATGATATTTGTTGACATGAACAGATATTACAAATAATAATAACAATAAATTAACCAACTTGACATATAAATCGTTAATATTTATTTTTTTGTTTCAATTCCATGGCTATATCTATTTTTGGGTTATTTTCGACATTTTCTTACCTAATTTTTGTCGTTACATGGCACACAAAATTAATGTTGTTTATTGATTCAGATACAGAATTTTATGCCCTGCAACTTTTATTTGAAACTTTTTTTACCTAAAATAATTAGGGAAACAGGAAATTAGGAAAGTCTGATTTTATATACATGTTAAGGTTTTATGTTCGGTTGTGCCGGTCAGCACCCTGTATGTTTTATAAAGAAATATAATATTTTGGTGGGGTTCCTTTGGTTTTTTCCACCAGTAACTGAGCGACTAAGCATTTTATTCTGCCATTCTACTTGTAATTAATTTTTTTTTTGTTTAATTGGTTAATATTCTTATTTTTTTCAAGAATTTTCCGCACTTCCTAAATGTGGTTAAAGCCTAGAGACTGTGGGGAATTATATATATTTATATATATTTTTGATATATTGTAATAGCCATTCTTTCACAAGAATTTTTTGTCATGAAATTATGTACCTCATAAAATAAATTAAATAACTATATTATTTGTTTATTTTTTATATACATATAATAACGTAACATAATGCTTTTCATTATGGATTGAAAAAAACTTAAACATGTTGGGTTTGAGACTACTATTTTTTCCTAAAATAGCTTGAAACTATTGTCGTCGAAGACTTATTTGTATGACAGTATGTATGTAGAAAAACAAATTTTTACATTCAATTAATATAAAATTCGTTTATTTAGAACTGAATACAAAAGTATTTATTAAAGTTTTAAATTCTGTTTTGAAGGCAAGAGGAAAATTGTTAAAATTTCAATTCAATTAAGTCTGAAACTAGATTTTCTACTTATTCGGATGCACAAATTCAAGCGAAATATAGTAAAGTTTGCTTGCACGTCCAGAAATGTAATTTTCTCCTCTGGCAACATTACAGGTAAATTACCGTCTCAATCGCTGGTTTTGAATGAAATTCTCCTCAAAACTTTATTCATTCCCAACTTTTTGTTTGAATTATTCATTTAACCCACCCGAATTGCAATTATTTCCAGAATTGGATGAATTAAAAGTCAATATGAACTTGTTCTTTCATATAAATATATTTAGAAATTATTAAAATCGTGAAATAATTCAATTCTTTGGAAGTTGGTGATTTGAAATATGTAATTTTTATGCCGAAAGTATTAAAACGAGTAAATAAAACGAAAAGTTGGAAAAAGTTTCTCCATTCGTCATTTCATTGTGCTTTGTACCATAAAGAAATACATCTTACGGACAGAACCGTAACTAGGGACATATGACAAAAACATAGATATAAACTTGAAAATTGAATTTGCTTTTTGTAGCTTTTTTCTTACTTTAAAGGTTATTTTCTACTTTTTCAATCATAAACGATTTTGCTGCTACCCTATATTTTGCAGTATATCAAACTTTGAAAGAAGATTAACTTTTTATTGTTAGAAATTGGTTTTCCTTTTAAATTAAAATAATTTTGTTGTTTTATGAATTATTGGGGCAATAAATTAGAAATGATTTAAAGTTATAGCAATTTTTCTAATGTTAGGTACCTACTACCTATATATAAATTAAATCTATTTTTTGTTATATTTGTTACTTTTCTCAATTACGTACTTGCTATATTCTGACAAAGAACTATTACTATTCTGTTAATTATAATATATACAGAATGTACTTTAGGTATGTACGAGTACAGATTACGAAAAAAAATATTCTTTCAAAATTCCCACTGGTTGAATAGGCGATTTTAATATTCTCTATCATATTTACCGCTGTAAGTAATTAATAACTAACGTTGTATAATATATTAATTTAGTTTCATGCAGCCAGGCTCGCAGGTCGCTCAGTTTTGTTTTCATTAATGTGGTAGTAAGATATGTATTTAATTTATAATTTTGAACTGTGTTTCTAAAAATAAGGTAAATAATTTAAAATAATAATTTTTGAAAATATGTACTGCATATTCATAGAGCTCAAATAATTAAGATTAATATGCAAGTACATTGGTATACCAAAAATGTGCTCCTTAAATAAAATATTCTTAATTTTATGAATTTTGAAGAAATCTTTCTTTGTGATCGGTACGTTGACTACTTATGCAATTACAGTAAGCAGGTACTTATGTTGAGAAACACCTTTATAGATTCTAATAATTATAGAATTTTTAATATTTAATATTAAAAAATAAATTATTAAATTTAATGAGGGATAGAACAACATACACATTGGTTGTCTTTTTGTTTTAATTCCATGGATAAAATTAAAATGAAATTTTGAAAATTTTCATGTTATTTTTGTAGTTAGAAAAATAGTAATTGAATTTTGTTTCCTGAACCTGGACCGAACCAGAACCATAAATACATTTCGGTTCAGGTCCCTGCATTATATAATTGTTTTGTTGACAGTAAATAACAGTTTACATTAAAGAGATATTTACCGTAGGCAACGGGTGGCAATATTTTATTATGAGTCTAGGGCAAAAAATAAATGTTGTCAAGAATGTCTAAAGTACCGCTACTTTTATTATTCTGCTTCTGAATCAATAAGCAAAATTAATTGTACATAGTTTGTAACGACAGAAATTTTGTATTTGTCGAAAATCACCCTAAAAATAGCTTTAGCCATGTAATTGAAACAGATATATTAAAAAATGTTTGACGTTTTACGTGTCAAGTTAGGTTATAGTATATTACATAACGAGCGTGGAAAGTGGTAAATAGCGTGCGAGTGTAGAGATTGAAGAACAAGGCGCGTAGCGCCGAGTGATTTAATACACGAGCATGCTAGACACTTTCGAGCGAGTTATGTACACTATTTTTCAGACGACCACAAAATATTTCTTAAAAAAGTAAGATACGTAAATACAAAATTTCACTATTTTACTTTGAAACACGAAACCGCTGCCGGCTGACGTTTGAGGTTAGGTTCAACCACCGGCTCTCGGCGCAACTCAATTCGTTAGACGTGCGTAATCTAAAACTACATTATATAAATAATACTAAATGATACAAAAATATTAGCAAATATAATAATTATTAATGTTCAACTTGAAGGTTATTGTAAATTATTATATATTTTATTCAACTTTTTGCCGAAATGCCATCTGATGTCGATTAATGGAACTAAAACTCATAACAGTACTAGTGTGTTATATTCATAACATCACTAGTGTGTTATATTGCACTTTCTTTTGTTATTTAGCGTGTTGTTAAAGCTACTTTCGTAGGTGGTCGTCTGAAAATATATTTTAATTAAGTTTTATTTGTAATATCTATTCAAGTGCACAATTATTTACTAATTTCAATAAATATTTTTTTAATACAAATCATATTAATAATAATATATAACCTAGCTTGACAGATAAATCGTTAAGTTAGTTAATTTTTAGTTTAATTTCATGGCTATCGCTATTTTTAGATGATTTTCGACATTTTCATACTTAATTTCTGCAGTTACATAACACGCAAAATTATTTTTGTTTATTGATGCTGTACAACATTATATTTGAAGCTTTGTTACCTAAAATAATTAGGGAAGCAGGAAATTACTAAAGTATGATTTAATATATTAAAATCCTATGTTCCGAGGTCGCGGCAAGTAAGATGACGAAAAATCTTGTATACACCTCGAGTCGTACAGTGCAATTTTCGGTCTTGAATTCTTACAGTACCTCGGCCCTACGGGTCATGGTTACAAACTGCATTCTTGACCGAAAAACTGCACCTACGACTATTCTTTTCAACTTTCTAGGTAATATAACGTTCACATAAATACTCGAAATCCAACTTTTCTCGTTTATAGTTCTTGAAATCCCCGTGTTGGATACGTTGTCCTAATCCTGCATAAATCATACATTCAAATATAAATACAAAATTCACCGAATAATTCCAAAACATGTGATTGTTTGAAAGATATAATCGGAACTTCCATTATATTTCGTCTTCGCCTCTAAATATATTTACTTCCTGTAAGAAACAATGAAAAGAAAGTTCTTCCTACTGATAAATTTTTTAGCTACGGCTCTGTTAATAAAAAATGTGCACTGGTATCTGCGATCTCTGGCGATGCAGTGACCAAGCCTTTGCCAAAAACAGGAGACAATGCAAGGAAAACTAATAGCTCGCACTGACATATTTCTGGAATTATCTGCAGATGATAGTAAAAAAATGCCACGTAAGCATGAGATATAGTGCAAAGACAAAGGATTTTTTATCCCCGCAAAAATTTATGTGTCGATACGTTTAGACCACAATTTTGTCATCATTTATCATCTTGTTTTCTTTAGATGTTATCATCAATTCAGTGAAAATTAATCTTTATCAGCGCCAAATAATACTATTTTTGCACTATTATATTTGACATGATTTTTACCTCTCGCTAAGAGAGGTATTGCATTCATGCTAAAAATCGCATATCCAGATTTTATTGAATAAGCACGTTTTAAGGTCCCTACAATCCGATTTTATCATTTTTACGATGATGTCTGTGTGTGTGTGTGTGTGTGTGTGTGTGTGGATGTGTGTGTGTATGTGTGTGTGTGTGTGTGGGATGTTGGAAGGACGGTTACTCAAAAACTATAAGACTTTAAATTTTTTTAACTACGTATTTCCCAATCGGACATTCATGGGAAGATCTGAAAAGGTTTTGGTAACAATTGGACAACCGGAAGTAGAAGATTCTTGAAAAAAAATCTTTTAAATAATATTTTTTGAAATTTTTTCTTGATAATATTAAAGAAAAATAAATTCTCTTTCTGATACATTTAAATATTTTACAATATATTCTATAGATTTAGAGATAGAAGAAATATAGTATGTAAAATAATCTGTTATAATAAATTTTACAGCCGAAAGAATGGCCATGGAAAATAGTTGAAAATTTAATTTGTTTGTAACTGACAGATAATGTCAGTGTCAGAAATCCGAAGACATTACTGAAGACTTTTTCTGGGAAGTACATACATTATATTATTTCTTAATGTATTAATAGAATTGGAAACATTTCGAAAAATTAGAAGAGGACAAAATTTCTTCATCAAAAATGAATTTAAAATTAAACAATCTAAATATACTCGTATATGGAATAGATATATGCGTAAGTAGAATTTTTGGTGTAGAGTGTAGGTATACAAGAAATGTTAAATACAATAGGGAGCGAGCAGTCATATGATTTTGTTGGCCTTGACAAGCAGATATGGGGGCCCATGTCAGAATGATAGCTAGTAATTATGTATATAGATGTCAAATATCATAATTTCTCATTCTAAATTTAGTGATTTTCCAATTCCATGTGGAGCAGAATTAAATGTTAAATATCTAAGGCATACAAGTAAACTTTAAACTCCTGGTGATAAATTAACTACGTAAATTTAGAAAATCTTGAAATTTTTAATGAAAAATTCTAACATTTGACATCTATGTACATAATTACTAATTATCATTCTGAAACGGGCCCACACATTTGCTTGTCAAGCCCAAAAATGTAACATTACCGTTCGCGCCCTATACTTATGTAACCAAAAAAAGGAAGTGGCGAGAGGTATTGTGCTGGCCACAACAGATTTTTTTTTTATACTTTGAGATTAAATTACTTATGTATGCTCGTATAATGGAAGAATAAAATTTACCAATAAAGAAAATTACAATGCAAAAGCTTTTCTAAAAATGTTTAGAATATGCACTTACTAAGAATTTACTAGTATTTAAAAATAAAAAATATCGTAGATAGTCAGTTGTTGTCTTTGGACCTAACTATATATCTGAAACGTCGTTTCGGTACTTTATAAAGTTATGTGCGTTTAAAAGTAGCCCAGATAAGGAATGGACATTCATTAAACGTACCAAACCTTTATAGAACTTTTTAGCCCGCTCCTATCATCTCTAGTTAAAATGACAGTTAGTGATAACCAACGGTTATGTTGCAAAATTGTTCTTATCATCTTTGGTTAGCGCTAACTGCAAGTTAAAATTATTGTTCGCATCGCTTCTAACCTTCAGTTTAATTCTTATCTAATGGTTAATAAACAGTCACTTTAACTAGAGGTGGTAGGATCAGGCCTAAATCGTTTGCAAAGATGGGAAATAATCACAGTCAAATAAATTTCGCCTGTACCTATAACAGTCTTCTTCAAGCCTAGAAATGGTATTGTTGTACCGTTGATATTACACGTTTTTCCAAAAATATCTATAGTAAAAGATTATTACACTTTTTACCTTCCGTCACCTAGGTATGGAAGGTACCGTCTTTGGTCAAAAAAATCGATGGTGAGTTTTTAATGAATAAGCACGTTTTAGAGTCACTAGAATACGAATTTACTATTTCGATAATTCAAAAAATTCTAATTCTTTCATATCCCTCTTTCGTACGTCCATATGAAGAGTTGATTAGATTTTGGTTACGATTGGTTAACCGGAAGTACTCTAATTTGAAGATTTTAACAGTTTCTCCTGCAAAAACGCTGTTAAATATAATTTTTTAACCTTTTATGTTATTATAAATATTAAAGAATATTCTATTCTCTATTCAATTTAATTCTATTTTTTTCTTCATATTCGGTGAATTTAGAGATAAAGAATTATAAAGAAATATCTTGCTAATTATGCTGCTAAAAGCTACACTATGGAAACGGAATATTCAAATATTACCAATTGACAGATGTCAGTGTCAAATAAAATCTTTGAGAAATAATTTTAATGGTAACATAAAAATGTAAAATAATTTAATGTGGCAAAAACAAGTCACATAAGGTAATACAACTTATTATAACCATAAGCCAATTTAGCAGATTATGTTATAAATATAATGCTGTATATGTCTTTATTTTCTACTTATTATTTTAATAGATATACTGTTCTTTTAAGGAGTAGTTCAGTTCTGTCTCACCTCACATACAGTAGAAATTTTGTGATAGTTTTGTTTGTTGATTTTAAGGGCAATAAAACTTCTTTTTTCTACAGTCTACATAGAAAGTAGCCATTTGCGCTCTCTTTTGTCAACGCAAAATATCTCTTTGCCGCTCTAGCGCGACAAAGAAAAAAACGCTCGCTGTCCAAATTTCTAACTATATAATGGTGAGAAATGTCACTTGTCTACATTATTAATGGAAACGTTTAGTCAAGGAACTAATGGCACTGTAGTGACATGTTTACCATCTTTACAAATAAATCTGACATAACTGCTCTGGCGGTATACTACATAACCAAAAAAATTGCCGCACTATTGTGAAAATAAAATAGGGCATTCATTTACAAAAACGAAAGTATAAAATGTTTAGATTAGATTGAAGCAATAGGTCAAGAAGAATGGGAAATAACGATACATTAAAATTAAATGTAAAAGACGTTTTTCCTTTATATTAATCTTTATTAATTGTGTAGTAGTGTAAGTACAAGTGTACATTTTATTATTTTTTGTTATGGTGAAGGACCCACTGTGGCGACTGTAGAAAAAATCTTGTGTATGTTTCGAGCACAAATGGACATTGTCGATTTCGAGAGAATCGACAACCTGTCAATCGACAATGTCCTATTTTGCGCTTTTAATATACAAATAGCTATTATCGAATAAGGGCTTTGTTAATCACATACGCTCAGTGAGCGTTTTTTTTTTTATTTTGTAGCGCATGAGCGGCAAAGTGACATTTTGCGTTGCCAAATGTAAGCGTAAATGCCTACTTTGTATGTTGACTGTAAAATAAATTGTTTTCTAACGACCTTCAAACATGTTTATTTACCAAAATATCGATGTGCAATTTTTAGTACCATCCCTAATCCCTATATAATATGTCTCTCACATATCAAGTCGGTAGCGAGAGGTAAAAAATACTTTACATCTAGATACGACCGTTATTACCGTTCTATTAAATTTTCTTAATTTTGTAAACAATGTAAATAAAGTATATTGTTGGTTTAAAACATTTTCTTTATAATTTAATGTCAAAATTAGCTGCATTTGTGCAACAATAACATAAAATTATCTAATTAACGTGGAAAATTTAAGTGATACTGGGAAGTATAAAGTTTAATTAAAGAAATAATAAATTAAATTAAATCATGAAACTTACTTAATAAATAGCTTCATTTCACGTCATTTTCTACTTTACATTTTGCTGACAAACACAGTAAATTCCATAAAAAGAGCATATTACCTAGTTATATTGACAGTGCTATTAATTAACTACCAACAATCTGTTTTATGTGGCTGGCTATAATTAGATATCGTCATGAAAATGAACAGTTTATGTTAGCATTAATAATTTAGGTAAATGGCTTCGATGACTGCTCAATGTTGTATGGGGATAATCAAATTTGCACAACGTTGTTGTGCGTGACCCACTTTTGTTGTACAGTAAACATTGAAATTATTATAGATTGTAGCTCCCATAGATGTATATATTTTATTTGTTATTAGTTAATTGCTTCTCGTAACAGAAATGTTTAATAATCAAATAATTACATTCGGTTATTTACTTATTTTCTACTTCATGTACATAGATAATATATCAATGATTACTACTCGTATATACCTACGTGAGAGAAGTGTTAATTTTCTCAATTGTCTTATGTAATTAATGCACATTTGTCATTCGAAATTTTATCCAACAGTTTTTTAATTGCACAAACTAATGATTATTATTTAATAGGCCGACCTTGGTGGATATGATACGTAACCATGCTGTATAAAAATGAAAAGTATCATATTCCCCTAATTCAGGACCGCTGATTACGGGAAAAAGAATAAAAATATGGAAATTAGTTTTTCCTTGCGTTCCCAAATTATTTTAGAAAAAATAATTCAAATAAATGTTGTAGATAATTACATTCTGCAACCAAAGTAGTAATAAGATTTTATTTTTGACATTTCATAACTGAAAAAATCAATTTTAAAGTTTTTTGAAGATTGCTGATAAATAGCGATAGGCACGGAACTCTAAAAAATTATGAACAATTGTTTGACACCTTAACTGTCAAAAAATGTGTGTGTTTTGCGTTTTCGTTCAATAACATATTTCTTTGATGGAACAGTTTTCTCATGAAGAAAAGCTTCAGAATATAAAATGGGGTTACTCTGGACAAATTTTGTTTGAGTTCCATGGCTATCGCTATAAATCAGCAATCTTCAAAAAACTTTAAAATTAAATTCTCTACAACATTTATTTGAAATATTCTTGCCTAAAATAATTTGGGAACTTTTGCGCAAGAAAAACCTATAGCTAGGTTTTTAATTAACATCCTGTACATGCAGGTGGTGACCGCGATCCCGGAACATAGGACTTTAACATGTAAAATCAGATTTTCCTAATTTCCTGCTTCCCTAATTATTAGGGTTAATTTAATTTCATTATTATTTGTAAAATCCGTTCAAGTGAACAAATATCAATTTAAATTAACAGATAATTGTTAATTGAAACAGAAATTTAAAAAAATATCTAATAAAAATAAATTATTATACAATTATTTATTTTGTCTCAATTTCTATTTTTGAGGTGATTTTTGACATTTTCATACCTAATAGCTGCCATTACAATGCATACAAAATTAATGTTGCTTATTGTTTCAGATGCAGAATTTTATACTCTACAAGCATTTTTGGCAGAAAAATTTCTGGAGTTACAGGAGGGAGTAATTTTGGTGTTACAGAAAAGTATGCCAAAGTAATACTACATACGTACGGGTATTACTTGGGATAAAATTGATATGACAAAAATAGTGTTAGGATAAAATAGAAACGATTTGTAAAGTATTCTGCTAGTATTACAGAAAAATATGAATTATTAAAATTACAATCTATAAAATTTTAGGGTGTGCATATCTCATGTTATCGCAAGGGTTAGTGTCTTGTCAAAGTTTTTATATTTAAATTCAGAGTAATATCTAATGTACGCAAGCATTACAGTATCTACTTAAGGGAATTCAAGAATTCAGAACTATGCTAACATGTATATGGGAAAAATTCATAGACATATCTAATGCATGCCTTAATATTTACGTATAAAATATTTTCAATATATGTAGGTATAAAACTCAAAATAGACTCACCATAGGTGCTTCTTGCAAAATTACGCAAGTTCCATCGTGGCTTTATGGCACAGGTAGTACTATAAATTTTTTAAAACAGATGCGTAGAAGGCAGAAATGTTTATTTATTCCAGTGCAGTCGATTTTTCAAGGGGCATTGTTTTTTGTATGCCAAGTTTCGACAGACTTAGATATTTTTCTGAGTGATCAAAAAAAACATTAATAATATTGAACATGCGTAGTAGATAATAAGATTTTTTTATTTAAGTATATTGAATTTAATTGAAATTCGAAGAAAAATATTGTCTTACATTATGCTACCAAGTGTTACTGGTATTAAAGAAATAGAGGCATTACTTGAAACAAAATTAGTATCACAAATAAAATATTTAAAAAATCTGATGCGGCTTTCCGTTAATCCTGTGTATTATGTATAAATTCCATACATAAATTTTCTTGTAAAAGATTTTTTATATTCAGTAAAATTATTTCATAAACAAACTATGTAAATCGCTCTTGACACTGACATCTTCTTCTTCTTTAGCTTTTCCCATTCGTTAGGGGTCGCTATTCTTGATTTTCTTCTTCCACTCATTTCTTTTTTGCGTGTCGTCCGCATTTGGTTCTTTTTCTCTCAAATCTTCCGCAATACAGTCCTTCCATCTTTTCTTAGGTCTTCCCGTGTTTCTTCAACCTATTACTAAGCTGTTCATTCTTCTTCTAATATATTCTCATCTCTCCTCATGCCATGTTCGAACCAATGTATTTGTCTCTCTTGTATCTTTCTAGAAACTTCTATCACTCAAACTATTTTCGTTGTCCTCTCATTCCTTATCCTTCCCCAACATCTACCTCAACATTCCAATCTCCGCCACATTCATTTTATTTTCATGGCTACTGAAATCAGTCAATTTCAATTATCCGAATATATTAGCAGTTTCCATGGTTAGCATAGCTGGCTGATTTATGAAATTTAATAATATATTTTTTTTTAACTCTATATATATTGAATATGAATAAAAAAATGTAATCAAACCGTATAGAGAATAAATTATTATTTAATATTTATAAATAAATAAAATAAATATATTATCCCGGCATAATACCCAATGCTAGGTGTGCCAAGCTGCTTTGTACACAGGTATCGGTAATGATAAAATATTTGCACCATGCTGTCCATTACCAGGCGTCAGCTCACGGGCACTCATTTCTGGCGTGGAAAGTGCACCCGGATTCGCTACCAGATACTCAGGCACACGGCCACGAGACCCCATATAATAATAATAAAATTAAAATGTCAAAAAAATATTTCACTGCGTTTTTCAAAGAAAACTTAAAATGAAGGTACTTCCGGTTTGCTATTTATAACCAAAATCTAATCAGCTCTTCATATGAATGTAAAGTAGAGGAATACGAAAGAATTATAACAAAAATACAGACATCATTGTAAAAATGGAAAAATCGTATTCTAGGGACTCTAAAATGTACTTATTCACTAAAAATTCATCATCGAATTTGTTGATCAAAGACAATACATTCCTTACCTAAAGGTGACGGAAGGTGAAAAGAAAATAACAATTTGTCTCTGTTTTATAAATCACCCTGTATTATTAAATGTAAAAAACTAATTTCTCTTAAAGTATTAATTTACTGACAGAATTTGTCGAATGATGTAAAAGAAGAGTTTCGTTCTATATTAAACGACTTAAAAATGTTAAGAAATTATGATACTTTCAGATAAAAACAAAACTTCTTATTGATATCCCAGTAGATTTGAAACCTCTTTTTGCATTTCCGATGAAAATATTCCACAAATTCGTCTGAGGGAGTATTGATCGATTACGTTCGACAAGATGCCACAGAGATAAAAACATTTGCTCTATTATTCCTTCTTCAATATCAATAAATTCTTAGGATACAAGACATTCCCCACGTAAGTTTTATACGCCCGGGGTAAATATGACAACGGTGATATTTCAAAATAGAACGAGTTCAACAAAATCACTGAATTTGCTGCGGCTGAGGTAAAACTTATACACAACTCCAAGTTTTCTCATTTTGTATTTTATGCCAAAGAAACATTTTTATTTTTATACTACTCGTAAATTTGGTAGTACATTTTGTCGCAGATTAGTAACCCTGACATATATAAATTCTAACTTTGTTAATCTTGAAAATAAATTTAAAACTTTCCATATATTCATTCAAAATGTAAACTTCCTAATTAAAAAGTAATACAAGGTGTTCATTGACTATTCTCTGTTTTGAAATAGATCTTCTCAATTTCAAGGGATAGAAATTATGCTCATTAAGATCTGCGCATAGCAACCCAACAAATGGCGGAAGTCATGGGTAAGTGCTTCTTTGCTGAGAGATCCATGGCGTTTGTTTTTCCAAATTTAGACGTAAAATATGAGAAAAGTCTTTGATACCTTTAAAAAACTTCTCGAAAGAAGTTACAAAAGCTGTTATGGAAGATAAATGTCTAACGATGCAAATTTTCACCGGGAATAAAGATATTTTAGTGACTGTAATATTTTTGACGTTTCGTTTGACAACCCAGCTGGCAGTTCTTGGCGCCATTTTACTTACTAGGTGCAGCGATAGAACTAGATAGCTGTTAAATTGAAAAGGTCTATTAAAATGTCAAGCGTTTTCTGCAATGAAAATTATAAAAAATAAACAAAGGTCTCGATTAACAGATGGCAATTTAAAAAATATTTTGCTTCTTGCGACCACTAATATCAATCCTAATATTAGTCAGTTAGCTTCGAATATAATGTAAGGCTATTTAATTTAAATTTTATATTTAAGTCAGTATTTTTATTACCTATTCCTATGTTATTATCATTATAATAAATATTATTATTAATTATGTATTAGTCCACTTATTTTTACAATTTCGAATACAAATTTTTTGTTATCTTATGTAAGTGGCCCTTAGGGAAAATGATTTTTTTTAGCCCTCAAGTTAAAAAGGTTGCGCACCATCGTCTTAGATAATAGTTAATAAATGAAGTATACTATTCTGTATTTGCCATTAGCATTTTAATTTTTCTTCGAAGATATATTGTATTATTATCACACATAATGGGATGAAAGAAAAGTCTTCCATTATAATTTGTTCGTTTTTCTTTATTGCGTAATCTGTTTAAATCTCAAGTTGTTTTGTTATGCCGGCCGTTCGCTGGTCTGTTTACATAATATTAAATAAGTATCTGAAATTTAAATCTATGCAAAATATTGTTCCCTAGCGAATTTTGGTTTTCCGAAGTATGGAGGCGTCGACAGTATTTCCAATGCTTTAATCTTCTTTCTGTAATTATAAATAAAGATTTCGCTAACTCAAATTTTATAGAAACTTCAAGAATTTTATAGAGCTACAAACTTAGGACTTAATTGAAAAATTTTATACGGAAATGTAGTTGTAAACATATTTTACTATTGTACTGCTGTAAATAACTTTAAGATGAAATAATAAAATTGCTGTAAAAACCGTATATTGAAAAGTTTCTTTAATATGAACTAATAAAATATATGTAAAGAATTATTTTTATGAACTAAAATTCCTTGGTAGTATTCAATTATGTGTTTGTATTTGTTTTATACGAGTATGCAATAAAAATTTGAGTTTTCCGGATTTTTTTATATCTAGATATTTTCTATATTTTTATGTACTAAAATCTCGCTGATAAAATAGCTCTCTAATAATAAGAACGAATAAAAATTCAGTTACTAATATAGCAAGTGAAAAATTATACCTATTCACAAATAGTACCTAATTTTAAATGCGCATTTTACGTAATAAATGCACATCAATGTTAAAATTATTCGTTTAATTCGCATTTATAGTTAAATAATTATTGTGCGTCTACAGTGTTAGTAGATATAAATGTAGGGCAGCGGGGCAGGGTAACAGCTGAGCTGCTGATCATATGACTATTAAAACATAATGTTTTCTCTCTCTTCCTATCTAGCACTCTTTATGTCACATAGCAAATATATTCTTTTATTATTTGGATATAAAAATTTACTATTGTAAACATTAAATATGTTAAGGGTGATGCCCCATTGTTAAATGTAACTTTTAGCCGAGTACATTAACTTTTCACGTATGGATAAAAATACATTGCTCACTTTTACATAATAAAATAGAACATAATTTTATTTTCTTATATTTTTGTGCCCCCGTCCGATATAACTAGTTTTATGTTGTCGCTAAATTGTTCAAACTGTCTTTGTTACCGGCCTATATAGTAAATAATATTTGGACAATCAGATTGATGAACGAATTTTGAACAAATCGGTACACCACATAATAGGTCTGTTCGTTTCGCCAACTACTTTGAGGCTACGGACTAGTGCTCCGACCATACACTTTGCATGGAGGCGACAGTAAACCGTAAACGCAAGGTACTGAAAAGAACATACCTAATATCTTGTTAATGCAGACTTAAGATATTTTGCCGCCCGGGGCTAAGTTTTAAAAACCGCCAAGAAATCGTTTTTCCAACATCAAAATATTTTAAATTATTATGAGTATACAGAGTTACATTAAAAGTAACACTACAACCACACCGTATTCAATCAAGAGGATTTTTTTTATTTTTCCTATTTTTTTTGTACCGTAATCGTACCAAATTTTATTTTATTTGTTGTAATTACACAATTTTAATTATGTTCATTATATTTCTTAGGTATTTATTATATTATGATTGTTTCACAGTCACATCATATTTTAACTTATTTATTGTATTTATGTATTTTAAAAACATGTTATTTATCAATTTTAATTGTCTAAAATCTCAAAGTTAACTTCAGTTACACTTTGCGTGCGTATACTATTAACTCGCAACACTATTTGTCTGTTACTAGTCTACAAATGTCAATGTGAACAAATTTATGCGTTTATGTTAATTACTTTAACTATAATTTTAATATACACTTAATAGTATACTTCTACTTATCTTAAAATTACATATTTATGTCTTTCAACTGTACTTATATTGTGATATATGAATTA
Organism: Harpalus rufipes; assembly: GCA_951394225.1. Taxonomy (NCBI): domain Eukaryota; kingdom Metazoa; phylum Arthropoda; class Insecta; order Coleoptera; family Carabidae; genus Harpalus; species Harpalus rufipes. Next base: position 20,538,730 of record OX596279.1, on the reverse strand, counting down.
TCTACTTTACCCACCTTTTTATACGCTTTACAAAATTAAACACAAACCATAAAATTGTACCAACCCTCTTTGTAATAAGCTCTACTTGTAGTACAAATAAAATTATTATTATCAATATACAGGAGGTTGACCGCGACACCGGAACATAGGACTTTAACATGTAAAATCATACTTTCGTAATTTCCTACTTCCCTAATTATTTTATTTAAAAATGCTTCAAATAAATGTTGTAGAGCATACAATTCTACATGAGAATCAATAAATAAAATTAATTTTGCATTCTCTATAAAGGCAGAAATTAGGCACGAAATTGTCCAAAATCTCACAAAAATAGCGATAGCCATGAAATTGAAACTAAAAATTAATAAATTTTAGCTATTTATCTGTCAAGCTAGGTTAATTTCTTTTTATTACCTACTATTTGTAATTTCTGTTGCGAAAAAATATTTATTTAAATTAATAGATAATTGTTGGCTTGAACAGGTATTACAAATACTATCTAATAAAAATATATTAACCTAAATTGACAGGTAAAACGTCACACATTTGTTAATTTATCTGCTTCAATTCCATAGTTATTTGGGGTGAGTTTCGACGTTTTCATAACCAATTAATGCCGTTACACAGCATGTAATAGTATATTACATCCGAGGTAGAATTTGTTTCATTACAGCCGCGGGCTTATATATTTGATCAAGAGGCGAAGTCTCGATGGCAGATACAGCGCGAGGCTGTAATGAAACTCTTACCGCGGTAGTTATTTAATATCTCGTAGGTACAAAGAAAGCACCAGGTATTGCCAATATTTTAATTATTATAATTTTTGCAGTTTAACTAATTCACAGGTACGATGGATACCTACATATGTACATATTATATGTGATTCAATTTCACATCTGGATACCATTAACAATAATATGCAAACACATGCAATTCTATTGTCTAATTATACACCATGTTGTGCATGTTCCAGAATTTATTATTTAGATATACGAGTACCTACTATCTATCCTTTTAAATTAAGGATAACATACAACTCATTTTAATGTTCACTATTTTTAATGAAAAAATCTGTTGTGGCCAGCACAATACCTTCCGTCAATCCTGTGTATAATGTATAAATTTCATACATAATTTTTCGTGCAAAAGATTCTAAATTTCCAGTAAAATTATTTCATAAAAAAACTATTCAAATTGCACTTGACACTGACATCTTCTTCTTCTTTAACTTTTCCCATTCGTTAGGGGTCGCTATTTTTGCGTGTCGTTATCATTCAGTTCCTTTTCTTTCAAGTCTTCCGCAATACAGTCCTTCCATCTTATCTTTGATCTTCCTCTGTTTCTTCAACATCCTATTACTAAACTATTCATTCTTGTTCCAATATAATTCTTCATTTCTCCTCATGACATGTTCAAACCAATGTAATCATATTTCTTGTATCTTTCTAGAAACTTGTAATACTAGAGTTATTTTCTTACCGTATCTTTCCGTGTTTTCCCCAACATCTACTTCAACATCCTCATCTCTGCCACATTAATTTACTTTTTATTGATACTGACATCTGTCAATTTGAATTATATGAATATATTAATAGTTTCTATGTTTAGCATAGCTGGTTGAATTATAAAATTTAATTTCTTTAAAATTCTTTAACTCTGTATCTATTGAATATGAAGTATAAAATGTAATCAAATCGTATAGAGAATAATATATTATTTAAGATATAATAACGTTAAATGTCGATAAATCAAATTTAACTGTAAAATATTCAAATGCGGGTACTTCCGGTTCACCAATTATAACCAAAATCTAATCACTTGTTCTTCTGGATGTAAATTTGAGGAATACGAAAAAATTATAAATTTTGGAATCGTGGTATTGAAGTTATGGAATCCGGAACTTTTGTCACACACACACAGACACACATACATACAGACATCATCGTAAAAATGGTAAAATCGTATTATAGGGACCCTAAAACATGCTTATACACTAAAAACTCATCATTGAATTTTTTGACCAAAGACAATACCTTCCTTACCTAAAGGTGACGGAAGGTAAAAAGGATTACTGTAGCAATAAATTTTAAAACGGTATATGAAAACTTTTTTTTTAATATATTATTTATGATTTATAATTAAATAGCATAAAAAGAGTAAAAACTGTGCGATTAAGGTAAACTCGATGAAATCGTCCCCACGATTTCTCATAATAAATTCCCTCACTCAGAGGTCAACAATATCATTTTTCTTCCTCGTAAGATTGAAAGCGAAAAGCTGAAAATTTACTATCATCTTCCTCCGCGGATATCCTTGGAAATTGATTAGCTAGGCAGCATGGCGCTCGCAAACGCGAGAATAAAAATAAATGAAGTGTTTGAGGTGCCTGCCGATGACAATGAGAGAATAATAAATTTACTTCCTTAAATATTAATGAGCAAGTGAGCTACGGTTTTGTTTCTTTGACTTGGGAAACAAAACAATAGCTACTGTTCATGGCTGCCTTTATAAAATAGATATAAATTATTATTTTTTACCAGAAACATACGAAAAATTATTTTCTTTAACACGTTTTAATGATTTTCTTTTTATTTCATGGAAATAAAAGATTTTTTCTCATAACGAAGAATAATTGAAAGTGAAAGTTGATATTTATCTTCATTTATATACAGATAAACTTTCAAAAATTATAATTTGTAAATAAAACCTTAAATATATTGTGATTTTTACACACTTTGAAAATTAAAGTCCGTTCAAATGATAATAAATTTAATTTAATTAAACATTGTTGCTAATTCAACGAAATAATAAAATAATTATCTAATATAAAATAAATTTTGTAGTTAATAATTGGAAATATTCCTGGATAATAAGCAATTAAGTTTGATTGCTACTGACAGGCTGTCATATTTTTTACTTTTACTTTTACTTTTTTTTATCTGGCCTGGTATCATAAATTTAAAATAGTATTATTTTGTTTACTTTGTTTGTATCGTAATTTTCTGCATTATTTTATTTGAAAATGAATTTTGGATTTCAAAAAGGCGATAGCTTGATAGCAGAAGTCTTGAAAGTAGTAAGAATTTCGAAAAGAGCAGATGTGTGACGTAAAAACTCGTTTATTTTAAAAACTAATAACTTGTGTAGTATCTATAGTACAAAAAGGCAGCCGCAACATAAAATATTGAACCGGGGAGAAAGCAAATTTGGCGCTCTTTTTACATTAACATTTTTAAACCAGAAACTAAGAAGAATCTGATATTGCATTTTCTTTAATATATCAGTGCAACTTCGATAACACTGAAGCTGGCATAGTAATTTTGAAATATATCCGCGGGTTTAATGTTAAATACGAGATTTATGTAATGGAAGCCATTTCCAAGGCTATTGTGCTGACAACATATGGGAGTAAGTCAAACCAACATATCTATATTAGTTTTTTTACTTCATTTAAATATATTCAAAAAATAAATATGATACTTTTCCTAATATATAAATATTAAAGTACCTATATGAACAATATGTCTCTGTTGAACAAAGCAAAAAAGTAGCAGATTCACTGCCGCGGCGGTGTTACATGGACAAGTTTTTTAAATTTTTAATTTAGGTTGTGAATTTTCATTTTTGCCGTGTTGAACAAATAATTTTTTCGCCGATTGCTTAGAATATTTATTTTAAATGTTAGGTCGTCATCATTTTGCATACAGGAAACATGTACAAATTTGACTGATTTTATAAATAGTTATTAAGCAATAAAATCATATTTTCCCTGCCAGCGGCAGTAAAAGTAGAACTTTATACCCTACTTTTAATACCAATCGACGAAAAATAATTATTTATTGCGACAGTTGAGACACCATTTTGTTTGGGGAAGTAACCAATATTTTTTCTGATAATATTTTTTATATGGTCCTGCTCTTTCTGGACATACAGTAGGTAGCTTTTGGGCCGGATTCAGTAAAATTTTATAATAGTCGTCATGCACCGTAACTGTAGTATGTGTATAATTTTTTTTTTATTCTGCCATGATCAAAGATCAAAATCCTGGTCAAGGTGCGCCGAGGCTTCTTTTGTTACTGGTGTTCGCCACTTCCACCGACACTGGACACAGTTTTAAGATCTAGTTTTAATACAAATGAAGAAAGTAAAAATATTAGTGAATCAGTGATAAATTTATTTAAGGTTTCAACTAACCTAACCTAAACCGACGTTTTGGAACCTATTAACAGGGACTGGAAACAAATTTTGTACAAAAAAATAGTAATAATTACAGATATATTACTTTATTGCTTATGAAGTTACATGTTGATTTGTACGATAGAAATATTGAAACAAATTAAATATGAAAGAGAATGAAATAAATGCGTGCATACATCTAAGATTTGACTAACAAACTAACAAATTCCTTTTTTTCTAGAACAATTAACAAGATAGTACCGATTTTATATGGAACTTCTTCTTACAGTGTCCTTTACCGCGGGATAATTATTAATGTGGGTTTTTGTTTTGTTTTTTTTTATTTTATTATTTTCTGTTAATAAACTTCCGTAATGTTTAGTTAAGTTAAGATTCCCTTGTAAATAACGCTTCAATGTTGTTTATCTGTCTGTGCGTTGATTGCGTTTTTGTTTGTGTATTTCCAGCATCAAAATACGACCCATATTTATAATTTGTAGCTGCGGCGGATGATCCCAATGTTTCTTTAGGAATTCTATGGAGATTCCACTTGGTGATTGAGTGTGTGTGTGTGTGTGTGTGTGTGTGTGTGTGTGTGTGTGTGTGTGGAGTAAGTAGCAGATTCTTAAAAAAAATCTTCTAAATATTATTTTTTGAATTTTTTTTATTCTTGCTAGTATTAAAGAAGAGTAAATTATCTATCTCATACAAATACGCATATTCTATTATATCTTTTATAGATTTAGAGATAAAGAAATATAAGATATAATATAATAATCTATTGTAATAAATTTTACAGCCCAAATAATATCATGGAAACCAATTCAAAATTAAATTGTTTGTAACTGACAGATAAATGTCAGTGTCAAAAATCCAGAGACATTACTGAAGATTTTTTCTGGGGAATACATACATTATATTATTTCTTATTGTATTTAAAATATTTAAAATTATAGATATATTACATAACCCTTCAAAAATACTGTCAATAATTTAAAATTAAACAAATTGTTGGTGTAGAGTGTAGGTATACAAGAAATGTTAAATGCAATAGGGCGCGAGCAGTCATGTGACTTTGTTGGCCTTGACAAGCAGATATGGTGATTCATGTCAGAATGATAGCTAGTAATTATGAACATATATGTCAAATATACTTTCTCATTCTAAATCTAGTGATTTTCCAATTCCATGTGGTTTGTTTCCTCGACAAGTAAATTCCACACTCCTGGTGACAAATTAACTACGTGAATTTAGAAAATCTTAAAAAAAATAATGAAAAATTCTGACATTTGACATCTATGTACATAATTAATAATTATCATTCTGAAACGGGGGCCCATATCTGCTTGTCAAAACCGGAAGTGGCGAGAGGTATTGTGCTGGCCACAACAAACTTTTTAAATAATATGAATACGGTTTCATAATAATGCTGCAGTGTTAGTTTCATTCGCGAATAGGTACACCGTAACATAACATAAATTTCTAGTTTATGCTCTGCAAGACGAATCGGAAACTCGTATTGTATATGTTCAGCGAGATAAGTACCATCACTGCACACTAGATTCAAAATCGATTAAAATTATCTTTCTCTACCGGCATAATTTTGTATACCGATACTAATACTGACCTCCCTCAATTCTGCATCTAAATCACGAAGTTAACCAGGACCTCGTTGTCATGTAAAACATTAATTTGCCATAAATTAAGGGCAAAATACAACATTTACAATCTTGATCTGTTCAGTAGTACGGAAACTGTAGAGTCGCAACATAACTCCAGATAGTTCAAAGCAGTTCGGAAGTAAACTGATTACCTGTATCCAACAATTGCGCGAGATTTATGCAGTGAGTGCCAGAAACAGACCCTCCCACACTGCCATCTGATGACACTATAAATTTTCCAGATTCAAACTTCGAGATATCCGTACTAAATCTAAATGAGAAGTCATCGAATGGCCTGATAATATTCAAGCTGCCTAAGCTTATTTTATAGCACCACTCTTACAACGGCCATATTACTGATAAACTAAACATGATTCCAGATACATGAATACTTTACTTTTTATGTGGGCTACTGTTATTGTCATAATATAAAGATTAAAATAAAACAACCTTTTAATTTAAGTTCTGTTTATTTAAGTCACAGTTTCGGCAGCATACATGCTATTTACCTTCTTCAGGGTAAAAACATAAATAAATATGATAAATTATTTGATAATTCCTCGACTGGATAAATGAATGAATGGGAAAATCGGAGAAAAACTGTCTTGAAAATTTGTGAAATTGTTTCGGCAGGATAAAAACAAGTTCACAAATTTTCAAAACTGTTTTCTCAGATTTTCCCATTCAAATATGATAAAGTTGAAGAAATTACTCGGAACTGTAGTAAAACACTTTCTATTGAATTAAACCTACGTTTCGGTCATACCATAGCCATTATAGCTTTTCAATATCAAAAATGGTTGTAAAAATACAAAAACACAACATTAAAATTTATAAATAACATATTATCGTCAAAAATATCTAAAAAAATAAATAAATAAGATAAAACAACACATAAATAAATAAAATAATTTATTCAAACACGATGTTCGACTGTGTTTTGGCATGGAGATGGAAACAGGAAGAAACAATTTCTCGGACTTGCAGTCAATAATAAAATTTATTCATGCCGACGTTTCGACTGTACCATAGTCTTCTTCAAAAACTAAACATGTTCAAAAATTCAAATTTTCAGGAAACAAAAAAACTTCTCATTTCATTACCGCTCATTGTATGACTGTGACAATTTCTCATTACATATTAAACAAACCTACTCCTCACAATGTAATGCGACCGGAATCGACCGATATGACACCATAAACCGGAAACTTCAATAAATAGACATGTTTGATTATGAAAAACCTTTCAGTTTATCATATTAACAGACTATTTTATATATTCATTATTCAATGAATTAAAACAGTTTATGTTTATTTGGCCATGAATAATTCGTAAAACTCAGTGAAAAATTTATTAATTAATTGTTATCAATATCAATTTTATATGGTCTGTTATTGTTGTTTCAATTTAATTTGTTATTTCAGTTATTGAGTGTAGATTAAAATTGCAAGAGTATTGGAATGATAATAATTTTTTTGTGCAATTCTTCGCAAGGCCAGACATCTCCAATATATCGAGCAGAATATATGAACTGTTCACGAAATGAAAAAGGGTGTAAGAGAAATCTGGCTTAAGTATAAATAGTTCCGTTAAGATTATTTACAGTGATATGGTTTTCTACGTATGTCATTCAATCTGCGATGAAACCAGAATCAAAACAATTTTATGTGGTAGCAAGAAACATCGGGCAATGTAGCCGCAAAAAGCATTGGAGCCCGCAGGGTCCCCAGGGAGATCTAAGAGCACTACGCGCCTAACTTCGAACAAACAGAAATTCGATTCTGGTCTCTTGATTCGCGACTCACGATTCGAGTCTTCTGATTCCACCACCACGATCCGCGATAACGCAAGATGAACGACACAACTTACAACCGACGTTTCGACTCCTGAACTTTTTATGCGTGAAATTAACAGTGCGCAATGTTTAACGATAAATTGACAGAGTGGCCCGGGAAGACTTCCATCGCTCAAATACTGCGGCGGAGATTTTGTCTTAAAGATAATAGTCAACATTCAGAGAATGATAGATACAATACCTGATACATGTGCAGTAATGCTACTTTTATTACGACTAATAATCTTAAGAATTTAATGTTCAAATGTAATACTAACACACTATCTTCAATACTGAAGGTCAATGTAAAACTATATACCTTTATTTTATTATTTTTATAAATAATGAGTCTGTAGAATTTAAAAGTACTAGCCTACTTATTTTTGATATTAAATTAAACATAACGAGCGTTATTCAATGTTCCTTAACTATTAATAGTTGATTCCCAAACCAACGATGATTTCTGAATATATCCAATTCACTAATTAAAATCAATCTAACCTGGTTAACAAAATCAAGAATCAAATGATTTTGTCATTAACCAAATCAATCACTAATCGCATCTTTTGATCCTAATTTTGACATTAATATGTACAATGTACCCAAATGTATTATGTATTGTAACTTTTATTTGGGTGAAGTATAAAAATCAGAAAATATTAATGATTAAAATAAAAGCTTATTATAACGATCAATAAATAAGAAAAAGATAATAAAAACAACGAACACTATGGATAAACAAACATAAACACTAACTAAATACTAAGAATATTATTAAACCCTGAAATATAAGACTATTTATTTAAAAAATTAACACTACGCACTATTTATTTACACGATATTTATTTCACTATTTGTATATCACTATTTATTTCACCATTCATATAGACTTGTCGACCCAACGGACTAGACTGAACTGACCTGTAGACTAACTTGTAGACTAACTTATAGACTAGCTTGTAGACAAACTTTTAAACTAACTTGTATTTATTTATATCTCAGACTGCCTGTAGGTTGCAGACTGTTGTAGGGATTACACTGACTCACGCAGAGACGCCCCGCCTTATATGCATATGGTTCCGCATTGTTTCTAGTATGATTCCAGTACCTTCGATGCGACGACATGGAACACAAAACGTCAAGAGACTGTCAATAATTAATCTCGACGGTTTATTTACAGATGCGCGGGTGGTAATTACGTCGCCAACAGGTCTAGACTCGCTTCGCTCAGTGACGGCGATCGTACGTACGCTACAGTATGTAGGGCGACTGTTCAAATTCTGGCTGTACTCATGTGTAACTTAATGCTTCGTCTTAATCTTTATTTAAACCCACATTGGTTTTCTAATTTTCTAAACATACTTTTATATTTTTTAACTACGAGTATATGCAAAAACACTTATTTCACCCTTATTCTGTACGAAAGTTGTTAAATCTTAACACCATTACTAAAAAATTTAACAAACAGACACAAATGTAAAACCTGTCATTTTCATGTTTTACTCAGTGTTTGCTATTATTGGTTATTATTTGATATAGCTATTTTATAATTAATTAGTAACTTTGATACAGAATTTAAATTTCTACTTATCCCAATCTTAAATATCCTTGCCATTTCCACTAATTAATCTTCGTAGTACCGAGCGGGGTAGATACGTACCCCAGCTCCACAATTTTTGTGATGCCTTTTTAAATACTGAACATAACACTTCTATGATTTTATTTATTGCTAATTAATATTTGCACATTTATATTCTTGAAGTCCTAAATTATTTTGGTTACGGTTCTTGCTTAGTAACTGTGGAAGAAAATGTAAATGTGAATTATTGCGAGATATTAATTTAAACTTTAAAAATTCTTATTTTTCCTCCTTTCACTAGTTATGAGGGTTATGAGGGTTATTGTCAAATCGAAATTTGGATATATGTATATTTGTTTGCAATTAGATACGAAACCAATATAAAATAAAAACGGATTTGACGGAAAGTAATGTGCTCTCCTCATTAGATTTTTACATTTCGCTAAGAGAGGTATTAGATTCATGCTAAAAGTCGCATATCCAGATTTTATTGAATAAGCACGATTTAAGGTCCATAGAATCCGATTTTAATATTTTTACAATGATGTCTGTGTGTGTGTATGTGTGGATGTGTGTGTGTACGTGTGTGTGTGTGTGTGTGTGTGTGTGTGTGTGTGTGTGTTAGGTTGTTGGAGAAACGATTTCTCAAATTCTATAAGACTGCATACCTGTTTGACTACGGATTCCTCAATCTAACAGTAATGGGAAGAGTTGAATAGGTTCTGGTAACAATTGGGCAACCGGAAGTGGTAGTTTCTAAAGAAAAATTTCTAAATATTATTTTTTGAATTTTTCTACTACAAATATTAAATATAATTAAATACTCAATCTGATATATTTAAATTTTTGATTATATCTCGTATAAGTTTGGAGATATAGGATATAATAATATAAAATAATCTGTTGTAATACATATTAGAATAGTAAGACAAAATTTCTCATAGAACGAAAGAAGAGATACAATTTCAATTATTTGTGTGTACAAGAAATGTTAAATTCGTTACTTATATGGCGCGAGCAGTTATGTGACTCTTGGTAAGCAGATATGAAGATTCGTGTGACAATGACGGCTAATAATTATTTACATAGATGTCACAATTGTCATATGTCATAATTTTCCATTCAAAATTTCAAAATATTCTGATGTTTATTTGTCTTATGATACTTGAAACCTATGTATATTATTACTAGCTGTCATTCTGACACGGGCCCCCATATCTGCATCCCAAGGGGACATACTATATTTTTCTACAAATTTGAAAAGTAAATCAAACTTGCTTTACAATCTTGTAAAATAATCCATATGTTACATTATTAAAAAGTAAAATGGCAGGCACTTTTTTATACACCTAGTCGAAAAGAGAATAGTGAGCCATGACTATTGTAAAATCATTTTGTTGTTATTAAGTTTTATTATGATAAACAAAATATTATTTCGTTTAATAATAATAGTTACAATTGTTTTAGTTAATTGTTCTATTTCAAGCCAAAGTTATAGCTCACTATTCTCTTTTCGACTAAGTGTATAAAAAAGTGCCCGCCATTTTACTTTTTACCTCTCGCTAAGAGAGGTATTGGATTCATGCTAAAAATCGCATATCCAGATTTTATTGAATAAGCACGTTTTAAGGTCCCTACAATCCGATTTTAACATTTTTACGATGATGTCTGTGTGTGTGTGTGTGTGTGTGTGTGTGTGTGTGTGTGTGTGTGTGTGTGTGTGTGTGTGTGTGTGGATGTGTGTGTGTGGGATGTTGGAAGGACGATTACTCAAAAACTATAAGACTTAAAATTTGTTTAACAACGTATTTCCCAATCGGACATTCATGGGAAGATCTGAAAAGGTTTTGGTAACAATTGGACAACCGGAAGTAGAAGATTCTTGAAAAAAAATCTTCTAAATATTATTTTTTGAAAATTTTTCTTGATAATATTAAAGAAAAATAAATTCTCTTTCTGATACATTTAAATATTTTTATACATATTTTATAGATTTAGAGATAAAAGGAATATAATATATAAAATAATCTGTTGTAATAAATTTGACAGCCGAAAGAATGCCATGAAAAATAGTTGATAATTTAAATTATTTGTAACTGACAGATAAATGTCAGTGTCAGAAATAATGAGTAATGAAAGAAAAATGTACTTGGAGAATCCCTTAGTTCTTGATCTGTGACTATTATGGAGATGACAAGTCTAGGTTGAAGGACTTAAATTTGTTTCAAACATTATGGGACAATGTACACCAGTACTGTAGACTAGAGTAACTTTGAATTGCGAAAAAGCTATCAAATTCTTCTCAAGTAAGTTGTAAATATTGACAAAATTACACATCGATATAAGAATAATCGGAGTGCAATCTATCCGTCACTTTATTAAAGGGAATTACTGTTATTTAGATATAACATGTATGAAAAAATAAAATGTAAAAGAAGATATGTAAGAATAGATGCACAATCCATATATACATTTTAGACCGCCCAAAATTAATGTTTTTACTAGAAGAATATGAAGAGAAAGTAAACAACGTTGTTCGAATTGAAAATTGCAGTTACCAGCCTAATATTTATATATGGTAAACTCTACTTTGTAATTTATTGTAACATAATTTATGGTAAAATATCTTCATGTTGAGACATGCTATTATTGAATAATAAAGAAGTTTATACGTCATAGATTTATATGAATATATTATTTGTATTTATAAAAATAATATTTGCTTTATGCATACAGCCAGGTAAAATATACGGCGAGAGGTTATGTGCTGGCCACATCAGATTTTTAATAATGTAACATATAGATTATTTTACATGATTGTAAAGAAAATTTGATGTACTTTTCAAATTTGTAAAAAAATATATTATGTCCCATTTGAAATTTCAAAGTTGATATTAATTACTAATAAACCGGAAGTGGTATCATGAATGTACATCCGTCATCAAGTAACTTACATGTTGCTGTATAAATCATGTTATATGAAAGAAATTACTAACTTAATAAATAAGCGAGATATTTGCTGGGTCCATTAAAATATAACACTCTGCGTATTCAAGAAAATGGCCCCATAAAATAAGACATATTCTTTAAATTTTAGTGGGATATAAATGTGCCCCAGACGGTATTCGGTGTAACTTTTCAAGCACGGTACGACGAAGGTTAAAAATATAATATTATAGCACAACAATTTATAAAATATGTATGTAGGTATCAAGTAAATAAAATTATATATATATATATATATATATATATATATATATATATATATATATATATATATATATATATATATGTATACAGTGAATTCTCTCTTAAGCGGACACTCGGCGTCGGAAGAAAATTAAAAATCAATCATTCGTATTTTATGTACATATGTATAAAACATTAAAAAACCTTATGTTTACAATACATATTTTTATTTGCGAATGAAAAGTAAATACAAAAACTATTCTTGAGAAGATGTTTGAAAAAAATCTAAAATTGTTTGTTGACAAAAGTTTTTTTTAGTAAACAAAACATTTTCAAAATGATCTTCCAAAGTAGTTGATAACTCAAATCCTCTGTTATCGCCATTTCTTAAAGTTAAACACTTCATTTTCTTCAGAATTAACAGAGCCTCTTTATTTGTTTTAACACAATTATCGTAATTATGGTCTTCCTCTTGCACTTTATCATCATCTAAATCCAATAATTCGTCTTGCTGTGATTCAACTTTTTCAAAATTTATGTCAAGAATTTTTTGGTTAGAAGACACACACTGAGTTTTTGCCTAGAGTAAGCTTCAATCACGTCTGTTTTCTCTTTGAGAGTAAGCTAACCAGGCGTTTTTTCTTAAACTGTGACATATTTATATTCGCTTAGTTACGATTGTTATGAGCACGATGTTGAGAAACACTACTTGATGTGATCTTGCTGCGTTCTAAATCTCTCTGATAGACTTGGTTCGTCGATCACCGCCGCTGCTCGCAGGGGAAGTCCCGACATTTCTTAATTTGCGACACAAACTGTCCGCTTAACAGAAGATCACGTGACGTTAAACTGAGCAAACTAGTGTCCGTGTCCGGTTAATGGGGTGTACGCTTAGGAGAGAAATAATTTCATTAGAAAAGCCATATAGAATTTGGGTTCCTGAAAATATGTCCACTTAATAGAGGTGTCCGCTTAAAAGGATTGTCCGTTAAGAGAGAATACACTGTATTATATATATATTAATACATTAATACATTCTGTAGAAAGAAAGTATGTTTGGTGAAAAAAACTAAGTTTAAAAATAAGAAACGCCTCTCAAGTATAATTTAGAATCTTATTACAAAAGTAGGATACCTTCCTGAAATCTAAAACCTACGGTAAGTAGTTTTACAATTGAAAGAATTATTCAAATTTGTATATTGCACTGTCAGTAATTCTATTCCTTGCCTTCAATTCTGAAAACTAATTTTGAAACCAATCAATGAAAAGGAAATGAAAAGATTTTAAATTAGATTTCTGCGAATTGTGACTAGCCATGCGGTAAATGTCTTTATACAAATTTTATTTTATTTTTAGTGCTAATCTGGCAATAACACTTTAAAGCTAGTTCTTGATTTCTAACGATCGGGGCATTCGGTAGACTTCATTTCGTTTCAGTACTTGTGAGAAATGAGTTATTAACTAAAAATGTCATACTGAAAATGTCGAAGCGTTCTCATAATCTGGGAAAACAAGAAAAACTAATAAAAAATACTTATAGACAAATAAAAAATAATACATTGAATTTTAAATACATAATTTGGAATTCCATTGTGGTCATAGACTCTATTACAAGGAAACTCATGTATGATATAAGTGTTAAAAGTGTCATTTTATTTTGTAAGAAGGGAGTTTGGGCACGACACGCAGCGGACTGATCCAACATTTCGAACAAAATAAAAACACTTTTAACAAGTACATCATACAATATTTCATTTAAAAGCACTATTTTTACCTTCCGTCACCTTTAGGTAAGGAAGGTATTGTCTTTGGTCAAAAAATTCAATGATGAATTTTTAGTGAATAAGCATGTTTTAGGGTCCCTATAATACGATTTTACCATTTTTACGATGATGTCTGTATGTATGTTTGAGTGTGTGTGTGTGTATGTGTATCTGTGTGTGTGTGACGAAAGTTTCGGATCGCATAACTTCAATACCACGATTCCAAAAATTATATTTTTTTCTTATTCCTCAAGTTTACATTCTGGAGAATATGTGATTAGATTTTGTGTTAAAAAAATGTGTGAGTGAGAGAGTGAATGAGATGATGATGTTTAATAATATGTAATATAGTAAAATACAAATATAAATTTAATAATAATAATGATAATATATGGTGTCAGGTCAGTAGTCAGGCCACTGCGACTCGTCAGTGATGGGAGCGGTCAGGCTCTGTAAATAAAACTCTCCGTGAATATAAATAATTCAGTGAGTAGTACAGACGTGGTTAATATTACTATATCTCAAATATAATTAATTAAATAAATAACAATCTATCTCACATCGTTCGCCGATCAGTGGTTACAGCAACTGATCCAAATCCCTCGATGCACTAGGGAGCACCGCAACTAGCGTTTCCCACGTTGCACCTCAACAGGAGGCCCGAGATAGGGTAATACACGAATCTATCTCGATCCCTACGATGGGCCAGGGAGCACCGCAACTGACCTTAATACTCCTTAATACGGTACCACACATTTGTTCATCATCAATCATACACATATTTATATTATTGAACTTAATGACAAAATGCAATATAATTAAAGAAAATACAAGCCACTACGGTACCACTCACCTTTTTATTCAATATTCCTCTGTCACAGAATCACACACCAGATAACAAACACTCGACACAAATGTTAACCACATAATGAAGAATATTACCTCTGCAGTCTGCAGTCTGCCTCTCGGCCAAATCTTATCGCTTCACCCTAACATAAACAAAGGACAGCCACACTGCGCTCTTATATCTTTGTTTACGCTTCGATCTGTTGAAAACTAATCTCATGCGTACGTGCTGTATTTAAAACTAAATATTTGGAAATTAAAATATTCTACTCTGACAACTCGACCATCCTGACAATGATTCTCGCCCCGAGAATTTTCTGTATCTAAATAATAGAGTTATATATCCTTACCTACAAATCCTCCGAATCGGATGTAGATGAATCGGAAATTCCACCTGGAGGAACCCATGGTTTCATACGATCAACGGCTACTACATTGTCATACTTCTTTCTTGAACTTCTCCTTGATCCTTTGTGTTCTTTGACGACATACCGGTCATTTGGAAGTTGTTTTACCACGACAAATGGTCCATCATATTTCGGTCGTAGTTTTCTACTTGTACCTTCACCACGGGTTTGCATTGCAATTACTACTTGTTCACCTTCCTTGTAGGATTTTGGCAATTTTCGTTTACGATCATATCGCGTCTTCTGCTTCATTTGGTCTTCTACTATTTTTGATGCAACTTCTGTTCTTACTTGACTAATGTCGGAAGTGGTGGGCCGTTCTTCTTGTATAGCAGTCGTTAATTTTGCATCACCTACAGATCGTGGTCTATAGCCAAACATTAATTCACTAGCAGTTTTACCGGTTGCGCTTGATACGGTATTATTTATGGAAAATTGTACAGATGGTACATCGTTATCCCATCGGTCACTGTCCATTGCAGTTGTTGCTAATGCTGTTAGAGCTGTACTATTGTATCTTTCCACTTGACCATTCGCTCGAGGAGTAGCAACTGCATTCATAATATGAGTGATTCCATGATTGTCGCAAAATTCTTTGAACTTTTTCGATGTAAAACTAGTTCCTCTATCGCTAATAATCCTAGTAGGGGTTCCAAATGTATTGAATGTTTTCTTAAGATGTAGAATAACATGTTTAGTTTTTGTGTCCTTAACTGGTTGTAAGAAAGTATATTTCGTAAAGGCGTCCACCATTACTAATAGGTACTGGTTTCTATTTTTCGATTTGATAAATGGTCCTAAGTGATCAAGATGTAGTGTGTGGAATGGTATCGGTTTCTTTTCGATTGGGTTCATTAATCCTTCCCTCTTTCCAGTTGGTCTTTTTTGATAGATGCAGTTAATACAACATTCTATGTATTTCCCAACATACTTTCGCATGTTAGGAAACCAATAGCATTCAGAAAGTTTGTTTATAGTCTTCTCAACACCAAAATGTCCAAAGTTGTCGTGAGATTCTCTTACTATTTGGTGCCTCATTCCTTTTGGAACTACCCATTTTAGTCCTGTTGTGGTACTTCGGTGTACTCTGTCGTCCCTCAATTTATACTCCTTATGGATTTTCTTTTCATAATCTGTCGTCGGGTTTTTAAGTAATATGTCTCTTATTAGTTTCAATTTCGTGTCTGTCATTTGTCCCGCTAATACCCAGTCGTCTATTTCTATATGAAAGATTTGTAGTGGTTCTTCGCTTTCCAATTCTGTTTCGTCTGGATTTCGGCTAAGTGCATCAACATGTGCCATTTTAACTCTCAACGATAAATGAGAATTCTTGCAATTGTAACCACCATCTTGCAATTCTTGGGAGAAGATCTCTTTTTGAACTAGCGGTTTTCAAGGCGTTGCAGTCGGTAACTACTTTAAATTGAATTCCTATTAAATATGTTCTAAATTTCTTCAATGTTTCTACTACGGCTAATGTTTCGAGTTCATATGAGTGATAAACAGATTCTTGTTTGTTTGTTTGTCTACTGTAGTATGATACCGGTTGCAATTTCCCATTTTGTTGTTTTTGTAGTAGGATTCCTCCTAATCCAATTTTACTAGCGTCACAGTGTACTTCAGTTTCTGCTTCAGGATTGTAGAGTGTTAATACCGGTTTATTACATAAAATTTGTTTTAATTTCGTGAATGCAGCTTGTTGTTCTTCAGTCCAAATCCAAGGTTGTGATTGTTTGGTTAGCATAGTTATTGGTTTCACAATCGTTGCGTAATTCTTTACAAAATGTCTAAAGAAGCCGGTTAAACCAATAAATTGCCTCACGTGATGTTGATTCTTTGGAACGGGGAAGTTGTCAATGGCTTTTACTTTTTCTTTTCCAGGTTTAACACCGTCAGCATTAATTTCAAATCCTAAATAAACTAAAGTTGTTTTGAAGAAATAGCATTTCTTGAGATTTAGAGTTAATTTGTATAAGCGTAGCGTGTCCAGTACTTTCCTTAACTTTTCTAATCCTTCTTCGAAATTTTTAGCAGGGCAAATTATATCGTCTAAATATGTAGTCGCAACGTTCTTCATAGGAGAAAATATCTTGTTCACCAATCTTTGGAAAACCCCTGGTGCGTTTGTAAGTCCAAAAGGCATGCGATTAAATTCGTATTGTCCATCGGGTGTGACAAATGAAGTTTTCGATTTGGAAGATTCAGCCATTGGTATTTGATAGTATCCTGATGTCATGTTTAGTGCGGTGAAATATTTGAATCCCTGTAGTTGATCTAGTTGATCATCGATTCTTGGCAATGGGAACATGTCGGGTATTGTTTTCTTGTTTAATTTTCTATAATCGATGCATAATCGCTCCTCTCCATTTTTCTTCTTTACCAGCAAGACCGGTGATGCGAACGCGGAATTGGATTCTCGTATTATTTCAGATTCTAAAAGGTCGTCAACTATTTCTTTTACTTTTGTTCTATTTTGTGGTGCCATACGGTACGGTCTGTATGTAATTGGAATTTCGTCTGTTAAATGAATGTTCATTTCTGCGGCATTGGTGCAGCCTAAACCTTTTACTCCAGATGAAAATCGGTCCGAATATATTTGTAACAATTCAAGCACTTGTTGTCTTTGTCCTGATGTTAATTCTTCTCCAATATTTACATTTTCTTCAATAATTATTGTATTTACTTCAAATGATTCTTCAGGTTCTTTAACATTCAGATGACAGATATATCCTCTAGCCACAACTTTATTCGGTTTGATATATAGTTCCTGATGGGAGACGTTAATTATTGTCATTATGGCTTCTAAATTTTCTCCAATATGACAGATATTACTTGGAATTATATGTTCTTCGCCTGGCTTATTTCTATGACTTGTTTCAATAAAAACATCACCCTGTTTGTCCGCGATTGTTTTTATGTGACCAACGTATCCTGGTGGTATGATTACAGCCTCTACTGTTTTGAAAGTTACTTTTTCATTTTTCCATGCCGGTAGTGATGTTATCATTGCTTTAGTGTTAAATATTAGTAAATTATTATGATTCTTTACGATGTGCACATTTGGAAGTTCAGTGAAAGGTTGACCAATAATCATGGGTATTTGTTGAACCTGATCCGGAACTACATGAATATCTTGTAAATCCGTTACCTGGTCAACTTGTAATTTTTGTTTTGATAATAGTCCAACAGTTTCGGTACATCCATCGGCAAAACCGCGAATTATTCGTTTATTTTTGACGTCCGGTGTTAATAATAATTTCTCTGCTTCTGTTTGTTGTATGGTATTACATGTTGCCCCCAAATCAATAAATGCTCGGATTTCACAATCATTCAACCTCACATTCTTAAAATATTTACTATCTACTTTAGTAATAAAATTAAAATTAATAGATTCACCTTTTCCTTGATTTCCTGCTTTAGAATTTGGATTTGATGGATTTCGATTTATGTTTGGACATTCTGTTCGACGATGTCCAGGACGTTGACAGCCAAAACAAACCAATTTGGGACGTGTTTGGAAACGGTTTGTTGAAGTACTTGGACGATGTAAATCTTTTGTTTTCACATATAAACCTGGGTGAGTCGATCGCTTGTATTTGTGTATATTTTTATCGGGTCTCGCATATTCTGTCCTATCCTTCGTAGTACGGAGGAAGTTAAATAGTTGTTCTGGTGTTGCATATTGTCCGGCTCTGGCAGCAGCTTGTACCATAGGATCAGTAATGCCTCCAATGATACACGATACCGCATTATTGCCAAAAATTTGTAGTGAGTGTAACATTGCCAGTTTTTCATAATAAAAGTGAAGATACGTCTCGTTGGGGTTTTTGTATCTTCGTACCATTTCATTTATTTGTTGCCAGTAATCCACGCGACTCGGAAATGCATCAATCAACATTTTCTTCCATGTTGTCCAGTCATGATTTATGCTTGACAGTGATTCATACCAAGTTTTCGCCAATCCTTTCAATTTTGCAGTCGCGTTAATTATCTTAGCTCGTTCATCCCAACCACAAACATGCGATAATTCATCTACTGTTTTGAGCCATTTCTCCATCGTTTGCATTTTATTTTCTGGATCGAAATACGGTAGATTTTCACGCCCCACGTTATTAGTATTACTTCCAGACGAAGTTGAAGCTAGATTTTCTTGCATAGTCGAAACATTTTGGGTTAGTTGCAACATCATATTTGATATAACTTGTAAATCCTCGGAAACATGTGACTGATTACTACTTGTAGTTGTAGTTGACTGGTCAGTTGCCTCTGGGTTAGACACAATAGTAGCGATAGTATTACTTTCCTCCTAGCTCACTAACTGAGAAATATTTCTGCGATTTCCCCGTCTCTTACTCATTATTGATGAATTGGTATTTGTGTAATTACAAATTTAAATTAAATTGACGTATACGGATTCTAACTTTTAGTATTTAAATTTTGAATTTGTCAGGTTCTGATCTATTGAGTTTATCAGATTCTGATCTATTGAGTTTGTCAGGTTTTGATCATTTAAATTTTGAATTTGTCAGGTTCTGATCTATTGAGTTTGCCAGATTCTGATCTATTGAGTTTGTCAGTTTCTGATCCCACTTCTGAGATGTTAAAAAAATGAGTGAGTGAGAGAGTGAATGAGATGATGATGTTTAATAATATGTAATATAGTAAAATACAAATATAAATTTAATAATAATAATGATAATATATGGTGTCAGGTCAGTAGTCAGGCCACTGCGACTCGTCAGTGATGGGAGCGGTCAGGCTCTGTAAATAAAACTCTCCGTGAATATAAATAATTCAGTGAGTAGTACAGACGTGGTTAATATTACTATATCTCAAATATAATTAATTAAATAAATAACAATCTATCTCACATCGTTCGCCGATCAGTGGTTACAGCAACTGATCCAAATCCCTCGATGCACTAGGGAGCACCGCAACTAGCGTTTCCCACTTTGCACCTCAACAGGAGGCCCGAGATAGGGTAATACACGAATCTATCTCGATCCCTACGATGGGCCAGGGAGCACCGCAACTGACCTTAATACTCCTTAATACGGTACCACACATTTGTTCATCATCAATCATACACATATTTATATTATTGAACTTAATGACAAAATGCAATATAATTAAAGAAAATACAAGCCACTACGGTACCACTCACCTTTTTATTCAATATTCCTCTGTCACAGAATCACACACCAGATAACAAACACTCGACACAAATGTTAACCACATAATGAAGAATATTACCTCTGCAGTCTGCAGTCTGCCTCTCGGCCAAATCTTATCGCTTCACCCTAACATAAACAAAGGACAGCCACACTGCGCTCTTATATCTTTGTTTACGCTTCGATCTGTTGAAAACTAATCTCATGCGTACGTGCTGTATTTAAAACTAAATATTTGGAAATTAAAATATTCTACTCTGACATTTGGTTATAATTGGTCAACCGGAAGTAGCCTCATTTGAAGATTTAACAGTTAAATTTGATTTATTGACATTTAACGTTATTATAACTTAAAGAATATATTATTTTCTATACGATTTAATTGCTTTTTATACTTCATATTCAATAGATATAGAGTTAAAGAATTATAAAGATTTTAAATTTCATAAATCAGCCAGCTGTGCTAACCATGAAAATTACTAATATATTCAGATAATGCAAATTGACAGATGTCAGTATCAATTAAAAGTAAATGAATGCGGCAGAGATGAGGATGTTGAAGTGGATGTTGAGGAAAACACGGAAAGATATGTTAAAAAAAATAACTCTAGTGTTACAAGTTTCTAGAAAGATATAAGAGAGACGATTACATTGGTTTGAACATTGCATGAGGAAGACCAAAGATAAGATGGAAGGACTGTAATGTGAAAGACTTGAGTGAAAATGAACTGAATCAGAACGACTCGCAAAACAGAAATAAGTGGAAGAAGAAAATAAAAAATAGCGACCCCTAATGAATGGGAAAAGCTAAAGAAGAAGTAGAAGATGTCAGTGTCAAGTGCAATTTGCATAGTTTGTTTATGAAATAATTTTACTGGAAATTTAAAATCTTTTGCAAGAAAATGTATGTATAGAATTTATACATAATATACAGGATTGACTGAAGGTATTGTGCTGGACACAACCGATTTTTTTCTTTTTAGCATAATCTACAAATTTATACCACTTTTACATTAAATTTTAGTACATTAGAATACCCCATTTATTGTTTATTTTATTAAAAGCTATGTTTAATAAAAACATTTCTACTGGGGTCTTATTTCTCTAGATATCATTGTATATCAAGTTGTATGTAAGAAGCATTCTTGGAATAATTTCACCCCATTCATATTGTGATGTCTCAATACAAACTTCATATAACTTAGTTTGATAACAAATAGTTCAAGAAACAAAATATGTATACTCTATTTACAACTTTTGTTTATGTACCAGCAGCTTACACATTGTCCTATATGACGCCGGAAGATGTTATGCATTCATGTATTGTTTTCCACTGATTATGTTGCACAATATGTCCATACATGTTCAACATGTGAAACGCACTCTTATGAAAATAATATAACTTTTGCGATCTCCTTATTCTGACGAACAATACACTGTGCTATCAAAACTTTTTGAACAATAACATGAATATGATAAAGTTGCTTCCACTCCTTTTTTGGTATGAAATCGAAATACCACCTGTTCGACTAAAAACTTTAAAGTTTATAGAAACAGGTTGTTAGGTCACAGCTTTTCAAGATTCACAGCTCATACTAAACATGGAACTATTCGAAATTTTGTTATTAATTTTTAATACTGATTTAAAGAAATGGAAAAATGGTTATACAAATTAATAGTGATTGTATTGGCAGTGGAATAGCATTCGAGATCCTAAATAATACCAATTAAACTCATTATACACTAATCCAGTTGATACACAAATTAATTTTTTAAAAATTATATTCTATGTATTAATGAACTCCATATTTTGTAAAAGTAGGTATTAAGACAAAAAATGTCCCTAGACTCTATGTGAAAGAAATTATAATATTTAATATAATGATGAAGGGGAATCCAAGTGTGACGTGGACAAATCGGGAAGGAAGGGTTTTTTCAAAATAAAAAATCTGTTGTGGCCAGCACAATACCTTCCGTCATTCTCGTGTATAATGTATAAATTCCATAATTTTTCTTACAAAAGATTCTAAATTTCCAGTAAAATTATTTCATAAACAAACTATTCAAATTGCACTTGACACTGGCATCTTCTTCTTCTTTAGTTTTTCCCATTCGTTAGGGGTCGCTATTTTTGCATGTCGTTCTCATTCAGTTCCTTTTCTCTCAAATCTTCCGCAATACAGTCCTTCCATCTTATCTTTGGTCTTCCTCTGTTTCTTTAACGTCCTATTACTAAACTATTCATTCTTGTTCCAATATAATTCTTCATTTCTCCTCATGATATGTTCAAACCCATGTAATCGTCTTTCTTGTATCTTTCTAAAAACTTGTAACTCTAGAGTTATTTTCTTACCGTATCTTTCCGTGTATTCCCGTGTATTATACTTCAACATCCTCATATATGCCACATTAATTTACTTTTTATTGATACTGACATCTGTCAATTTGAATTATATGAATATATTACTAGTTCCCAAGTTTGGCATAGCTGGCTGAATTATAAAATTTAATTTCTTTAAAATTCTTTAACTCTGTATCTATTGAATATGAAGTATAAATTGTAATCAAATCGTATAGAGAATAATATATTCTTTAAGTTATAATAACGTTAAATGTCAATAAATCAAATTTAATTGTTAAATCTTCAAATGAGACTACTTCCGGTTGACCAATTATAACCAAAATCTAATCAGTTGTTCTTCTGGATGTAAACTTGAGGAATAAGAAAAAATTATAATTTTTGGAATCGTGGTATTGATGTTATGGAATCCGGAACTTTTGTCACACACACACAGACACACAGACACACAGACACACATACATACAGACATCATCGTAAAAATGGTAAAATCGTATTATATGTACCCAAAAACGTGCTTATTCAGTAAAAAATTTTTGACCAAAGACAATACCTTCCTTACCTAAAGGTGACGGAAGGTAAAAACCAAAATTCTTAAACACACTGTTCTAATAAAAATATTAAGTGACATCAGCAGTCCAACCGGAGAACAATGCTACAAGGGAGACAAAAATACAGTTACATTTTTTTCATGAAAATTGCAATATGAAATACATTGTCAAAGTCTACAGGAGTGTAATATACTAAGAGAAAGTTTCACATTAGATGTAGGTGTATTATTCGTGTGAAAATAAACATTAATGACGATTTTATTTTTTTTTCTTTAGAAAAATGTGTACAATGTGCCTGAACGAAAAAAGTACTGATACATTTGGAAGACACCAGAAAAGTTCTGAAAAAATGATGAATCTTGTGGTGGTAATTAGAATAGTATGTCATCTTCGGCTGTCTGTGAGTTATCCAAATGAGATGAATTTAAAAAGACCAGAATCGAATCTCAAAAAATAATACCGAAATTTAATACAGAAAAATTAATTAACAAAATACTATTTTATTTTTGTTATTTAAAAATGTTTAAAATGAGTTTCTGAGTGTCTTGATATATCCCGATATTTAATATAATTTATTCTCTCTCTAAATCGACTCTCTGTAATTTGAATATTTCTCTAAATCGAATTATTTTTTGATATGTTTGACTATATAGGATTTACAGGCTTATTCTGTAAAATATTCGCTTAACGAATCGTTTTCATAACGAAATCGTTATGAAAATCGTTATATCTACTTAAAGATAATCGTAATCTTTATATCCGTATTCTGTAACACATTTTAAAAAATAATAAACTTGGGATCAAGTTAAGAACTTTATTTCGTAAAATCAAATTTAATTTTAAATGAAATATCTAAAATAATTCAATATCACTCACACAACTTCTAGGTTAGATTAGTTGCTGTCAACCTGTCAGCTGTCAGACTCTTTCTTCTTCTTGTTGTGGCCTATGCTAGAGCTACTATTACCATCTGTAGACAAATTGGGAAGCTTGCTCTTAGGCAATAGGAATAAAAATTTATTAAATTATTTTAATATTACATACCTTGTAAAAAACTATAATATGACGGGTTTTTGAGATGACTATTCAATATAATAGCAATTTTATTTTGACATGAATAAAAACTGAATTATTGACAAAACGTTTATGTAACGAATTATATTTCCAGTCGTTAAAAAATAACGATATCGTTATCTTTTTTTCGTTATATAGAATTAAATTATTGTTTACAGAATACCATTTTAACGATTATCGTTATAATAACGATATAACAATGCATAATCTCATAACGATCGTTTACAGTATAAGCATATTAAACGATTTTCGTTATTATTATAACGATGTAACGTTTTAACGATTCGATGTGTCATAACGATACTTACAGAATGGCCCTGTAATTTAAAAATCTGATATGGCCAGCACAATGACATAATACCATTTAATTTTTGTTAACTTAAATACATACTTACATATTTACTAAAACTGGCAACTGCATTAAGTTCCTTTGCATGATATAACTATTCTTCCATTTTATTGTGTGTATTATACGTATTTTTTTCTCGAGAATCTTAACATAATTTTATTTTGTGATGTGACGTTAATTTCTTTTCAGTTACAAACATGAAAATTAATTTACTAATTAAACATTTTATAAATTCATATTTTATTATTTTCTTCTTAAAATATTAATTTGAAATGATTAATTTATTGACAGTGACAATTTATTTGTTAATTACATAAATTTGAGATCTGAACTGTGTAACCAAGGAGATATGTTTATCTTTAAAGCAGACTCCGGGATTTATAAAATCAATTATTTTAAAAATTTATTCAAAAAATAAATAGAAAAAGTATTAAATTTAAAAACCCGAAAAAATGCAATTTAAATGTATTTTTCGAAAAAAAAAAAACTGTTTTGAGCTTAAAAAATTCATTGCTAGAAGTTAAAATAAGATATTTCATTAGTAAATGTTAGTTTATTTTGCATCCCCTACATACCCTATAATATGTAACACGTATTCATTAACCCTGTATACAGCGAGAAATGCGGCATATATTCATATATTATACAACAAGACGATTGAAAATTGTCGATTATACGAAACGTGTTGCCTGGAAACACCACGAGACCAAAGGTCGAGTGGTATTTCCAATAGGCAACTAGTTGAGTATGTCGAGAATTTTCTATGTAGACTATATCATGAATAAAAATAAATTAAAAAGTAAATAGTAAATTTAACGTAGACCTGTGGTCTATTTTATTTTGACAGAAACGTCAAACTATATACTACATAACCTATCTTTTTAAATATAGTTGTAGTAGTATGTAATATTACATTGAAATGCTCGTATTTCAAAATAAATGTTTGTATTTCAAATAAACTAGCAGCAGTGCAGTTCCAGATTTGTGATCCAAATAATTATTTGTTTATTTGTCAAATTTTTACTTCCATAATTTCTTTCTGTCAAACAATAGAGGCGTTCAATTATTTGTTTCGGTGAACTTGGAGCAGTCAGTGTGATTTTAAATGTCTACTTAAAGCATACGATTTTCCTCCTCAAAGTGTAACTACAGATTCATTTATACTCGTATACTCGATACTGTGATCGAATGAAAAAGATCATGTCCGTAAATATAATTAAAAATGACATTGTCAGTTCTGAGTACATAGAACAAAATAATCAAACGCAATTATAAGTGAATATACGAAGGTAGGTATATTCGAATATACCAATGTTACTCAATAATAACCGCTGTAATACGTGGTAGCTAAGAAAAATCACACATTCTTATTGGTTTATAACGTAATGAATGATATAGTCATGCAAATACAGTTTGAAAAATATGTGCACCGCATGTTTGAATAAGTAAAAATATGTGTAACTTGGCATTAACTTTTTTGTTATAATTTCTCTTTTTATATATTTTTTATTTTATTTTTTCTATTTAATTGTTACATGTATATCAATAAATAAAATATATTATACCATAGAGCACCAATTCCCTATTACGAAATCAACTAGAAATTCCATTTTTTATAATTTCACTCCACCCTAATGTATGTACATCTCATTTTTCCAGCAAATTGTTGTTTCCGTTATGTAACTGAATAAACATTTTTTTGTATTGCTTATACATTCTCTTTGTAATTTATACAAATGTTCATTTAATTTTCTTTAATTTTCTCTAGTTCGAATTCTCTCTATTTCAAACAAATTCAAATACCACTTGCGAATTTGATTTATTAAGAGTCGACTCTATATGGGTATGTATTTCAAATATTGTTCAAATTACAGTGTTGTATAAAATACTTGAAAAAATGTATTTCAAATACAAAATATAAAATTCTAAGTATTTCAAATGTTTCATATGATTATTTTACCAACATTCCAAATACTTTTACTTTTAATTATTTAAAAATTGATAAGATGTTGCTATATTGTAAAAATGTTTTTAATATTTAACTTCGCGTATTTTATTTTAATGTTTATTTCAAGAAAAATAAGGGAGTTATTTCATGTTATATTACAAACACATCACATAGGACGGAAGGTTTGTATTTCAAATACATGAATTGTATTTCAAATATTTGTGTATTTTAAATACAAAAGTGTATTTAAAAAAATATTTCAAATATTGAAAATTAGTATTTCATATAAATAATAGTATTTTAATGTATTAAAATATAAAATACTTATGAAAAGTATTTGAACTAAAAGTACAAAATACTTTTATTTTTAAGTATTTCAAATTATTACTTAAAATACATAATCTATTTCAAATACATATGTTTCAAATACTATACAACACTGCAAATTTAAAGTTACTCATTACTAATTTATTTTGACCCACGTTAAAATGATTCAAATTGCCGCTTCTTAATAATACTGGTACTGTATGTTACTACAAGTAAATGATGTATCTTATTTGAATTTATTTTTGTAAGAATAAGAATGAAGGAGAGAAAGATATATTTGCATCATCGATCTAGTTTACATTTTATCGTCGGTTTTGGATTCCAGAGGGGAAACATATTCCAAGAGCGTCTGCAACTCAATTTCCAGACAAGAATATGCATCTGCGACGTAAGATGAGCTCATGATTCGTGCGTGCAACTATTGCTTTCTACGAAAATATTATAGGATGTA
This sequence comes from Harpalus rufipes, assembly GCA_951394225.1. Taxonomy (NCBI): domain Eukaryota; kingdom Metazoa; phylum Arthropoda; class Insecta; order Coleoptera; family Carabidae; genus Harpalus; species Harpalus rufipes. The sequence continues at coordinate 20,511,045 of OX596279.1, read as the reverse complement.
GGAGAATAACAGCCAGCAACCGGATTCCAATATGTTCATATGCTCGCAATTTGTGAACGGAAAATAAAAATTGAATACATCGCGTATCTTTCATCGAACATTCATTTATGAGTTGCAAAAATGAATATTACAAAAGTTTCCAAATTTTATTAATTATTTCAAATTAATACAAGCTAAACTACAAGACAGCACTAACCGATTCATTTAAAAATATTGGGCGGTATTGGATGGGAGTATGAGCTCAGTTCTAAAACTTATCCCAAGTTTGTTTTAACTAAAACCAGTACGACGGCTTAGAACCTATAAAACTTGTAGTTTTCCAATAGATTCAAATTACGCATTGACTTTAACGAAAAGTTTTTTTTTCTGAGAAGTACATTTAATGTATCCTTATTTTTAATTTTTTTTTTAAATTATAGGTATACTCGTATACACATACCTTTCAGAAATGCCTACAACACAGAAGTGTAGGAAATATTATAAATTAAAATAATTATAAAAATAATCTCAGTATAACGATATATATATATTCGTACTATACGTTGGCACTACTGATAATGCCCAGTTTATCAAATAATTTTATATTCCGTAAAAGGAAGAAGGATTGACAGAAATAATTGTAATTTCATTAATAATTTCAAAATAAATAACAACCAATAATTTCTATAAGTTAAATTTCATTTTATAAGTTTTTTTCATGTTGATGACGTGCGTCTTCTACCTAATCATTTTATATTAAATTGTTGTTTATTATAGCAGATACCAAACACGATATATAGCTGACGACTATGTAAAACAACAAAAGCCGATCGAGCTATGAAAAATTTGCCATTTCTTCATTTGATACGTAACACCAAATAGTTCGCACAACTCTATGCAAAAAACAAAAACCGATCGAGCTGTCAAACTATAACATGTCTGCATTGGAACCTTTTAAAAAACATTTAATTTGGTACCAAACACGAAATATTTCTAACGACTTTAAGTAAAAAAATTCTGATGTAGCCAGCACAATACCTTCCGTCAATCCTGTGTATTATGTACAAATTCCATTCATAAAATGTCTTGCAAAAGATTATAAATTTCCAGTAATATTATTTCATGCAAATGGCACTTGACACTAACATTTTCTTCTTCTTTAGCTTTTCGCATTCGTTAGGGGTCGCTAATTTATATTTTTTTTCTTCCATTCATTTCTATTTTGCGACCATCCTCATGTCAAAATTTTTCATTCAATTTTTTTTTTTCTTTGGTATTTTATGATTCCTTTTCTCGGCAACTGAATTCCACACCCCTGATAATAAATATACCACATGAAATAAGAAAATCATGAAATTTTGAATGAAAAATTACGACATTTGTCAGTTATGGACGTAATTCATAGCTGTCATTTTGACACGGGTCCACATATCTGCTTGCCAAAGTCAGCAAGTCACGTCACTGCACTCGCCCTACACATATTTTTTTTTTGCAAAAGATCCTATATTTCCAGTTAAATTATTTCATAAACAAACTATTCGCATTGCACTTGACACTAACATCTTCTTCTTTAGTTTTTCCCATTCGTTAGGGGGTCGCTATTTTTTATTTTCTTCTTCCACTAATTTTTGTTTTGTTTGTCGTCCTCATTCAGTTCCTTTTCTCTCCTTTCATATTATATTTGGTCTTCCTATGTTTCTTCCAACTTATGTTATAAGCTATTCATTCTTCCAATATACTCATCTCTCCTCATGACATGTTCAAACCAATGTAATCTTTCTAGAAACGCCCAACACTAGAGTTATTTCCCTTATTCTTTCAACATTTACTTTTTATTGATATTGACATCTGTCAATTTGAATTACCTGAATATATTAGCAGTTTCCATGGTTAAGTTAGCACAGCTGGCTGATATATGAAATTTTATAATTATTACAATTTTTATAATTCTTTAACTCTATATCTGTTGAATATGAAATATAAAATGCAATCAAATCATATAGAGAATAATATATTCTTTAAGTTATAATAAAATTTAACTGAGTTTTTAAAAAAAAACTGTTAAAATCTTCAAATGAGGATACTTCCGGTTGACCAATTATAACCAAAATCTAATCAAGTCTGCATATGGTTGTACGGAAGAGGAATATGCAAGAATTGTAATTTTTGGAATTCTAGTATTGGAGATATCGTGCATGAAACTGCGGTCACATACACATACACAGACACACACACACAGACACACACACACAGACACACACACACACACACACACACAAACACACACACATACGAACACACACACACACACATACAGACATCATCGTAAAAATAGTAAAATCGTATTGTAAAGACCCTAAAACGTGCTTATTCAATGAAAACTCACCACCGATTTTTTTGACCAAAGACAATACCTTCCTTACCTAGAGGTGACGGATGGTAAAAACAAAAGCTGTTTTAATTTGTTATATTTATAAATAGTAGGTAACGAAAATATTTCCTAAATAATATAAAAATAGTGATAACTCCATTAATCGTTACATGTAATGACAAAATAGAGACACTTTAATTATTAAATATTTTTTTATTTATTATTCGTAAATTTTAGTCATATTTTCACAGCTTAATAATTAATAGTGAGAGAAGGCTGGTCACTACCAAATTTTCCGGGCTGGTTAAATTTGCCAGTCCGCAATTGATTCTAAACAGTTTACGCGACTGAAAAATACTGTTTTCGTAAATAAGTATTTGTTTTATTAAATTTTTGGACATCTACGTTCATAAATATATTAGTTATTTAATACATATTACTAACAATATATTAAAACAATTAGTAACAAACAAATTAACTTTCAATATCAGCATCTTCATCAATTTCAGGTTGATATTGCACTAATTTAATTGTTACTACGACTAACAATGAACGTTGCAATATTATTTACACTTAACACACACTGAAAACACCATTAATAGCAAAAGAAATAGTTAATAATATTTAGACATATTACAAATGACGGACAGAGATACCGATAAACTAAAATTAAACATGATTCAATGCTGCAATAAACGAACAGACCTGTTTCGTTTGAAAGAAATCAGTTGTTTTTTTTGTTATTGCAGTGTAAATATAAAATTAGCGTGTGATTTTTTAAATTATGAGTTGGAGAAGGTTTTGAATTATCTATATGAACTTCTCCAACTGTCTTTTTCTCCTTCTTCCTCAAGGCCCATGGTTCGTATCTCATAGTTGTTCGCATATATAAAGCATAATACTCCATGTAAAGCATTTTGAAAATATATTTGGTAGTTTTATATTACTGAATGTTGCCTTTCTCTCTGCTTTTATGTTTTTCCTTGCAGTTGCCAGATATTTAAAGGAACTTACTTGTTCTATCCTCTCTCCATTCAACCATCTGTGTATGGGTCACCCGTCCTTAGCTATTCTCATTACTTTATTCTCATCAGAAAAATACACACTATTCATACTATTCGTTTTCATAGTCACAATCGTCATTCGTTTCGATACGAATACGAAAGAAATTACGAAGTCTCAATAATAGAGGCTCAGATTTCATACATCATTGGAAAAATAACAATCTATGAAATGAAGATGTAATTTCATTTTCACAAGAATAGAAATTTTAAATTGTCAAAAGCAATGACATCTGGGTCACCATCTGTGTGTCTCTTGTTTAGTTGAAAAACTGGTGCGAAAGTTGACGTGAAAAGAAGATAAAAGCTTTGAATGCTGACGCAAACAAGGCAAGAAACGTATGCGCATTGCAACGGAAAACAGTTTCCAGCAAATTACCTTCATTGTGTCGGTTAAGTGACTATTAACGTTAGTGGTAGAATTACGAAAAACCTCTATTTTCCCTCGCAAACACTGCGCTGCATCTCATTGCCAAGAGCAACTTGACGGAACAACCTTTATGAAAACTTTCATTTCACCAGAGACAATAAAAATATCCTGATTTTTCCACTGCAATTGCATTCTTCCAAACGGAGCTAAAATGAAGTCATAAGATCTGGATATACTCGACGTGTTTCCAGGCAAAGATGACGTCATACAGAGGGAACAAAGAAATGTGAAAAACATGTTTCTATAAATATGACTTTAATGTAATGCTTGTAAAGTAAAAAGTTTTCAAAAATTGAGCATGATTTCAGCATTTCAGAAAATATTTGATTGATTTCAAAAATAATTAATAGCTATTTGTGGGACCAGGCCAGAAACTTCAATTTTGCAGGCGAGACTTTTAAATACGAGTATCCGCAAAGCAGTTTACAATTTACGGGCGTGAGCATCAGATAATAATTTATTAATATTTCATATAAAAACTGCATTCTGAATCAGCATGACAAATTTCAATTTTTAATTATTAATAGAAGCAGAGTAACACTGTTACTTTTGTAATTGTTATAAAAAATATATAAATAAAGAATCGAAAAAAAAAATAAACGTTAAAATTATTCACAAAGCTTATGGTTACAATATATTAAAAAAATTAATTTCAATGTAATTCAAACGTGTTAAAAACGGGGCTCATTTTTTCATACAAACACCGTCAAAATTAGAGAATCGCCAGAAAAGCTATGTATTTCAAAAAGTATGAAACCATTGTCTTTCATATTTCTGTTGGAAATTCTACATCTACAACAAATAACGAATGACGATATAACACCTAAATATTGCCACCTACTAAAGATTAATTATCATTTATCGAGTCTTTAGTTTTATTAAATATGGGTGTTTAATTCGTGATCACTATAGATAAAAGGTTAACAATCATTTCTGCTTTTGTTGACGTTCCAATTTAGAGCAGAAAAATTATTAAAAAAGAAAAATGGAAAATTATATTTTTTAAGTAATATTTAATAATAATTAATAATTTATAACCAGTGGAATTTTTTTTTATTTAATAAAGACCAAGCAATGTTTAACACCTCGATAAATGATAATCAATCGGTAGTGGGTTGCTATATTTAAGTATTATATCGTCATTTGTTATTTGTTGTAGATAAAGAATTACCCACACGAATTTTAAAGACGCTCTGTTCATACTTCTTAAAATACATAGATTTTTTTGGCGTTCCCCGGTGTGTGCATTTGTCATTATTTCTGTATATTAATTAAATGAAAAATTTGAAAATTAGTAAAATTACGTAGAAATATATAGTCCATAATTGAAAGTGCGTTTAATAACTTTTAAATTGTTTTTAAGCAAATTTTATTAAATTTCAAACCCAATTGATTAAATTATGAATCCAATAGTAGCTTTTTTATACGTTAGTAATATCAGACAATATGAATGTCAAATGACATGGATTTATAAACATAACCTGAAAAATCAACAAATATTTTTTATTGATTTTTGTATTGCAAATATAATTACGTACATATGTGTTCATTGGGTTCATTTATGTTACAATTCACGATTTAATCTTAAATTCATAAATATTTAAGATTTATACAGCGTAAGCCATAATGTAATGTACCGTGCGTAACGTAACGTAAAAAATAAACTAATAATTATACCTAATAAACAAAGACAAACAGATATGATAATTTATACAACTGTATTACATTACGTGACGTATCGTGCCGCAACGTATGAAACAACCAAAGATCGCCAACTTTTGTCTTAAAAATATTACAACCTGCGCTATACTCTGTTTTTATGTGGCTAATATGTGTCAAAGTTTAGCTTAATATATTAAATGGAAATAAATATAAATAATACTGCATTGCGAATAATCTGTTATTGTGACACTGACATGAGTGACAAAGTGGCATGTGTCAAAGTTTAGATTAATACACAAATTACACTAACCTGTTAAATATAACTCTGGTGTGCACTTATATCGACCGAGAAAATGTACCTACCGTAAAAGTCCTGTATAAAATAGCGTAGAAAAATCACATGTTACGATCGTCACAATACGCCACGGCACGGTATGTTATGTAACGGGTTACGCTGAATAAATCCAGCATAACAATAAATAAAAGTAAATCTATGACGGCCATCCAGCTTTTTTATGGTAAATAACGTACAAAATTTAAAACAAACGTTAGGATAGGTATCTACAGTGTGTTAAAAAAAACCTAACTCGGAGTAGGCTGTGAACAGAGAAACGTATGTCTGATCAACAGACAATTCGAAAGTGAAATTGTCAAAATTGCTCTTGAAATGTAATTTTAAGGAAAAAAGATAATAAAGAAACAGAATATTCCCATTTTCTAATATATTTCCATTTCTAAATGAGATTCAAGAAGAAAAATTCTGATTTCTTTAGATAACATTTTTGACAATTTCTCGTGTCAAATTGTTATTTAGTTAAATAATTTTAAATATTAAATTAATGTTAAATATAACATCTTAAATAAATATAAATAAATACCTATATTATTACGGCATATTACCCATTGCTGGGTGTGCCAATCTGCTTTGTACACAGAAATCGGTAATGAAATATTTGTACCGTGCAAGGCGTCACTTCACGGACACTCAATGCTGGCGTGGAGAGTACACCACCACAAGGGTCAATTTAATGCCACTAAAATTCGAAGTATTTTTTTGGCGTCGGTCGGGATCGAACCCGGGTCCCCGGATTCGCGACCATACACTCAGGCACACGGCCACGAGAACATATAACAATTTTAATTATTACATTATTCGGTTATTTTTACTGCATATAATGTACAATATAAATTAATTCTTTGACTAGAATATCATTGTTATCGGATAGGTACCTAAATACCCCATTATATCTTGTACACCTCACATCTCATACGTTATTTGATTTTTCAAACAGCTCTACTTATAAGCCTTTCTAGATCGTTTAACATTAATATGATTCTAACTGCGTCTTACGCATTCTCCGCCTATTGTTAGGAATATTATACATACTTAATTGAAATATAGGTCGATATGAATTAGTACGTACTGTACACCTTCAAATACTTCAAATCTAAAAGCCAAATTCGAGTGCACTAGGTCACCTTCATATTTGCAAGTGATGCACTATGGAGATAAGATAGGTACTTGGAATATGTTACACCAAATATTCACCTGGAAACCTGGAATGCGCTAGCATAACATTCACTGTTATTACTATTTGAACACTCGTAAACTCAATACTTTACCACCAGTTTTACTATCCCAGAACTTATATATGACGCAGGCCTAATATTTTTCATCTTAATTCTTCTGAGGAAGTTTTACATAGGTACACAATAAAATTTTATTATAAGTATAAAATTTTATTTTATCTTGTGTATTACAAAATAAAACTGGATTGCATGTATATAAGAATTATAGATACTTGAATAGGCCTTTTCATTTTATAAATGATCTCTTTCTTTCGAATCCGCATTTTACATAAAATGACGACTGCAACTGTCAGCTGGGTTGTCAAGCAAAACCCAAAAATATTGTAGTCAATAAAATACTTGATCCTCAATAAAAAAATTCATCATTTATCATTTGACATTTTAGCTTAACTCTCCGTCACCGTAGTGCTGGAACGGCATTATTCGCGTGTTAGATTTTATCTAACATATGAGTTTTTTTACAATACGTAAATGTGGATTAAAAAATGAAACTAATACTTGAAAAGTAATCACAAAAGTATACAATAATAGGGTAAAAAAGGAAAAACTAGATACGTTAAAAATATTTGATATAAATTAAGTGGAATTCCCCAGCAGAACATAAGAAAAAAAATCTGATGTGGCCAGCACATAACCTCTCGCCGTATATTTTACCTGGCTGTATGCATAAAGCACAGATTATTTTTATAAATACAAATAATATATTCATATAAATCTATGACGTATAAACTTCTTTATTATTCAATAATAGCATGTCTCAACATGAAGATATTTTACCATAAATTATGTTACAATAAATTACAAAGTAGAGTTTACCATATATAAATATTAGGCTGGTAACAGCAATTTTCAATTCGAACAACTTTGTTTACTTTCTCTTCATATTCTTCTAGTAAAAACATTAATTTTGGGCGGTCTAAAATGTATATATCTGGATTGTGCATCTATTCTTATATATCTTCTTTTACATTTTATTTTTTCATACTTGTTATATCTAAATAACCTTAATTCCCTTTAATAAAGTGACGGATAGATTGCACTCCGATTTTGTCAATATTTACAACTTACTTGAGAAGAATTTAATAGCTTTTTCGCAATTCAAAGTTACTCTAGTCTACAGTACTGGTGTACATTGTCCCATAATGTTTGAAACAAATTTAAGTCCTTCAACCTAGACTTGTCATCTCCATAATAGTCACAGATCAAGAACTAAGGGATTCTCCAAGTACATTTTTAATTCATTTCTCATTATTTCTGACACTGACATTTATCTGTCAGTTACAAATAATTTAAATTATCAACTATTTTTCATGGCATTCTTTCGGCTGTCAAATTTATTACAACAGATTATTTTATATATTATACTTCTTTTATCTCTAAATCTATGGAATATATAATAAAATATTTAAATGTATCAGATAGAGAATTTAATTTTCTTTAATATTACCACGAAAAAATTTCAAAAAATAATATTTAGAAGATTTTTTTTCAAGAATCTTCTACTTCCGGTTGTCCAATTATTACCAAAACCTTTTCAGATCTTCCCATGAATGTCCGATTGGGAAATACGTTGTTAAACAAATTTTAAGTCTTATAGTTTTTGAGTAACCGTCCTTCCAACATCCCACACACATACACACATACACACACACACACACACATCCACACACACACACACAGACATCATCGTAAAAATGTTAAAATCGGATTGTAGAGACCTTAAAACGTGCTTATTCAATAAAATCTGGATATGCGATTTTTAGCATGAATGCAATACCTCTCTTAGCGAGAGGTAAAAAATTAATAATGTTTTAATTTTGTCATATGAAACTTCGTTTACAGATATTCCTTCTCGTAAATAGTTCGAAAATAATCCGTGTTATATATATAGGCTATGTTCTGTTATAATATTTCTTCTGATTTATTACTTTCAAAATTAGACAATGTTTTAAGTTTTTACCACAAAGGTAGATAATAATAGTAATTTATTTATCGCCTTACAGTTACACACCATTAATAGGACATCATAATGAAACACTACAACATGTACATGTTATAAAGAAAAACAGATTTTAAATTTGAAAGTATCTACATGATATCATAACACCTTACATAAAACAAATAATTAAGAATGTTAAATTCATTGTGAACTATACAGATCTTAGTCTAGGGTATTACTTCTGTTCGTACGATTTAAAAAAAAAAACTACATCACTCGCATGTTAGAATTTACCTAACATTTATTTATAGGCTGCTAAAAAGTTGTAAAAATAATAATACATTTGATATTGAATTGCAAGTAATTTATTGACGGAACTACTAATAGATACGGTCAGTTTTGCCATAGCATAATGGGCAGACCGTCTTAGGCTTACGTCAAAGCCAAAGGCGGCCATTTTGCATAGATATATTTTTTTTACTACTGTAAATGCTAGAGTCAATAAATTATCTGCAATATAAAATGTATTATTTTAACAAATTTTTCGCAGCCTATAAACCATGTGAGAGTATTTATGGTAGAAGTATTTACTTAGGGTACAACTAAGCAGATAGTAACAGGTTAATTCTACGTCCCCTACTGAGGACACACAATAGGTAACACCCACTGCCCCCAATTTAAAGGAGACAAACCTGAAAATGTTTCTCAAAATCTAACAACGCGAGTGACGGCATGTTAAAGAATCTTTTGCACCTTGCTTGTAAAGTTTTTTTATTTGTTACTTACCTGTAAACTTCATTTATTGATACCGCCTACTACTTTTGACATAATTATTTACATAATGAGTTACGAAAAGTTTTGCAAATTATTATTATTATTAGCGTTGGCGTGAAAATAAAGCCTTATTCCCAGGTACCATTTTAATGCATAACGTTAATACATGCGCAACGTCCAGAACCATTCACAGCTACTATTTAATACCAACGCTTAATGCACAAACTAATGCATAGCAACAAATGTTTGCAAACTCCAAACTTTTATACATTACGCATTATGCATGAATTAAAGCTGGCAAAATAAATTTTCGAAATATTTCAAAATCTACAATGTCGAAAAAAAACAAATAGTTGCATCTAATGCCACATTTGTAATATAATGTGTGCAAATAAAATTTAACAAGAAAATACACTGCAACAATCCTTTCCTGCCATGATAAACTTAACTCTGACAGGTAATTTGTGTAAATATAGATGTCAACTATCAGTTAAATTTTGTTGCAGAAAATGCTATGCTTTTCTTAACCTTACGCATTAGCAAAAAGTATTAAAGTTTTGTGTAATTCATTGTCATTGAAAATAAATTCTGAATACTTCTTTCTAATGTAGAGTAATCTGCTAAATTGGGTGTCAGACATTGGACGCGTTTGGCACCCCGGCAGCGCTGGCAGCGATGAGTACCGCTGAGCGCCGATGGTGCCGAATGCAATTGCTAGATCAATGGAATTAGTTCATTCTTATGTTCGACAAACTTCGGTTCTCAGCGATGAGAGGTGCTGAACGCGACTAATAATTCATAAATTGATATTAAAGAAATCAGTATTGATATATAAAGGGTTTTCCAATAAGGTGTTATTTTGATATTCAAAGAAAAATGCCATTTTTTAATATAAATGATCGGATGTTTATTTCATTATAAAGAGGAAGGTATGCCGTTAATAGTGGAAAATAACATCAGGCAAATGACCACCACGACCACGCTGACAGGACAATATCCTTTTCATGAAATTTTCCATAACCAAATCGCAAAGTGGCTGTCCTATGTCCTCGATAGCCTCACGAATTCCATCTTTGAGGTCTTGAGTCGACGCTGGGCAGTTGGCGTAGACCTTCTCTTTCACGTGGCCCCAAAGAAAGAAGTCGCAAGGTGTTAAATCACAAGATCTCGGTGGCCAATTGTGATCACCTCTTCGAGAGATAACACGGTCCGGAAACTTTTCCCGTAAAAGATCAATGGTTTCGTTGCTTGTGTGGCACGTAGCGCCGTCTGGACTTTATAAGCCTTAAGACCCAAATCTTTATGCAAAATACGGTGTAATGACGTTTGTGGAATGCCTAATTCCAAAGAACGACGAGGAATGGACAAACCTGGGTTTTCTTCAACACTTTCGGCTACAGCAGCAATATTCTCGGCTGTTCTTGAGCGACGTGCACGGGTTTTATTCTTCACATCACTAACTTGTCCCAACAGCTCGAATTTTTCCACCAATTTCTGTATTGCGGTCCGACAAGGTGCTTCACGACGACCCAAAAATTGTCGAGTTTTACGAACCGTCTCTGCCAAATTTTCACCATTTTTATAGTGAATTTTAATAATTTCAATGCGTTGTTGAAGCGTGTATCGTTCCATTTTTATTAATGGCGTAGTTTCTACTTGTCAAATGTCAAAAAATGACAGCTTCAAAAGCGACATCTACCGAAATAGCGGGCTATTCAAAATAACACCTCTTATTGGAAAACCCTTTACTTGTTTCTTTTATTATCAATTGTATATTTTTTTTACGAAACTTAGTTATAATTTTTTTTTCAAAATGGGATTGAAGGACCAGAACGTGAAATTTATGTTGTATATGCAGTGAAAAAAGGCTTGATGGTCTACGTAATGTATTCTTTGTTAACGTTTTAGACCCATGCTTTAAATTATAAAATAGGAGGCGAACTTAAATATCACTTTTCGGTTTTGACGAAAGAAATATTCTCGTTAATTTTTTAAATCAAATATATGTTTGATTACCTAACCTAACCCAACCCAACCTTACTTAACCTACCCTAAGCTAATCACCCTAACCTAACCCAATCTAACCTATCTCAACCCAACCTAATCCAACATAACCTAACAGATAATATAATAAATCGGGAAGTATACATTAGGTTTGTTCATACAGCTAGTCCGGACTTCAGACGCATTGTAAAAATATCGTTCCAGCCGACTGTTGCACAGTCCATCGGATTGTTGGTATGTTTGTTCCTACATGCATCGGACGCATACATAAACGCATCCGCGGACTGTCAGATCCATCCACTGGTCTGTACTATGTACCATTTGTTAGCTCATGTGCACTACAATTTTCGTACTCCGAAAAGATTCGGTTGATTGAGTGCTGAAAACTTAATTTTTACAATGTAACATGCACACCACGTTGATTTACTGTTATGTTTCATATTAGTTTGTACAACTTTTGTAATTAGCTGAGGATGGGTTTGCTTAAAACCCGAAACGTCCGTATGTAATAAAGAATACATTTCGTGGACCACCAAGCCTTTTTTCACTGCATATACAACATTTTTTTTTTTGTAAAACTATCAAGTCATTTCGTATCAATTATGTAAAACGTGAGACAGGCCTATCTACTCGGCTTACCAGTCATTTCCTAAATTCTGCAGCAAAAACCGTTTTACCTTGTAATGTGAGAAATACTGTTAAAACTTGTCAAAGACATTTACCACAATTTACGTTCTAAATTTGGGTGGATCCCATATGATAAACACGTAACCACAACATCCACCGCCGCCATTTTACTTATTATTTTCTATTTCTTTTAATTGAAAAAGTGTATTGAAAATAATTGTGGTATAAACACAACTTTCAAATAATGCTTATTTTCCAAATGAATAAATAAAATCTCCTGGTGCATATCTAGCTTCTGCAAATCTCTAGAAATGTTTACAAGCACTAGGAAATTATTCTCTAAGGTATAATATACAAACATACCGCATACACGTTTATAAGTTGGAAATGCAACGAAGAAACCAGTGAATCGACCACTGCGCCACTGAACTGTATTGAATTCAACGAAACGGATTAAATTTATATACGCTCTAAGAAATTAGATAATAAATTTTAATCAAATACAAAATAAATAAATGATGTTATGAATAATAATAATAATTTACATCTTTGAGATTCCCTGCTTGATAGCACAAACTTTTCTAATCAACTCTAATAATTACTGGCAGTAATGTAAAGCCGCCACTAATAGTGGGGAATTTAACAAATATACCAGTCAATTTACATATTCTCCTGCGCTCGCTGGTGTATTTGATAAATAAGACCGAGAAAGCAACCTAACCTAACAATTGTTGGCATCTAATTTCAATTAATCAATATATTACCAGTATGTATTGCAGATTATTCTTAATATCCGGTAAGTATGTTTGATAAATTAAGCATATTCTCTAATTATACAGAATAGCCGGTAATTATAGGTTTGTTCCTACACGACTTTTTTGATGCGTTCATGTAGGTACCCTTTTGTGCGCAAGTCTTGTTCATGTACCCATTCACTCATTCAGACATATGAAAGACACTTTATATGGTTGGAACGGACAACGGACTTGTCATAACATCATAATTAATTACTCTCTCCTTTGCAGAAAAAAATATCAGTCAATAAATTATCTAAAATCAAATATTAATTATTTATCATATTACATACCTAAATAATTACTGTAATCAGATAACAATGATTCTGGATCAGATTCAACTTTCAAATCACTCTTTATGTTCACTTATGAAAACAGATAAATAATAACATATTTTTCTCGCACTGTACGAAAATTGTGGTGCACATGAGCTAACAAATGGTACTAGTACAGACCAGTGGATGGATCTGACAGTCAGCGGATGCGTTCATGTATGCGTCTGATGTATGTTGGAAAAAACATACCCAGAGTCTGATGGACTGTGCAACAGTCGGTTGGAACTATATTTTTAAAATGCGCATGCGTCTGACGTTCATAAGACAATCCGGACTAACTGTAGGAACAAACCTAATGTATACTTCTCGATTTATTATATTGTCTGTTAGGTTAGGGTGGTTAGCTTAGGTTAGGTTAGGTAAGGTTGGGTTAGGTTAGGTAACCGAACATATATTTGATTTAAAAAATTAACGAGAATATTTCTTTCATCAAAACCGAAAGAAGAATTTAGGGCCTTTGCACACCAGTGATATTAATATTCGCCTCCTATTTTATAATTTAAAGCATGGGTCTAAAATGAATAATAAAGAAAATTGCTACTTGCCCTTATTACTTCCTTGTACGTAAGTAAAGGAAGTATTGTAATCGCGAAAAATTTCGGTTTTCAGATTTCAGCGGAAATATCCATTTTGATCATCCCTGAATCCATTTTGACTAATTTCGTCGTGACGTCTGTACGTACGTACGTACGTCCGTACGTACGTACGTACGTCCGTACGTACGTACGTACGTATCTCGCATAACTCAAAAATGGTAAGCCGTAGAAAGTTGAAATTTTGTATTTAGGACTCCTATAACATCTAGTTGTGCACCTCCCTTTCTGGTTATTACACAATTTCCAGAAGTGGCACTTTACATGAAGCCTATAATAGATTTTAATGAAAAACTGTTTTAAAATATAATCCAAAAGTTTTCAAATTTGGTATACAAGACTTTTATGTCAATCGAAATAACATAATAGATTTTGGTTAAAATAGGCTAACCGGAAGTGGTACATTACTTGAAGTTGTTAATAGTTTTTCTTGAATAAAATGATTTTATTTTGATTTTAGAAATAAATGCTTCAACTATAAGTTTTAGAGAATTAATTTCTGCGTCTAGCACATCAAGTATTATTAAATTAGCCCTTTGTATAAGCGAGATATGTAAATTTAAATATTATATACTTTTTTGTTTTTGTAACAAAGCTAGCTATGGATTAAGACAAAAAAAAATGTTCATGTCAAATTACTTTAAATACGTGCAATTTTTTTGATTCGTACAATAACAAATATTATATTTTTATTGTGAAATTAGTCATATTCATTGTTGTAATCAAATATTTCTTTGTTGTAATCAAAACTCTCTTTAAAAAGAACCGGGTTACATTATGGTCGCTATATATTTTACTGTTTTGAAGTTAAAATTAATATTTTGTAATTTATTTATTAAAAAAATATGTATAGTTAAATAATCGAACAAGGAAGTCGTGTGGTGTCCACATCAGATTTTTTTTTTCAATCGCCCCGAAAGTACTCTTTGTAATAATGTCGGCTCTCTTATTTATTCTTTCAACAAATATTAAAACTTTTTGTCAAAGTGAAAAAAGTTGGCTAGACTGTTTCATGTGTCAGCTAATTAATTAAAACAATGCAATATTTAACGAGAATATCTTGTATACTTCATTTCACGTAAAAAATTGTATTGGTTTTGATAGGGATATAAATTTTGCCCTTTGAATGCAAGCATAGGTCACAAAAACGAAAACAATGTTACCTGTTAGTTGTCAGTTATCAAATAAAATCTATCGAATTAAGTGATGTTTAATTATGTTTTATTGTAATTTTTACCTCCCGCTACCCTTGGTAAGAGAGGTATAGGAATCGTGCTAAAAATCGTATATCGAGATTTTGGTAAATGACCACGTTTTAAGGTCCCTAGAATCCATTTTTAACATTTTCACGATGATGTCTGTATGTATGTATGTGTGTATGTGTGTTTGTGGATCCTGTTTACGCTCTAACTCAAATACTATCATTCAGAAAGTTTTGAAACCATGTATTTCTACCTTATTCTAATATGGAAAGAACTGATTAAATTTTGGTGGCAATCGGATAACCGGAAATGGCAGTTTACTTGAAGCTCAAGATAGTTTTTCTTCAAATAATACCTTTAAATGTAATTTTTTCTCAATTTGTTATTATAAAAATTAACGATTATTCCATTTTCTACAAGTTTTCTTTAATAGTTTTTCTATATATTGTATAGATAAATTTATAAAGTAATATAAAAATTAAATTCGTAGGTAAATGGCGGGAGGTACTGTGTTGGTCACATCAGATTTTTTAATTTTCAGATCTTGTATATTATTGCAAATAAAAATATTTATTATTCACGAAATTTGGTTTGACGAATTTAAATTACTTATTCAATTTATGTAAAAACTGTCGTCTCTCAAGCGCCATCTACTATTTTCTTACGTAATTTAAGTATAGATACAAAAATATTTTAAAAACTAATTTAGAATTTAGTCAAAAAAAAAGTAAATCTGTCTTTACTTTGTGATCTAATTTCAAGTTGACTGAAAATTACAAAATTTTAAACAGTATCGATTTTCGTCGAAAACATGCGTATTAATATACAGGATGAAAGTGAAACAAAAGCGTAACGTTTTATACGTCAAATTATTAGTATTTATTTTGACAATCATTATTCTGAAACTGACGTAATAACACGTTACGCGCGTTACGCTTTTGTTCGTCTCTTGTTTCTAATTCCATGGCCAATACTATTAAATTGTAATGCCATGGATTTAAAAAAAAAAAATTCTGCAGATATAAAGTAAGCCAAAATATTTTTTTTATTGATTCGGATGTAGAAATTTTTGCTTTACAACATCCATTTGAAACTTTTTGTCTCAAATAATTAGGGAGCAATGCGCACGGAAAAACTGATTTTCCATGTTAAACGCCTGTTTCACTTTCCGTGATATATAGATGAATAAAGTTAATACGATGATATATAATGAATTGATTCCAGATAAAATTGTTAAAAATATATCAACCTTTTATGAAAGAAAAATCGGCGAAAGAGATAGCGCTAATTAGAATGCCGTCGAAATATCCAATTTCGCAAATCTTGTTTTCAAACATAAGAGCAATGACACAAAAGATAAAGCAGAAAACTGTACGCGCTAACGTGGCAAATTAATTTTGGAAATACTTTACTGCTATATTAATGTCGCAACATAAGTTTCTTTGAAAATGGAAAGACGAGCTCGAGGGATCGAGGCAAATGTAGTTCTTCTTTATTGTGACACGCGCTAAGAAATTGATGAATGGTGCACACCGCCGAACGATTTTATCACTTCACAAGCCTAGATGATGTAATAAAGTGAAATATTATGAACGAAAAGCGTGCAAAAATGGCAGAGATATTTTAAAGGAAATATTTCCGAGTGAAAGGCCGGAAAATATCTAATATTCTCCCAACTGCATAATGTGTATTCGTTTCACGATGGCACGATGCGCTTTTTGATCGCGAAGATTTTATTCATATGGCTTCAACGGAATATTAGATGCCTCTCTATAAGAGAACTTTAGCATGTCAAGCTCAAATTTACTGATATATGTCAGTCTCTCTTATACAAAGTTCCTTTCAACTTTGAAGTATTAAGCAGGAAATGCAACTATTTCAGTTTTCATTTCCAGTAGAGAATTTCACTTATTACCTCCCGCAACCCTTGGTAAATGAGGTATAGGGATCGTGCTAAAAATCGCATGTCGGGATTTTGGTAAATGAGCACGTTTTAAAGACTTTAGATTTAGACTCAGATTTTAACATTTTCACGATGTTGTCTGTATATATATATATATATATATATATAGTACTGGACAAAATAAATCATACACCTAGCATTAATTTCAATTTCTCCTTGTATCTGTTTAACCTTAGAAGAAAAAACATTGGTATATAAGAAAAATAAAGTCATTTTAAATACGAAATGAAAAAATTGTTGCTGATTTTTTTTTAATATTTTATTTTCCCAATAATAATACATTTTACCTTGGTCAAAATAAATCATACATTTAAAAAAAATGTAAATAAAATATATTCAAAAAACCCTTAATATTTCGTATGACCACCTTTAGCTCTTATAACTGCTTCCAGTCATCTAGGCATATTTTCTTCTCATTTTTTCATATATTGCTGATCCATTTCCTCCCACGCCTGTTGAAGTGCTGCAAAGTATGACGTTTTGTTCGTCACATTTGATTTGTAAATATTTTGATCAAAATAACCCCATATATTTTCAATTGGGTTTAGATTCGGTTCCTGTGGTGGCCATTCGAACAGTTTTATTCGGTTCGATTTGAAAAAGGCAGCAGTTTTCTTTGCTGTATGGTTTTGGATCATAGTCGTGCCGGAAGATAAAATTATTTTCTACGCCCAATTTTAAAACAGATTTCATATTGCCTACAATTCTTAATAAATTACCCACACCGGACCATGAAAAACACCCCCAAACCATTACATTACCGTCGCCGTGTTTTACTGTATTTTGAATATTGATTTCTTTTAGAGATTCATTCGATTTTCGCCACACCCTACACCGCCGTTTATGTCCAAATAATTCAAATTTACTACTTACATACTATTGTTTTCCAAAAGTCTAAAGACATGGCTGCGTACTTCTTTGCGAACTCGAGTCGTTTCTTTTTATTTATTTTTTCTTATGAAGGGACGTTTTGAAGCTAAACAGTTTTTTAGCCCAGATTCACGAAGTCGACGACGCACTGTTAAATACCAATAGTCAGGTCCATAAATTCTACAATATTTGGTGATGATAACTTGGATTTTGTTTAACCATATTCTTACGATTCTGTTATCATCGCAAGGAGTTGTAGCCCGCTTTCGACCTTTACCACAAAAATTCGTCACAATTCCATGAATTTGGAAGTTCTTCCAAGTATGCTGAACTACTCCAATGGAAATGGAATATTTTTCAGCAATTTTTCTGATAGATACTCCATTCTCTCGATCATGGATGACCACGTTGCGAAAATCAATGAAAATTTGTCTTACTGACATTGTTTTAACGACTAATACTTCTTACCCAGAGCACATTACCAAAAAGATAGATTCCAGAGTATTATTATAACATAAATTTCTGAATAATGAATGATAACAGAATAATTAAATAAATAGTTTTATAAAGTGTATGATTTATTCTGTCCAAGGCAAATTATTTTTTAAGAAGAAGAAATAATATATTAAAATAATTTAACAATATTTTTATTCTATATTATATATTTAACTGAAGTATATTAAAATTCCCTTACATTTTTGTATGTATTAATAAATTAGCATATAATATAAAAAAAATACAACGGAAATTTGAAATCAATGTTTGGTGTATGATTTATTTTGTCCAATACTGTATATGTTTGTGTGTGTGTGTGTGGATTCTCTTTACGCTCTAACTCAAATACCATCATTCTAAAATTTTGGAAACCTTGTATTCTTACTCTACTTTAATATAGATAGAAGCCATTAGATTTTGGTGTAAATCAGATAACCGGAAATGGCACTTTACTTGAAACTCAAAACAGTTTTGCTTCGAAAAATACATTTAAATTACATTTTTTCGCGATTTGTGCTATGATAAAAATTAAATATTACCAAAGTTTTTACAGATATGCATTAATACTTTTTCTACACACTTTATGAATGGATTGGTTACACAATTCAGATCTCAAATTTATGTAACTGTCACATAAATGTTATGGTTAATAAATTATTTATTTCAAATTAATAATGGTTTTACTTTAAAGGAAAATATTAAATATGAATTTATAAAATATCTAATTAATAAATTAATTTTCATATTTTTAATTAACACCACTATCACAAAATAAAGATTCTTGAGAAGAATATACGGATAATACATAGTAAATTGGAACAGTTATATTACTATATTATGTAAAGGAACTTAATACAGTAGACAGCATTAATAAATGTGTAGATATGTATTGAAGTTAACAAAAATTAAATGGCGGGAGGTATTGTATTTTTTTATATTTTGTTACATTTCAAAAAAAATTCTACAAATAACGGGTTATCCGATTAACGTGATACCCGCTAAAGGCCATTTTCAACAAGCTCAGTTAGTTAAATAATTTATGCTTAACTTTAAAACAACCTAAGGAATAAATGCAACATAACTACAGATTTTTATTTCCACAATCCCAATTACCTTTAACAACGGTATATATGATACGGTTAATTTAATCCTCTCTATTTTGATGCGGATAAATATTTGACAATTGGATTAATTGTGCGTTTAACAGATTACAATATATTTATATTTAGCGTATGGCTAACACATCATTATAATCGCATAATTACAAATAATTTTTCACAAAAAAAGTCTAAACTTTTTATGTACTGCGAATAACAAATCTTTTGAGTCTCCATCATACGCTCTTAGACTCGTTAATAAAATAGGTGATGGTTTGATCTTCATTTTCACAGTCACATATCACATAGCGGCAATGAACGCTTGCCCCATTTATGGAGTGTCCACAATATAGTTTGTATATTTTCGTATAAATAATATAATTCACTTCCGTCATCTTTAGATAAGGAAGGTAATGTCTTTGGTCAAAAAATTCGATATGAGTTTCTAATGAACAAGCACGTTTTGGGGTCCCTAGAATACGAATTTACTATTTTTACAATGATGTCTTTATGTATGTGTGTGTGTGCGTGTGTGTGCGTGTATGCGCGTGTTTGTGTGCGTGTAAGTATGTGACGATCGTTTCGGATCGCATAACTCCAATACCACGGTTCCAAAAAAATATATTTTTTTCGTATTCCTCGAATTTGCAGACGTGATTAGATTTTGGTTCACCGGAAGTACCCTCATTTGCAATTTTTAACAGTTTTTTTTTTTTTTTGAAAAAAACGCAGTTAAATATCATTTATTAACATTTAATATTATGTATAAATTTTACAGAATATATTCTCCATACGTTTTGATTGCATTGAATGGTTAAAAATTTCTACAAAATTCTTTGGGTTTCTTTAAATATATGCTTACAACATAAAAAAAAACTGTGGACCAAATGACTGGTGATAATTTAGCTTGTACCGTGACCCTTTACTTTTTGCAGTACTTATAGTAAAACAAGACATATAGGACAATACTCAGGAAAATGTGCTGGGCTTGGGGATACAATCCCTAATAGAATTAAAGCTAGTATGACTAATAAAGACGATGCAACTTAATATTAAAAGGCGGAATATTTGAATAACGTATTCAGTTTTGGTAAACTTAAAATTTCTATTTTAAACTAGTTGAAAAAAAAATTGTAATTTTTTTTCACCATTTGCGTAGGATTTACAATTTGTTTGTTGAAAATATTAACTGGTCGAACTAATATGAGTTTGGGCTAGTAGTATGTTTGTCTTATAATTTTACTGAAAATACAGAATCTTTTGCAAGAAATTTTCTGTATGGAATTTGTACAAAATACAAGGTAATGTGCTGCTCACATCAAATTTTTAATATCATGGTTCCTCTAATAATGCTCCTGTTATTTTCAAAATCGAACTTGATCAAAAACACCCTTCGAAAGCTTTTCTCAGCTTTGAAAGTGTTATTTTCAGACAACTAAGTTATGAAGATATTATAATTAGCTTCATTGGTATGGAATGTAGGCGCAAACCAATTAGCCACTAAGATTATTTGATATTTTCATTTTAATTATTTAAGTACTGTATTTGAATTAAATATAAGCAAAATTTGCTTGTTTGTTACATTCCGGTTTTTACCTTCCGTCACCTTTAGGTAAGGAAGGTATTGTCTTTGGTCAAAAAATTCAATGATGAGTTTTTACTGAATAAGCACGTTTTAGGGTCCATATAATACGATTTTACCATTTTTACGATGATGTCTGTATGTATGTGTGTCTGTGTGTCTGTGTGTGTGTAACAAAACTTCCGGATTCCATAACTTCAATACCACGATTCCAAAAATTATAATTTTTTCGTATTCCTCAAGTTTACATCCAGAAGAACAACTGATTAGATTTTGGTTATAATTGGTCAACCGGAAGTAGTCTCATTTGAAGATTTAACAGTTAAATTTGATTTATTGACATTTAACGTTATTATAACTTAAAGAATATATTATTCTCTATACGATTTGATTACAATTTATACTTCATATTCAATAGATACAGAGTTAAAGAGTTTTAAAGAAATTAAATTTTATAATTAAGCCAGCTATGCCAAATTTGGGAACTAGTAATATAATCATATAATTCAAATTGACAGATGTCAGTATCAATAAAAAGTAAATTAATGTGGCAGATATGAGGATGTTGAAGTAGATATTGGGGAATATACGAAAAGATATGGTAAGAAAATAACTCTAGTGTTACAAGTTTTTAGAAAGACACAAGAAAGACGATTACATTGGTTTGAACATGTTATAAGGAGAAATGAAGAATTATATTGGAACAATAATGAATAGTTTAGTAATAGGACGATAAAGAAACAGAGGAAGACCAAAGATAAGATGGAAGGACTGTATTGCGGAAGATTTGAGAGAAAAGGAGCTGAATGAGAACGACATGCAAAAATAGCGACCCCTAACGAATGGGAAAAGCTAAAGAAGAAGAAGATGCCAGTGTCAAGTGCAATTTGAATAGTTTGTTTATGAAATAATTTTACTGGAAATTTAGAATCTTTTTTAAGACAAATTATGGAATTTATACATTATACACGAGAATGACGGAAGGTATTGTGCTGGCTACAACAGATTTTTTATCTTGCATTTACCTAACATGTTTACTTAAAAATTGTAAAATTCGCCCAGGTAGGGCCCGCACCGCAGGTTCAGCCTAGGGGTCCACGGTTCCTAACTACGGCCCTGTAACCAAATATTAAAAGGTGGAATATTTGAATAATATATTCAGTTTTTGTAAGTTTAAAATCTATATTTTAAACTAGAGGAAAGAAATTCGCAGAAATTTTCATCATTTGCGTAGGATTTATAATTTGTTGAAAGTGTAAGCCGGCCGAACTAATATAAGCCTGAGCTTGTATATTTTACCTGTTTTGTAGTCAGTTTTCAAAAAGATTAAATATCTGATTAATTATATAATAACTACATTACGGAGGTGAATATATCTTTCGACAACCAGCCTCTTTAGCTCAGTGGTAGAGCACTGGTCTCGTAAACCAGGGGTCGTGAGTTCAAACCTCACAGGAGGCAGAGAATTTTATACCTATTAAATATTATAAATATGATTTTTAGGAAGATTAGGATGGTTTGCCAGCATTGTGGCTATTTTCAACAAGCCTCTTTAGCTCAGTGGCAGAGCACTGGTCTTGTAAACCAGGGGTCGTGAGTTCAAACCTCACAGGAGGCAGAGAATTTTATACCTAATAAATATTATAAATATAATTTTTAGGAAGATTAGGATGGTTTGTTAGCATTGTGGCTATTTTCAACAAGCCTCTTTAGCTCAGTGGAAGAGCACTGGTCTTGTAAACCAGGGGTCGTGAGTTCAAACCTCACAGGAGGCAGAGAATTTTGTACTTAATAAATATTATAAATATGATTTTTAGGAAGATTAGGATGGTTAGGTAGCATTGTGGCTATTTTCAACAAGCCTCTTTAGCTCAGTGGTAGAGCACTGGTCTCGTAAACCAGGGGCCGTGAGTTCAAACCTCACAGGAGGCAGAGAATTTTATATCTAACAAATATTATAAATATGATTTTTAGGAAGATTAGAATGGTTTTTTAGCATTCTGGCTATTTTCAACAAGCCTCTTTAGCTCAGTGGCAGAGCACTGGTCTTGTAAACCAGGGGTCGTGAGTTCAAACCTCACAGGAGGCAGAGAATTTTATACCAAAGAAATATTATAAATATGATTTTTAGGAAGATTAGAATGGTTTGTTGTTATTCTGGCTACTTTCAACGAGTAGTGATGGAAGCGAGGCGAGCCGAGGCGAGAAATATAAAATATCGATCTCGTCTTGTTTTCTGATTACTTTCTCGATCTTGTTCTCGACTCGCAGGGTTTTTTTGTGTCTCGTCTCGCTCTTACGCGAGAGTATAGCGAGATTCTCGCATAACATGTTTGCGCTTGCGCAGTTTTAATTTCAGTTTATTTGTGACCGCGTGTTAAAGTGTATTTTACGTTTGGTTGTGTTGATACTATAAAATGAAGAGAAAAAATATTTCTACAAATACCAATATTGATGTATTTAAACATATATTTTTAACAAATAAATTCTAAATAATGTAAATTTAGAAAATGAAATTATTACATTGCATACTATGAACTGTAAGTGATATTTACATGTCGAGGATGCATATTTAGAAATCGAGACCCGAGCATACGAGTTTGTAATACCGGCCCTTGTTTATGAAATATTCTTGTTGTATGTAGTATACGAGCAAATAAAATAAATTCCTTTACGAGATTCTCGCGAGAATATAACAGTCTCGCCTCGAATCTCGCAATTTCATATCGATCTCGCCTCGTTTTCTGAATCGTAATCTCGCTCTCGCTCTCGCTCTCGTCTCGCAATAAATTTGCGAGACGAGAGCGAGACGCAAGAAATTATCGCCTCGTCGTCCATCACTATCAACAAGCCTCTTTAGCTCAGTGGCAGAGCACTGGTCTTGTAAACCAGGGGTCGTGAGTTCAAACCTCACAGGAGGCAGAAAATTTTATACGTAACAACTATAATAAATATGATTTTTAGGAAGATTAGGATGGTTTGTTAGCATTGTGGCTATTTTCAACAGGCCTCTTTAGCTCAGTGGCAGAGCACTGGTCTTGTAAACCAGGGGTCGTGAGTTCAAACCTCACAGGAGGCACAGAGTTTTGTGACTTTTGGTAAAATTAATATGATACGCTAAGGCATTATTACACAAGAAACGATACGTGGGTTACGCTAGAAAATTGAAAATAAGAAAATTAGGTAGCAAAATAGCACTATAATTTTAAAAAGTTATCTGTCATGAAATTAAGTTGCAAAATTTTGGTTAATTAATTTTTTAAAGTATCCAATATGCCCGAAAATGGACACAATCGGCTACGTATAGTGTTCTAATTTCAAAAATTAAGATTCCTATTCTAGTTTTTGAACAAAAAAATCCTAATGAAATTTGTATTGAAAATTTCTAAGAATATTTCTCAAAAAAACTGTAGTAAAAAGTCAGGAACTTTTTTCAAAATATTCGATTTCGAAAATTTACTTATTATTTATATATTAGTTTTTATTCTTTTCTTGGTGCAGTCTGACAACATAGCACTCAATTATATTGAATGGGGTTCTACATATTTATATCAATAACTATATTTTTTTCCTGCATGAACAGGATGAGCTAAGAATTTCACTTCAAATGGAATTTAAAAATTGTACGTAATAATCGAGATATTACCCATTGCCGGGTGTGCCAATCTGCTCTGTACACAGATTTCGGTAATGATGATAACATATATGAACTGTGCGGGTGTTTATCAGGCTTCACCCCAAGGGCACATATTGCTGGCGTGAAGAGTGCACCACAGGGGTAAATTTTGTGCTATTTAAAAATCGAAAATATTTAGAGTCGGTCGGGATCGAACCCGGTTTCCCAGATTCGCGACCAGACACTCATGCACTTGTCCATGATATTTGTATTTTTAAATTCAGGAATTTGCATATGTAACACGAGGGACAGTACGAAATTATGTTGAGAACGATACACTAACATTACCTTTATGTATTAATGAAGTATGAGTATCATACTTTCATTTTATTATAGTTTCATTTTGTAGATTTTCTTGTTGACATTTCAGTAACCGTATACATACAGTTATTACTTAGTTACCAGTATACTTTTGTATATTTAAACAAAGGCTTAATATACTAAAACCGGTAATTTTATTTACACATATTTACAATTAGACTAACTTATTATTACGAATTACAGTAAACCTTATTAAACTAAACTCTTGGAATTACATTGTAACTCTGCATTCTAGCGTTTAGCACGCGCTCATACTAAAACCCGACTACATGTATTTTCGACAAGAGTGTCACACATACTACCTAAAAACTAAAAACTTAGCATCTTCATAAGAGAATATCTGAGGGGTGCAGAGTGCAAGGTATACTCTTTTAGCATTCATAACCAAATGTCAATCTCACATGTACGCTTGCATTAACTATAGACTTAATTAAATTTAAGATTTTGGGAACGAAATTTGTAGTTTGAAATAGGTCGAAATGTAACATTCAAATTAAAAAAATTCCCTTCATCTTGTAGTAAGTCGAAATTTATTATAGTATAAATATACATTGTTTGTAATTTGTGTAATTTTATATAGCTGATGATGGACAAATTATAGTCCGAAAGGTCCACTTTGTAATAATAAAGTGACTTATATTTATGGTCAACTTTTATTGGAACCTACGGCCTTCTACCTATTATAGACTTAATTGTCAACACTAGACCGCAGACACCCAGATAAACAGGCAGTTATAGAAAAAAATGATATTTATTTCTAAACAGAATTTTGATTTACAAAGTTAAACAAAGTTGAAATATTGTTATTGAAACTATAATTTATAAAAAGGTTATTTACTTGTTATTGTTCTGCACTCGCCTTGTCACAAATATGAACAATGATGTACACCGATTTTTATCACTTGAGCTTCACATCATTGATTTCTGAACCGCAAAATACCAAGTAATTGTATATTTATCTCTGTCTTATTTGTTTTCCTTATTCTTTCTTGGATAACTGTCTAATAGCTTCACCTGTGTCTTACTAACACATTTAGAGAAAGAAAATTATATGAAATTTGCTGTGACATTTGGAAGCAGTGGTACTTAAACTTAATATTTTTGCAGACTGGTTCACAACATCACAACCCAAATTCAGGCGAAATTAGTTATGGTACCCTTATGGCTCATCCTGTTTACGTTAACTGTCGCGAAATTCTAGAAGAATAAATTTTATTTTGGACAAAAATTTGTGAAATATCTGAAATTCCCTTAAAATGATTTTCGTTCATAGGAATGTATTATCTTAGAAATAAATGTAAAATGGAGTAGCATTTTGGTTTAAGAATGGAATAATTCATTATAAAATTGTACTACTAAACAACTTAACATAGTCATTGTATTTATATTCTAGAAACTATAAAGTATATTATAAATAATTTAGACAAATTTAATATGTGCTATTCATATTATAATACAAGACAAAAAAATATAATCATAACCTTACCTATTCACAGAAAATCTGCTTTTGAAAAAACATGCGCCTATGTTGGGATGAAACTTTACAATATATTGCCTAATGAAATGAAATTATTAAAAAAACAAAGGTATACACCGATTTTTCTCTCTTGAGCTTTACGTCATAATTTGATGTTCGTATGAATTAAATGGTATTGGTAGTGATGGAAACGTGATTATCACCAGATCTCAAATAGTTTGGTGTATAAGGCAATTACGTCATATAATACGTCATAGACTAGCAATGGTTACACTTATGAAATACGAATGTATTGACCTTTTTATTTTCCAAAATAATATAACTATTAAAATGATGTATTTTACCTTAATTGTGTAGTACCAACTTGTGTACGTATTTATCCACCTTTAGTTATTTATTATAATCACGAATCTCATATTTTTTTCATCCTTTTATTTAACTTGCGTTGTCTGTCCATCTATCTGTTCCAATTTGTACAAACCATTTCAACCGACATTCCAACGGTCTTCGGAGCAGAAATTTGGTACGTAGTTGAAATAAAATTTTCTTCATTTTTACATGTTACACATTTGGGAAGTAAAAGGTTGGAACTTTTCTTTGATGTTTCAATTTCAGACCACGTTCATAATTATTCATATTCGGAGCGTAATTTGTCGTTTGAAATTCATGTGTTCGTTAACCAAAATTGATCAAAAATTAACCTAAATTTTTAAATTTTATACTGAATTATTTCATTCTTAAAATAAAATACTATATACTCCATTTTATATTTCCTTAAAAACGAAACTCATTTTAAGAAAGGGTAAATATCGCCAATAAATTATAAAAATAACATTGACATTGACAAATATGTACATCTACATAATATATCAAACCTATATTTGATATATTTCACATATTTGTTATCCAAAATTAAAATCATACTTCTTAAATTTCGCGATACTTAACGTAAACAGAGTGAGTCATAAGGGTAGCTTCATTTATTTCGCCTGAATTTGACTTGGACACGGATAAGGAACGTTACAATATTATTTATACTTAACACACACTAAAAACACTATTAATAACAATAAAAATAGTTAATAACATATAGCCATATTGCAAATGTTCTTTACACGGGCAGAGATACCAATAAACTAAAATTAAACACGATTCAATGCTCCAATAAACGAAGAGACATGTTAGAACAAAAAAGTGTTAATTAATTAATTTAATTTGAAAGAAATGAGTTTTTTTTTATTATTGCAGTGTTAATATCAACTTGTGTATATGAATTTTTAAATTATGCGCCGCAGAATATTTTGAATTATCTATATGAACTTCTCCAACTGTCTTTTTCTCTTTCTTCCTCAAGGTCCATGGTTCGAATCCATACAGCATAATACTCTATATAAAGCATTTTGCATATATTTTGGTATTTCTAACTAGATGTTGCCTCTCTCTCGCCCTCTCTGCTTTTATTTTCTTCCTTGCAGTTGCCAGATATTTGAAGGAACTTACTTGTTCTATCTCTCTCCATTGAACCATATGTGTACGGGTTCCTCGTCCTTAGCTATTCTCATTACTTTATTCTCATCAGAAATGTATTTTCAAGCTGATTTGACATATGTCATAATATGAGTGTATGTAGTGGTTATTTGAAATGCGAAGTTGCCAAATTTGTTCGTCTTAAACAAATGCTAATCCGAATGAAGATAACAATTGCTCAAAAATACACATTATTCATACTATTCGTTTCCATAGTCACAAATACGAAATAAATTACGAAGTCTCAAGAATAGAGGCCCTAAATAATTAATAATGGTGCATTAACCGCCGACAACTCCCTAATCGGAAATACGAGTAATACCTATGTATTCCTTGTCCATATTTCACAAAGGCAAAATATGACATATGTAAATAGAACAAACATTTATAATAGCATACTAATTGCGGTATTACAGAATAAATGAGTACAATAAAACCATGAATTGTAATTTCCCCATTCATTTCCATATAAAACACCCTGTAAAATATATACCACTACACAAAAATACTTCACTTAACATTTCCATGGCACTCTGCGTTATAAACGCATTTGCAATCACATTATGCAAGGAGATATGTGTGTCAGATTAGGGAATAAGTATAACAACCCACGACATACGACAAGGGTTGCGGGGAAAGACACACGCTTTTCGCTAGCGTCTAGACGCCGACGACCAGTCGCCCAACAAGCGTCGACGAATTACGTCCTTTTCGTGAATGTTATTCACTTACCACGTGGAGGAAAAAGTTTTTTTTTTTTCGCGTCGGCGTACCGCAGATGTTTAATGTAACTGACAATTGAATTGTGTTGTTTTATTCAGTAGAATAGACACTAGATCCATTTATTGACATTTGTCATTTTATTTTTATTATTTATCTTTCTTTTAGTTTAGTTGCTTTGTTTTCCAGGTAAATAGATTTCAGCTGACCAAATAAACGATTTGTGTTTTTCCTTTCTATTTCTTGTTTTATTTCTTCCAAATGTGACCAGATTTTAGTTATGGACTATGGACTCCTATTATTATAGTTTTGTGTTGTTTTAAATTGCATGAAACGTGTGAAATGTGACTTTAGTGCAACTGAAAGCGGTCGAAACTGAAAAATTACAGCGATTGAAGTTAAACAGGTAATTTGACGTTTTACATTTGTTGCATGTTTATTTCAAGTCATTGACTTATGGCATGTTTATACGGCTATTACTATAATAAATTGACTTTAAATAAATT
This sequence comes from Harpalus rufipes, assembly GCA_951394225.1. Lineage (NCBI taxonomy): Eukaryota > Metazoa > Arthropoda > Insecta > Coleoptera > Carabidae > Harpalus > Harpalus rufipes. Next base: position 20,481,450 of record OX596279.1, on the reverse strand, counting down.
TATAAAGATAAAATGTTCATTAATAGTATCACGACAAAATTTAAGCAAATATAATCGAATAGTTTACTCAACATTTTTTTATTTTTTATTGTTCAAGAACAGTAGAAAAAATTGGAGACAAGTATATTTTATTTTCTCCAAATTTTAGTGATTTAAAGGAAAATTCGTTTTTCAACTTGTTTCTAATGAAGCGATATATGTAGATGAGGTAAAATCAAATAGTGATATCAATTCCATGCATCTGTCAGTTAGTTTTTCCAGGATTTAACATAATTCTTATGAGACTGGAAGTTACCTGCTATCAGTATGACGTCATTAAAACTACGGGTTAGTTTTACTTTAAATAAGCACTTAATTCATATACCAATGTTCATATTAAAGCTTATTTTTTTATTATTAAAATATGACATTATTTTATGGCTAATATTAGTCAAGGTACATAATTAAGTATATGTAAGTACAAAAAATCAAATATTTATTGAACTGTCCGTTTTAAGGCGCCATATAGTTCAATTTTAATCGTCTGTTATTGTGAGCAACAAATTCGGCCAAAAATCAAACGAATAATGTAATAGTGTATCGTGTACATTTGTAATTCTATAAGAACCAAATTAGTTTTCCTCTCTTTGTTTTTTTTTTGACATGTCAAAAAATATTCCAGTATTTTGTAAAATAAGTAATCAGTTAATATAAATATTATGTCCAGATTAGATTAGGTTAGGTTGTTTTTGTTATGGTTAGGTTAGAAACGCCGCCTATGTGGAACTAAAATTTCATTCTTCTGCAGCTATTTTGAATATTAAATGCTGATTGTTTACATCTGTCTGTATTTTGTTTGAAGGTTATAAATTGTGTTAAGTTGAAATATGCATTTTATAAACATAGTTAGCTACAGTTGATACGTATATAATTTGTGTCAAGTATTTGCAAAATATTGTGTAATCAACCAATAACAATGAAAAACCAAATGTGACATATGACAGCTGATGGATGGCAGAAATCATGCTTGTAAACAAATGATTAACAATGTTTGTGTCATATTGCAGAAGATGGAGCTACCGCTGCGGCATTCATCCTTGGTTGTTATTTTTATTATAAGTTACTGATCTACTGATCATTTAGTGAAAATCAATCAATGAAATATATGCATTTTTCCGAAATCGACACTGGAGTACACGATATCACTGCATGAAGTAAGCTGAAATAGTAGCTAAAGTAAAACTTTACAGACTCTTATGTCAAAGTGTAACTTTACCTACTCACCTGTTAAACTTGAATAGCAGATGAGTACGTAAAGTTAAATTTTAACATATAAAGTTTTACTTTAGTTACTCATATGGTTTATTCGTAATGTAACACGAGTGGGGGAGATGAAACCCGGACGATGCTTATGCTCTTTGACTTGTCCTTTCTTCTTTTACCAACGATGACAACTTTATCTAGCTGGTGGTCGATGACTGGTCGGCCAAATATTTATTGAGGAGAAACGCATACACTTGCACTTATCTTATGATGAACTGATGAACACTTTACCTATAGACACAGACATACTTTGGTATTTAAACTAACTTTTATTTACATGATTATTTATATACACTTACACTAAACTTATTATTATTGATTACTAAACATAATTAAAAACATAAACTAAACTGTTACTTTATTGTGATCCTGCGTACTAGCGTGTAGAACGCGCACAACCTAAAACTCGAGACTACATGTTTACCCCATAATTCTCAAAAACCATTATCATCTTCGTGAGAGGACTATCTTTAAGGGTTTATGGGTATGATATGACATCTATATCAAAATATCAACGCTGTACGTAGGCTTGCAATAACTTTTAGACTTAATTGTCAAAACAAAAATCGCCGACATTTAGACTAAACAAATCGCTGTGGGAAAAATTATAATAACAAATTGAAATATTTCTTGAAACTATAATTTAAAAAATCTGATGTGGCCAGCACAATACCTTCCGTCAATCCTGTGTATTATGTACAAATTCCATACATAAATTTTCTTGCAAAAGATTATAAATTTCCAGTAATATTATTTCATGCAAATGGCACTTGACACTGACATCTTCTTCTTTAGCTTTTCCCATTCGTTAGGGGTGGCTATTTTTTTCTTCTTCAATTCATTTCTGTTTTGCGAGTCATCCTCATGTCAAAATTTTTCATTCAAAATTTCATTTTTTGGTATTTTATGATTCCTTTTCTCGGCAACTGAATTCCACACCCCTGATAATACATAAACCACATGAAATAAGAAAATCATGAAATTTTGAATGAAAAATTTGTCAGTTATGGACGTAATTAATAGCTGTCATTTTGACGAGTCCACATTCGTATCTGCTTGCCAAAGTCAGCAAAGTCACGTCACTGCACGCGCCCTACACATAAATTTTCTTGCAAAAAGATCTTATATTTCCAGTTAAATTATTTCATAAACAAAATATGCGAATTGCACTTGACACTAACATCTTCTTCTTCTTTAGTTTTTCCCATTCTTTGCGGGGTCGCTATTTTTTATTTTCTTGTTCCACTCATTTTTGTTTTGCATGTCGTCCTCATGCAGTTCCTTTCCTTTCTTTTTATCTTATATTTGGTCTTCCTATGTTTCTTCCACCTTCTGTTATAAGCTATTCATTGTTCCAATATACTCATCTCAGCTCATGACATGTTCAAACCAATGTAATCGTCTCTCTTATATCTTTCTAGAAACGTTCAACACTTCCCTTATTCTTTCATTCATTTACTTTTTATTGATACTGACATCTGTCAATTTGAATAACCTGAATATATTAGCAGTTTCCATGGTTAAGTTAGCATAGCTGGCTGATTTATGAAATTTGTTATCTTTATCATTCTTTAACTCTATATCTGTTGAATATGAAATATAAAATGCAATCAAATCGTATAGAGAATAATATATTCTTTAAGTTATAATAAAATTTAACTGAGATTTTCAAGAAAATCTGTTAAAATCATCAAATGAGGATACTTCGGGTTGACCAATTATAACCAAAATCTAATCAAGTCTGCATATTGTTATAAGGAAGAGGAATACGCAAGAATTTTAATTTTTGGAATTCTAGTATTGGAGATATCGTGGCCGAAACCGCGGTCACATACACACACACACACACACACACACACACACACACACACACACACACACACACACACACACACATACAGACATCATTGTAAAAATAGTAAAAACGTATTGTAAAGACCCTAAAACGTGCTTATTCAATGAAAACTCACCACCGAATTTTTTGACCAAAGACAATACCTTCCTTACCTAGAGGTGACGGAAGGTAAAAAGGTTATAAAAAGTTATTTATTTGTCATTGATCGTCTTGTCACAGTAACAAAAATTATACATTAGTGTATACAAATAACTATTTTTTCTTTTTTAAACATCTTTTCCTTCGTCATTTTCATAATATTCATCGGGTAAATGCAAAATTCTCGACGTTCTGTGTGACGTAACTTTTATTTTAATACAACATTCCATTATAGTTATTGCCATGTTTCATAAACTGCCTAAACTGGATAACTCTTACGCAGGGTGTAGTTGGATGCGGTCAAATACGTCTTACGGGTCAGACGGTTCTTCGGGTTTTCTGGATCTAACGGGTCTTATGAGTCTTACGGATCTTATGGGTGAAGAATCAACACCGACCCGTATTTGCTAAAATACGGGTGAGCGGGTGGTCTTTTGAACCCGCCGGTATTCCGAGCACTAATCTATATAGTATTGAAAGCACGCAGACTTCATTTTGAAATTGAAATTATTACTTGAACTGTTGGAAGATGCACCAGAATAAATATTGTTACCCAGGTAGTACATTTTGCAAACAACTGATTTCCTATATTAATCTCCTGTGCATCTTGACCAGCACATATTCTACGTATTTTGTACAAATTCCATACAGAATTTTTTTGGAAACTATTTTATGGGCGTTTTCTTTTTAGGGGAGAAATGAACTGATCTTACATCATACTGAACTGAACTACTAAAAAGAACTGTATGTCTTTTAAGATAAGTGGAAAATAAAAACATAAATAGCATTATATTTATAACACAATAATCTGTTGAATTGGCTTGTGACTATAAAATAAATAAATAAATATTTCATCACGGCATATTAGCCATTGCTGGGTGTGCCAATCTGCTTCATACATAGATATCGGTAATGATGGAATATTTGTACCGTGCGGACGCTTACCAGGCGTCACCTCACGGGCACTCATTGCTGGCGTGGTGTTGGAGTTAGCGCAGGAGAAATTTTTGTCTCACGTACACACACGCACACGCACACACAGACACACTCACACACATACAGACATCATCTTAAAAATAGAAATTCGTATTCTAGGGACCCCAGACCAAAGACAATACCTAAAAGTGACTGAAGATGAAAACACGCCGTATGTTCCCAATGGGGAATTATTTTTTGTATTTATTCTTGCTATTTATGATGAAATACATTTTGAAATCGAAATATCGAAAATTTATATTGTTTGATAAGTTTTGTAAGTAGGTGCCTGTTTGCTCCAAATTCGGGTATTATACTTTCATTATAAAAGTATATCGATAAATCATGTTAAGCTGTTTGTAAAACTTATGAAATATTTGACATAATTGATTTTTCAATGTCTCAAACGCGAAACCAACTCCCAAAGCTTGATAATTTATATTTTCGAATACATCAACAGTAAGGGTGGAACGGATGCAGTTTATTTGAGTGTGGTACTGAACGTAGAGCACACCAAGATAAAATTATAAAGTCCATTACGCAAACTGGAGTAAGTTGTTTCAGTTTTAATTGAGTTTTGTATGGTTTATGTTGAAATGTTTTCGTATTCCAAATATTAATTTAGAAATCGGCGCGCCAGCAGTTTTGGTGGAGAACAGGAGAACTCGCAAACTGCTAACACTCGGATCACTTCAGGCTTTCATTAGAAGAAAAATCAAATAAATTTTATTTATGAATTCATTTAGAGAACGCTCACAGAAGACAACAGCAATGGATAAAGTAACAGCTTGGAAAAATGTTTCTATGTACTTTAAATGCATTTTCAATTTTCCAGTAAACCTGATTAAATTGTCTGGTACATTAAGCAAAAAGTCGTTGCATTTTATTAAGAATAATTCATTAGACAAAATTGCTTGTTATTCATTACTGCATGCCAAATTTACTTTTAGTAGATCTCGGTAATGATTTTGTATTTTTGCTGTAGAATATATGTCACCTTAACGACCACTATTTATGTAATAAATTATCGACTTTCCATATATTTACATTCCAGGAATTAAATTCTTAATTCATCTTAATATCAGGTTGATGCATAAGTTCGTATTGAATTTAAAATTTATTTATTTGTTAATAAAGAAAATACATTAACTATACTCTCGTTCGCTAAAACGAGAGAATGTGGAACTAATTCTTGAACAGAAACAAGTCATTCTATTGGTTCGGCTCCAAAATTATCCTACTTTAACCAATAAAATGACATGTCTCTGTTTAAGAATTAGTTCCACATTCTCTCGTTTCAGCGAACGGAGTATAATCAAGAATATATTCTCCTCCATTGTTTACGATTACCTACCAACGATCTGACAGATAATCTTCCTCAAGGTCTTCCTCAACGGATAGAATCATTCATGTCAAAATGGCTCTCATTGAAAGGAGAAAACCATTTTCGTGCTGTGCTTGCCCCATTACCGTACTCCCCGTAAACGGCACAAATGGTTTTAGTGATTTAGCGACATCCGCTGCCCTTACTCCTCTGTTAAACTCAAATAAAAGGATTTGTCGGAAATGCTCGTTTTTTTTCTTACGTGACACTCCATTTTCTTTTGACAAAAATTTACACAATATTTACACAAATTTGCAAATTCAATGATTACACAATAGGTTACTTGCGTGTTCTTTTTACCTCTCGCTAAGAGAGGTATTGGATTCATGCTAAAAATCGCATATCCAGATTTTATTGAATAAGCACGTTTTAAGGTCCCTACAATCCGATTTTAACATTTTTACGATGATGTCTGTGTGTGTGTGTGTGTGGATGTGTGTGTGTGTGTGTATGTGTGTGTGTGGGATGTTGGAAGGACGGTTACTCAAAAACTATAAGACTTAAAATTTGTTTAACAACGTATTTCCCAATCGGACATTCATGGGAAGATCTGAAAAGGTTTTGGTAATAATTGGACAACCGGAAGTAGAAGATTCTTGAAAAAAAATCTTCTAAATATTATTTTTTGAAAATTTTTCGTGGTAATATTAAAGAAAATTAAATTCTCTATCTGATACATTTAAATATTTTATTATATATTCCATAGATTTAGAGATAAAAGAAGTATAATATATAAAATAATCTGTTGTAATAAATTTGACAGCCGAAAGAATGCCATGAAAAATAGTTGATAATTTAAATTATTTGTAACTGACAGATAAATGTCAGTGTCAGAAATAATGAGTAATGAATTAAAAATGTACTTGGAGAATCCCTTAGTTCTTGATCTGTGACTATTATGGAGATGACAAGTCTAGGTTGAAGGACTTAAATTTGTTTCAAACATTATGGGACCATGTACACCAGTACTGTAGACTAGAGTAACTTTGAATTGCGAAAAAGCTATCAAATTCTTCTTAAGTAAGTTGTAAATATTGACAAAATCGGAGTGCAATCTATCCGTCACTTTATTAAAGGGAATTAAGGTTATTTAGATATAACAAGTATGAAAAAATAAAATGTAAAAGAAGATATATAAGAATAGATGCACAATCCAGATATATACATTTTAGACCGCCCAAAATTAATGTTTTTACTAGAAGAATATGAAGAGAAAGTAAACAAAGTTGTTCGAATTGAAAATTGCTGTTACCAGCCTAATATTTATATATGGTAAACTCTACTTTGTAATTTATTGTAACATAATTTATGGTAAAATATCTTCATGTTGAGACATGCTATTATTGAATAATAAAGAAGTTTATACGTCAGATTTATATGAATATATTATTTGTATTTATAAAAATAATCTTTGCTTTATGCATACAGCCAGGTAAAATATACGGCGAGAGGTTATGTGCTGGCCACATCAGATTTTTTTATTTAATATTTTGGAAGAGATGATAAAAACTTGCTACCCATATTTTTCTTTTGACAATTTTTTTATTAATTAGCCAGAAAATAATTAATAATGTTTGAATATTTAAATAACCGCCATGTATGACGTGAAATTACGCTGAACCAATGAATAGCATCGGTATCGGTACGTCTCTTAGCAACGGGATGTGCAGATAATTTAAACATGTCAAATGTCAGATCAGCTGTTTAACGTTTGAACAATAGTTTGGAGGTTAATATTTTAGTTTGTTCTTTTGGTATCGATATTTTAAATTACAAGTAACTAACAATACTTACTTAATCCTAGCCTTTATACCTTTCGGTGTCAGGCTTGTTGAGTTGAGTTGTCTTCATTTGGTGTTCTTTTCCAAAATTCTTTCCAGATGGTCCTGTTTGTTGTGAGTTTCTTTATTTCTTTCCAGCTTCCTCCTCGATCTTTTACTGCTTGAATCACATCCTGGTTCCATGTTCTCTTAGGTCTGCCTCTTTTTCTTCTTCCTGTTTCTCGTGCCTCGTATATTTGTTTAGTTAATCTGTTCTCATCCGTTCTCTGTATATGTCCGTACTATCTAAGTTGCCCCTCTTGTATTGTTTGGGTTATTGGTTTTGTTTGGAGTTTGTCCCTGATTGTGGTGTTTCTTATCTTGTCCAGTCTCGTTTTTCGGTCTATCTTCCTCAAGACTATCATTTCCGAACTTTGAATTTTGCTTTCCCATTTTTCTGTCATAGTCCACGATTCGCAACCATACACCAGTACTGGAGTCACAACTTTTTTGAATACTTGCACCTTTGTTTCTTGTGGTACTTCTTTTTTACTAAAAAAATTGGTTTTCAATGCGTTATATAGTCTTGTTGTTGTGCCTGTTCTTTCTCTTATTTCCTCTTCGATATTTCCTTTTTCGTTTATGATTGCGCCGAGATATTTAAAAGATCGTACTTGTTCTAGTTTTTTTCCTTCTATGAATATGTATACTTCCTTGTCTTGTTCACTGATTGTTAAAATCTTAGTTTTTGCTATATTTATTTTCATGTTTCTCTTCTTTAGTTCTTCATTTAGTATGTTCATATTGTGCTGAATATCCTTCTCAGTCGTTCCCAATACTGCCATGTCGTCTGCATAACAAAGTTCGGATATCTCTATATTCTTCAGTCTCCAATGTCCAACCGTGACTTTCTTAAAATCCTTTTTCGCATTTTTCAAAATATCGTCTAGTACCACCGAGAATAGTATTGGGCTAAGTGCACAACCTTGTCTAAGTCCTGTTTCTGTTATAAATTGTTCTGAAGTTTCATTTCTTACCCTTACGTAGTTGTTGCATGAGGTATACAGGCTTTTATCTGTTATTGTTTTTGGTGTGATTCCCCTGCTACTTAGTGCCTAGTGCTTAGTGTAACTAACAATATGCAGCAAAAATAACAGAAACCACGCAAATTTCAACTAATAAACAAGAGAGACAGAGAGAAAAAAAATGAACTAATATCAAATGTAAATTAAAATTTCCTCGCACGCCATAGTCATCTACAGGTTATATTCTTAAATATGCTTCCCTTTCTCCAGTTCAAAATTTATATTTTTACATACTTTTACAACATAACATTAGGTATATAGTGATAGAAATCGGATTTTCAGTACCTCGCAAGTAGTCCATTAAACCACAAAATAACATTAAAACAACGTTGATACAATGGATAACAAATTATTTCCCAAGGCACTCTTGCTCTCGCCCTAGAAACCTAAAACGCTATGAACTTACGAATAAATCCAACATATAGAAATTACCGAGTTATATGGATTTATCAGACATGGTCCAATATTAAAGATACCTCTTGGTTACTGAATAAAGTGATTTCTTCTAATTGTAAGTGTACCTGTTCGGTTACCTACAGCTAGTTGACAGTTTAAAAAAACTGAAGGTAGATACAATAAACTGTTTATAATTACGAGTATATATGGTATAGTATTATAATAGGGCAAATTTCGCCGAATATCCGGATAATTATATATTTAAATTTTGGATTTACTTAATTATTTTTTAATAAAATTAAATATTACAATAATTATTTATTTCAATAATCTCTATTATAGATATGAAATAAAATAATTAAAAGTGATTCAAAGTAGCAAAACATTCAGGAAAAAAACTAATGAAAATAGATTTGTATTACAAAATTACTACAATAGGTGCGTTCAATGAGGCTAGCGAAACTAGCATTTGCTAACCTATGCTAAGCTGTCAAAACCTGTCTCATTGAACGCTTTGCTAGATCGATTTGGCGGTAAATTGAATATACGAAAATGGATGTAAATATGTTATAATTCTTTGCTGATGATAATTCAGAAATTATAAACTTGGTATCAGGTAAGTGTAATATGTAAATATAATAATGATTTGTGAATTAATATATTTTATTTTGTAGGTACTTGCGTACAAATACAACGTAATAATAAAATGTCAGAAATATTATTTTATTATTATGTTCCATTTCACTAATCTTGCTTGACAACTACAACCTACAACAACTTTCGTTTTAACGTGAAATTCGCAGCACAAATGTCAAGAAAGTAACAAGAAAATTTAAATTAAATAAATAAAGCTCAGATTTATATTTAGAAATAATTTCGTTTGATCATAATGAAATAAACAGCTTTACAATATATAAACAATTCAATTTATTAACCAAAATTATAACTGATTTTTAAATACTCCCGCAATATTTCTAAATGTAGCAAACCTAGCGCATAAAATCTCGCTAGATTTGCTGGCTAGCAAACGCTAGACTAGCAGACCGTTCAACAGAAAGTGCTTTCGGTTCGCTAGGTTTGCTAGCCTTATTGAACGAACCTATTGTTATGTCTTTTTACCCCTCGCTAAGAGAGATATTGGATTCATGCTAAAAATCTTATATTCAGATTTTAATGAACAAGCACGTTTTAAAGTCCCTACAATCCGATTTTAACATTTTTACGATGAGGTTTGTATGTGCGTTATTTTTGAAAAATTGTTATTACAAATAATTAAGATCACTGAATTCTCAATCTGATACATTTAATTTTTTTATTATATCTTCTTTAGATTTAAAGATATAATATATAATAATATACAATAATCTGTTGTAATAAATCTAGCTGCCCATACAACTCCATGGAAACCAGTTGAAATATTTAAATGTTTGTAACTGACAGATATATGCAAAATGTCAGTGTTAAAAATTAACAGTTTTACTGACATTACTGAAAGTAGGTACATTTAATATTTCTTATTGTATTATTAATTAAATATTTAAAATTATAGGGCGCGAGCAATCATATGACTTTGTTCGCCTTGGCAAGCAGATATGGGGGCCCGTGCCAGAATGAAAGCTAGTAGTTATGTACATAGATGTCACAATTATCATATGTCAAAATTTTTGATTCAATATTTCAAAATATTTTGATTTCATGTTGTTTATTTGTCATAAGTCAGTAGTGTGGAATATATTTGTCAAGAAAAATAATCCACATGGATTTGGAAAATCATAATGTTTTGAAAGAAAAATTATGACTTGACATCTATGGAAATTTTTACTAGCTGTCATTCAGACACGGCCCCCATATCTGTTTGCCAATGCCAACAAAGTCACATGGCTGCTGGGCCCTATAGGTATATTAATATTACATATATCCTTAATAAATACCGCTAATACGATACTGTCAATAAAATGAAGAATTCTGAACATATTAGAAGAGTAGTACAAAATTCCTTATAGACTGAAAGAATATTCGAAGATAGAATTAATTATTTGTGTGTACAAGAAATGTTAAATTCGTTACTTATAACATAAAATGGAAATTGCGAGAGGTATTGTGCTGGCCACAACAGATTTAAAAAAAATGTGAAACCGGGTCATTAAAAATAGAACCCTGTCAAGAAATAATTTTAAAATTATGATGAAAGTAGCCCATTGTCTTTTTATATAGCTTTCATATTTTTTTCTGTTTTAACCTACTTAGTTTTTTCATATATTGGTACAATAATAGTATATTATGTTATTAGGAGTAGAAAGCGGTCTTTTTGTGTTGAACCCAGCTATTGCGGCCGAGGCGCTAGCCGAGGCCAGGCAAGCTGGGTAAAACACAAAAAGGGCGTTCTGCTCCGAATAACATATACTATTTTTTCTTCAAGTGTTTCAAAGAAAACTAGGGATTTTTTTTTTATATTTTTCTAGAATTTTTTAATTATAGCGTTTGCAATTTCAGCCATAATTGGCTGTGTACACTACAAAACACAAACGATACAACTGTCAAATAACAATTTTTCAATATGGTCTGTGTTGCTGTGACGACTGCTGCCGCCAGCGGTGAACTAAGAAGCTAACATTTTTTTACTAGTACAACAATGTTGTTCATTGTTGTACTAGTAATAAAATGAATATCTTCTATAGTGTGTGTATAGTAGCATAATATGAATATTTTTGTACACTTGAAGAAAAAAATATTTTTAATTTACATTGTATATTAACTATTTTATAAAAGCCGCCTGCGTGTTGAAGCAGCGTGTCTAGCAGCGCTCAAAGCGACTTCACCGCTCGGACCCTGGGGTCGTGGGTTCGATTCCCACCAGGGGCTTGAGTGTATGTGAGTGTCTTCGAATACATTATTATATACATGTATGTAATAATAATTGTAATTAATAAATAAATGTATTTGATAGGGCTATAACTGTAATAAAATTGAAAAGCCGACAAAATATTATTATTATTATATTATTAACTATTTTATAAACAATGCATCGAAAGTAAAATATGTATTTTTTGTTGTGAATTAATTTAAAAAAGTATTCATAAAAGATGACCAAAGTATCTTTTAGTTTTACTACCTATTTTTAAATTTGTAGAAAAACTAATTAAGTTTTTAATTAAATTTCGCATGAAACATGAAAATTTGACTGAATGTAGATAAATGAATATTCTGCTAAAACAAAGCACACTTGTCTTTTGTTTTGTTTCACAATGCGGAAGTGTTTACCCCATTATGAAACCACTTAAATTATTAGTGTACTTTTCCATGATTATAATTAAACAAAACTATAATAAATTTTGCAGAATTATCTACAAACATCGCCGGTATATTTATTGAAACTGAGAGAGTTTTTGTAGCAGGTGATGGAAACAAACAATAATATTCTTTTTGTTATTCTTTTGTCAACAGTAGGTGAGGAAGTCACTAGGGAAAATAAGATCGGTAAATTGCTTCAGCTAACCTCGATCAGTTAATTAAATCAATTGAACCGTGTAATTGTTTTACTAACGATATAGGGTCTCTGAAAAAAGATATAGGAAAGGTAAAAGAAAAAGAATAATACATCTGTATAAGAAAGAACTTTTCTTCTAAATTTCAAAGAATTGTATTATTCTTTGTTCTTTATCTGTTTCAATACTAAGGAAATTAAAGATGCTATTAAAAATACATACAAGATAAAGATCTAAATTCGAACATAGAAAAACATAATAACTAAAATGAGTATTTTTCAGATAAAATATTAAATAGAGGAATAATAAAAATTAAATTTATAATTTTGTTTCATATTTTATAGCAAACCATAAATGAGGAGCATACTTTCTATAAACTGTATGTCCAAATTTACATATTTGAATCAATGAAGATAACGTATTTATTGTTCATGTAATAAATGAGTAATTTAAAATATTTTCTTTTTCAGAATATGAGTAAGTAAAAAAATATACTGAATTAGATGTCAAATTCTTGTTCTACAAAATATAACACTAACAAAATTATTAACAATAATTATTTGGACAAATTGCAAATTAATTGTCTTAAGAACGAAAACAGAATTTTAATGCAAAATTACCAGAAAAATAGCTTTTGTTTTTAACAAAAACAATAGAATTAAACAATATTAATATCATCCAGCTCGTCACACTGGCAAATTTATCGGAATTACTAACTGCAACCGAAGTAGTACCACGATCTGTTGCATCCACTACGTATTCATTTGTATAATAAAAAGTATAAGACTAACGTAAACAAAACTATAAGTTTGCATTGCACTAAATTATGTCTAACGTTTCAGGATAAAACGCTATTTATATGTTTGTCAGTATTTATTGAAAAAAAAAAATGCATTCGAAATATCTATGATATTGAAAAATAATGAATTTATACATATAGAACAAAATGCCATCTATAGTTGAAATTATAATAAAAAAATGAATTATAATTTAAAATCCATGTTCTACTGTATTTAATAAAATTATTTTTTAAGAATTTTGATTACAATAAAAAAAACCTTCAATAAAGATAATTTGATAATAATGAAAATTAGAAATTTTATAAAAATAATTATAATTTCATCATTTTTACATTTACAAATCTCATATAAAATCTTTTAAATAAATTGACAATTCATACTTTTAAATAATTTGAAAAAAAAAACATTTTCTTTAAGAATACTTAATAATTTTTATATCTATTAATACAATGAGAATTTTTTGTTTTTTAAACACGAATGTTGTTTTTTATGACAGCAACAAAATAATATAAACGTAGTCTATAATATATTTTAGTTCATTTTAACGTAACAAACTGATTAACAGTAGAGAGAACAAAATAGCTACAATAATCGATATCAATACATTTATAAAAGTTCCGACTTCAGTGTACCAGTAATAAGGGCTAATTCTTCTTCTGACAAATATTTTTTAGACCGTAACGTACGAAAAAACTAAAAATAATAAATGATAAAAATAATAATAATAATAAAAAATTACTGTATTTGAGAAGACCCGCAGATTTTGATGCTGTGTACAGTCTTCGCGTACACTGAAGCAAATTTACATGCAGTGACAAATGTAAAGTACAAATACAATTAGCGAACTAAAATTATTGTGCAAAGTCAAATTGACTCTGGAGTACCAGTCTGGGATTAATAATAAGGTTAAATAATTTTTTTTTTATAATTTTATAATATTTTCTTTATTGTCTGTTAAATTTGTAAAATAAACTGTTTCTGATGTAATTAGCTAGGAATTTACAGAGCCGAAACTGCATAGATCCTTTTTAAACAATTTCTATCATTTTAGGAGGCAGTAGCAATTTTTTTTTATCGGCCACCTTTCCTATGTACATGTCTGTATAAAGGATGCAGATAATACAAAATATGTCCGTCTGATTACATGCCATTAATTTTTGTAAAATATTTGATTACAACAAAGAAACGCTTAATTATAATAGTGAAAATTTAAATACAATAACGACAATGACTATCACTCTAAAAATTGCTTATAATAATTGTTAATGTATGTTTTTAGTCTTTTCAGTTTTTCTTAATAATATTTTTAATTACAATAACCAAAGAAAAACGTAATTATAATAAATAAAATTTGATTACTAATGAAAATGTCTAATCACTAATCCAGGGCCCTTTTTAACCTCTTGCTAAGAGAGCTATTGGATTCATGCTAAAAATCGCATATCCAGATTTCAGTGAATAAGCATGTTTAGGGTCCCTAGAATCTGATTATAACATTTTTACGATGATGTCCGTGCCTGCACATGGGTGTTCAACCTTTTATACTACGCGAGCTATTTTTGACTTATAATAAAAAAAAAAAATTTGACAAAATTTTGAGCTTAAACTATTTTTATAATATGTAGTTCAACAAAATGTGACAGTAAGCACTTTAAACATAATCTTATGATTGTAAAAAATTATTATTCATTGGTAAGTCGAAATTTATTATTTTTGTACAGTTGTTAAAATTGTTTATATATTTTTTATTAGCTGAGGATGGACAAATGTTGTCCGAAACGTCCAATTGTGTAAAATTAAGTGACATAACTAAGGTCATAAATGTATTGGAAACTACGGCCTTCTACATTTTTAATTAAAAAAAAAAACAAAGACATTGGAAGAAAATTATACAGAGTGACACTGAAAAACGGGCCACTTAAAATAACTTTTTTATTTATAATTAGTTTTTAATTATATTTCAATATTTGTAAACTAGGCGTAGGGGCTCACAAATCATGGTATTTGGCATGACAGTAGTGCTTCCGGTTAGACCGGAAATGACATTAACTTTTGTATTTCAAATGGAACACCTATATATTTTTATATATTTGGAATCTACGTAAAATTACTAATTCAACGATATACTTGATGTATATTTTCATTGAAGAAATAAATTACAAAAACATAAGAGAAAATGACGAATAATTAACCTGCAAGATGTGAAAACAGTTGAGATAACATTAAGTAATATTTAAGTTAAATGTTTAAATAGAGAGTTATATTTGTAACATTCCATATTTTGTTACAAAAAAAAAGATTAATTTGTTGTCATAGCCTACCAGATATAACTTACCAGGTTAATTATTCATAACTTTCTCTTACGTTTTTGTAATTTATTTATTAATTTCAAGCTTATCGTTTATTTCGTAATTTTATGCATAATCCAAATATATTAAAAGGGTGTTCCGTTTCAAATATGAAAGTTAATGTCATTTCCGGCTAAACCGGAAGCGCTACCATCATGTCAAATACTAAGATTTGTGAGTCCCTAATCCTAATTTACAAATATGTGAAAAGAAATAAAAAATAATTATAAATAAAAAAGTTATTTTGAGTGGCCCGTTTTTCAATGTCACCCTGTATTTGTGTATATTGAGCATTTTCGAAATACCTCAATATTTATATAATAAATGTAAATAAACACTCTTATTTATTATGAAGTAAAACAATATAATATTTGGGACTGCCTTGAGTTCGCGATACTTCCATAGTCAGGTTGGTATGATGACGTAGCTAATCGCAAGCTTATTTATCCAAATGATTATTTGTTATTTTATTTGTTAGTTTCTTTTTATATTATTCATGTTTGAACATGCAGATTCTGACAAATATGTTGATCCAAAACAAGCCAGGATTTTTTTGACAAATATTTGCTAATAACGGAAATTTCTTATGTGTGTATTTCCAATCTACTTCTTGGTTAACAGATTTTAAATAAACTTGAATGATTATTTCAATTTCTGTATCGGATTGGTTTGAATCAAACAGTTTTTTCAATCGCCAAAGATCGACTGCGTTCATCATAGCGATCGACGGATTGAGCAGCCCTGCTATACGACATGTTTAACTGCGGATTCCTCAATCTAACATTAATGGGAAGTTGGGAAGAGCTGATAAGGTTTTGGTAACATTTGGACAATCGGAAGAGGTAGTTTCTTAAAAAAAATCTTCTAAATATTATTCTTTGAAAATTTATATTATAACAAATAATTAAGATCATTAAATTCTAAATCTGATACATTTCAAAAATAAATATTACATAGAGATATAATATATACTAATCTAGAATAATCTGTTGTAATAAATGTTGCTGCTTAAACAACTCCATGGAAACCAGTTGAGATATTTAAATGTTTGTAATTGACAGATAAATACAAAATTTGTGTCAAAAATCAACAGTTTTACTGACATTACTGAATTTTTTTTTCTGGGAAGTACATTTAATATTTCTTATTATATTATTAATTAAATATTTAAAATTAAAGGTATATTAATATTAAATCCTTAAGAAATACCGCTAATACCGTCAATGAATTTGAAGAATCTTGAACATATTAGAAAAGTAGGACAAAAATCCCTCATACAGCGAAAGAAGGGATAAAATTTGAACTTTTTGTGTGTACACGAAATGTTAAATTCATTACGTATGTAACGGAAATTGAAAAGGGCGCCAGGTATTGTGCTGGCCACAACAGATTTATTTAAATTAGCTAAGGAGAAAATAAGCTAATAAAGATGCCAGTTTAGCACTAAGGAGAAAAAGAAAAATATAATGATATATTATTATTTCTTAAATAAAACATAGGTACAAATACAAACAACTAAATAATGAGTTATTACTTCTGTTCTGTCCCTGATTCAACAATATGTACAGCACCGTTGAATCTATAGAGACAGGTACTACATTTCCTACATAAATTAATAGTTTGCCGTGCTATTAAATGTGTAATATGCTGCTAAAGTAGATTGAACTACAAGAGTATAATTGCATTTCTCTTAGTAATTGTTCCCCAGAAGACAATTTGTAGATATCGCTGAAATTGTTTGTAGATAGTTTTAAATTAGTTTGATTTACCGTGGGATAAGTATAATAACTTGGTAAATCTTCGGAGGAAATGAAAATAATCAAGTGGCAAAAGCAGGGCAAACATTTAGTGATAGTTGAACAAAGTTTGATAGAGTAAGTTCTACGTCCCATCCTAATTTTAAAAATAACGTTGTAGTTCCCGTCCTTTAGTTTCATTATGATGAATAAATTGAATTGAGAAGTTTGTGAAAGTAACCGGAAGAGCAGAAGAGCTGAATCGCCGAAGAAGATCGCAATTCGCGAGTTTTTCGCGATCTTTGTCCGATAACGAATCACATTTATTCGAGTCACAGACGTAGCTGTTAGGAAAGGCAGATGTTACATTATATAACTCTTTATATCTACATTTTCTAAATACTGCAACGTTCTTAAGACTTCGAATAAGTAAATTAAAACTCATTTCAATTTCAATTCAACAAAATTTAAACTTTTAAATATAAATGAAACCCAATATTTAAGAAAATAACTAAATAATTCATATAATGTATAGCTTAGTTAATATTTTATGACACTACCTGTGTTAACAGCAACAGTCGAAAGAAGTTTTAGTCGATGTGAATGTAATAATTAGAAAAATGGATTGCGGTGACAGCGATTCGTATGCGGAATGGATACCACCGAGTGTCATGCAGGTGACAACTAATTTTGAGGTTAAAACTATATTAAATTGTGCCGCTTTTTGTGGTCGTAGAAAGAGGTTTTCACACACTCATATACATAACAAAAGAACTCTTACTACATATAACATTTCGACATTAACACGTATGTAAGACGTACTATTATGACGAGGGACACAAGAAGGTAAGAAATATTTTACGTTGTAATACCTCAATTATTCTGATTATTTTGGATTGTTTTTGTGCTAAATCTAGTAATTACAGTGTAACAAACAAAAGTTTAGTATCTTATCACATGTAGTTAATATTGAAAACCCGCTTTCATTAAGCTAGAGATATTTAGCTGAATGTAGTGCACTCACCGTAAATATGCTACAAATGATTTCTATGGTAGAAATTTGAATTATGAGATGCTACGTCTTGAAATATACATAATTTATGAAACATTTGTATATTTCAAATGTAAACCACTTTACGACCATTTGTTCGGTGTAAATTTCCTGTTTCCTTTTACGAGCCATTTGAAAAGATGAAAAATATAGGAAAAGAAACATTTTCGTTGAGGGATGAAACGACTTTTTTATCAATAAACAGAACATTTAATATGCGGCAGACCCGCTCTGTTATTGTCACCGTACCGTCCTATCACTTTATTAGGCCTACGAAGTTTGACTTCAAAACATCTGTTCCATTTGAGAGATTAAAATCAATAAGATGCTTTATTTTTTACTATTACTTCCCTGAACTCAAATAAGTTTGGAAATAGTAAAAATAATAGAAATTGGAAAATTGACATACAGTACCGGACATAAATACGACTCCATAGGAACTAATAAAAAATACTCTCCCATATTTTAAATATTCAATAGGTATATTTTTAAACTTCGTATATAATGTAAAGGTGCCATATTCATAAAACCTTATAGACGTTAAATAAGAAATTCAAAAGTATTGTACTAAATTTTGCAAGTACTTATGTATCTTATATTAACCAGAATAACATTTTATAAAAGAAACTTAAACTTAAAGTAGCCAAAAAGCAAACAACAATATTACATATTCAGGGAAGCAGGAAATTAATAAAATATGATGTTACATGTTAAAGTCTTATGTTCTCATATCGCGGTCAACACCCTGTATATATACGAAAGATTCTAACCTCAAATCAAATGTCAAATAACTCAAAGTAAAACGAAAGTGAACAGTCGAGTGTGGCAGTATAACCAACTGTTCTTTTTGTTAGTACGTTATTATAAATGTGAAATTATCGTACCAACCATAATTATTGAACAGAAAAAAGGTTAAATATGTAAAAATAAATACTGTACAGAGTACAATTATTGCGACACTTGGTGAAAATGTTCTAATAATAATATTTAAATATAAAACACTTGGCACGTCTCACAAGATTTCAGTCTCTGAATCAACCTATCGGTCATTTATCAGAGACTGGCCCACTCAACCAGAACCACAGACGCGTTTCGCTCTTATTGGAGCTCATCAGTGTGGTGCACTGAAGCCTCTAGGAGGCACTGAGAAGTTTGAGCGGACGGATGATAAACATCCCACAAAGATATAAAGCCTGCAGAGGTAACTAAACACATGCAGAGCCATCTATTGAGAAAATCGCAAGCTTGGTCAGCGTCTGTGGTTCTGGTTGAGTGGGCCAGTCTCCGAGACTGAAATCTTGTGAAACGTGCCAAGTGTTTTAAATTTAAATATTATATATTTTAATATTATTGTTAAATATGTAGATTATCACTCATATTATTTATTTTCATGCTTTTGTTATTTATCGATTTTTCTTAAAAGACAAACCAAAATTGCCGACCACACTCCTGCGCGTTATAATAACACACTAGTGTGTTATGATACATAAACGATATTGTCAATTTTCGCACCTAGTTAATCGTGTGGAAACAAATGGTCGTAAGAAAAATACTTTTCATTAACGTTTAGCATACAGAAAATTCTATATTGGATTTAGTAATGTGATTAAACCTTTTTACATTTATCAACTTTGAAACATTTTTTTTTTATTATTGTTATTGTTTATAACATCAGAGCATTTAAATCCGGAGTTTTAAGAGAATATTATTTTATTCATTTTACTAGGTTTTATAAAATTGCGTGCTTAAAAAATATAACTTCACAACTGATAAACAATTTACTAAATAAACAATACAAGAGTGTAAAGCCAGCTTGATGTAAAGTAAAGCGCTGCAACATAGAAACAAGCTAAAGTAAAACAATTTTAATTTGTATGTTTATGAAACAATGAAGTTTATGTTAACAACTAAGTATACTCACCATATAATTAATTTATAATTAGGTATTTTATAGCTATCTTTGTTGTATCTAGTTGAAATTTTGATGAGTATCTTCTATTTCCTTTTTGTTATGTTTTTGTAATCTGTGCAGTAACGTAAGTGTAATTTTATACACATAGTAAATCTTAAACTCTCGGTGGCAAGTAATTGTATCGCGTATAATTCGTCGTTCCCCAAGTTCGTAATTAATTTTTAGAGGTTAGCAAATAACATTGATTAAATAGTTTGCTAATGAAACTGCAGGGAAGAGTAATGACGAACTCCACCTAACACCATTAATCAATATGTTGCTCAATATATTGATTAGGTTATTTCAAAAAAATTATTTCATTATATTAATGCTTCACTTTATATGAAAACTTACACCTCTATGAATAATAACAAAACATTCGTTATATGCTGTTCGTGTTATTCGCCCATGAATAGAAACTATATTTTTACTTTTTCTTTGTTATAATTTACAAACAGAAACACAATACCTCATCCTAGAATAGAAAACTTAATTTTTGTATCATGAAACTGAAAATATGCGGAGCTTAAAAATGCTTGTACAATGGAAAATATAAAAAGTGTGTGGGAAAATACCGAATATCGCAAGTGACCGCCAGCGACCTCCTGTGTAATTTTAGCTAGAGTTCAATTTAAAATTGAATTTTCCCAAAGGGCCACTTAAAGATAGCAAAAATTTTGTATTCGAAATTGTAAAAATAAGTGGACTGCGGTACATAATTAATAATAATAAATAATTAACCTATTAATACTCGTATTATTCCAAACACAAATAATAACAAAAATAACATATCGTTTTGCAAATTGTCTTAACTTCGGAAAACTTTGGGCAATAATTTCCAAAAATTTATAATTTCACCTTCATTTAATAAATTACAAAATTCATCGTATTGTTTTTTAGTGCAACTTTAAATTTAATATCCATTATTTCCAACTGCAACTCAGTCTCAATTTGTTATATTTACTGTTCAGGTAATGAAAACGGTTTAGTAAAGAGTGCTATATTCTTATCGTCGGCTCTAAATTTAGAGAAACCAGAATCAAAGTTTTTCTTTACATCTGTCGTAATTAAACAAAAAAATAATTAAATTACGTTTAAGGTAGCATAAATAAACGCTCTCTTGTAAATATAAAAAATAATATGAAGTATAATTTTCTATTATTGATCGATATTCTTAGTATGTGTATAGAATTATAATAGGTGTGGTATAGATATATAGAAATAGATTTTAAAATTAGATTATTTTTTTTAATTTCATAAAGGGCCACCCGATAATCGTAAAAGGGCCACGTTTACTCTACTTTTAAATTATAATTTAAAATGTCACGCATAATTCAAATCTACTAATTACACATTCTCACTAAAAATGATAGAAGATTACTAGCATAGGAAAAAAATAAATTTCATTGTAAATAGCATCGTAAAATCCAAATGTACTAATTACTTATTTTCGCCAGTGGCGGCTGGTGTCGTTTCAACCGGAGGGGCGCACCCACTAAAAAATTCAGAGTGGGTGCAAGTAGATGAAGAAATTTAATCACAAATTACTTCTTAAAAGTAAATTCGCAGATATAAATTGAAAAATGGCGAGTAAATATTCTGTTCTGGGCTATTCTCTCTCTACTTTGTGTTAATTTGAAATCAGTCAATGGTCTACCTAATTCTTTAATTTTTAATTTATCTTCTAAAGGAAGTGTTTAAAGTTCATTTTTAACAAAACATTAACACTATTCACTGCCATATTAATTTATTTGTGATTTGTCGTACCGCGAATCAATGCACTACAACAAGGTATTCATTTTAATACTGAGCCGAAGCAGCAAAATAAGAGCGGCCATACAGCGCTTACTAGACATGGCAAGCCTACGCTGGTCATACAAACAATACGCTCCGTTGTTATAACAACGCAGGCCGCAGAACACTGAGCGGCAAAGGCTTCAGTGCGGTCGTTCGCTCATCTCGCGTCTAGTTTAAATATTTTATATTTAACTATTAACTACGTTACAATAGAACCGCTTTAGACATTATTACATTTTTGATTAAATAAAATAAATATATCATCACGGCATATTACATATTACTGGGTGTGCCAATCTGCTTTGTACACAGGTTTCGGTAATGATGATAACATATCTATACCGTGCGGGCGTTTACCAGGCGTCACCTTACGGGCACCTATTGCTGGCGTAGAGAGTGCACCACTGGGGTTAATTTTGTGCCATTAAAAATTCGAAACATTTGGCGTAGGTCGGGTTCGAACTAGGATTCCCAGATTCGCGACCAAATACTTAGACACGCGGCCACGAGACCCCTAAATTAAATTATATTCTTAATTTTATACCAAATAAGATAAGTTATATTTACCGTTTTTTAGTAGGTGGGCGCACGACCATGCGGCCTCATTAACGAACCGTCCCTGATTTTCGGTGAACATATAGCAGTATAGTATTCTTCAGGAAGAATGGTATTACTTTTTCCCTACAAGTTATGGACTCTGTTTGTAAGGTGACATATATGTCGTAACTCTGTTCAGAAAATAATTTGGTATGGGTTATTCTAATACAGCGGTTCCCAAACGTTGTCAGTCATGAAACCCTTAAGACACCGCCTCCGTTTTGTAGAACCCCAACTCCATCCTACATTTTCATTTGCCATTGTGATTCCAAACCTATGACTGCAACCGATACCGATATATCGGCGATATTGTCGTTTAACCGACTTATCGAAATCGACGATATTTATTTGCCGATACACCAATACGTTTCGAATTTCGCGCTTTCAAAAAACCACATAAACGCGCCGAGCCCGAGTTATTATAATGCGAGAGGAATCCGAATATTTTGTTTCGTTCGAGCAACCATCCAGCACCTGATACCTGACCCCTGATTCCAACAAAGTCTAGAGATATTTAAAGTTCTTAATATTGCAAGAGAAGCGGATACGTTGATTTTTGGCACGCTGAATATCTTTAAAAAAATTGAAAAAAGCTGTGGTAATTACTGCAGTTTTCAGATGAATTATGTGAAATTCAAGAAACTGTTTTCAGCGTCAGGTCTCATACAAACAGATTTGCAAAATCGTTTGTCTCCACAAAAATTGAGGATGCAATATTTTTTAAATAAAAATATTTTAAATGTTAATTTTATTTACTAATTTTCCGTAAGGTATGAGCAAAATGTGTGTTCCTTTATCCAAAGTAATTCTGGTTTCACATGTAAATATGCAGCAATCAACCTTTGTGTTTCTTTTATTTTTACTTTTTTCTAAAATTTATTTGTTCATATTGACAACGCCTATATTTTCCATGTTTCAAGAAAACATAATTTAATAGCGCAAAAATATTTGCCTGAGCGACGTTAATATTACCTACAATTTGCAGCAACGTACATATGCAAATAGTACGCCACTAACACATGCTGGTAACATTCCTGGAGACATATGATATGCACCACGCTGCGTGTCAAGTTTTCTCTCGGAGGTGAAGGACATCTGAAGGTAGCGATGCAGTACGTGTCACATGTTTACAGCATGTGTGTCTAGCACAACTGATAGCTCATGGCAGTGTCTGCAGCCAATTGGTTTCGAGCTGTCATGTATCCTTGCGGCGAGATTGCACTCCGGATTATGTCAAGTGATCGTGCTGTGCCACTGCCTTGACGTCACACCTCGCATCTGCTCCGGAGTCGAGGCGATGTCGGAGCTACCTTGTTACACCACATCAAATATGTGCTAGATGTCTAATCGGTTATTATTACATATTTATTACCCCAACATGTGATTTATGCATGTGACGATAAATTGTTGCAGCTACAGCTTGCATACGTGACGGAAGCGGAAGTGTAAAATAGTAAATATAGTCGATGCAATGTGGGTCGTTAATATAGAAAATATGATTCATTGCTCGAATTTAGTATTATTCAATTATATGTAAAATTTATTAAGTAGTTATTAATTGTTCAAAAATTTTAAAAAAATTGAAAACAATAAAATCTCATTTAAGAAGAGTTCATTGTATGAAATTTTCATCGAATACATAAAAAGCAAAAAAAAACAGTAATTTTTGTATGTCATTTCAGTTGCATCTGTAATTGGAATACGATTAAACCTCATTTTAAGTTCATTTTTGGACTAACGTTTTATAAGCTGTTTGTGTATGTGTGTGTGTGATAAAAATTTCTCCTTTGATAACTCCAATACTACAATTCCAAAAATTATAATTCTTTCATATTCCTCTTTCGCACGTCCATATAAAGGGTTGATTAGATTTTGGTTGTGATTGGTTAACCGGAAGTACCCTAATTTGAAGATTTTAACAGTTTTTCTTGAAAAAATGGTGTTAAATATCATTTTTTGACCTTTTATGTTATTATAAATAAAAGAATATGTTATTCTTATTTCATTTAATTATATTTTTTTCTTCATATTCAATGAATTTAGAGATAAAGAATTATAAAGAAATACCTTGCAACCTAATGATGCTAAAAGCTGCACCATGGAAACAGTTAGAACATTCAAATATTACTAATTGACAGATATCAGTGTCAAATAAAATTTTCATAATATCTTTGTGAAATGATTTTACTGGAAATATAAAAATGTAAAATAATATAAGGTGGCAAGCCTAAAGCCAGTTCAGCAGGTTATTGTTATAAATATAATACTATATATGTTTTTATTTTCTACAGGTGCGGCTGACAACCTTATTGGTCAATCTTTTTTCTTCATTTTCGAGATATTCATATTTTTTGAAACGAAAGTTATATAATAAAATTGTTTTCGCATTTTTTATCTTACACTAACGATTACCTACTAACATGTAGGTCAAGTTATATGACCCAAAAGCAAACCGCGCTTAAAACAATAATGAACATGTTTATGGGATGTTTATTGAGGATTTAGAAATAAACTTCAGATAAACTAAATTGCCGTTTCTTCATTTATCGCTCCTTTCCAGACTGGTACATCTGAACTTTCCTCTTAGAAATAAAAGTGACGTTTGTGCCTATTTTAATCAGCAATATATATATATATATATATATATATATATATATATATATATATATATATATATATATATATATATATGCTGATGATACTCAGTTGCTAGCAACCGTTAATAAGATGAACGCCAAGGATGAATGTGAGGCAATAAATGAGGATCTGGAAAAGTTGTCGACTTGGACTACTAATAATGGGCTCAAGATAAATACTGATAAATCTTCGCTCTTAGTAATTGGAAATTGTGATACATATGATATAAAACTGCAAGAAGAAATCTTAAATCGTGGTCCGGCTATTAAGAGTTTGGGTATGATAATTGACAAAGACCTTAATTTCCGTGACCATTTGACAAAAAAAATTAATAGCGGCTAGACTTAGACTTCGACATTTATACCAGTATCGCAAGTTGTTATCAGCTGAAATAAAATTAAGACTAATTAACACCTTGATACTACCTATACTCGACTACTGTGCGTGTGTATATGTTCCACACTTGACACAAAACGACAAAAATAAAATAACGCTATTTCAAAACTCATGCCTACGATTCGTTTATAATGTGCGTAAATATGACCATATTTCTTCATTTCGCATTTCATCTAATCTACATTACATTGACGAACGTGTGCAGATATTCTATCTTTGTCAAATTCATAAGATCATACTAACAGGTTGCCCTTCTTATCTACATGAAAAACTTAAATTAAAAGAACAGCATTATCAATTACGTGATAAGAATTCGTATATCGTACCTTCATATGAAAAAAATCTGTTGTGGCCAGCACAATACCTCTCGCCACTTCCTTTTTTTGGTTACATAAGTATAGGGCGCGAACAGTACTGTTACATTTTTGGGCTTCACAAGCAGATGTGTGGGCCCGTTTCACAATGATAATTAGTAATTATGTACATAGATGTCAAATGTTAGAATTTTTCATTAAAAATTTTAAGATTTTCTAAATTTCGTCAATTTATCACCAGGAGTTTAAAATTTACTTGTATGCCTTAGATATTTAACATTTAATTCTGCTCCACATGGAATTGGAAAATCACTAAATTTAGAATGAGAAATTTATACATAATTACTAGCTATCATTCTGACATGGGCCTCCATATCTGCTTGTCAAGGCCAACAAAATCATATGACTGCTCGCTCCCTATTGTATTTAACATTTCTTGTATACTCTACACCAAAAATTCTACTTACGCATATATCTATTCCATATATATTTAGATTGTTTAATTTTAAATTCATTTTTGATGAAGAAATTTTGTCCTCTTCTAATTTTTCGAAATGTTTCCAATTCTATTAATACATTAAGAAATAATATAATGTATGTACTTCCCAGAAAAACTCTTCAGTAATGTCTTCGGATTTCTGACACTGACATTTATCTGTCAGTTACAAAAAAATTAAATTTTCAACTATTTTCCATGGCCATTCTTTCGGCTGTAAAATTTATTATAACAGATTATTTTACATATTATATTTCTTTTATCTCTAAATCTATAGAATATATTATAAAATATTTAAATGTATCAGAAAGAAAATTTATTTTTCTTTAATATTATCAAGAAAAAATTTCAAAAAATATTATTTAGAAGATTTTTTTTCAAGAATCTTCTACTTCCGGTTGTTCAATTGTTACCAAAACCTTTTCAGATCTTCCCATGAATGTCCGATTGGGAAATACGTAGTTAAACAAATTTAAAGTCTTATAGTTTTTGAGTAATCGTCCTTCCAACATCCTACATACATACACACACACATACATCCACACACACACACACACACACACACACACACACACACAGACATCATCGTAAAAATGTTAAAATCGGATTGTAGGGACCTTAAAACGTGCTTATTCAATAAAATCTGGATATGCGATTTTTAGCATGAATCCAATACCTCTCTTAGCGAGAGGTAAAAATAAATCTAAAAATGCATTTTCTTACCTTGCACCCAAATTGTATAACAATCTTCCTGATGAATTAAAATCTCTGTCTTTACACTCTTTCAAAGCTCATGTTAAAAATTTGTTCTGTTTAAATTAATTAATCTTTTTCAATAATTTATTATAGTGTAAGCAAACTAATCCTATTTATCTGCTTTTTTGGCATATTGTGCTATACTTTCATGCTATGTACTTATGTTGACTTTTTTACCTCTTGCTAAGAGAGGTATTGCATTCATGCTAAAAATCGCATATCCAGATTTTATTGAATAAGCACGTTTTAAGGTCCCTACAATCCGATTTTAACATTTTTACGATGATGTCTGTGTGTGTGTGTGTGTGTGTGTGTGTGTGTGGATGTGTGTGTGTGTGTGTGTATGTGTGTATGTGTGTGGGATGTTGGAAGGACGGTTACTCAAAAACTATAAGACTTAAAATTTGTTTAACAACGTATTTCCCAATCGGACATTCATGGGAAGATCTGAAAAGGTTTTGGTAATAATTGGACAACCGGAAGTAGAAGATTCTTGAAAAAAAATCTTCTAAATATTATTTTTTGAAAATTTTTCGTGGTAATATTAAAGAAAATTAAATTCTCTATCCGATACATTTAAATATTTTATTATATATTCCATAGATTTAGAGATAAAAGAAGTATAATATATAAAATAATCTGTTGTAATAAATTTGACAGCCGAAAGAATGCCATGAAAAATAGTTGATAATTTAAATTATTTGTAACTGACAGATAAATGTCAGTGTCAGAAATAATGAGTAATGAATTAAAAATGTACTTGGAGAATCCCTTAGTTCTTGATCTGTGACTATTATGGAGATGACAAGTCTAGGTTGAAGGACTTAAATTTGTTTCAAACATTATGGGACAATGTACACCAGTACTGTAGACTAGAGTAACTTTAAATTGCGAAAAAGCTATCAAATTCTTCTCAAGTAAGTTGTAAATATTGACAAAATCGGAGTGCAATCTATCTGTCACTTTATTAAAGGGAATTAAGGTTATTTAGATATAACAAGTATGAAAAAATAAAATGTAAAAGAAGATATATAAGAATAGATGTACAATCCAGATATATACATTTTAGACCGCCCAAAATTAATGTTTCTACTAGAAGAATATGAAGAGAAAGTAAACAAAGTTGTTCGAATTGAAAATTGCTGTTACCAGCCTAATATTTATATATGGTAAACTCTACTTTGTAATTTATTGTAACATAATTTATGGTAAAATATCTTCATGTTGAGACATGCTATTATTGAATAATAAAGAAGTTTTTTTTTTTTTTTTTTTATTTAAGAAAGAGAAGAGTACATCGACAGCTATGGTCATTAGTACCCGGAACGTTGGGTATTTTACAATTATTTGTGTCTACATGTTATTGTATTGTATTTATATATGTTGGATTAGGTCGGTATCTATGAGGAAGTTGACTGTGTTGGTTATGTGGTTTGCATTGTTCCCCAGGGCTTCTTTTAATGATGGTGGGATGTGATGTTTCGTCCTCGCAGTTGAGTATTTTGAGCAGTTTAATAGTATATGTTCGATTGTTACTGGGGTATTGCATGTGTTACATTTCTCTTTTTCTGTTTTATTTATTATGTGTTTGTGTGTTATTTTGCTGTGTCCTAGCCGAAGTCTGGTTATTGTTATTTGGTGTTTCCGATTATTTATATTGGTCCATTTTGACGTATCTGTTTTTATTTTTCTTAATTTATTGTCTGTTATGTTTCTCCATGTTTCGTCCCAGTACTTTGAAGTTTTGTTCTTTATTATTTTCAGGAAGTCTTCAATAGGAATGGGGATAGGTATTACATCTCCTTGGATGGCGTCCTTTGCTGCTTGATCTGCTGCTTCGTTTTTTCCAATGCCTGTATGCCCTGGAATTCAAGTTATGGTTATGTTTTTCCCTTGTTGTATTAGGTTGTTTATTTTATGTTGGATTTTCTTTATAATTGGTTGTGTGTTGTATATATTTCTTAGTTCGTTTATTACTTTAAGCGCATCGGTATATATGACGAATTCTTTAACTTGTTGGTTGTGGTGGATTTCGTTTGTTGCTTCCAGGATGCTGTAAGCTTCGGCTGTATAACTTGATGTACTGTCTGGAAGGTGTGTTTTGATTATTTTGTTATTATGGCCTATAACTACAGCACTCCCAGTTCCTTCTTGTGTTTTTGAGCCGTCTGTATATATATGTTGGGCGTTGTGGAATTGGTTGTATATTTCGTTGTACTTTTGAATGTAGGTTTCTGTTTGTGTTTCTGATTTTTTGTATTTGGAAAGATCGATGTTGAAATTCGGTAGTACTTTCTTCCAGGGCGGTACAGTGTCTTTATTTATTTGCTCAAGGTCAGGTAAGGTTAACTGGAGGTTTCTGAGTGAATGGTTAATTATTTGCTGGAGAGGTGTGTATGACTGGAGGGTAATGTGGTTCGAGTTTTCTCTGAAAATACATTTAAAGGCTGGGTTTTGGGAATTTTTTGCTAATTTGGAGATATATGATATGGTTAATTGATTTCTTCTAATTTCTAGGGGAACTATAC
Organism: Harpalus rufipes; assembly: GCA_951394225.1. NCBI lineage: Eukaryota > Metazoa > Arthropoda > Insecta > Coleoptera > Carabidae > Harpalus > Harpalus rufipes. The sequence continues at coordinate 20,451,663 of OX596279.1, read as the reverse complement.
CGGATTCACAAAGCATGCTAATTGCTGGACTAGTGCGATAGGCTCCGATTGACAGTCGAATTGCCGTGTTTTGTATAGGGTCGATGGTTTTCAATATATTTTTACTCGTTGTCTGGTATACTACGCAACCGTAGTCTATTTTAGACCTAACTAGAGCTAAAAAATACGCAGTAGTGTATCTCTATGCGAACCCCATTTTTTGTGACATAGAATTTTTATAATGTTCAGTGCTTTATAACATTCTTGTTTTAGGTGGTGTAGGTGTTGTTTCCAAGTAAGTTTCTGATCTATTATCATACCAAGAAATTTAATGTTGTCTACGTATTCAATCTTTTTGTTGTTTATTTTTATTAAAGGTTTCATTATAGGGCGGGTAAGTTTTGTAAATAACATCATCTTCGTTTTTTCTTCAGAGAATTTCAGTCCGGTGGTATTTGCCCATTTTTGTAGCTGGTTTACTGTGTGTTGTAGTTCTTTTTTAATTGTTGTAGTGTTTTTATTTCTGAAGTAGATTGCGATATCGTCGGCGAACAGTGATATTTTTACTTGACTGGGAATATATTCGGTAATGTTGTTCATTGCCAGCAGGAATAGCGTGACGCTGAGTATTTCTCCTTGGGGGGTTCCGTTTTCTTGACATTTTTCGTCAGATAGTTGTCCGTTGAAAAGTACTCTGAATTTGCGCTCTGTAAGGAAGTTGTTGACATAATTTAAAATATTTCCATCTAGTTTCAGTTCTTTTAGGGCTTTAATGATGTAGTGTCTCCAGACAGTGTCATATGCTTTAGAGATGTCAAAGAATATGGCTGCTGTGTGCTGTTTATTTTTAAAGGCGTTATGTACTTCTGTCTGGAGTGCTATTAGTTGGTCTGTGGTGGATCTACCGCTTCTGAAGCCGCTTTGGTTTTTGTTTAGAATGTTGTTGTTTTCTAGAAACCAGACTAATCTTTTGTTTATTATTTTTTGCAGTAGTTTGCTCAGGCAGTTTGATAAAGATATTGGTCTGTAGCTGTCTGTTTTTGTTTTGGGTTTATTGGGTTTCAGTAGTGGTATTGTGGTGACTTCTTTCCATTTTTGTGGGAATTTATTTTTCGTCCATATGTTATTGTATATTGTTAATATATATTCTTTTGTTTTTGTTGGGAGATGTTTAATTATTTCGTATGTTATGCCATCAGGACCTGGACTTGAAGATTGTTTAGTTTCTTGAAGTACTATGTCGAGTTCATTGATTGTTAAAGGATCATTTATTATATTGTCATTATTTATGTCTATTTCAATAGTTTTGTTTTCCTCCTTTTGTTTATACGTGACAAATTCGGGGGTGTATTGTGTATTGCATGAATTCTCATGAAATTGTTGTGCTAGTTTATTTGAAATTTCGAGAGGTTTTGTAAATATATTATTGTTGGATATTATGATGTTAGTGTGTGCGTATGGTTTTTTTCCATGTAGTCTTCTTATTTTTTGCCATACTTCTTTTACAGGTGTGTCGGATGAAATAGATGATGTATACTCCTGCCATGATTGTTTTTTACTTTGTACTATTACTTTTCTGCAGTATGCTTTTGTACGTTTCAATTCAATTAAGTTTTCCAAAGATCTGTGTTTTTTGTATGTACTAAGTGCTTTTTTATTATTTTTTACTGCAAGCTCACATTGTGCGTTCCACCACGGTACAGTTTTCTTATATTTATTTATTTTAACTCTTTTCAGGGTTAGATCTGCAGCTTCCGTTACAGTTTTTATGAGGGCCTCTACTTGTTCGTCTATGTCTTCCGATGTTGGTACTATTTTTATTTCCGACAGTTCTGTGAAAAGTGTCCAATTTGCATTATCTGTTTTCCATTTTTGTATAGTGCTTTGTGCGGTGTCTTCATTTTCGTCAGTTATGGTAATTTTGATGGGTAAATGGTTTCCCATATGTAGTAAGGGTAGTACAGTCCATGTCAAATCATGAACTATTGATGTATCGCAAATGGTTATATCAATAGCTGTAAAGTTTCCTGATCTAGAACAGAAGTGTGTTTTAGTTCCATCATTTAGGAGTATTAAATCATCATTCCGATCTAGTACTTTTTCTATTACTTAAGAAATGCAAGCGGCGGAGTAGCCATATTAGCAAGCAACCAGACACATACAAACCAACTCATTCTAAATACCCACCTGGAAGCAGTTGCCATAACCACGTACATCCCACAAAAAATTACAATCTGCTCACTATATCTCCCACCCAAACAACTAATACAGACAGCAGAAATCGAATCACTCATAGACCAGCTTCCAAAACCGTTTCTATTAATGAGCGACATAAACGCCCATAACATAATATGGGGTAGTGAAAGTAACGATAGTAGAGGAACAATAAAGAAGTTTATACGTCATAGATTTATATGAATATATTATTTGTATTTATAAAAATATTCTTTGCTTTATGCATACAGCCAGGTAAAATATACGGCGAGAGGTTATGTGCTGGCCACATCAGATTTTTTCTATTTTATTGTAATTAATATGTACTGGTTGGGTGGAACAACAGCCTTTGGCTGAACCCCGCCGTTGACTCTGGTCAATAAAGTTATTATTATTATTATTATTATTATTATTATTATTATTATTATTATATATATATATATATATATATATATATATATATATATATATACAGGCTGTTTCCTTTAAAACAACCAGCGCTTTTTTGGGCGAACTAATGACTTTAGAAATAAAGAATAAATTTTATTTTTTTAAATGGCAACCTATATAAATTTTTTGTCCATTAGATAGAGAATTTTTTTCTGATTTCAACGATATAAATATGATATGGGGTTGTATAACAATTATTTCGAGAAAAATGATATTAAAAATCAGAAATAATTCTACAATATTGAAGTAGGCTATGCAATAAACAAATGCAAACAAATGATACAGGTGACAGATAGTTTTGTTACTTACGTTATTAAGTGTTTGTTTTCGTAATTGATTAATTACTTATTAATAAAAAATGGTTTTGCAGTTGCAAGAATTAACAAATTAATAAAAATTAGTACTCTTAAGTGCAAAAATACCAAAAATACCTAAGGTTGCATAAATTTGTAAATAATTTCCATCATATTGTTTTTCTTTTTACCTCTCGCTAAGAGAGGTATTGCATTCATGCTAAAAATCGCATATCCTGATTTTATTGAATAAGCACGTTTTAAGGTCCCTACAATCCGATTTTAACATTTTTACGATGATGTCTGTGTGTGTGTGTGTGGATGTGTGTGTGTGTGTGTATGTGTGTGTGTGGGATGTTGGAAGGACGTTTACTCAAAAACAGTAAGACTTAAAATTTGTTTAACAACGTATTTCCCAATCGGACATTCATGGGAAGATCTGAAAAGGTTTTGGTAATAATTGGACAACCGGAAGTAGAAGATTCTTGAAAAAAAATCTTCTAAATATTATTTTTTGAAAATTTTTCGTGGTAATATTAAAGAAAATTAAATTCTCTATCTGATACATTTAAATATTTTATTATATATTCCATAGATTTAGAGATAAAAGAAGTATAATATATAAAATAATCTGTTGTAATAAATTTGACAGCCGAAAGAATGCCATGAAAAATAGTTGATAATTTAAATTATTTGTAACTGACAGATAAATGTCAGTGTCAGAAATAATGAGTAATGAATTAAAAATGTACTTGGAGAATCCCTTAGTTCTTGATCTGTGACTATTATGGAGATGACAAGTCTAGGTTGAAGGACTTAAATTTGTTTCAAACATTATGGGACAATGTACGCCAGTACTGTAGACTAGAGTAACTTTGAATTGCGAAAAAGCTATCAAATTCTTCTCAAGTAAGTTGTAAATATTGACAAAATCGGAGTGCAATCTATCCGTCACTTTATTAAAGGGAATTAAGGTTATTTAGATATAACAAGTATGAAAAAATAAAATGTAAAAGAAGATATATAAGAATAGATGCACAATCCAGATATATACATTTTAGACCGCCCAAAATTAATGTTTTTACTAGAAGAATATGAAGAGAAAGTAAACAAAGTTGTTCGAATTGAAAATTGCTGTTACCAGCCTAATATTTATATATGGTAAACTCTACTTTGTAATTTATTGTAACATAATTTATGGTAAAATATCTTCATGTTGAGACATGCTATTATTGAATAATAAAGAAGTTTATACGTCATAGATTTATATGAATATATAATTTGTATTTATAAAAATAATCTTTGCTTTATGCATACAGCCAGGTAAAATATACGGCGAGAGGTTATGTGCTGGCCACATCAGATTTTTATGTTAGTACTATTATTTTTTGATATTTCTTCGTTATGTAGTTCATTTGTTATTATGAATTTCTTAGTAAAACAAGTTATTTTAGATATAAGAAAATAATATACTATCGTAACCTAGGCAATAGTCGTATTAATAGTTGTTTATTGCATAGCCTACTTCAATATTATAAAATTATTTCTGATTTTTAATATCATTTTTCTCGAAATAATTGTTATACAACCTCATATCATATTTATATCGTTGAAATAAATAAAAAAATCTCTATCTAATGGACAAAAAAATTATATAGGTTGCCATTTAAAAAAATATAATTTTATTCTACCGTTTGAGAACTACTGGTTGAATTTTTTATTTATTATTCCTCATAAATTAAGCCCTTTTTTCTGGTAATTTTTTGTATATAACATTTTTCTCTAAAGTCATTAGTTCGCCCAAAAAAGCGCTGGTTGTTTTAAAGGAAACACCCTGTATATATATATATATATATATATATATATATATATATATATATATATATATATATATATATATATATATAAATTATTGTCACATTCATAATTTGTTTCTCTTTTATTTTTCTAAAAAAGTTATTACACGTATATACAGAGTGTAACAGAAATAAGTACATTAAATTTAACCACTGATAGAACTCGTCGAGAGCAACAATATTTCTTAATAACTTTTTTTCAAAATCTCAATTTTTTTAACATTTTTACCTACCTCCCCCCCATATTAATGAGTCGTTTAGGTATTTACAGAATAAGTTGATCAAGTAGAAATAACAACGAAACAATTGTTTTTGACAAATGTGAGTTGTCAACTTTTTCAAATAAATTTTGACAAATAAATCGATTAATAATTATTATAAAAGTTATAATCCGTAAATATTCTTGCCTTTACGGATAGTGAGTATATACAGACTTTGTGCTGGCCTATGGTAAAACTCAGAGAAGCGCTGCCAAAGCCCAGTAAATTTATTTCGAATGTTTTCCGAATCGTCATCTTCCAAATGTTCGCACCCTCTTACATGTACTCTTATATAAATAAAATAAGTTTTGATTCTCAGCCAGGTTTTAGTACTCGAAGAATAGCGCTACAACAAAAAATGTTACATCTGACAATTTGTAGGATATTGAAATAACAATAGTTACATAATTTCGTCGACACCTTCATAGTGTATTGACAATGACGGTGGCCATTGCTAACAAAAGATCTACGTTTTTCAAACATTTGTTTCTTTATGATAGCTCTAAAATTTTGATAAGTTCCCTGCACTACACATTACGTTCATTTGTATACGCTCCAAGTAATTGCTCAAATCTGATCTAAGCGAATAAGAGAAAAATATCAGTGTACTCCAACATGTTTAGAGTAAGACAAACGAACAGACCTATTAATTGTTCACTATATGGAGTACAGTATGAAGTCAATGTATTTGTTTTTGTGGTCATTATATACAGTGTGTTCATTTCGCGACTCTACTGTACTTAAAATAAAATATTAACAATTGTGAATCATGTGTCTTATTCTCAATAATCTAGTATTATTTCTCAGTGGTGACCATATGTCTAGCTTTGATAGTTACTGGAAGCATGTGGATAGCTCTACAAACATTTTGAATAATTTAATTAAATGATATAATAGTAGTAGGGATTTTATCTGGGATTTTACAGAGGTTGTCAGATATAGAAATTCGTTCTCTTTGAGAAGGGTAGTCATTTTAATTGCAAATTCATTGAAATTATATAACAATGTGGATTGAAATGGCCTTTTCAAATCAGATAAGTTAAATGAAGTACCCAACAGTCATTGAAATGAGTTTGTTAACAAGGCTACGCCCTATCTCATCAGCCTCAGGTGAATACCGCAATCGCAATCGGAAAGACGAGTTTAAGTCCTTGAGGATCTAAATTTCAAGGGTGCTATTTGTTTGCGTCAAGTGGCATTCCATTTCTATTCGGTATCTCATATGAGGGCTTCACCTAATACACCTTTATAGCTAGTATTCTGTTGCTACATATTAATGAAAAGGCCGTAAACGGAAGTGTTTTCTTACGCTTCAAGACAACTCTTTCATATTGACTGAAACTAAGTAGATAATCATGTTATGACGACAACTTGAACTTCTATTTGGATTTTTCTATATATCGTCTTTTCAAGTAGTTGATTACTCAAATACGCTTTGTTTGATAAGAAACATTAATTTACAACCAAATTTCGTTAATATTACGGATTAGACCTATAGTGTAAAACAGTGATTATCAAACTTATTGGGCTCACCGCCCCCTTTCTGAAAATATATTTTTTCAATGCTACCTCAGAAAATTTACTGTAATCTACATAATCTCAAAGGATCGACATAAAACGATGACATGCATTTATACTATAAAACTCTTGGCACGCCTACCAAAAATTACTTAATGCCTGTAAGATTTGTACAAAATACAAGGGTTGGATGTTTTTCCATTATTTGTGGCACTTTGGCAACAGCATATACCACCTAAGACACTTCGTGAATACCTTAACAGTTCAAATTTATAAATTTGTCTGCTTAAAAAAAATATGATTTTTTCTGTAAATTTTGATAGTTACTAAAATGGAATTGATATCGATAAATAATAGATAAATCAATATTGCCCGACGTAGATGGTATATTTCCAAAAGAATTTTTGAAAGTCCATTAATATTACCTGCGATGAAAATCAAATAATTTGTATATTCATAATAAGGAAGTCCAACTGTGTGCAGCTCTCATGAAACCAGACGACAATAGTTCTATTTTGAAGTATGGTGGTTATAAGTTTTAGAGCATTTGTATTCGTAAATGAGAAGAGATTTATCGTTTTATGTCGATACTTCAAGTATTAAAAAAAAACTATGTGTTATATTTTAATTCCTAAAATTTTCATTCAACATAAATCAGTTTGGAATTGAAAATTTTAAACTAATGCGACGATGCATTGCTGTAAATTTGTCGGTTAATTTTTTGAGCGTTTTCTTATTGCTCTTTTTAGCTCTCATCGCACACTTAGGCTTGATTTACATTAGCAGTACAATGACGGTATAATAACGGTACGATGACGGTACGGTACTTCTTGTTCCAATGTATTTTAATGGACCAATTACATCTACGTTCTCGGTACGATGACAGTACGATAACGGTACGATGACGGCACATTGATATTCACTGATTTACATTAGTGGTACGACCACGGTACAGTATAGTTTTTTTTTCTATTGAAAAAATCGAGGAAAGAATATTGTATCAGTGACTGCGTAGTATTTGCATTCAACGGGGAGTGGAAGGTTGCGTTTGAAGAGTACGTGTACATCACGTTGATGTTCATACCAAAATCAGCGGAAGGGAAGTAAACATATGATATGATAGTACATGATTGACATCTGACATGTTTTTGACTTTTTTACCTCTCGCTAAGAGAGGTATTGCATTCATGCTAAAAATCGCATATCCAGATTTGATTGAATATGCACGTTTTAAGGTCCCTACAATCCGATTTTAACATTTTTACGATGATGTCTGTGTGTGTGTGTGTGTGTGTGTGTGGATGTGTGTGTGTATGTGTGTGTGTGTGTGTGGGATGTTGGAAGGATGATTACTCAAAAACTATAAGACTTTATATTTGTTTAACTATGTATTTCCCAATCGGACATTCATGGGAAGATCTGAAAAGGTTTTGGTAACAATTGGACAACCGGAAGTAGAAGATTCTTGAAAAAAAATCTTCTAAATATTATTTTTTGAATTTTTTTCTTGGTAATATTAAATAAAATTAAATTCTCTATCTGATACATTTGATTATTTTATTATATATTCTATAGATTTAGAGATAAAAGAAATATAATATATAAAATAATAAATTTTACAGCCGAAAGAATGCCATGGAAAATAGTTGAAAATTTGAATGTTTGTAACTGACAGATAAATGTCAGTGTCAGAAATCCGGAGACATAACTGAAGATTTTTTCTGGGAAGTACATACATTATATTATTTCTTATTGTATTTATAGCTAAATATTTAAAATTATAGGTATATTACACATACCCTTCAGAAATACTGTTACTCCCGACAATGAGTTGGAAACATCTCGACAAATTAGAAGAGTAAGACAAACTTTTTTCATAGAATGAATTTAAATTTAAAAAATCTAAATGTAAAGAACATATATAAGCGAGAATACAGCTCGAAGGAAGACGATATTGAAATGTTATAAACGCAAGATGAAAGTGAAGATGGTCACCACTCTGCAACGTAAAATACAGAAAAATTGTATCTCATCGAAATAATGAGTAATGAAAGAAAAATGTACTTGGAGTCTTGGAGAATCTCTTAATTCTTGATCTGTGACTATTATGGAGGTTACAAGTCTAAGTTGAAGGACTTAAATTTGTTTCAAACATTATGGGACAATGTACACGAGTACTGTAGCTAGAGTAACATTGAACTGCGAAAAAGCTATCAAATTCTTCTCAAGTAAGTTGTAAATACCGGAGTGCAATCTATCCATCACTTTATTATTGGGAATTAGTGTTATTTAGATACAACATGTGTGAAATAATAAAATGTAAAAGAAGATATGTAAGAATAGATGCACAATTCAAATTATACATTTTAGCCGCCCAAAATAAATGTTTTTACTAGAAGAATATGAAGAGAAAGTAAACAAGAACGTTGTTCAAATTGAAAATCCCTGTTGAGTCATGCTCTTATTGAACAATAAAGAAGTTTATACGTTATAGACTTATATGAATATATTATTTGTATTTCTAAAAATATTCTTTGCTTTATGAATAGAGCCAGGTAAAATATTCGGCGAGAGGTTATGTGCTGGCCACATTCGATTTTTATATTTGTCTTTTAGTTAAAACAAAATGTAAGTAGTCAAAATGAGCTAGACATGAGAAATTATTGCATACATTATTGAACAATAGTTTTCTGCTTATGACAAACGTAAAACATATATTATCACAGTATGTACAAAACAGTATCGTTTTGTAAAATTTTCTGGATTTTCTTCATTTTCTTCTTCTTCGTTAAGATTAAGGGCAATTATAGACAAGTCGGTATTTTTTTTTTTAATATTGCACGATATTTTCTACTTTTGATAGACACATGACATATGCACAGCAAACTGTCATAATATGTAAAAGACAAAATTATATTGTCATGGTATTTTATTATGTTCGTACCGTCGTGGTACCGTCTAATGTAAATGCTTCTTGTAATTGACATACTGTCATTGTACCTTTATTGTACCGTTATTGTACCGTCATCGTACCGTCATTGTACCGCTAATGTAAATCAAGGCATACTACCTTTCAATACAGTAACAGGGGGTTAGCACTGACGTCACCATGTAGGATCTATCCAGCGCCCAAAAAGGGGCGATATCGTTGAAATCAACACCGCGAACGAAAACATTGGTTAGTGGAATGGTATTCATTTGTGTTTTCTGACGAATCCAGATTTAATTTATTCCACCATGATGACCGTATTTGTATTAGACGGTGCCCTAACGAACGTTATCAGGAGCACAATATTTGTATTTACCATACCGACGCTACTAGAGGGATAATGGTTTGGGGTGCTATAAGTTACAATAGTCAATAGTAGGCCTCGTTAACTTCGTATCCGTGGGACTGAATCGATTTCGATACATCAATGAACAATGAAGTGCGCCCTTTTGTGGTTGACAAAATGTGATCCTAACTTTATTTGAATTGATGCTCCGCAGAATAGCGGCTGTTACAAATAAATGCGCGCGGTGGTCATTTTTAATATTAAAAAATCTGTTGTGGTCGAAGTCCAGCACAATACCTTCCGTCATTTGTATGTATTTTATATAAATTCCACACAGAAAGTTTCTTGTATTTTCAGTAAAATTGTTTTCCTGACTTATTGTGTAAATTATACTTGTCATTGACATCTGTCAATTATTAATATTGAATTATTGAAACTGTTTATGGCTTTCCATACTATAATAAACTAGTATGAGAAATATTACATTTTAATTTTGCTTAACTGTGTGATGCATTTTTTATGGCGAGAAGTATATTATTTTGTAAGCTATGCTGAATCTATGTATAAAAATCTAATGTGGCCAGCATAATACCTTCCGTCAATCCTGTGTATTATGTATATATTCCACACATAATTTTTTTTGTAAAAGATTCCAAATTTCCATAAAATTATTTCATAAACACACTATGCAAATAACACTTGACACTGACATCTTCTTCTTCTTCTTTATCTTTTCCCATTCGTTAGGGGTCGCTATTTTTTATATTCTTCTTTCTGTTTTGCGTGTCGTTCTCATTCAGTTCCTTTGCTCTCAAGTCTTCCGCAATACAGTCCTTCCATTTATCTTTGGTCTTCCTCTGTTTCTTAAACCTTCTATTTCTAACCTATTCATTTTCAATATATTCTTCATCTCTCCTCATGACATGTTCAAACCAATGTAATCGTCTCACTTGTATCTTTCTAGAAACTTCTTACACTAGATTTATTTCCCTTATTCTTTCATTCATTACCGTATCTTTCCATGTCTTCCCCAATATCTATCTCAATATCCTCATCTCTGCCACATTCATTTACTTATCATTGATACTGACGTCTCATTTTGAATTAAACGTAAGGAATGCGAAAAAATTACATATTTTGGAATCGTGGTATTGAAGTTAAGCGATCCGAAACTTTCGTCACACGCACACACACACACACATATATATGTACACAGACACATATACATACATTCATACGTACATATAGATATCAATGTGTCAATGGTAAAATCGTATTACATATATGGACCCTAAAACGTGCTTACTCACTAAAAACTCATCATTGAGTTTTTTGACCAAAGACAATACCGTCCTTACCTAAAGGTGACGGAAGGTAAAAAGTTGTGCCAAAATTAAGTAACAATTTAATTTCATCCTCTTTTGTAATTTTATTAGGGTAGAAGCATAAACTTGCTAGTAATAAAGCATAAGAAAATAAAAACTACATCAGTAGACGAAATTATTATTCATGTCTGCTATTTGTGCCGCAACATATCTCTATTCCACTAATGCAATTTGTGCCCACAATAACCTTGAGTTTAAAAGCTCTGGATGCAGAAATCACGGAAGATTGCGTTGTAATGCATGCGCGCGCCATCTGTTATACAGTAGTCAAAAAAGTTCTACTAGATTGCAGAACTAAATTAAATTTAATATTTATGATAATGTTCGTTGCACAAACCAGAATAATAATACTGCTTTAATTTTTATGTTTTGTAGGGCTTCAAATTTCAACAGAACCACGTAGTAGAAGTGAATATTTAATATTCCGTTCCCAAGCACGTAACATTTTTTAAAAGTGTGTACGGTTTCATGAATAAATTTGAAACTTCGACGTATTTAATTAAATCTATGTTATATTAGTTTTATATGCAAATAATAGCATAAACTACTGCAGCAAATTACTTGTTACTATCACAAATAAATTTATTATCGTTGCAGAATTGTATACTCTATTATTTCCCTTATAAAGTAATAATAACATAAATAAAAGCTTTTTATTACATTTTCGTGATTCGTGTAACAATTTAATGTTATATATCAACGAGGCAAATGTTAAAATTATTTTATAACTCTGAAATTACTCTGTTGGAATTTATTAAGAATGTTTAGACAATTTTTCGTATGAAATGCTCCAGCAAATTATGACAACGAATTTAAATTTGAGAAATGTGACCTAAAAATATGCGGTGAAAATTTGAAATTCACTCGTGGAGGGAAAAATAAATTTAATCCCGGAATTCACTTTTCCAGGAGAACAACATTGTTTACGCTTTAAACACTTAATTATAGGAATATAATTTGTTTAATAGAAAAATGAAGAATGTTTATTTTTCTACAATTAAGTTTAAATTATAGAACATGTATAGAAAAAAATATATCTGTACCAATATGAATACAATTTCGTAACAAGAAGTGTTATGCTAAAGTTACATTCTTCTAAATAAATTAGAATTTTCTGGTTTCAGTAATGTTACTAATTTTTTAATTGTATCTACATAGTCGTGTCGTACGCAATGTGTCATATATACAATGGTTACATGTATATACAAACTCCAGGGTACTAAATTTTGGCCCATTTTTTTTTTCACTTTTTACCTTCTGTCACCTTCAGGTAAGGAAAGTATTGTCTTTGGTCTAAAAGTTCGATGGTGAGTTTTTTTAATGAATGAGCAAGTTTTAGGATCTCTAGAATTCGATTTTACTATTTTTACGATGATATTTGTATGTATGTGTGTGTGTGTGTGTGTGAGTGCGCGCGTGTTTGTGTGTGTGCGTGTGTGTATGTGGCCATCGTATCGGATCGCATAACTCCAATACCATAATTCCAAAAAATATATATTTTTTATATTCCTTGAGTTTACAATTAAACGAAGACGTAATTAAATTTGGTTATAATTTGTCAAGTGGAAGTGCCCTCATTTGCAACTTTTAACTGTTTTCCTTGAAAAAGCGTAGTTAAATACCTTTTTTTTGACATTTAATGTTATTATAAATATTAAAGAATATTCTATTAAACCATACAATTTGATTGCATTTTATATCTCATATTCAATGGATATATAGTTAAAAAATTATAAGAAATTAAATTTAATAAATCAGCCAGCTATGCTATAACCATGGAAATAGGACTATATTAAGAAAATTATAATTGACAGATGTCAGTGTCAAAGAAAAGAAAATGAATGTGCCAGAGAGATGTGGATGATGAGATAAATGTTGGGGAAGACACGGAAAGATAGGATAAGAAATGAGAGGATAAGGGAAATGGCTCGAGTGATAGAAGTTTCTAGAAGTATACAAGAGAGACGATTACATTAGTTGGGATATGTTATGAAGCGAGTTGAATAATATAATGGAAGAAGAATGAACAGCTTAGTAGTAGAAGGTAGGTAGAAGAAACAGAGGCAGACCAAAGAGAAGATGGAAGGACTGTATTGCGGAAGACTTGAGAGAAAAGGATCTGAATGAGGACAAGCAAAATAGAAATGAGTGGAAGAAGAAAATTAACAATAGCGACCTCTATCGAATGGGAAAAGCTAAAGTAGAAGAAGGATAAGAAATGAAGAAGAAGAAAAATTCAGTGTCAAGTGCAATTTACACAGTTTGTTTATCAAATAATTTTACTTGTAATATAGAATCTTTTGCAATAAAATTATTTATGTATGGAATTTCTACATAATAAATAGAATTGACGGAAGGTAATGTGCTGGCATCAGATTTTTATTAATGATCTAGACCCAATATTAAATTGCAAGGTACTCATATGTATGCAGATGATGTTAAGTTATTTTGTAAAATAGATAACTTAAGCGATTGTCAATTTTTACAAGATAATATTAATACCCTAAGAGCAATTGTTGTGACTAATATGTTATATTTAAATACGGCTAAATGTAAAAATTATGGGCCGTATTACGAGCGCATTTTTATAATAAAAGCGCTTTTATGGAGCGCGCTTTTACATTATATTCGTATGAGGAGTGTGCTCCATAAAAGCGCTTTTATTATAAAAGTACGCTCGGAATATAGGCCTATAAGTTTTACTAGCAAAAGACAACCTATTATATATGACTATTCCATAAATAATATTAATATTTTAATGAAAGTGTCAATAGTCCCGAACGCGGGGTTTACCGAATTTTTTTCATTACACTTCAACATTATCTTACCTAACGTACAAATTCATGCCTAGAAAACTAGGACCGAGTTTTGTGCGCTAGGTGAGGTTATTTATGTTTTTAGAGAAATATACAAGCTAGCGGTCCCGCATTCTGGTTTTCTATTTTTTTTTTGCATAAGTTCCGAACGATTCTAAATTAAAATCTAGCCACGTCCTATTTTAATACTAACATTTTGTGAAGAATCAGAATAAACTATAAGGATTATTTTTGTGATATGAAAATTGGAAATAATTTTCAAAATGACACTATTTATTTTATTACAAAATGAAAACAAAATCGAAATCAAATGATACGATAACGTTCATATTTTCCGTGATGGCTCGGCATATCATCTGTATGCCACATAACTTTTACCCCTGCTCTGTATTAAATTACAGCAGAGATGAGATATGTTCCGTATGTCATTATGGCAAAAGTAAACTTTACTCTTATGCTAAATCACATTCGATGTTGGAAGCTAATCTTAATAGACAGCATAGCATTCGGAAGGTTCATCTGATGTAACAGTTGTAGATAATAAAATTTAGGCCAGTGTCACTTAGGCTAATCTAGTACATATCGTATGTGTATAAAATCCGTGAGATGTGAGATGCTCGTAACGGCTTTAAATTAACTACAACCGTGCCTCTTAATTTTCATCTTGTCTGGGTAATGAAGGCCGATGTCGGTGGCGACACTAGCGACACTAGCGACACTCGAGGCGGCTAGCGTTGGTATTAGCGTCAACTTACCCTTATCGGGTTGCCTCTTCACCCTCATGCAGGAATCCTCAACATTTCCGTAATGTCGAGAAGGTATCACAAATAATAAATATAAACTGATATCTGAAATAGTTTTAAATTTATCTAAACTATTTTAAATAGCCTTTAACTTGTCCGATCTAAAGCCAGTGGGGTATGAGATCATAATTAAATTCAATACATAGGGCCGCCGTTGCGCACAGGCCGAGTAAGCCCCTGCCTGTAGCGCCAAATTGACAGAGGTGTCAAAATGACGATTTTTATTTATTATACTACTTTCCGTTTCCATTTAAAATAAAAATATCATCACGGTATATTACCCATTGGTGTGTGTGCCAATCTGCTTTGTCCACAGATTTCGGTAATAATGATGATGACATTTTTACGTGCGGGCGTTTACTAGGCGACACCTGACGGGCACTCATTTCTGGTGTGAAGAGTGAATCATAGCAATCAATTTTGTGCCATTTAAAATTCGAAATTATTGGCGTCGATTAGGATCGAACCCGGTTCGCGACCTGACACTCAGGCACGCGGCTACGAGACTATTTAATTTTAATTACACGTTATCACGGCGTCTGGGACTGCTTTAATAAAGAAAATAACACCTTTTATACTAATCCATATAATATTTATATGAAGAGGCGCTTTTTGAATATGGCGCCTGAATCGAGAGCGGTGTGACATCTAAACAGGTGGCCTAAATATCCCGCAGTGCATAGAATAGCCAAGGATCCGGACAAAACATGTCCTTTATTTGTGTCACCATCTGTCGTCACAGATCGTTTTGCCATTATTAAAAGGTTGTGATTGCGATTTATGTAAACTTTTTCAAATAAATATAGTTTTTCTTTTTTATTAGTACGTGTATATTGCATGTTATTTATTCCGACATTTCAATGTCACTTTTAAGTTAGCTATATTATTTTATAAAGCAAAATGTAATGTATTTCGATGTAGGGAAGCTGAAATAGTCGGAAATAGACGGATTTTTTTTAGATAAAATAAAAAAAAAATGCCATAACGAAATTTTAAGTTTGGTTTTTGCTTATTTTAGTAAGAAACAATTTTGAATTCCTTACCTTAACGTCCTACGGGTCCTAGTAAGAGCGCAAAAAGAAAAATCGCCTGTAGCGCCGAAATATCTAGCGGTAGCCCTGTAAAAAATACAAATGTAAAAATTTACCGCAATACAATATTTCTCATTACACATAATAATGAAAGGTAGACATTGTTAATATTATTATTATTGTTATTATTATTTGCAATAGAATAATGGAGAAGGGATGTGGTCACGTCATAGATTATTGTCTAATGTTACGTTACTATATACCGTCAGTCTTTTTTCTACCACGACATTTAACTACATTTTTACCTCTCGCTAAGAGAAGTATTGGAATCATGCTAAAAATACATATACAGATTTTAGTGAATAAGCACATTTTAAGATCCCTTACAATCCGATTTTAACATTTTTACGATGATGTCTGTGTATGCGTGTGTGGATGTGTGTGTGTGTGTGTGTGTGTGTGTGTATGTGTGTGTGTGTGAGAGAGGTTGTTGTATGTACGATATCTTAAATTCTATAAGACTAAAGCCGTGTGTAACAACGTATTCCTCAATCTAACAGTAATGGGAAGAGTTGAATAGATTCTGGTAACTATTATTTTTTGAAAATTTATATTATTACAAATATTAAAAACAAAAATTCTCTATCCGACACATTTAAAAAAATTATTATACCTTCGATAGATTTATAGCTATACAATTTATAAAATAATCTGTTGTAGTAAATATCACAGCCTGCTCACAGCCCAAACATCTCTATGGTAACTATTTGAGAAATTAAAATGTCTATAATTGACAGATAAATGTCACTGTCAAAAATTCAGAGATAGTACTGAAGGCTTTTTCTGGGAACGATATTTAATATTTCTTATTGTATTATTAATTATATATTTAAAATTATAGGTATATTACATGAACTCCAGAAATAACGCCAATCCCGTTAATGAATTGTAAAAACCTCAAACATTTAGAAGAAATGGAGAAAACTTGTACATAGAATGAATTTAAAATTACAGAAAATACGTAAATATAAAGATTAGGTGTAATTAGAATTTTTTGTGTGTACAAGAAATGTTATATACAATACCTATATATACCACAATGGAAAGGGCGCAAGAGGTATTGTGATAGCCACAACAGAGTTTTAGTAATGTGCTCAACATTGTAAATATTAAAATATAAATTCATAACATTTGAAAACTTTAGGTTTCATCCGCAGTTGGTGCTCAATTTTTTAATTAATTTCAAACTTCTTTTCTTGAAGATAAGATTATCTCTAGCAAAATTAAATTCTTTCTCGTATCGTCGAAATCTTATTATTCCTTTTTCCTTTTTTGTCAATTCCAATTGTGTACATCTAAATACATAGTTTAAGACTGCTGACACTGAGAAATAGTTTCTCTAGAACTTCCAAGTTAACACTGCACACAGTTTTATATACCGGGTGTCTCCTTTTTATGGCCCCTGTGAAATACAATGGTAATATTTTCATATTTTTAGAGCAAACGTGTAAATAAAAAAATGTTCAGAATTAAAAACTGCAAAAAGTACAAAATTATTGTCTACATGTGTTTCGTTTGCGAAAAAGAGGTAAAATAAAAGTAGCTATTTACAGAGTGTCATGTGTACTAGCACAAAATTTTAAACAGTTGTATTGCTTGAGTTTAATAAACTTTTATCTGTCAGTCAAACTATACGACTATCTGAATTGTATGTTTTGTCTTGCATGGCACTCTGTAATAAGCTTAAAGACGGATATTTTATCTTATGATAAGAACCTACTAATATCAATAAATTTAGGTTCATTTGTTGCTGAATTTAATACTAAACATTTTTTTGTATTTACACTAGTTTTAAAATTAATAGGGCAGAATTTACAGCCATATGAAAATTTTAACATGGTAGATAAAAAAGTAAACAGCCGGTATTTAAATTACTAAAAAAAATATTTTTAATAATTAACGTTAAATTATCAGTTATATATCGGTTTCCTTAAGTGTATACAAATATTTGTTTAAAATAAGGAACATTTAAAATATAAATAAAAACCGTCGACATGAAATAAATAATAAATGTGGTACTTTTGTCAGTAAAGTTTGCAACTTTTCATATTACGAGTATTCATTCAATATACTCGACAAACTATCTCATTAAAATCATAAACTTGCTTTACAGTAAATCTATACAATATTTTCAGTTTCTTCAAAATATAGAGAAAAATCTTACTTACAGAGATCACGAATTAATTGTGGTATTTCTTGATGTCACAAAAATTTGCGACTTTGAACATCATTCAATATTATACTACTAACAAAAAACTATCTAATTAAGATCGTAAAATAGCTTGCAGTAAATCATAGAGTTTTCAGTTTCTTATTACTTATTTATTCATTTATTCGAAGTTGTAGTTTCCAGGGAAGTTTATATAGATATCCAATTAAAAGTTTAATTCCTGTTGTGTACATAGAAATACGAATACATTTAGTGTCTAAAACATCGAAGACACAGTAAATGAACATTTTAAATTTTTATGACAGGTGGGTAAATTTAAGAAGGGGAAAGGGGGGTATCTGTGTTTGTGATTAGCCACTTTCTTTATTGGAATATATTTTTACCTCTCGTTAAGAGAGGTAGTGGATTCATGCTAAAAATCGCATATCCAGATTTTAGTGAATAAACACATTTTAAGGTTCCTACAATTCGATTATAACATTTTTACGATGATATCCGTTTGTGTATGTATGGATGTTGGAAGTACGGTTTCTCAAATATTATAATACTTGAAACATATTTAACTACGGATCTAACATTAATGGAAAGAGCTAATAAGGTTTTAATAACAAATGGATAACAGGAAATGGTAGTTTCGGAAAAAAAATCTTCTAAATATTATTTTTTGAAAATGTATGTTATTACAAATAATAAAGATCATTACATTCTCAATTTGATACATTTAAAGTTTTTGTTATATTTTCTATAGATTTAGAGATATTGTGGTAGCGCCAAGATTGATGTCGAAAAAATTATAAAAAAAAGAAAAAAAAGAAGGCAACTTTTCTTGGATCTGGCAAATATAAAAAATATAAAATTTGTTAAAAATTAATAATAATACACAAACACAAAACTTCAAATATATAAAGTTAATAATCTTGTGTTTGTATTCTTCTTCATTAAATATCATTGTACATGCAGTAAGTAAATGTAATTTAGTGACTATAAGTGGATTTACTTGTGATAGCTGTGATTGTTGTTGGATTTTCTGTGATGTAATTGTGAAAGAGGATCGACCCATTTTTATAAAGGCCATCCGTGCAATAACATGCATAATAATCTATTGTAATAAATCTCGCTACCCAAACAACTCCATGGAAACCGGTTAAGATATTTAAATGTTTGTAATTGACAGATAAATGCAAAATGTCAGTGTTAAAAATAAACCGTTTTACTGACATTAGTGGAACCTTTTTCTGGGAAGTAAGTACACTTCTGTGCAATAAAATTAAGCACAAGTTTTGTGACTATTTTTTAGCAAATTTTAATTGTGTATAAAATTGGTAAATAAATAAAACTTACTTAACAATTAGCGTTTCTTAATTCTGAAGACGGTGTCTTTACCGATTTTCATCAGTCGAGCGATTTATCTTATAGAGAAACCATCTTCTATTCTAGTTATAATTCTAATCTTAGAATTACTGTCTAAATGACACTGCATTTTGACATTAATAAGAAAAATCTGATGTGGCCAGCACAATACCTTACGTCAATCCTGTGTATTTTGTACAAATTCCGTACATAAATTTTATTGCAAAAGATTATAAATTTTTGGAATTATGTGATTCCCTTTCTCGGCAACTGAATTCCATACTCCTGATACCAAACAAACCACATGAAATAAGAAAATTATGAAATTTTGATTGAAAAATTATAACACTTGTCAGTTATGGACACAATTAATTGCTGTCATTTTGACACGGGTCGAAGTCATGTTACTGCACGCGCCCCATACATAAATTTTGTTGCAAAAGATCCTATATTTCCAGTAAAGTTATTTCATTAACAAACTATGCAAATTGCACTTGACGCTGACTTCTTCTTCTTCTTCTTTAGTTTTTCCCATTCGTTAGGGGGTCGCTATTTTTTATTTTCTTCTCCCACTCATTTTTGTTTTGCGTGTCGTCCTCATTCAGTTCCTTTTCTCTCAAGTCTTCTACCATACAGTCTTTTTATCTTATATTTGGTCTTCCTATGTTTCTTCCACCTTCTATTAATATATTCATCTCTCCTCATGACATGTTCAAACCAATATGTAATCGTCTCTCTTATATCTAGAAACGTCTAACACTAGAGTTACTTCCCTTATTCTTTCATTGATTTCATTTTATTGATACTGACATCTGTCAATTTGAATTACCTGAATATATTAGCAGTTTCCATGGTTAAGTTAGCATAGCTGGCTGAATTATGAAATTTATATAAAATTTATTATCGTTATTCTTCTTTAACTCTATATCTGTTGAATATCAAATATAAAATGCAATCAAATCGTATAGACAATAATATATTCTTTAAGTTATAATAACATTTAACTGATTTTTTCAAGAAAAACTGTTAAAATCTTCAAATGAGAGTACTTCTGGTTGACCAATTATAACCAAAATCTAAACAGGTCTGCATATGGTTGTAAGGAAGAGGAATACGCAAGAATTGTAATTTTTGGAATTCTAGTATTGGAGATATCGTGCACGAAACGGCGTCCACATACACACACACACATACATACACACACACACACACACACGCACACACGAACACACACACACACACACACACACACATACAGACATCATCGTAAAAATAGTAAAATCGTATTGTAAAGACCCTAAAACGTGCTTATTCAATGAAAACTCACCACCGAATTTTTTGACCAAAGACAATACCTTCCTTACCTAGAGGTGACGGAAGGTAAAAATGACAAATTTACATATTTTCGTTGCTGGGCATCTGATCATGTCCATTTTAAACTATAAAATATTTTGTGTGCTTAATTTTATTGCACAGAAGTGTACATTAAATATTTACATTAAAAAGAAAAACAAATTACTTCTACACACTAACTAGTATAGATATGTCAATAAACAAGATAAATTGCGTATGACAATGTAGTTCTCGTTCTTGTCCTGTATGATTTGCCTAGTAAGTTTTAGTTTAGTTGTGTTTCTTAAGTTGAAATCCTGCTCATTGTTCCATAACTTTCCCTTCCTTTTGGGAACCGCTTGCGCTTGCCGTCTCAACTCGAGGACGCAGTAATAGTGTGGATACGGTACACATTTCCCAGACATTTGCCTAATCTACCTCCGAGATCTCGTATTAGCATACACCGTCACCGCTGCCGCTGCGGATGTGGTAGGCTGAGGCTGGCTGTTCTGTTGCTGTTGGCCCACACCGACTACCAAATGCTTATTGCGCACATTATTTATGTCTGGCCTACTACGCCAACGCCTATTACAATCATGGACATGTAAACACTGCTGGATTTATAACACTTGCGGTTAGACGACACCCAAAGTAAAGGATGAAATTTACAGTGAAGAGGGTACCGAAGTAGGCGAAATATATTAATTTTATTTATTGATTTTATCACAGGAAGAATGCAGGTTACACATATAGTGCTTATTATTTTAATTATGAAAAACTTTATTTTACATTTTAATGAATAAGAGTCTGACAGGACTACAAAACGTTTGTGGAAAAGAACGGAGTATAAAGAATATATCCAGTAGCGACACTCTTCTCGGAACCTTTGATCTTTCCTTCCGTTACCAAGCTGTTGTTCGGTTTGCACAGGGTAATAATGAGCAACGCGAAATTTAAAGAAAACATAAAAAGATATTTTTAATATTTGTTATTTAGTATCAAATGATAAATTGTGGTATGGTAAAAATAAACCAAAGAAAAGTATAAGTAAATATGTAAAAATTATATTTAAAATGATATTTTATTTTTTATTTCTTTTATTAAATTTCAATTTGCTACCGGAAGCGTTTTCCCCGAAACTCAAAATTTGAGAAGTTATGAGCGATATTAAATTTAACAGAGCAGGTCATGATTACACCTTTTATTGATTAATTGTAGCAATTGTTTCTTTTATGACGTTTTATATTTGTGTTATCTTAACGATAATTTGCTATGGCTACATTTCATATCAAGAATATGTAGAAAAATGAAAAATCTCAAACCAAGGTTGAATTAATTCAACAGATTATTACTGCAGCTACCTACATCCATGCGAAATAAACTTGATATTCTTCAGGGAGCAACTTCGTCAATTACAGGAAGGGCAAGAATGTGTATTCAGACAAAGTGAGGACATTTTGAATATTTACTGTAGTAATTAACTTCGAGTTAAACATAATTAAATAAATAAAATAAAGTGTAATCATGGCCTGCTCTGTCAAATTTAACATCGCTCAAAACTCCTCAAATATTGAGTTTCGGGGAAAAGCGAGAGGAAAAGTGTATACGTGATTTTCGACCTAAAATTATTTAAGGAATACACACCCTTACGCTATGGCATTCGAGTCGCGGGACACTTGTATATAAAAAATATTGCAACACTTATCTTAGAGCGAATTAATAACCAATTAACAAATATTTATACAGGGTGTTAATAAAAAAACTTTACACACTTTAGCAGGTGATAGTAGAGATGAAAACAAGAAAAAAATTCTAATACACTTAGGTCCAATACTCATTGGTTTTTAGAAAATTTATGTATGGAATTTGTACATAATACACAGGATTGACGGAAGGTATTGTGCTGGCCACATCAGATTTAACAACTAAGGACTCTAGATGTTTACGATCAATTGTAAACAAAGTTGCAGCCGTCGTCGAAGAGACTCGCGCACTTGATCGTAAACACCTAGAGTCCTTAGTTGTTAAATCTGATGTGGCCAGCACAATACCTTCCGTCAATCCTGTGTATTATGTACAAATTCCATACATAATTTTTCTAAAAACCAATGAGTATTGGACCTAAGTGTATTAGATTTTTTTTCTTGTTTTCATCTCTACTATCACCTGCTAAAGTGTGTAAAGTTTTTTTATTAACACCCTGTATAAACATTATTATATCAAATACATTGTACTAAACAAAAGATAATTATAAATATTATATTTTTTTATTATAATTATAAATTTAAAATACAATATAAATTATACTACATACCTTTTCAAGTTTCTAGGGAACGAGAAAATCGGTACTTTTGATATATTTCTCTTAATCTCTTATTTATATTGATAAATTATTAAAATGAAAATATATGGTATAAAAAATGTTATTGTTCAAATTTACAATAAATAAAGCACAAAGTTTTTATATATATTTTACGGGGCACTGTATTTTAAATTTATAATCGAAAGATCTTACTGTTATTTCAGAGACCTGTACATAACATTAAAGAATATTATTTATAAAATTCTAACAAATACATGATTATTATTATAAAAACTATGAATCTGCACGTAATACTCGTATATTATTTTAATGTGCTGCAAAATCTTGCTCCTCATTATTTCCTCCTTTAACCAGAGCGAGTGTCGCTACTGTATAATTCCCTATACTGTGCATAAGGCATTGTATGTATCTCTAAGCCCTGTAAATTTTTCATATGTCTTGCAAGGCAGGTTTTACTGTAAGCACTCGGTTTTACAAAGCTGTTTTTCGTTGTGCCAAAAGTAAAAGGTTACAGAAGAAGCTAAGTATGGACAAGATGACCCTTAAAATGCCGGTCGAACTATTATCACCCGTTATTTGGCCCACAGGTTTTTTAAAATTAAACCGGCCGAACTATTGTTGGGCTCGTATACCTACGAGGTCAATTAAAGTAGACAAAAATTGCCCCATGAGAAGGTTATTTTAGCGGTGTTTTATTTATTCTAAAAAAAACATTATTATTACAACCATTTTTTTCATCCCATAAATTGTATAATTGTTGCACTTTAGCTGTTTGAAACAAACGAATATAGATATGTAACCCATCGATGGAAAACTAAAAAAAGTTTTAAAATTTCACTATGGAGTAATAACTGTAACCATTATAAAATATAAAGTGCCCTCAAGAAGTACAAACCAACATCCAATTTTTTTTAAAAACCGACAGTATTTATACAGTGTGACTCTGTGAAGACGCCTCCCCCTTAAACTTTTTTATTATAAGTAATAGAAAAAATGGCTCATAATTTTTTTATTATTTTAAATACATTATTTGATGGCAGATGTAGATATTTTTTTATTAAGTTAGATTTACAAGATACATTTATCAACATTTATTTTTTAAATAGCAACCTATAATTATTTTACTAAAATATAAACCGTATCTTTTGCCTTTTCAACGATGTATTCGTTTTTATTAATGCATATGAAAGAATTCGAGAAAAATAAGATAATTGAGATATATGTATAAGAAATATTATTTAATCAATAGTCTATGTGGCTATGTGAAAATTTTGTTTATAATATAATATAATATAATAATAGGTAATATTTGAATAAAAATTATTTCACGTATTTCTCAATTATCTTATTTTTTTCAAATACTTTAATAAAAAGTAATACATCTTTAAAAAGAGAAACAATGGCGGTTTATATTTTAGTAAAATAATTATAGGGTGCTATTTAAAAAATTAAAGTTGTTAGTCGTATCTTGTAAACCTGACTTTATAAAAAATATCTACATATGCCATCAAGTAATTTAAAATAATAAAACTTTTATATGAACAATTTTTTTCTAG
Organism: Harpalus rufipes; assembly: GCA_951394225.1. NCBI lineage: Eukaryota > Metazoa > Arthropoda > Insecta > Coleoptera > Carabidae > Harpalus > Harpalus rufipes. Next base: position 20,426,992 of record OX596279.1, on the reverse strand, counting down.
TACTGATAATAAAAAATCTGATGTGGACACCATACGACTTCCTTGTACAATTATTAAACTATACATATTTTTTTAATAAATAAATTACAAAATATGAATTTTAACTTCAAAACAATAAGATACATAGCGACCATAAAGGAGTTTTTAAAGAGAGTTTTGATTACAACAAAGAAATATTTGATTACAACAATGAATATGACTAATTTCACAATAAAAATAAAATATTTGTTATTGTACGAATCATAAAATTGCACGTATTTAACGTAATTTGACATGAACATTTTTTTATGTTTTTATTCTAATCCATAGCAAGCTTTATTACAAAAACAAAAAAGTATATAATTTTTAAATTTACATATCTCGCTTATACAAAGGGCTAATTTAATAATACTTGTGATAGACGCAGAAATTAATTCTCTAAAACTTTTATTTGAAGCATTTATTTCTAAAATCAAAATAAAATCATTTTATTTAAGAAAAACTGTTAACAACTTCAAGTAATGTACCACTTCCGGTTAACCTATTTTAACCAAAATCTATTATGTTATTTCGATTGACATAAAAGTCTTGTATACCAAATTTGATAAGTTTTGGATTATATTTTAAAACAGTTTTTCATTAAAATCTATTATAGGCTTCATGTAAAGTGCCACTTCTGGAAATTGTGTAATAACCAGAAAGGGAGGTGCACAACTAGATGTTATTGGAGACCTAAATACAAAATTTCAACTTTCTACGGCTTACCGTTTTTGAGTTATGCGAGATACGTACGTACGGACGTACGTACGTACAGACGTCACGACGAAATTAGTCAAAATGGATTCAGGGATGATCAAAATGGATATTTCCGCTGAAATCTGAAAACCGAAATTTTTCGCGATTACAATACTTCCTTTACTTAGTACAAGGAAGTAAAAAGTTAAGTGAGAGGGGGGGCGTCTTTCCAGACTCACCCTGTATTTTTGCCTATATCTAGTGATCCATGATTTTTTCGAGAGGTCCAATAAAATGCAGTATTATTTAACGAGGAAACAAATCTACACTGTTAAAGTTCTGTAATAGAGTTAGTTATTAATTAATTTAGTGTTTCATATAATTATTTAGAAATACGTCCAACTTCATCTTGTTAAAACTCTGAAATTATTTGAAAGTTTTAATTAATTTACTAGATATGTTAAAAACATATGGTACTGTGTATTACAAAAATACAGCGTACCTCAAGTAACGTGTTCAACGTGGGGATCTCGATCTCGAGAATGATAAGAGATACGAAGTCGGTTAAATAAGACAAGTTGCCGCATTAGTAGGCCATCGTCAATCAAGTTCTAGTTTTAAATTATCAATGTAGATTTTCAATCTAATAAGATACTGAGAATCATTGTTGTTATATTTAGGTATTCATTCATAAATCTCAACTCATTTTTCTGCCGGTTCAAATCAATAAAAACTACTTTAATTGTTAAATATCTGCTTTCAAAATTCTTTTCTAACAACATAATTAAAGTAAAATCAAACCATGGATATCTGCTATCAAAATTAAAATCACCCGAAATAAAATTCCAAACAAGCTCACAAATTGACGTTTCCTAACCTCATCAATCAAATCAATCGTCACTCGCCGTCCCTCTTCTTCAACGGATGTGAAGTCAGAGGGTCCAACCCGGACTCTAATAATAACGAGCTAAGGGTATAGGTCCCACGTCCCGGTCAAGGGCTTTTTTATATGGCCAATTGGCCAATAAACTCCAAGAATACAATTCCAGAAAAATATATTTAAAAATAAATGTATTACTCAAAGATGAGTAGGCGAATTGTAAATATTCATTAATTTAATCTAACGTTCAAAACTCGGGTCGAGTTTTGTATGTCAAACTTCGATATACATATGTATACATATAAGGCTGATGAAAAAGTTACTACATAAAATTTAAAGAAATTTATGAATTTAACGTCTATACTAAACATAACATTTTAGGCTCTTACGTGTAAAAATAATACTTTAGTCTTTACTACTAGATCAAGAGAAATACCTATATTACGAGTAAACTTGTTGTTTTTGTCATTTTATAAAACTCCTAGACGGCTAGCCAGATTGTAAAGCTTGATTTATAGATTGCACAGAATAGAATGAAATATAATATAATAGCATAGGGCAAAGCAGTAGCGGATTTAGGGGGAGAAGGCTTAGGGGGTTAAAGCCCTCCCCACAAAATAACCACCATACATTAATAAATAACACTTGAATATACTTTCACTATAACTAGAAGTACCAAAGCTACTGACAGTTTCATAGCAAGCGTCGTTTGCAATTATCATTATTGTACGCAGGGCTGTGACCAGTACTCGAAAAAATTATTTAAGTACTAAATACTAAATACTTATAAGAAAAGTATTTAAATACTAAGTAAAGTAATACTTTAAATACTTTTATTTACCTACTTACAGTACCAGTACTAAGTATTTTTTTTATGAAATCGGTTAAAATATTACCAAAAATGATCGAATTTAGGTATATCACTCTCATCTAAGAAGATAGTTAAAGTAGCCCACTAATTTTAAAGTACTATACCTATTTAAAAAAAAGTAGTACCTATATTTGTGAAATAAGTGAAGAAGTCTGTTCACATGCGTGTAAAAGGCTTCACGCATATAAAATGTTTTAAAATAAACTCCATAAGACTCCATTGCATTTTACGCATCGCTATTAAAATTCAGACTTCACATACTGCGATTACTGTTTGTAGCTACAACTTCACGCATTGGAGTAGAAAAATTCTTCATTTAGTTCTATAATATTGATGAGCAAATATTCTTTAATAAATAAGTTGTTCAACATGTTCATCATAATATACTGCATTACGTCTTGATTTATCTTTATTTACGTCTTCAACTATTAAATTAAAACTATAGATAGCGAAAACTTTAGTACTTTTCTATACTTGCTCAAACTCTGTTGGCAGTAGCGAACAGAACACATAGAAATATGTTCTTGCGCATGCGTAAAGTACTTAGTATTTAAACTATTTTAGTTATTTTAAATACTTTTAGATACCAAAGTACCAAAAAGTATTTCAAGTACTTTTTACGAAAAAAAGTATTTTAAGTACTGTACTAAATACTAATTTTCAAAAGTATTTTATGTAAAGTATTGTAAATACTGGATGTATTTAAAGTAATACTTTCAGTACTTTTACTTTAAGTAGTTCCCAGCTCTGATTGTACGTGCATTATTCTAAATAAAACACATAAACTTTATGTCTAATTACATTTTTAATTAATTTAATAAACAACATTTTAAATATTCGGTTTTTTAGTTGTGTAAATGTGGTGCAAATTGGTTACTGATCGCAGCGCTAGTAACTCGTTAGGTTGAGGATAAGTCTGGGAAGATGCCCCCTCTCCATTTTATTTATTATAAGTAATAGAAAAAATGGCGCATATAAAAATTTGATTGTTTTAAATATACTATTTGATGGCAGATATAGATATTTTTTTATAAAGTCAGGTTTACAAGATACGAGTATCAAGTTGTGTTTGTAAACCTGACTTTATAAAAAATATCTACATCTGCTATCAAACAGTATTTTTAAAATAATCTTTTTCTCTATTTATAATAAAAAAGTTAAAGGGAAGGGATCCGAGCCCCTTCCAAAATTCTGGTTGCGCTATTGGGGCAGAAGTGCGCAACCCCTTTTCATAGACAAAATTTCTACGCGACCCCTATTATTTTTACTAATTAGGAAATATAATCACCTAAATGTGTGGGTAATTCCGCGTCCCCCAAAAATTCTTCTGCGACCCCGAAAGAAATCGCGATCCACGGGTTGCGCATTTCTGGCATAGGGAATATAAATATAAATCAATGTAAATGCATGGAACCATTTACACTTGCACAGAATGGATTAGAATAGGAAATAACCAAATTTTATTTATATTCTATTTCTATTCAGTTTAGCTTGCTCCGATGCTAATCGTGTGACTTCGTTAATTTTGAACCATCCTCTAACCCAAAATTTTTCTGTAGACAAAAATTCTTCTGCAGAAATACCATTTTTTACAGCAAAAACAAAGAATGACATTATTTATTCGCTTGCGAATGAAATTAGTAAATCAAAATATCACCAATGATGATAGTTAATTTAGTGTAAAAGTAACTTAAAAGTGACGTCATTCTATTCTATGGAATATATAAATAAATTTTAAAAATTTCTTTTCCTATACTAATTCGTTCCTTAGTCTATTTCCATTCTATTCTGTGCAAGCTATAAATCAGGCTTAGAGCATCGAAGTTTGACAATCTGGTCGCATTTTACAATCAGGCGACAACTTCAAAATTATGAGTGTATTTTGCATATCTATAAAATTAAAACATTGTGAAATAAAGAATGATAGCTATCTAAATTTAGTCTTTAATTTATTGTTAATTGCAACTTGTGATAAAAACATAAATACTAAATTTCGAATTACTATGAAGCAGATAGTGTTTTTAATTTTTTGAATTTATATTGCCAAAATTATTATTATTTATTTTTAATAAAACACGTACCTTGTGCATTTCGTTATACTTTTAATATTAAACTTTATTTATTCACTGTATATTATATTCGTGAAAGAATATGATTCAAGCATAAAAATCTGATTACCATGGGACATGAATATTAGCAATGTAAGGCACAAAAACTTCTCAAGTCGCTGTAAATAGGCAAAAAATGAAAAAAAGCCAAATCCCGTGTTTCGTAAGAGTAGCTATTATCATACAATAATCCTCCCGTTATTTGAAACATAATATCTTCCTCGGAGAAACGTCATTTCCCTACTATGAACTTGTTTTAATTCCAAGGGACCGTAAAATTACTCCATCGGGGTCAGAGTTCACGCGCACTTTCATGTGCACGTGCGTCACGCAAGTAGAAGTCACGCGCCGGCTTGAATAAATCACGGTCCTCTACCCTACACAAAGGCGACTGAGTGACATTTATATTGGGAGATTTTTATAAAAAATATTGTAACATTATCCATCACTTTTTAGAAAGAGAAAAAATATATCTTTCCAATGAAATAATCAAAAATATATTGTTTCACTTAAAAATAGTATATTTACATTATTTTTCAGGGGAAGTAATTTGAAATCCGAGCAGTTCGAGCTGAGGGGAAAATAGCATTCTCTCCTGGTTTGTACATGTATGAAAAACGGGCCACTCAAAACAACTAGGCGTTTTATAAAATGAGACAGATTGTGAAACCAAGTGATGTTTTACAATCTGATTAGACGTTTTATAGAATCACCAACAATAGTACAATAAAATTTGGATATTTTCGCTTGCTTTGTCATCAAATTCCCAATTTAATATTAATTTATATTTTTGTCTAATGAAATTGCGAAATACACCCACTTTCAGTTACGAGAATCCGTAATAAACCTTTATCGACAACGGAAGGTTTCTCATGAGATAGCTGGCTTGCTAATGATAAATAAAATCACAATAAATGTAATTATTACTAAGTAGAAGTTGATAATATCATTAGCTGACAACAAGTAAAATCTATAGCAGATGCAAGAAATTCGAATACAAAACCTTGCCAATGTCAGCTGAATTACTGTGTCTCGACGTTTTAAAGAAGTAGGACATATTGGACGTGTCAATGTTACAAAAACTTTTAGTTTAATAGAAGAAATAAAAAGGCGAGCCTAAATTTTGCAAAACATATCAACATAGGCATGTAGTCGACTTGTGAAAAATGCTAGTTTTGGATGAATTTTTTTTTGTTTTTAAATGATGGTACGAAGTATTTTCGGCAACCAAAAATTAAAAGATACAATTCTAGTTACACGTGCTTGCATAAAAATTGTGTACACTTTTTTTGCTGTATTGAGTCGGTCTTGATTTTGAACTTGTCAATGTCACTAGTGTCATTGAAGATGTCAAACGAGTTTAATCTTTACTTATCATAATATATTTCAAATACATACTTGGTTGTCCTTTCATTTTTTCAGAATATGTTTAATAGTATTTAATAGTAAATTAAATACAATTTAGCACTTCCCCACACTAGATAAATAGTTATAGTGATAACTGACTACATTGACAGTTTTTTCGTATGTACATAGCTGAAAAACAGTAAAAACTATGCTACTTGATTTTTACGGTATACGTGATTTTTTTCAACCCAGTGTACTAAATACCTACAGTTAGGCATAGCAGAAGAAATGTGATTTTATATTGTGCATTTTCACATCATGGTGTAGGCCTATTTCTCGTAATAAAGAGTACTATGAATTCTTCTGTGTGCCAGAAAAACTATGCCGCGGGGATAGGTTTTTTAACAGGACAACGATCCTAAACATACTTCGAAAGTAGTAACATAATTTTTAGGTCAACAAAAGTTCGAATTTTTGTCTGACTACCCCAATCTCCGGATTTAAATCCAATAAAACATTTCTGACAGAAGTTAAAATACGCGTCGGAAAAGAAAAACAAGCCTGAATTATGAAACCATTTAGAAAATGAATGGCAAAATGTACCACAAGACAATATTATACAAATTGAATTAAATCAATGCATCGACGGTATTATGCAGTGATTGTATCAAAAGGAATGATGATAAACTATTAAATATGGAGTATAAAATCACAAATCAAAAAATCTTATGTGGCCAGCTCATTACCTTCTCAATATTTTTGTTAAGTAATAAAATGATTACATAGTTGAATTCTGAAAAAAATACTCTATAGAATGGGCCTAAAAAATCTATACATTCCCATTTAAAAAAAAATGGTGTGGCCAACACATTACCTTTCGTCAATCCTGTACGTATTCCACACATAATTTTTCTTGCAAAAGATCCTATATTTCCATTAAAATTATTTCATAAACAAACTATGCAAATTGCTCTTGATACTGACATCTTCTTGTTCTTTAGCTTTTCCCATTCGTTAGGCGTCGCTATTTTTTACTTGCTTCCACTCATTTCTGTTTTGCGTGTCGTCTTCATTCAGTTCTTTTTCTCTCAAGTCTTCTGCAATCCAGTCTTTCCAACTTATCTTTGGTCTTCCTCTGTTTCTTCTACCTTCTATTACTAAGCCAATATATTCTTCATCTGTCCTCATGGCGTGTTCAGACCAATGTAATCGTCTCACTTGTATCTTTCTAGTAATCATTCCCTTATCCTTTCATTCCTTACCCTATCTCTCCGTGTTTTCCACAACATGTATCTCAAAATCGTCATCTCTGCCACATTCATTTTCTTTTCATTGACACTGAATCTGCCAGTTAGAATTATCTTAATATAGTAGCTGTTTCCATAGTTATAGCATAGCTGGCTGATTTATAAAATTTAATTTCTTTATAATTCTTTAACTCTATATCCATTGAATATCAAATATAAAATGCAATCAATTCGTATAGCAAATAAATATTCTTTAATATTTATAACATAAAATGTCTAAATAATTATATTTAAATTCAAGAAAAACTGTTAAAAGTTTCAAATGAAGGTACTTTCGGTTGACCAATTATAACCATAATCTAATCACGTCTGTATATGGATTTAAACTCGAGGAATACGGAACAAAATATAATTTTTGGAATCGTGGTATTGGAGTTATGTGATCCGAAACGATCGTCACATACACACACTCACACACACATGCACACACACATACATACATACAGACATCACAATAAAAATAGTAAATTCTTATTATAGGGATCCCAAAACGTGCTTATTCATTATAAACGCACTATCGATTTTTTTGACCAATGACAATACCTTACTTACCTTCAGGTGACGGAAAGTAAAAGATTTTAGTAATTCTATGCACATTCGAGTTAGCGCGCATAATATGATGCGAGAAGGATCGTACGAAGGTCAAAAATATAGTGACATAATGACAATGACAGAAAATGAAAAAATATTGATTTATATCTATGAAGTATGATAATTTTCAGCTAATTTTGTACATAAGTATTAAGATACATTCTAAACTGAGTTTTAAACTGCCCGTCAGATGTATTTGGTATTGTATCAGCTCAGCATAATAATTTATTTTTTCTTATATATATCTTAATCATACTACTCTTCTTCATCCAACTCATCAAGGAATATTTCATGCGCTACTATTACTACATTTGCAAGAACACAAAACTTCATATTTAGCTGTCAATCAGACACATACGATTAATATAAAATCATATTAGTAATAATAATCAGAATTTATTGAACGCACAGACTACATGCACAATTGTTCTTTTAATTCCAATCTACACAGCGTTCACATGACGCTACTTACGCACAGCCCAGCTCAAGAACAGCAAAAAATAATCGAACGCACCTATAGTAGTTTTCAACCACATTATTAAAGTTCCCACATTTTGTCTAATTAATCTAACTCGTATTTCGTACAAAAAAAAAATCTGTTGTGGCCAGCACAATACCTCTCGCCATTTTCATTTTATGTTACATAGGGCGAGAGCAGTCATATAACTTTGTTGGCCTTGGCAAGCAGATATAGAGGCCCGTGTTAGAATGACAGCTTTTAATAATGTACATAGGTGTCAAGTATCATAATTTTTTATTCAAAACATTATTTTCCACATCCATGTTGATTATTTTCCTCGACAAGTAAATTCCATACTTTTAATGACAAATAAACTATGTATAAGTAACGAATTTAATATTTCTTGTACATATAAATAATTGAAATTATATCTCTTCTTTCGTTCTATGAGGAATTTTGTCCTACTCTTCTAATATGTTCAAAATTCTTCAAATTCATTGACAGTATTAGTGATATTTCTTAAGGATATATGTAATATTAACATACCTATAATTTAAATACATATTTAATTAATAATACAATAATATATATTAAATGTATTCTTACCTCCCAGAAAAATCTGATTTTTAACACTGACATTTTGCATTTATCTGTCAATTACAAACATTTGAATATCTCAACTGTTTTTTAGGCAACGAGATTATTTTTTTACAACAGATTATTCTATATTATTATATACTATATCTCAAAACCTATATGAGATATAATTAAAAAATTAAATGTGTCAGATTAAGAATTTAATTTTCTTTAATATTTCCAAGAAAAAAAATTCGAAAAATAGTATTTAGAAGATTTTTTTTCAAGAATCTGCTACTTCCGGTTGTTCAATTGTTACCAAAACCTTTTCCGATCTTCCCATGAATGTCCGATTGGGAAATACGTAGTTAAACAAATTTAACGTGTTATAGTTTTTGAGTAATCGTCCTTCCAACATCCCACATACACACATACACACACACAAACATACACACACACACACATCCACACACACACACACACACACACACACACACACAGACACACACACACACACACACACACACACACACACACACACACACACACAGACAGACATGTTAAATTCGGATTGTAGGGACCTTAAAACGTGCTTATTCAATAAAATCTGGATATGTGATTTTTAGCATGAATTCAATACCTCTCTTAGCGAGAGGTAAAAATAGCAAACGTGAGCAAGATGGTTGAGACATTCTGTATAAATGAAGTTTTGCTATATTATTATATAAATAATGTTTTTAAGACAAATGGACAGCAAAACTTGTCCATTACATTTATTATGAAAATTTTGTTAAGTGAAACATAATCTTCTGCTTCTCATAAACTGTATGAACTAATGCACCCTTGTTAGAACCTGACTCAGCAGCAGACTTTTCTGAGTTTGAAAGAATATTACACCTGAAATAAAGTATGAGTGCCCCCTCATCCTCGTAGATCTTTAAATAATGCACTCCCCAAGATGGAATAAAAAGAGCAATTGTATTTTCAGTTTTCATGTTCAGGGGCACTGAGTAATAATACTCGTATTTCTTCAGGGCCCCAGTTAATAATCCGTAGATTGTACGTTGGTTTGCAATTTATGTAATGATCATTCCTTTGTTAAATTTTGTTTAAAAATGAATGTGTCATCTGAGTTTCAAACTTTTTAATATATCGGTTGTAACTTTGATAAGAAAAGTTCTGTTATCTTTTTAATAAGAAAATAAAATGTCAACAAGTATTGAAAATCTTTTCGAATCGTTCAACGACTTTTCGCCGGACTTTTTAATAAAAAATTTAACAAAAGAAACAAAAAGAAAATGAAGTTGTTACGGAGGTCGATGAAATTAAATTGACATAAATGACATTCTGCTCTAATTTAATAGAGAGATATTTTCTATGATTTTTACCTTCCGTCACCTTTAGGTAAGGAAGGTATTGTCTTTGGTCAAAAAATTCAAAGATGAGTTTTTAATGAATAAGCATGTTTTAGGGTCCCTATAATACGATTTTACCATTTTTACGATGATGTCTGTATGTATGTGTGTGTGTGTGTGTGTCTGTGTGTCTGTGTGTGTGTGTGTGTGTGTGTGTGTGTGTGTGTGTGTGTGTGTGTGTCTGTGTGTGTGTGACAAAAGTTTCGGTTCTCATAACTGCAATACCAAGGGTCCAAAAATTATATTTTTTTCGTATTCCTCAAGTTTACATCCAGAAGAACAAGTGATTAGATTTTGGTTATAATTGGTGAACCGGAAGTAGCCTCATTTGAAGATTTAACAGTTAAATTTGATTTATTGGCATTTCACGTTATTATAACTTAAAGAATATATTATTCTCTATACGATTTGATTACATTTTGTACTTCATATTCAATAAATACATAGTTAAAGTATTTTAAAGAAATTAAATTTTATAATTCAGCCAGCTATGCTAAACATGGAAACTACTACTATATTCATATAATTCAAATTGACAGATGTCAGTATCAATAAAAATAAATTAATGTAGCAGAGATGAGGATGTTGAAGTAGATGTAGGGGAACACGCGGAAAGATTCGGTAAGAAAATAACTCTAGTGTTACAAGTTTCTAGAAAGATACAAGAAAGACGATTACATTGGTTTGAACATATCATGAGGAAAAATGAACAATTATATTGGTACAAGATTGAATAGTTTACTAATAGGAGGTTGAAGAAGCAGAGGAAGACCAAAATAAGATGGATGGACTGTATTGTAGAAGACTTGAGAGAAAAGGACCTGAATGAGAACGACACGCAAAAATAGCGACCCTTAACGAATGGGAAAAGCTAAAGAAGAAGAAGATGTCAGTGTCAAGTGCAATTTGAATAGTTTGTTTATGAAATAATTTTACTGGAAATTTCGAATCTTTTGCAAGAAAAATTATGTATGGAATTTATACATTATATACAGGATTGACGGAAGGTATTGTGCTGGCCACAACAGATTTTTTTTTCTTGATATTGAATTAGACATTATTGCATTAAAAATTTATTTAAAATTTAACAATTACATAGTTTCCAACGCTTCAACCATTTGTTATGATGTGATTAAAAAAATCTACAAAAAAATAATTTATTTTATTTATTTCAAATAGAATACAAATATTAATTCACTTTCCAAGACAGCTTTGAGGGCCGTGAGGTGACCACCAGTAGACATACGGGCGTAGCGAGGGGGACAGGGAGAGGAAGGGGGCGTTTTTCCTACATAACATAAATTTTATTTCAATGGGCTACTATACTACAATCATATTTTAACTATCTTAGATAATAATGCGAAAATATACATAAATTAATGAGTATAGTGAGGTTTTTTTTTTAAATATTAATTAGTTCACAAACTACAAACGATTAGTCGATTAAAAATTAGTATGACGTATCATGTCCTAAGCAATTTGATTAGTTGCCTGATTTTAAAAGCGAAACTCACGCGTTTTACGCCCGCCCACCATTAATGAACAAACACTAGCGCCACCCGCCACGATAGTTTGCGTCACAATATTGGCAAACAATGGTCAAACTGTTACAAAGTTCTATAATTTATTAGGAAAAAAATGCATTTTATTTGTGTTATTTATGCCCAGGGACTAAAAAAAAAAAAATTTGGTCCGTTGCCACTCGGAATGAAAACGCCATATTTTATTTCCACTCGTTTCGTACCTATTTCTTTTTAATTTATAGCAAATATAATGTTATAAATTAATTGTTGATTAATAAAACAATTGCACACATCATATTTATAATATAATATTATATTTTAGTAGAAAATTTAAAAAAAAACAATTTTTAGTACTTAACGTAACTAAGAAGACGAATGCCGTTAATGTGTGCAAATTAAATTTATCGCAGTCAGTGTTCACTAGATGAAACTACGAGAGTAGATATACTAGGCCGTTCCTGGATAAGTTCATCGAATTGCCGCTAGGTGGCGCCACCAGTATTCAAACTCGATGACCGCCGTCATCCTGGTTTGAAAACTCGATGGCCGCGGTCATCCGGTTTAGACCATTGAGGTAGTTCTTGTACGCAGCCATGGCGGCTGCTGGGGGCTGGAGCAGCGTTAGGGGTTAGGGGCTGGGGCTGCGGTTGGGTTTGTAGCTGGTGCTGGGGCTGAAGCAGGGGCAGGGGCGCGGGTTTGGGCTGCAGCTAAGGTTGAAGCGGGGGCAGGGGCTCGGGCAGGGGCTGTAGCTGAGTTGGGGTTTGTGGCTGGGGCTCTAGCAGGGGCGCGGGCCGCGGTTCCGACTGGAGCGGCGGCGGCGGCGGCGGCCAGAGCTGCTGCTTACGATATTTTATTTGTTGTAAAAGGTTAAAAGTTATTATTGATTGCGATTTATTTTTGAGAATTTAATTAATAATTATTTCTTGGAATATTGCAGAATAACATGTTTGTTAGTTGATTAAAATTGTTGAAAATATTTTTGAAACTTTACAAGGTTGTCTGTTAAAAGTTATCATTGATAACGACTTGCAATTATTTTCGAAATTGAAAATATTTTTGAAACTTTACAAGGTTGTCTGTTAAAAGTTATCATTGATAACGACTTGCAATTATTTTCGAAATTTCAGGGTAAAGGTTGTTTGTTCACATGTTCATTGGCTGATAGTTTTATATATAAGTAGAAATTTGCTTAAAATATTTAGTTGTACTGTTTCTATTTTGCACCTACATAATGAAGGTAATAAAACTATATTTATATTTATGTAAAATATTAATAAAATTGTTTTAGGCCTCTAAATGCACAAATATATCGTCACAACGTGCAAAAACGTTAACACCTCGAAAACAATTTACAAAAAATTTACTTGATTATGAAACTTATGAGTCTTATATTAATAATAAAGTTGTAGAAGAAAAAATTGATGAAATAATCGGTATTGCAAATGAAAAATTAAATGGTGAAAATAATAAAAAAGAAAATACAAAATTTGTACAAACGCAAAATATACAAATCCAAAATTATTCATATAATTATAATAAGCTAATTTTAGAATATCGATATTTTTTAAGCAATAATATAGTAATATATGTTGGTATTAATCCAATGCAAAATTTTGATATAATTATAAATTTGTGTAATGAAAAGTTGGGGAAGAAAATTAGTTTAAACATAAAAGAATGGAATGATTTTCTTTTATGCTATAATTTAATTGTATCACATTTAAATGGTACTTCAAATTTGGCATCATATAATTTTAGTGATTACAAATTATTTTTTGATAACATAGAAAATAATAAAATTGTTATTATCGAATTTCAAAGTAATGAAATTTATTTAGGATATAATTGTATTAATAATTTATTTCAATTGTCTCATATTATAAATAAAATAATAAATTATTTAAATTCATTAAATTTGTATAATTATTATAACAATCTTTTAAAAGAAGCTATTAAAAGAGATGATAGTGATATATACACAAATATATATAATTTAATTAATAATTGTGATAATGTAAATAATATAGCTATTAGGGAAATTTTATTATATTATCCCAATGTTGTTACAACTACTGCTACAAATATAAGTTCACAATTATTGGTAGAATAGGATAAGTAATAGTGGGAGTGGGGGGTATATATATATATAATAAGTACAAATTATTAATATGAAACATATTAAATTATTTTGTGTGTGAAAATGCATATGTATATTTGTACTGTTAAAAATAGCGATGATATAAAATATTTAATTTATAAAAATATTTCTGGAATATACATAAATAATGATAAAGTAGTATTTGTAACAGAAATTTGTTCAGTTGTGCTTCCTATAAAATATAAAACTCCAGTGTATAATGGGCTTTTGGATTTGTGTATTGAAGATGAAGACGGAATATGTGTTTTTTTGAAATTTTATATTGAATTAAACAGAGGACAAGTGTATGCATTTAAATTAGATTTTGTAAGATCTCATAATGATTTAAATAATTATGAATATAAAATAATAAACAGAAAAGATTGTGCATATATAAAAAAAATGTTTTTAATTTTACCATCTAAATGGTATCTACATGACGAATTAAGTAGAGAATTTACATCAACCTATGGAAAATGGGTATTAAATACTTATCGATATGTTGATGAAGAACAGGAGTTAGATGGAGGACCATGCGATATTTTCCACAACTGTGTAGTATTATGCCGTTTAACAGGTCATATAGATTGTATAAATTGCAACCATGTTAGAAAATGGAATCAGGAAGAAGAAAGGGAAAATACTGGAATAATAACACCTCCAATAAGCGATAATGAAGAAAACAATTAATGTATAATGTAATAATGGTAATTATAATAAAATGTTTTGTAATAATAATAAAATAAAACAATTTTTATGTAAAATATTATATATTTGTGTTGTCAGGAAGAAGAAAGGGAAAATACTGGAATAATAACACCTCCAATAAGCGATAATGAAGAAAACAATTAATGTATAATGTAATAATGGTAATTATAATAAAATGTTTTGTAATAATAATAAAATAAAACAATTTTTATGTAAAATATTATATATTTGTGTTGTTATTTTATAATATTCCATTACTTACTCATACATAAACGTATATTCTACATGGCTATTTATTAAATAGTAATGAAAAGCATTATTGTTAATAATAAAAATCAATCAATTCCAAAAAGATTAATTAATCGTGAAATATTTGGTATTCATATAGCTCCATCATATTGCAGAAAAAATGAATGTTTAGAAGAAATGGCAAAACTAAAAAATGTTGAATTATTTTGTAAGGAAAAATTAATACGAGAAGAAACTATATATGATAGACAAATAAAAATACTTACAAACTCGATTATTTTATCACATCAAAAAAATAATAAGTAAAATATATACATAATTTGCAAAAAAAAATGTAAACAGATTATCTACCCCACCTGTAAGCAATGTAAAACTAGAATAGAAATAAAAATATTTTGTATTTATAATTATAATAATTTTATTAATTTTAAAAATATGGTACATGTTGAATATTTGTTTCTGTTAGCATTGAATGATATTTAAAATAATTATGCTTTTATAATAATAAATACATGTTGGTTTAAAACAATATATTAAGCCTGTTAATTTTGGTGTTGGACGAAAAAAATCCTAAATATCCTTGTTTTGACATCCTAGACATTTAGTTGGTAATCCAGAACAATGTGGCGTAGTACAGTAATCACAAGCTGCATGCATTTGTAATAAATAATATATGTATGGTATGCTTAAAATAAATAAATTATTATTACATTTTTTATATGTGTTTATTATTTAAATAACAAATTATAAGTGATAATAAGCAAGCATATGTTACAGCATTTATAATGATTATACTAGTTTAAACTAGTTATTTACTTATATTTATATTACATAATACGAACACTATTTGTTAAAGGTTTATATTTAACAATTTTATCATGTATTATTAAACAGTAAGCAGTAGTGTCAGCCGGAATATTTTTATTTGTTTCAAAATTTAATTTTAAATCTATTGTACCAGATTTTAAAGTTTCATTTTGATATAATGTATTTATTACAACAATGGGACATTTTTTTATAAATTCCTCAGGTGTATAAACAGGCTCATTATTTTTTTGATAATATGCAAATTGATATTGCATATACATATTATATAAGGTAGCCCAATGACCATTTTCAAAATTTAAATTTAAATTATCATATGGAAAAACTTCAGAATTTAACTCAACTTTAAAATTTGTTAAATTACAATGATCAAATTCACTCATATTTTTTGTAAAATTATTTTTACGATCTGTTTGAAATCCGAAAATAATCATTCTAGGTTTTTCCAATTGTGCTGAGGTTTTGACTACCCAGGTGTGCTGCTGTGTTTGTGCTAGCACAGCATGTTCATGCAACTCCCAGGTTCTAAATGCAATTGGTATTTCTATACCACTCTCCAAATATTTTATTAATTTTAATTTTTCTTGATCAGAAACAGTTATATGAGGTATATGCCATTTTACATGCGAAAGTTTTATTTTTAACTTTTCCGTTGCACTTGTTGTAATTAAGGCATTTTTATCAGTATTACCTCGCAAAAGAACTAAATCGTGACGTGAATTTAAAAGAATTTTTTTATAATCTTCTGCAAAACCTAAAACCATACGTAACGGAATACAAAAGCTAAAATTTCCCTTTTTATTATTCGTGTTTATAGTATCTGTATACGGTGACCAACATGCATTTATTAATCCACGACATTCAGATTCACTATATGAACAATAGTGTTTTAAAGTTGTTGTGATTCCTGGATTACGAATACGCTCTATAACAATTCCACCAATTTCATAGCGGATTTCATCAAACAGGTGCATTATTCCATTGTTTATAAATTTCCCTGTATCTGATGGTTTATTTTCCTCAGTTAATAATAACCCCTCAATATAAATATAACTATTTGAGGGTTGTATATATAAATCTTGTCTTTGTACTGTTATTCTAATTTCGTCATTGTTATTTAGTAATGAAGCTGCATATGGTACATAAGTATGTGTTTCAGCACTTTGTACACTTTCATCAAAATATATAGGTTCCCTTACATTTAAAATGTTACTCATTTTTATGTTTTTGTACACCACAATAAATATAATTGGAGCACTTACAAAACGATGTACGAATTTTAAAATGTATGTAAAGTAGTGTACGTGTTAATATGTTTTTATTTTTTTTCTTTTTTTCTGTCGTTATTATTATTACTTTTTGATATTATTTTAAATCCAAGAGCTTCTAAATATTTTTTATTTTCAGTTGTTAATTGATGTCTTGTTAGGGTTTTACTGACACTAGTATTACTATATTTGTTTTTTATATGTAATTTAGTATGCGTATTATATATTATCCCCATTTTGTTTTAAAATTTTTTTAAATGTAATCTTATCGTGACCAGTTCTTTTCTAAAATTGACTAACTCATTCTTTTGATCAGTTATTTTAAGCGTAATATTGGTAATAAAATTAGTATTAATTGGTAAATAGATAACATTTAACGGGTTTTCAATAATTTTAAATCCTGATGGAACATTTGGATAAAACTCGTGAATTATATGAGCAGGTTTTGAATTATCATATGAACCTGTTACTATATTACATTCTATACGAATAGCATTAACTCTAATTATATTTACAGGATTTTCCGATATATGATATGTATTTTTAATATATTTTTTTGCTTCAAAACCTAATAATTCTCTAATTGTATTTTTCCCAGTAAAATCTACATCCGATTCACAATACATTTCACATTTTAACGTATTATTATTCGCTATAATTGAAATAGCTGGTTTTCCTGAAGTATTTTTCAATTTTTTTCTTAAATAAGTATGTATATCTTTTAGTTCATATGATCCTTCAGGTATAGCAATCTTATATTCACCAGCATAAAATTGATTGTTTCGTGCATCAATGTTAGGAATAGAATTATAACCTTCAAAATTTATTAGTCCTAATACATATTCTTTATTAGGATTGAGTTGAAGAGCAGGATCTATAGTTTGAGATAACTCAGAACTATTATTTGAAAAAGTAAATGTGTACGACATTGTTGTTTGTGTAATACTAAAAATTTATTTATAAAAATGATTATTACATAAAAATTTTAAACAAAGATGTCCACAATTAACAGTGTTAAATAACTGATATTGATTATAATTATATTTAATATTACAGCTACCAAAATATTTAACTATTTCCTTTGGAGGTTTTAAACTACCAAAACTATCAAAATATATTACATTTTTACCAAATTTTTTATATGCAACCCAGTGTGTGCCTATATTGTTATAATCATCTAAATTAACTATTCCACATTCTTTAAAATTAGCACGTTTAGGTAAATTATTTCTCATAAAAACTCCTCTAAAATTTGGTATTTTTAATTTTTTTACATATTTTAATAATTCAATATTAGTTAGAGCATGTTTTGGTAGCTTTTTTAGTAGTTTTTTTGCATTTTTATTTGTGAATATGACTGGGACTGGGGTTGCAAATATAATCCTAATCCTTTTTTATAAGGTTTTAAATATAAACCTTTTCCTAGGGCGATATCTTCCATTGTTTTATTATGACGTTGGTTTTCTTTTAGTTGTTTATTCGCTGATTTTGCATCATTTACTGCCTTTGCAATACCTGCAGCACCTCCTGCTAATGTTCCTAATGCACTTAATCCAGCAAATATTGGTATAAGCGGTAATATACCACCCCTTTTTGGCACTGATATTACTCTTGGATTATGTATTTTTTTTTTATTTTTATTAAATTCTTTTAAAGCAATTAAAATATTTTTGCTATCAGAATTGTTATTACGTAATGTTGAACGAATACGTTTAACTTCGTTTTGAAAAGTAAGTTTGCCCCCTTTACTTTTTGTAGGTGTTTTTAAACGTTTAATTTTTTTATTTTTAAGGGCAAGCTTACCTCCTTTATATTTGCTAATTTTTTTTACACGTTTAATTTTTTTATTTTTTACAGTAAGCTTACCGCCTTTTCTTTTTCTATTTTTTTTAACACATTTTATTTTATTTCCAGCACCTAATTTAATTTTTGCTCCCATTGTTCCTGAAACACCTAGAGCTGCAATTTTTTCTTTTATAGAAGCGTTTTTTGAGCGAAACCGTTCAAATGCTTTATTAGCTAATATTTTATCAGCTTTATGACGATCTTCTAATTTTTCACTTTTAGAATATGCAATGTCATGAATTTTACACGCCTCGTCTAATAAATTTACACCTTTATCCCCACGCGAAAGCCTTTTTTGCAGTTTTGTTCCAGGACCACAGTAATTATATCCAGGTAAATGAAGCTCAATCGGAAGTTTATTAATAGCTGTGTTTAATATGCCACTACCGAAAACTTTATTTTTATAATTTCTTTTTAAATGTTTAATCATTTGGGTTTTATGTTCAACTAAAATATATTTATATAAAGCTGCTATTTATATTTTTTATTTTAGTTACAATGAAAAAATTAAAGCAAAAACATAGGTTTAAAATAAAAAAACAAAAACAAACGCTTAAGGTTAAAAATTATGATTTAAAAGAGAAAAAAATTAAACCACGTCATAGCATATTATTTCCATCAACAATTCGTTGTTTAATAAGCGGTCCTTCTGGTTGTGGAAAAACAAATGTTATAATTGCACTTATTGAACATCCAAATGGATTACATTTTGAAAATATTTATATATATTCAAATTCTCTTTTTCAACCAAAGTATGTGTATTTACAAAAATTATTAAAACCTATTAAAAATATTGGATATTATGCATTTAACAATAGTGAAAATATAATTAAACCTAATGAAGCAAAATATAATTCTGTTTTTATATTTGACGATATTGCTTGTGAAAATCAAAATATAATTAGAGATTATTTTTCTATGGGGCGGCATAAATTAGTTGATTGTTTTTACTTGTGTCAAACGTATACACGTATGCCAAAACATTTAATACGTGACAATGCAAATATGTTAATATTATTTAAACAGGATGATATAAATTTAAAACATGTATATGATGAACATGTGGGGGGCGATATGACTTTTGAAGAATTTAAAAATATGTGTTCATTATGTTGGTCTGATAATTATAAATTTTTAGTTATAAACAAAGACTGTAATATAACTGATGGTAGATACCGTATCGGTTTTGATCAATATATAAGCATATAAAATTATAAACATGTATGTAAATCAGCATACTGAGCTGATAACCTGTTTGACTATTTAACATATATAAATCTGTATACAGATCAGTATACAAAGCAGTTTACAACCTCAATCTATTTAAGCTGTTTAAACTGTTTAAGCCGATTAAATTTATTTTTAAGGTGTTTATTTACTAAAATTGAGTATGAATAAAAACTTAAAACAACAATTAATAGAAGCGCGACGAAATGTTAAAAGAAAACTTGAATTATTAAAAAGTGGTGAAGTGGAAAAAGAAATTAAGTTGGAAAAAACATATATTCCTATAACAAAAAAATTAAAAGAAATTACTGAAAATTTACAAAATATACCTATAAAAAGTAAACAAAGAGAAAAGGATGAAAAAGAAATAGACGAAGAAGAAAATATTAAGCCTGTAGTAAATCCATATGCTGCTAGTACTAGTAAAAATATAGCAGAAACTTTTGATTCAGATGTATATGATAAAAAATCATCGCCCCACATATATAGTCAAAAGGTTATAAATATATATTTAGAGAATTTTAATGAATCAGTTAAACCTTATATTAAAAATGTTATAACAAAATCTGAAAATACAGATTATGCGTATGGCGTTACATTTTATGAAACAGTTGATGAGGGTGATTTTTTTAAAATGGGTAGTAAAAAAATTGATTTTAAAGAAAATAATATAATCATTGAAAATAAAATATTTCCTGGAACTACAGGTTTATATGAACTTATTTTTAAAAAAGTTCCAAATAAGCGTTTATACACAGATGAAGACAGTGATAATTACAAAGAAATTTTAAATATAACAAACGCCGCGCGTCGTAATAATAGTCCAACAGGACAGCTTAAAGGAAGTCAATCACACAAATATAAATATATTATAAGTGAGCTATTAACACCTAAAAGACATGCATCTTTTTCTCTTAGTCCACTTTCAGCAACACAAACTGCAAAATTATTACGTAAAAAAATTGGTAAAGGGTTAGAATTGTTTAAAAATTATAATAATAAACCTGTTGAATATGAATATTGGGATAATCCTAATGAATTAGTTGAAAAATTAAAAAAATTTGTAGCATCTAAAAATGCAGGTAATAATAATCTTGATAATGAAATTATTTCTATAATTGATGAATTAAAAGAAGCTAACATTATCAAATAATATTTAGTAGTAAAATGTCTATTGACAAGTTTGGACGTCATAGTTCACAATTATACAAAAAACAAAAATATTATAATAGTAGCGATAGCGAAAATAGTAGTGATCATAATAAATATTTACAAGAAGAAATAAATGCTATTGCTATTAAATTAGAAAAACAAATAAATATTGTTGCTAAGTTAGAAGATAAAATACAAAATTTTAATAATAAATTTAGCGAACATATAATTAGTAGCGATAAAAATATGAACAAAGCTGAAATAGTAATAAATAAAATAAAAAACGATTTACATAATACAAAAAACGATTTAAATATTATATTTAAAGAATTAAAAATTTATGATAAAACTGAGTAATAAAAATGTCGAAAATAAAACAAGATATAATTAATGAACTTCATAAACCTGCACGAAAAAATTTTAAAAGAAGACGCGTAATTATAAAAGGATTAAATGAAACCTTTGAAGCTGATTTAGTTGAAATGAAACCTTACGCCAAATTAAATAAAAATTATAATTATATACTTGTAGTAATTGATATATTTTCAAAATATGTTTGGGCAAAACCTGTAAAAAATAAATCTGCAACTGAAGTAACAAATGCAATGCAAAAAATTTTTAAAATAAATAATCGTATTCCTAAAAATTTACATACCGACTTAGGAAAAGAATTTAAAAATAGTAAATTTAAACAGTTAACAAAAAAATATAATATAAATCATTATTTTGCAAAACAAACACCAAAAGCTTCTATTGTTGAACGTGTAAATCGTACATTAAAAAATATAATGTATAAAAAATTTAGTATGCAAGGTTCTTATAAATGGTTGAAATTGTTGCCAAGTGTAATTACAGAATATAATAATAAAATACATAGCACAATTAATATGAAACCAATTAATGTGACAAAAAACAATGAACAAAAACTATTAAGTACTGTATATAGTCGTATTAAAATTGTTTCAAATAAAAAACCAAAATTTCAAGTAAATAATAACGTTCGCATTAGCAAACACCGAGGAATTTTTGCTAAAGGTTATATGCCAAATTGGTCTAATGAAATATTTATTGTAAAAAAAGTAAAATTAACAAATCCTACTACATATATATTAGAAGATGAGTTTGGTCGGTTAATTGATGGTGCTTTTTATGAACAAGAATTACAAAAAGTGAAACATTCAAATGTTTATTTAGTAGAAAAAATTTTAAAAAGGAAAAATAATACAGTTTATGTAAAATGGTTAGGATTTGATAATACTCATAACAGTTGGATAAACAAAAATGAAATTGCTTAATCTTAATAATAATTAAAACGAAAACAGTAGCTTTTAAATACTACTCTACATTTTTGTTATAATTACACTATTTTTCTATACTTTGTACGAGATAACAGTTGGATAAACAATAATGAAATTGCATAATCTTAGCCTTTAAATACTGCTTTACATTTGTTATAATTGCAGTGTTTTTCTATACTTTAAACGGGAAGCATTAAAGAAAAATGAATACTAATACTTTTTCATCTATACCTGTAGTTGCTGATATTAAAGGATTTACGTTTACTAAAAATAATCGGTTTATTTGTAAAGAGTTTGCTTTGTTAAATGTAAACACAAATGAATGTAAAAGTGGTGTTTTTAAACAACCATTTGCATATGCATTGTTAAGTGAGACAAGTAAAAAACATATTCAATTACAAGAAAAAAATAATCATAACATTCGATGGAGTTCTGGCAGCATTATGTACTCTAAACGTAAAGAAATTTTACAAGATATAATTAATTATTTTAATAGTTCACGTGTTTATGTGTGGGGGGAAAATATTAAAAATTGGCTGCAAAATATAATAAATTGTAATGTTATAAATTTGGAGCCATTAATACAAGAGCTTCAAATTAATACAAATTATTATAATTATAATACAAATTGTGTAATACAAAATGCTGTAAATTTAGCAGCGTTATATCGTTCACGATTTAATACATACAATGCAATAAATTTATTTTATAATAAATTTGAAACCTTGTATAATATGTGTAATGAAGATATAGAATTATTGCCCATGGAGCTGATAATGGTGTATGGATCAACAGAAATAGATTCGAATTGGGATAGATTTCCCATGCACTGGCAAAATGATAAAAAATTTCAAACTTATAGAAAATGTAGGAATCATGCAGAGCTAATGGAAAACGACCAAGCCGAGGATAATTGGGATGCAAATTGGAAACAAGAATATATTTTAATTAAAAATTGTTCTAAATGTAATAATTAATTAATAATCTCTTTATTAAAAACCATATAACATATTATTGTAACAATATATTATCATCTTCGGCTGACGATGAATTACTGTAACAATAAAATACATTATTAAAATATATATATATATATACATACAATATTTATTTCTTTTAACTTACTGTGGTCTAACAAAAGCACCTTGTCTCATATTCCTGCCACTATTAGTATATTGAGTAAATGTAATATGTAGCTGAGTGTGACACGTAGGACATTTTTCATATTTACTAGTTGTCGGCGAACGAATTTTTGTTACCTCCCATCTATTAGTACAATAATTGCAATAATAACGCCAAATAGTCCATGACGTAGATGTAGCTCTAGTAGATGAAGTTGAAGAAGACTTTAACAACAACTGTTTCCACGTAGGTGTAATTTTAGTAGATGAAGTTGAAGAAGACATATTGTTAATAACGCGGACTTGGTTTAACAACTGCCCCCATCTTATTTGCTTTATATTTTATATGTAACATGTACATTATCAGATTGATATTTTGTACATCTGTTATTAGTAACGATGGATGTTCAAAGAATAATTTTACAAAAATTACGCTTAATACATTTAATTTGTATCTCGTACATAGTAGTTCGTAGAGTATATCACAAAATATGCTTACTAACTAATTTCATATCAATACGTAATTTTATTTATAAATTATTATTTACCAAGAGGTCAATAGTTTACATACTTAAGATAATATTTTGTTATTTTATTAATATTTGTACATATACATACTGCATATACATTTATGGTATGTGTAATTTTAAATATAATGTGTTACATACTTGCATGTAATGCTTATTGCATAATTATATAATAATTAGTATGTTATGTGTGTTGCGATAAAAAATTTCAAACTTAGAGAAAATGTAGGAATCATGCAGAGCTAATGGAAAACGACCAAACTGAGGATAATTGGGATGCAAATTGGAAACAAGAATATATTTTAATTAAAAATTGTTTTAAATGTAATAATTAAAAAAATATGTAATGTAATGTAATGTAACAGGGTTATATATTAAAATAAAAAATATTATTAATATAGTTATAATTGTTTTATTTTCATAATATTACATAATATAATTGTTATTTTCACTTACATATTAATATTAAACAAACATATTTTATTCATTAATCTTTTTAAACTCTAAATCAACCACCTGTCCTATAAATCCGTGCGACAATAGGCACAGACAATCTTCCTCGGCATCCTTATTCATTGCAACCAATTGTTCTTCTGTTATTTGATTGTATCTTTCCCCCAAATATATGCGAAATTCTTCTAATTCAACTTCGATTCTTTCTCCAAAATTGGTTTTGGATCTCTTTACTTTCACTACTTTGTATGGTTTATTGGTTTCTAAAGCCCGTAACCCTCGAATTTGAGGAGGTACTTTAGCTAACTTGTTTATAGCCGAATACAACGACATAGTAGTAATAGTAGTAGAAAGTTGTTGTTTTACTTGCAGTATAACTTATACTTATTTGTAATATAACTTCGCTACGGTATTTATATGGTTTTGTTATCTTAAATGATTATATATATATATATATATATATATATATATATATATATATATATATATATATATATATATATATACTTGCAAAATATGCAAAATAATTTCATCATCTCATTAATTAAAATCTAATTTTATTAATTTAGATAAAAGATTTTTTAACTGTTTTAAAATAGATTCATTAGGACAATCTATATTAAAAAAAGATAAATTAAATGGCATTGCTTTTGTAACAGTTTTTAAATATTCGCTGTATTCATATATTATATTATTTTTTAAAAAATACATATAGCCATTTATATATTGAAAAACACCATCTATATTTGGTGGTATACCAGGAAACATTGAATTTATTGTTCCGCGGTTTATAATAGAATTACTACACTCATCTAGCTGTATTACATGGATATTATTAAAAAATATATAAGTGCGACCCATACTTGTATGAACAGCACCAGTAATATTTTTAATTTCTTTTGAAATAGAATTTTTATCAGTAATTTGTAATATTTTTAATAACGGCCACTTAATATCATAAAATTTATTATTATTTATTAATACTATGTTACCATTGGGTTTGCGATATACAGCTGATAAATTTTTAAAACTATCATTTAATTCTTGCACCCAATCGTGTATATAATATGGGTTAGTGTAACCATTTTCTAAAATATTTTTTACCCATACCCAATTATCATAAAATATTAATAAATTATTATTAACAATTAAAATTTTTGTTAAATTACTCGTATTTATATTACATAATTCCGGTTCTTGTTTTGCAGGTATTTGTTTTTTATTATTTGTTTTTTCAGCTGAAAATGGTTGTGGTAATAGCGGTGTTGGAGGTAAATACGTTGTTGATGGTGTTATACTGCTCATTTTTTCCCCATATAAACTTTGTATATCCTCAATATCTACGGGATGTAACGGAAAATCTAAAATATTTTGAAAATGCGAATTTCTATGAATACTGTACATAACAGAATTTTTATTTCGCACATGATCTAAGCCTAACGCATGTCCAATTTCATGAACTAAAACTTCAAAAAAATTTACACCTTCTTCATCGTTGTTATGATATAATTTATAACTCCAAACTTCAAATACATCCATATGAATATCAACAGAATCTAAATCTGTTTGTGGTAAGGCTGCATGTCCTAAAACTTTCCCGGCTCCATCAAAATTATAAGGACAATTTTCATATGTAGAATATGTATAATGCTTTGTTCCACCCATTGAAATTATAATATTTGGTTTAGCATTATTTTTACTATTATAATCATATGGAGTATATTCAAATTTAACATTTATATATTTTTCCCATATTTTAAATGCCTCTGTTGCTACTTGAATTTGATAATTATAACCATAAATAAAATCCCATGTAATAACCGATTTATTCCAAATATATTTTTTATCTCTGTTACTATTATTATCAGGTACTCCACATCGTTTAGATTGTAATGAGCTTAGCACTTCGGTATTTAAAATTCCTGTGACATTTAAATTATAATAGGTTTGATAATTTTTTAGCGCTTCAATATATATATTATTAGTATCAGATATTGTTGTTAGTTCATTTTTTTCAGTTTTTAAATATCCATAATTTTCTAATAATTCTATTGATTCAAAAAATTCATTACTATTTAAACTTGTATTTCCACAAAAACAAAAATAAAATAAACACACTATTATTAAAAATATATGTAATAATTTCATTTTATATATTTTGTACATAGGCACATACACACGAACAGTTTACAATAATAAGAAAATTTGTAAAATACATTTTCTTTTATACCTCCTATTTCAAATTATTATGCATTATAAAATGTTTACACAGCAATTTATATTATTACAAATTTAAATGCTACATATGCAGAATTTGCTTCTTATATTATATTTTGTTGGAATTCAAAAATAACATTGCACAAAGTTATCAAAACAAATATGTTTAATATTATTTAACATTATACAAAGTTATCAAAACAAATATGTTTGAACTTTACTCAAATTATTAAAATATTCATTGACATTGACATTGTACAAAGTTATTAACACAAAATGTTTAAACTATTTTTGTAACCTTATAACCTACAATAGATGTTTTGCTATCAAAACAGATATTTGACATTATACAAAGTTATCAAGACAAATATGCTTGAACGTTACTCAAATTATTAAAAATATTCCTTAATTGACATTGTACAAAGTTATCAACACAAAATGTTTAAACTATTTTGTAGCCTTATAACCTACAATACATGTTTTGCTATCAAAACAGATATGTTTAATATTATTTGACATTGTACAAAGTTAAGCACCAAAAAATTTTACTATTTTGTATGAAGAAGCGTGTTCTGAGCAAGCAGATGCTGACGCTGAATTTTTCTAGTTTTTCATTGCAAATAATAAAAATAATATTAGTGATAGTAATAGTAATAATAATAATGTTAATAATGTGCCAACAAACCTGCTTTCATTGTTACAAAACACAATGAACGTTTGGAGCGACAGCGACAATAAAAATTTTGATTTGAATTTTGCGCTATAGTGATAGTTAATAATTGTAACTTATTTTATATTGCACCTTATTTTATAATAAATACCCCCAAGGATATGTATCTGTACATGTAAAATTAACAATACGTTTATCATCATAAGGACTTAACACTATCTTTTCTTGTTTTACAGTATAAACATTATGTTTTTTTGATAATATTGAAAATTGTGTTCTACTTATTGTATTATTATTAAATAAACAATTGTAGTAATCATTAAACATAATATTTTTTAATGTTGCACCTGTAACACCTTTAGCCTTTTTATTTACTTTTTCTTTTATATTTTGTAAAATTTTAAAACAATACATTTTTGAACGTAATCCTATAAATTCAGTCATAATTTGACCGTTATTCTCATCCTTCATAAGCCCAATTACTTTTTTATTTACTTGAGGCATATTATAAATATTATTTTTACTGTAATCAGAAGTATCAAATTTATCAATATCACGTTTCATTATTTCATAAATATCGAAATTAAAAAAATTATAAATTAAACTATCTGTGTCTGTATATAATAATTTGGCATTTTCACCTAAATTTGCTTTTATATAATTAAAATGGAAATCATAAATGTAAGTTTTCGCTAAATCTAAAATTGAAAATCCTACATAAATTGGTTTATTAAAGAAAACATGCTGATTTTTTAGTTCAATGAGTACCATGTTATTACTTAATATAGTACAGCTATGAAAATTTGGTTGTGATATGAAATATTTTGCACCATACCGCCCCTCATATTTTGTAACTAATTTGACTGTTTTATGTTTACGAACGTTTTCCATTGTTTTACCAAAAACAGCATTATTCATTAATTTGTAAAAATTTTTAAGGAACTCGTTATTTGATTGCTTACGCAATTCTGTATTCAGATCTATGTACTTTCTTAGCCAGGGGCTTTGCTTAAATTTTAATATTTTATGTATACGTGTGATTTTCATACCTAAACTTATATATTGTTTTAAATTTGTATAGTGTATTACATAATTTTTTTTATTATGTAAATTTGCTATTAATTTTGATTTTTTTGCGTTTGGCGGAATAAAATGTTCCACAGCGAGCGGTAAATCTTTATGTTTCTCATGTAAACATGTTGGATATTCCAAATCTACCTCAAAAATATATCCTATATCGCTTTCATCGCTTAAATTTAGCACATCAATGATATTAAAATTATTTTCTTCAACCCATTCAAATTTTGAATGAGGTAAAAACATTCGCATAGCTGCACCATATAAATTATTAACATCGTAATACATTAAATATGATTCTTTTTCATTTGAATTGTACATATCCCCCATATATTTATTATTCGCTTTTCCATACCGATTAGAGCATTGGGATAAACCACCTCGAATTCCTTTTTCAATAAAAAGTATTTTATCTACATCTGTTAATAACTCTAATTTTACATTTGTACATTTAAGCATAGCATCAAATGCTAATCCTGGGGCTGTATAATAATGCAACGCATCTAAATCATATGTTTTCATGCAAGTATTACGAAAATTTTCAAATACGTCACTTAATAGTAAAACGTCTGTTTTCAAATATAAATTAGCGTATTCACCTAATGTTTTAATTTTAAAAATACTCCAAACACTTTTTGCAAATTCATAATTTTCTTCCGATACACTTTCACCTTTTATTGAACTATAAAATTCGTTTATGTCAGGCAGTGTTGTTTCATTCAATTTATCCCATGAATCAATATACTCATATGGAAAAATTCCTTTGCGAATTAGCGCTTGAAATTCTGCATTTGAAGTACAAAAACTTTTTGTAATAAGCTTTTCCTCATTAGATAAATATGAAGATAATTTGTCTAAACTGCTACTCATAAAACGAAATGAATCTATAAATCTAAATTGGATACGTGTATTTTCCACATATTTAGTAAAAGATATATATTTTTCTTTATTTATTGGAAGAAGCCTAATATTTCCAGGGATTTGTTTTGCAATTGTTTTAATTATAAAATGGGCGTCATATGAAGTTAAATTATGAAAAACTATTGGAATTACACGTGACTTTCGGTACTTTAAATTGCATAATTGATGTGCTGCCCCGTTATACTTTCCAGTTAGGTGACAATGATCTCTTACCTTAATATCATCAATTTTAAAATTGTCATTACATATATGACATACTGTGGCAATTGAAAACTGGTGTTTTTCAAGCTGTGTTAAATTCATAGGTACTATATTATTCATAATATTATTTACAAAATTTGCAATATTTTGTAATTCTTCGCAAAACAATTCCAAACAATTATTACCACTATACAAATTAAATTTTGATAAGTTATTATTGTAACTACATTTCATATAATATGCTATACTAAAAGGAATATGTTTTTGAGTAAATATAGTATTTTTTCCGTGATTTTCATTAATTTTTTCCAAAATCGATTCTATGTCTCCATATATAGCAAACGGCACCATTTCTTTGTGATGAAAATTTTTAAATTTCAAAACATTATTTATTGCTGTAGGTAGTTGAATACTACATTTATTTACACGTTGACAATATTTCACATGTTTAAGATAACTATTTTTTACATAAAAATGATTTAAACATGTATCACAAAGTAATGCTTTATGCGCTTTTTTAGATAATTGTCTAAATAATAATTTTGATAAATCTTTTATCCACATATAATGATAATTTTCAGGCGATCTTATCTCATTAACATCAACATCTATTAATTCATTATCATCGTTATTACTATCATCATTATAAGTATTATTAGCATTATTAGAAATAAGTAATAAATGTATTTTTCTTTTAAAAAGTTTTGTTGTTAGTTTAACAGGTACAATAACATTATTAGTTTTTTTACCAGCACCATTTTTTTCAAAAGTATATACATTTATTGATAATTCATTCATATCCTCAAATTTTCCAATATCTTTAAGTTTCATAGGAAAATCTAATCCTTCATAATTTAAAACGTTTGAAAAATGTGGATATGATGAAGTGTGATTTGAATTAATTTTAGCAGGATATAAAGCTGATACAACAGCCCAAAGAAAACAATAGTTATCATTATTTTGCACGTTTATAATAGCTTTTTTATGTTTTATATCGGGTGGTAAATCAATATAGCTATTTCCACTAATAGGTATATATTTATTAATATTTACCTTCAAATATAAAATTTGGTATAATGCCCAACCTGAATCCTGTTCTTGAAATTCTTCAAGCTTATTTAATAGTTTATCTTGAATATTAACGTTATACCAATCTTTTATATTTGTAGAATTATCAATAACTTTGTTGGCTGTTGTAAAATGCTTTATATCCAATTTTTCTGTGTGTGGAAGTATAAATTCGCAACAAAATATTACATTAACTTTCAATATAGATTCTACCAAGATATTTTTAATTTTGTTAAAAAATATTTTTCTAGCAGCTTGTAAAAACAGTTTTGGATCTTTAAAATCTGCTTTATTTATTATACAGCCGGTTTGAATTCTACTATTAAAAACAGATTGAATGTTTTGCCATACTAATTTTTTATCCACTTTCACTTTTTTCTTCTGTTTATAATCTACACCTGCTTTTGCTCCTGCTTCTGCTCCTGCTCCTGCCCCTGCTCCTGCTCTTGCTTCTAATGCTATTTTACTTCTTAGTTTCTTTTTTAACACTTCACGGTATGTTTTTAATAGCGTTAAGTTGCCTTCTAATTTGAACAAGTTTTCAAACGTATTATACTTTTCTTTTTGTTGTTTAATACATTTCGTTATTATTAATATTGTTTTATTAATATTTTTTCTCCAACTATTAAATTCTTCTTTTGTTTTAAGCAGTTTTAAAACACTTCGAATTTTTTTAATAGCTGTACTACTTAAACAACTCACTGAATTTGTTACATTCATTGTAAAAAATAATATTAAAAATAATTAATTTTACTTATACTCATACAGTATGAATATTTAACGTGTAAAAATATACGCGCGCAATTTCATTTATATGCTATATAAAAGCTGTTATCAGTTTAAAAAATATAACATTTTAAAAAATAATTATTAATTAAAATTCGAAAATAATTGCAAGTCGTTATCAATGATAACTTTTAACAGACAACCTTGTAAAGTTTCAAAAATATTTTCAATTTCGAAAATAATTGCAAGTCGTTATCAATGATAACTTTTAACAGACAACCTTGTAAAGTTTCAAAAATATTTTCAACAATTTTAATCAACTAACAAACATGTTATTCTGCAATATTCCAAGAAATAATTATTAATTAAATTCTCAAAAATAAATCGCAATCAATAATAACTTTTAACCTTTTACAACAAATAAAATATCGTAAGCAGCAGCTCTGGCCGCCGCCGCCGCCGCCGCTCCAGTCGGAACCGCGGCCCGCGCCCCTGCTAGAGCCCCAGCCACAAACCCCAACTCAGCTACAGCCCCTGCCCGAGCCCCTGCCCCCGCTTCAACCTTAGCTGCAGCCCAAACCCGCGCCCCTGCCCCTGCTTCAGCCCCAGCACCAGCTACAAACCCAACCGCAGCCCCAGCCCCTAACCCCTAACGCTGCTCCAGCCCCCAGCAGCCGCCATGGCTGCGTACAAGAACTACCTCAATGGTCTAAACCGGATGACCGCGGCCATCGAGTTTTCAAACCAGGATGACGGCGGTCATCGAGTTTGAATACTGGTGGCGCCACCTAGCGGCAATTCGATGAACTTATCCAGGAACGGCCTAGTATATCTACTTACGAGTATACCGTTTAACTTAACACATAACAGGGTTAGTCACGAAAGAGTTACTCTGAAAGTTCGTTTGTTTGAAACTCAAAATACTAATGGCCACAGACATTTGATACCATATTTAATTAAATTAAAAAAATCTGATGTGGCCAGCACATAACCTCTCGCCGTATATTTTACCTGGCTGTATGCATAAAGCAAAGAATATTTTTATAAATACAAATAATATATTCATATAAATCTATGACGTATAAACTTCTTTATTATTCAATAATAGCATGTCTCAACATAAATATATTTTACCATAAATTATGTTACAATAAATTACAAAGTAGAGTTTAACATATATAAATATTAGGCTGGTAACAGCAATTTTCAATTCGAACAACGTTGTTTACTTTCTCTTCATATTCTTCTAGTAAAAACATTAATTTTGGGCGGTCTAAAATGTATATATGGATTGTGCATCTATTCTTACATATCTTCTTTTACATTTTATTTTTTCATACATGTTATATCTAAATAACACTAATTCCCTTTAATAAAGTGACGGATAGATTGCATTCCGATTATTCTTATATCGATGTGTAATTTTGTCAATATTTACAACTTACTTGAGAAGAATTTGATAGCTTTTTCGCAATTCAAAGTTACTCTAGACTACAGTACTGGTGTACATTGTCCCATAATGTTTGAAACAAATTTAAGTCCTTCAACCTAGACTTGTCATCTCCATAATAGTCACAGATCAAGAATTAAGGGATTCTCCAAATACATTTTTCTTTCATTACTCATTATTTCTGACACTGACATTTATCTGTCAGTTACAAATAATTTAAATTTGCAACTATTTTTCATGGCATCCTTTCGGTTGTAAAATTAATTACAACATTATTTTATATATTATATTCCTTTTATCTCTAAATCTATAAAATATGTATAAAAATATTTAAATGTATCAGAAAGAGAATTTATTTTTCTTTAATATTATCAAGAAAAATTTTCAAAAAATAATATTTAGAAGATTTTTTTTCAAGAATCTTCTACTTCCGGTTGTCCAATTGTTACCAAAACCTTTTCAGATCTTCCCATGAATGTCCGATTGGGAAATACGTTGTTAAACAAATTTTAAGTCTTATAGTTTTTGAGTAACCGTCCTTCCAACATCCCACACACACACATCCACACACACACACACACACACACACACACACACACAGACATCATCGTAAAAATGTTAAAATCGGATTGTAGGGACCTTAAAACGTGCTTATTCAATAAAATCTGGATATGCGATTTTTAGCATGAATCCAATACCTCTCTTAGCGAGAGGTAAAAAGTCAAAATGATAGGAGCATCACTAGACAGACAAAGCAATAGTTGATTAAATAATCCATTTTTCAAGAGAGGAAGCTGTTGTAAATTATATTTAGGGTTGCAAACAAACGTAGTTTGAAAGTAACCCTCCCATGACTAACCCTGTATTAAGATAGATATCTGGAAATTCAATATTTGCGTGTAAAGTATTTGCTATAAATGAAAAATTAAATATGAAATAAAATAACGGTTAAAACCGGTAACCGACATAAATTATTTTGTTTTCAATCATGAACGAAAAAAAATATTTCGTATTCGTTTTGAATGAGGCTACTTCCGGTTCACCAATTATAAGCAAAATCTAATCGCTTGTTCTTCTGGATGTAAACTTGAGGAATACGAAAAAATTATAATTTTTGGAATCGTGGTATTGAAGTTATGGGATCCGGAACTTTTGTCACACACACACACACAGACACACAGACACAGACACACACACACACACACACACACACACACACACACACACACACACACACACACACACACACACACAGACACACATACATACATACAGACATCATCGTAAAAATGGTAAAATCGTATTATAGGGACCCTAAAACATGCTTATTCAGTAAAAACTCATCATTGAATTTTTTGACCAAAGACAATACCTTCCTTACCTAAAGGTGACGGAAGGTAAAAAAGTAAATTCATTTTCGTGTAAATTGATATTTTCATATTATTTTTCTGAAATTGAAGTTGAAAAGGTATATGGTGTTAAAAATGAATTAGTTACTTTGGTAATGCATGACGAATGGAACAACAAATAGACATTTTTACATATGTCAAAAAAATATTAGAAATACAAATTTAAATGAAAAAATAGTTTTTCTAGAAAAAAATACTGTATGATATATACGTTAAAAGTGATTTTAAGTTGTTCGAAGGTATAGACCACTCCGCTACTCGTCGTGTTCAAAATTTCCTTCTCATTAAATAAATTGTTACTTTTAACACATACCATAAATATCTATTTTTATTATTACGTATAAGATTTCCTTATTTATTTTGTTTCACTAATTTTCCTTTTAAATAAAAAAATAATAAATACGTATTTTTTGTTTGTTCATAAAATGGCTCTTTCTCTGACTTTTTTCTGAAAATAAAGAAGCATTTGTCGCAATGACATAGCCAATTCTAAAGTATTATTAACATCATTAGGTAGCAACTGAATAGAAAATGAATAAACATTTTTCATGACTATTTCTGGCACCAATCTGTGTATTTAATTATTTACGAATATAATGAATAAAAAATATTTCATAAAAATGTGAAATCGGCTCATTCAAAGAATTTGCCATCAAGTGCCTTTCATTACAGTAATGTCAAATTCTGTCGTTATTCTCCTGCAAATTTTAGTTATAATTTAAAATTTATCACAAATATAACATTCATAATTTTTGTTTTTCATTTAGTTTCAATTAATAACTAAAAATGTAAAATATGATATACGAAATATTCTATTTTACTGGTCATTTAATATACATAGTATAATCAGTCACGAAATATATGTTTTGCAAATTCTATATCCTGGAAACTTGAACCCAATACCATTAAAATATAATTAAAAAATTTATATGAAAATATAAAACAACGGAGTTACTAGAATAATGCTCACAAATATAAATGAAATTTTAATTAATAAAATTGAAATGAAGTCTGTGGATATGAAGGATTTAATTGTGCATAGTTTTCTTTGTAAAATAATAAATTTATTCATGAATTCATTGGGATATATTTATGTATGCAGAAATAATTAAATTGAATTGATAAGTTTGGTACACAAACTAAAGATACCATCAATCTATAATGTTGAGGAAAGCAGAAATAAATTCAATAATAAAGCTATTACATTTGACATTAACCTATTTCGTTTACAATTCAATCAGTTGTATCTCGATGAAACAATATTATTTATTATGGTCAATCGTAATTGACATTTATGAGAGTTAAGAACCTGAAACAAAATATCTTTACGACAGGCATTACTTCTGTTATACGCTGGATTATAGATAATCCAGTATTAGATCTCTTTCGCATGGGTAATAAAAATTGGACTAACCTAGTCCAGCATTTACTTTATGGCACCATAAAAATGTCTGCGGATATGGTCCCGCCAGAGCCATTTCAGCCAACTTAACGACGGAAAAATCGACAGTACAACAGACGTACGTAAAGTAGGTATCTCCTACGCATGAATTGATTTATTTTCTTTCGACTCTTGTCATATTTCAATTTTCTGATTCGTGAATTTCTTTCTACCTCTTGACCTTTTTTCAAACGTATCCTTGGGAAAGGAAAGCAATTAAGTGTTTTTATATCTCTATACCTGACATGTTTTTGTTTTTTCTGTAGAGAACAAAATTTTCCCATTATTTATTATTATTATTATTATTATTATTATATGAAATATTGATATTTTATTTTAACTATATCATTATTTTATTAAATCAGAGATCATTTAAGAAATATATCTGTGGCTTGAAGCAAGAACAGTCTATGTCAACATTAAGTAGTTTTTGGAATGGGTGCTTTAAAATCAACAACAAATTTTCAATAATATCTGTTAGTAAATCTTGGCAATCTGCATAATTATTAATACTGTATACAAATGTCACTAATTCTTTGATTTAGACTGCCTGTAGCCCTAAAAATGCCCTAAAGTCCTTCAATATATTTTGACCTGTCAACATTGATTGTTATTTCAATATTTTTTTTTTTACATGATCTTGGTTCAATGATTGTGATAATAATAATAATAATAATAATAATAATAATAATAATAATAATAATAATAATAATAATAATAATAATAATCATAATAATAATCAATTTATTTCCGTTAACACAAATACAATGTATATGGAGCAAGTCAAAAATGTTAATACAAAACACTGAACTTTCGACTAATTTTTCACACCTAATCCATATCACAGTTAAGAAATTACCCGAAAAAATAAAATATAAACAGCATATAGATTAAAAATTTGGATATATTCTATACTGTGTTACGAAAAAAAGATAAATTTATTTTCACATCCTACCTTATATGGCTTGCCAGGTTAATTATTCATAATTTTGTCTTACGTTTTTGTGATTTATTTCTTCAATAAAAATTCACTTCAATCACATCGTTGAATTCATAATTTCACATAGATTTCAAATATATATAAATATATACGTTGTCCCATAAATATGAAAGTTAATGTCATTTCCGGTTAAACTGGAGGCGCTATCATCATGCCAAATACTATGATTTGCGAGCCTAGTTTACAAATATGGAAACAATTAAAAATCTGATGTGACCAACACAGTACCTCCCGCCATTTACCTATGTATATAATTTCTATATTACTTTATAAATTTATCCATAAAATATATAGAAAAATTATTAAAGCAAACTTGTAGAAAATGGAATAATCTTTAATTTTTATAATAACAAATTGAGAAAAAATTACATTTAAAGGTATTTTTTGAAGAAATACTATCTTGAGTTTCAATTAAACTCCCATTTCCGGTTATCCGATTACCACCAAAATCTAATCAGTTCTTTCCATATTAGAATAAGGTAGAAATACATGGTTTCAAAACTTTCTGAATGATAGTATTTGAGTTAGAGCGTAAAGAGGATCTACACACACACACATACATACATACACACAGACACCATCGTGAAAATGTTAAAAATGGATTCTAGGGACCTTAAACATGGTCATTTATCAAAATTTCGATATGCGATTTTTAGCATGCACGATCCCTACACCTCCCTTACCAAGGGTAGCGGGAGGTAAAAAGCAGATTGGCACACCCAGCAATATATTTATTTATTTTTTAATTAAAAAATAATTATAAATACAAAAGTTATTTTGAGTGGTCCGTTTTTCAGTGTCACCCTGTATAATGGCCAATAATTATTTATATTTTATAGACAATATTTTAGAATTATGCAAAGAAATTTGCGAGATGTTAGCAATCCATTGTCAATATCGGAAAAAATATTTACAAAGATATTATTCAAACTGAGCAAAGTGTCATTCATGATTCAATTCGTGAACTGGATGGCACTGCATGGTCTTGTCACAAGATGAAAGATTTGCATTTATTCCAAATCATTTTAAAGTGAATGATAAATTTAAATGTTTTAATTCTTAATATTGAACAAATTTTCATATGCTTCTAGTACTTAATTTCAACACCTGGCTATGACCCATATTAGGGATTTCAGGGCAAAATTGCAATTTTCCGTGAAGTCAATCGGGCTTATTCACGTGTAGCTTGCTATGTGATCTCTATTGCTACGTAACAATTTATTGATATTTTAAAGATGATTGTTAAACTTCGTATTCACGTGTCAAGAAATTGTAATTATTTTAACAATAATTGTTATCAGCCAGGCAAGAGCATTTGACCACTTGAATGACCAAACATCCAATTTTTTGTTCAACATAGTTGATTCGTTAAAAATTGTAACCAGAAATGAACCACTGAATTACAGAATAGGCTCGATTATAGCAGTAGTTATAAACATAACACAAGTGTCAATTTTTAATGCGACATTTATCATTTTATCTGACATTTAAGTAAGCAGGCAGTTTAACCAGACATGAAAATACCGGGCCTAAATATTATTTTATTTTATTAATAGGCATATTGATGTTTCTTTTGGTACATTGTTAGAATAATACATGAGTCACTCACGAAGTTATATGCAGTGTATATCTTGAAGAATCTCTAATTATCTCGGCTACTGTTGAAATATTGTACATTTATATTAAAAAGAATGTTTCGACACGCGCCTACTAAAAGTATGTGAAAAATGTTTTTGTTTTTGGAGAATGAAAAAGCGAGTTGTAAGTTGTCAATAAAATAGATAAAGTAAAATGACATGTAATTTTAAAATAAAATAAAACTAATTCTGTCATCTCAGCAAGATCTATATTAATTAATATGGTATCAGAGCTAGTAGTTTAGAAGAAGTGGAAAATAATAATTAAGAAAAGGAAGAAATTTTCAGAAGCGTCAGGAAAATGACGGATGTTACGATACCGGTGTTTGATGGTGAAGATTATGGAAGTTGGAAGAGGCGTATTCTTATGTATCTGAAAATGAAAAAGTGTGACGTAACGGTTTCAAGAGTAAAACAAGATACAGATGGAGAAGACTGGGATGAAAAACATCTAAAAGCTATAAATTACATATACAGTGCTATTACAAATAAACAATTAGAGTTTGTGAGTGACAAAGATACAGCATATGATATTATGAAGAAATTTGATGAAATGTATTCTAAAGAATCAACAGCATTACAAATAGTTTGCAGAAATAAATTAGAAAGATTGAGACTGAAACAATATAGTGATACGGAAACATTCTTCATTGATTTCGAAAAAGCCGTAAATGAATTAAAAACCGCTGGAGCGAAGATAACTGAGAAAGAAAAGATGAACTACATGTTGCGAACATTGCCAGAATCTTTAAGTTATATCGGTGATTTGGTTGATGTTTTGAAGGAAGAAGATCAAACAGTAGAATATGTGAAGAGTAAAATAAAAATGAACAATTTGAAAGCCAATGAAGAATACGTAAATTCGAACCCCAAATCAAACGCTTTTGTAACGGAAAACAAATCAAGAGCAAGGAAGCAAGAACAAACGTGCTACAATTGTGGGAAACCAGGACATTTCATAAGAAATTGTCGTCAGGTGGCAGTAGGTAGAGGTTCGTGGAGGCGCGGCGCAAAGCATCAACAGCACCGTGGAAGTTATGGACATTGGCAACGTAGTCGAGGCGGTAGTGGCGAGCAGCAGAGTTCGAGAAATGGTTGGTATCCAGGTGGCCGAGGTTATCAACAGGATGGATACGGAATGAACAGCTTCCACACAGAAGTTCAAACTATGACGACAAACAAAGAAGAAGGAGTAGGTAATAATGATAAAATAAAAATTGATTGGTTGTTAGATAGTGGCTGTACAGATCATGTGATAAATAATGATAAATATTTTAGTGATAGTATAATTTTAAAACAGCCTGTAAATGTTAAAATAGGTGACGGTAAAATTTTAAAAGCCACAAAAGTAGGGAAAGTAATTAGTTACTTTCCAGTTTTTAATCGAAAAATTCAAATTAATATGTTAAATGTATTTTATGTTAAAGAAATGAATAGAAATTTAATTAGTTATGCTAAAGTCACAGATACAAATAAAATTATATCAATAAATAATACTTCAAAAATTTATGATAGGAATAATAAATTGATTGCGATTGCTTGGAAAGAAGGGAGATTGTATAAAATGACCAGTGAAATTGAAAACAAAGAAGTTAATATAACAAGTACAAGTAGCAAAAGAAATTTGACATTAAAAGAAAAATGGCATCGCGTACTAGGTCATGTAAATTTTAATTATTTAAATACTTTGTGTAAAAACCAATTATTAGATGGAATACCTAAAGAATTAGAACCTGAATACATGAAATGTGAAATATGTATTGAAAATAAAATGCATAATATACCTTTTGAAAACAATAGAAGTAAAGCTAAAGAGATTTTAGAAATAGTTCACACAGACTTGAATGGGCCTCATGCGACTACTGGGATAAATGGTGAAAAATATTTTCTAACGTTTATTGATGACTACAGTAAAGTAGCTAGAGTTTATACCATTAATTCAAAAGATCAAGTTTATGATTGTTTCGTAGAATACATAAATCAAATTGAAAATTTAACAGGCAAAACTATTAAGAAATTAAGATGTGACAATGGAAAAGAGTACCTCAATTCAAATATTTATCGTTTAACTAGAGAAAAAGGAATTTCTATAAATGCATGTCCACCTTATGTACATGAATTGAACGGTACAGCTGAAAGATATAATAGATCAATTATGGACATATCTAGATGCTTATTAGCTGAAGCAAAAGTACATCGAAGGTTTTGGCCAGAGGTAGTATGCGCAGCTGCATATCTTAAAAATAGAACATTGGCAAATACGGAAGAAAAGAAAACACCTTATGAAATATTATTTGGTAAGAAACCTAGTATCAAATATTTACGTTTGTATGGCAGTAAAGTTTTTGTACGTATACCAGAAAAAACTAGAAAGTCTAAATGGGATAGAAAAGCTGATTTAGGAATTTTGATAGGATATACTGAAACTGGATATAGAGTATTAATAAATAATAGAGTAATTATAGCAAGACATGTTGATATTGTGGAAGAAGATATTAAATGTATTGGATTAAATGGAAACGAGAGTGACAATGAGTCTAAAAATGAATGCTCCAATGATTTTAAAATGCAAGAAGGAAGTGTAACGGATGAATGTGAGTTAAATGATGAACGAAATTCAGAAAAGATTGATGAAAACGTATTAAATGAGCAAAATCAAGAAAAGAGTCAAACGTTAAGAAGATCAAAGAGAGAAAAAAAATTGCCTAGTAAATTTGACGATAACTATGTTTATAATAACTATATTTATGCAAATTACTGTGGTGTTGATAGTCCAAATAATTTTGAGGAGGCGATGAATAGTAATGAGTCTGAATATTGGAGAAAAGCTATGGATAAAGAAATTGAATGTATAAATAAAAATAAAACTTGGAAATTAGTTGAAAAGCCAGAGAATAAAAACATTTTGGATGTAAAGTGGATTTATACAAAAAAGGCCAATAACATGTATAAAGCAAGATTAGTTGTGAGAGGTTTTCAACAAAAAGAAATTGTAGAAGATATTTATTCGCCGGTTGCAAAAATGCAAACTTTAAAAATTTTGTTGTCATATTGTTGTCAAAAACGTTTAATAATTGAACAAATGGATGTAGAAACAGCTTTTTTAAATGGTAAAGTTACTTCAGAAATCTATATAAAACAGGCTAGAGGTTATGAAGACGTACAGACAGAGTTTGTAAACTAGATAAAGCATTATATGGTTTGAGAGAGAGCCCTCGAGCATGGTATGATTGTTTTGATGTTTATTTAAGAAAGTTAGGCTTTAAAAAAAGTAAATATGATTATTGTTTGTATGTTATGAGAAATGCAGATGATATGATTTATCTAATATTATTTGTGGATGATTTATTGATTTGCTGTAGAAATGCGAAAAAGATTAAGTATATCAAGGGTTTATTATCAAATGAGTTTAGAATGAAAGATATGGGTAAAGTGAAAACTTATCTTGGAATTGATATTGAATATGATTATGAAAAGAACGTTATGACTCTAAGCCAGCAAAATTATATTGAATCTTTATCTGAGAAATATAAAATTAAAAATTCAAAGCTGTATAAGACACCAATGGAGGTAAATTTGAAATTAGAGCCTGCACAAGTAACATGTGATGATATTAGATATAGAAATTTGATAGGTGCATTATTGTACATTAGTTCTGGAACAAGACCCGATATAAGCTATAGCGTTAATTACTTAAGTAAATTTCAAAATTGTTATAATGTAAGTCATTTTAAGTATGCCTTGAGAATTTTAAAATATCTATATTTGACAAAAGACTTGAAATTGAATTATAGTAAAAATGAGATGAATGAGGATCTTGATTGTTTTGTGGACGCTGACTGGGCAGGTGATAATATAGACAGGAAATCAACGTCAGGTTATGTAATGAGATTATTTGGTAATGTAATATTTTGGAAGTGTAGAAAACAAGGTAGCGTTACAAAATCTTCTACATTTGCAGAATATGTAGCATTATCAGAAGCTGTAAGTGAAATAAAAATTATAAGAGATATACTTGAAATATTCGATATAGAAACTACAAAACCAGTAAAGATATATGAAGATAACTCAGGTGCATTGAATATTGCAAAATACGGAAATTTTACCAAAAATTCAAAATATATTGAAGTGCATTATCATTTTGTGAACGAGTGCTATATGAAAAAAATTATTGATATAGTAAAAGTAAATACAGACGAAAATTTGGCTGATATATTTACGAAATCACTAGGTAAAAATAAATTTGTAAAATTAAGAGAAATGTTAAATGTTTATTGATCTATGTAATATAAATGTAAGGAGGTGTGTTGAAATATTGTACATTTATATTAAAAAGAATGTTTCGACACGCGCCTACTAAAAGTATGTGAAAAATGTTTTTGTTTTTGGAGAATGAAAAAGCGAGTTGTAAGTTGTCAATAAAATAGATAAAGTAAAATGACATGTAATTTTAAAATAAAATAAAACTAATTCTGTCATCTCAGCAAGATCTATATTAATTAATAGCTACTATAAATATTGTTTTGCAAATGTTGGTGTCTTCTGTGGATGTATTACTTGGGTAAGATAAAACTAGAATATATGGTACATTAGACAGCAAAAGTAATGCGACGTCTGTGTCATTTTAGCAAGTAAAAGTAGCGGGGAAACTTTCCACAGTAATGTTAGTCCAACTTCTAAACTTCACTTGAAAAATATTCACTTTCTGTATCAGTATTTACCGACAGAGGGAGGAAAGTTTTCTAGCGGAAGACAAATTATTTTTTGCTGTGAATGTCTTCGACTTTCCACAGGAACTTTTCGCTAACGATTATTACACTCGTGAAGAAAGTTACATGTACACCCTGCAAACTACGTGCTTATGTACTAGCCGCATTATCGTTGTTAGTTCAGTTGCGGGGGACGCGATGCATTCACACAACAAAAACTGATTAACACGGAATAAGTGTGCGTAGGTACAACAGCATAAGAATTTATTATAATGGGAGGAAGATAGAAAAACGTAATGTACAGATTTTATTATTCGTTCCACTGAAATACAAAATTCGTTTTAAAATATGCATACATATAAGCCAGTGTTATATTTTTCCATAATTTTGAGCAATTTTAATAACATTATACAATTTTTAAGACTTTGGTTTCTTAGAATAGCGTCCTCCAATGTTATTTTTATTCTTTTATGGATGTATAATTCTATAAAATCTTAATTGTTATTCCTAACTATTTATTATCTTAATATTATATAACGTATATGTTATAGTTATTTACATAACCAGTTATGAAAAGAGTGATATTGTTTAATGAACATAAAATTTGCCAAAAAGAGCGAAGCGAGTTTTGCAAATTATGTGTCAAACAATATCACATTTTCAAAACGTATTATGAACAATTAATTTAGCTAAAATAATTTAAAAATATACAAAATTCTAGGTATACGGAAGCCGAATCCGAATATTGTAGCGTGCGTAGACGACGTCACTGCGTCTAGCGAGCTTGCAACTAACGCCACTGGTCGAACGCTCTAGAACATAATCGTTTCTCGGAATTCGATTACTGCCGCGCCTCAGGTGGCTGATGCAAGCGTAAACAGATAGGGGAGGTAAGCTTAATTAGCTTAACTAGCTTGCCTGATTCTTTTGTTCTATTTTTCTGGAACGTACTGGAAATATACTGAAATGTTCTCGAATAGTAGAGAGATATAAACGCGACGCAACTCTGTACTGGGCAAGCAGTTCAGTTGAGACCAGTATAGAGTTCACGAGTTCAGTGACTGGAGAGAGTTGGTCAGTGGAGTTCAGACAGTTGAATGGTGAAATAAATAAAGAGTTGGTGAAATAAATTAACGTGTAAATAAATAGTCTTATGTTATTTTTTAATAAATAATCCTAGTTTTAAGTCTATAACAATATTCATAGTCTTAAATAGTATTTAATACTTATTTAATCATAGTAATCGTTATTTTTATAATATTTTTCTTAATCATTTACGGTTAATAAACGTTTAATTTTAATTAATAATTTTTATTTGATTTTTACACTTCATTCAAATAAATAAGCGTTACAATATGTTAAGGGCATTAAAAACTGGAATACCTATGTTAAAAATATAAACCAACATTTTTTTAACTGGTAGTCCCTATCGTAGA
The DNA here is from genome assembly GCA_951394225.1 of Harpalus rufipes. Taxonomy (NCBI): domain Eukaryota; kingdom Metazoa; phylum Arthropoda; class Insecta; order Coleoptera; family Carabidae; genus Harpalus; species Harpalus rufipes. The sequence goes on along the minus strand of OX596279.1, from coordinate 20,382,428 downwards.
GTTTTAATATAAATGACCCAGATTCTAAATTGGTACAATAATGGAAGACCCCATTTTAATAATATTAGAATATGTTTAAGACCGACTTCATATAAATAAAATTCAGTGCAATCGTTATTAAACATTTTAAATTAAATAATTAATTTTACCAAACCCCCAAGTTAAAACACTAAATAACTATACATATTTTAAGTTATTTAGTGCAAAAAATGTAATGATTTATTAATAAATAAAATTAATTAACACTCTATAATCTATATAAACATAAAAGACTAACCATGAACATACACGCTAATTAGTAATATTTATCTCACAATTTATATCGCACTTCATAATTTATATTTATTTGGGTGAAAGATGATTTTTTTTATTTACGTCTACATATCGTATTATATCAATAAATTTGGGCATATTGGATGCAATATTTAATTATAAATGTCATTTGTTGTTTAAAGTTGTGTTTCACATATAATAAGGAAGTACTATCGCCAAATGCAATTTTTACTTTTATGTAGTATTTCCTGTATAACAAAAAAAAGGAATAATGAATTTATTTATTTGCTTATGTAAAAGTTTTCGTTCATAATACGATGGCATTAAACTATTTCAATGCGAAATTGATTGAAATGGAACTTGTTTCAAATTACGTGACAAATAAACAAAATTGTTAAAATGTCAACATGAAACATACATTATGTTCAGCTTTAGTTCAGTTTTATGTAAATTAAACCGATTTTTATGGTCTAGTGATTTTAGGGATTTGCTAAAAATGTTTACGCCACTATATATTTTTATCGCACAGTATTTTATTATCCCTGACATCCTTTTAAAAATAGTTGTTCATTTTAAAGAGAGACTTATTTGAATCATGGCAGAATTTACTATAAATAGATCAAATGTGACATGATGTTGAATGAATATAATATACCGGAAATAATTATTCAGGTTTGTGTACATTTTCAGAGAATTAATTGCTATAGAATTAATTTTAAAGCTTTCATATACTGAATATTCAACTTTTGTCTAAAAATATTAATTTCCTAAAATGCAATATCTGACTTTGAAAAGCGACAGTATTTTTAAAATAATTTATGCATGATAAGTGTTATACGAGCCCAAACTCATAATATTTCGGCCGGTTCACATTTTCAACAAATTATAAAACCTACACAAATGGTTAGATATTTCTACAAAATTCTTTCAGCTACTTTAAATATAGACTTAAAGCTTAAAAAAACTGTGGGCCAAATGACAGGTGATAATACTTCAACCGGCATTTTAAGGGTCATCTTCTAGTCCAGACCGGGACGCTTTAATTTTGGTACTTCGTAAAAATCCAGTTCAAATTTCAAAACTAAAATAATCGATTGAATAGATCTTTTCAATTAAAAGAGATAAACAATATTAAGTAATATGTAACATGGGAAAACAATTTTACGTTGCGAAACAGTGGCCTATTAATTTTAAATAATAATGCTTCAAATAAATGTTATAGTGAATTAAATATTACATCTTTATTGGATAATCATATTTTATTTTGTACGTTTCGTAATCGAGCATATTGAATGTAAAGTTTTATAAATATTACTTCTTTATAGTATAAGCAATGTGAAATAAATACACAAACAAAAGTAATGACATTTTATCTTTTACAAAGTATAAAATGTACAATATTTTTTTTTAAAGATGTCCGATCAAGGTCATCCACGAATTGTATGAATTAACATGAGCTCTATTCATTCTGCTAAATTCATTAGTGTCGTTTACCTAGTTTTTATGAGGGTACATAAGATACTATTGTTATTTTATTATTGTAAATGTATACCTATGTTATAGTAAAAGCATTCAAAATTCAAAAGTAAGTCAATTGGTAAGTTTATTAGCAAATGTAAAACCAAATATGTGAAAAATAAGCTACTGACACAATATCAGTGTCAATGATACTGACAAATCATAACCTTATTCGTACGGGTATGAATCAAGGTAATATATCTGAATTAATTAAGTTACGTTACAGTGAAAGTAGGGTCAACAACGAGCAACGAGCATCGTTTTAAAATGAAATGTCCTAACTTAGTCGAAACAATATGAATTTTTGAAAGACAAGCGTGTTATATCCATCCTTATGGGGCACGCTTGAAAGTTATTGCAAATGAGAGAGAGAGAGATAAATGTGAATTCGTTCTTGATACAGATGACCTTGATCGGACAGCTTTTATTTCTTACTGTAATTTGCTTATATCTGAAGTTTCATATCTGTTTATAAATAGATATTAATAGATAATAGTGTCCTGGTGCCCTGAAACTTTGAAAGATTATCAACCATTATCGTAAGTTTCTGAACATTCATGTATGCAAAGTGTAGAATGCAGGTCCGGAAATTTTGGAAGTAGTTAGCAGGAAGTGACTTGGATCGGATTACACCTAGGTTGTTCGATCCCATAACTTGTAACACGAGCCGCTGGAGCATGCATTTGATTTGTGTTTGCATTATCTATTAATATTAATAATGTTTACCTTGGACGCAGTAACATAGTTCTGTCAATAATATGCAGTAGAAACTCGGTTTAAAGGGCTATTTATGGGGCGAAGTGACAGTTATTGTTGAAAATACATTAAATCTAATATCTAATGGACTGTTCCATATATTACACCTTTTATAATCGTTCACATAAGATAGATACTTCTAACTATTAACATTTTGTAAACATACTATTCATAAATGTCTAAAAAGGACATGAAGTATGTAATTATAATGTAATACTTAAGCTATGGATTAATAATTTTCGTAGATTTTAACAATTCTTCGAAACCTCAGTGAAACAGCATTTATTATCTTACAACACCGACGTTTCGGTGAACTCATGAACCTTCTTCTTGCTCTATAATCATTCAGTTAAACTCGGCCGAATTCACCATTCCATCATGAGTTGATTTACAGATAAACGCTGGTTCTGAATCAATCCAATTCACCATTAAAAATCAATCTGATCTACTAATCAAAATCAATAATCAACTGATTCGTCATATTCCATGAATCAAGGACTGATCACATCTTTGAATCCTAATTTTGACATTTATAGCTATGACAGGATTCTAGCTATCGTACACATTTGTAACGTTGTCTCATGCTTCTTCTTTATCTTTATTTAAAACCGCACTGGTTTTATTATTTTCAAATACAAATTTTTATTTTACATTTTTACTATATTTAAAATTATGATGTGGTCAGCACATTATTTTCCGTCAATCCTGTGTATTATGTACAAATTCCATACATAAATTTTCTTGAAAAATATCCTATATTTCCAGTAAAATTATTTCATAAACAAACTATGCAAATTGCACTTGACACTGACATCTTCTTCTTTAGCTTTTCCAAATTCGTTAGGGGTCGCTATGTTTTATTTTCTGTTCTGTGTGTCGTCCTCATGCATTTCCTTTTCTCTCAAGTCTTCTGCAATACAGTCCTTCCATCTTATCTTTGGTCTTCCTCTGTTTCTTCCATCTTCTACTACTAAACTATTCATTCATCTTCTAATATATTCTTCATCTCTCCTCCCTGGAACGCTTCACTTATTAAGAAAAAGAAAATGAGGTTAATAATTATTGCGAACATATCCTTTAAGTAAATAAATCAAATTTTAATTTCTCTAGTATGTCTATTCCCAGTCTCCAAACTTGTAGTACACAACAACTATATTGAATATGACTACAACTACTACAAGTCTGAAGCGCTCCCTTCGGGCCTGCTCATTTCTCCTCAGGGTAAACGGCGTCCAACTCGGTGTAGCAGTACCACCGTCGCAAATATTGGATTTCCTCAGAGTTCCTTAGCTTCTAATTACATACAAGTCGCCGGCACAGTGTGGACTGTCCCTAGGGCTTCCACCGCTGTTTATGTGACTCTGACCACGGGATTCTACCCGCGAGAAATAGTTTTTAGTTAATAACGTACAGGTGTTTTCAGAACTTACCTAATAAAGGTTCTACGAAGGAAAGAGACAAATGATGGGGTAATGAACAAAGAAATACACATGAAAGTTGTTTTTAGTTTTATTCGCGGATAAGGGGACTAAGAACTATCGTTTTGTCTTATTTTCTGCGTACCTATGTATATTAATTTAAGAATAACTAAAAAGTAGTTGTCTATAAAAATAAATATAAACTGTAGAAATACTTTCTTCCAACGTCGCTTAGCTACATTAAGTCATTGATAAATTAATATATATACAGGGTATTTCGGTAAGCTTGCTCACTGTAGGTAACTTTTTTATTTGAAGTGTTACGAGTTTGGTTAAATACGCAAAATTGTGGCATATTAAATAACAAAATTGGTGATATCAACAAAAATAAATTAAAATTAGCGGTTTCCAAAATATAGGTCTTAACTTTTTTATTTTAAATAAGAATAGATTTTTTTATTTGCTTATTCGCCAGAAAATTTTATTCTGAATTCAACGATATAATCATTTTATACAGGCATATTAACAATCGTCATTCAGAAAACAATAACATTTTTTTTCCTTTATTATCGCCATTGCTAAGAAAGCCTTTTTTAAGTTAATGTCTTTTGAATGACGATTGTTAATATTTTCATACAATTTTTAATTTTCGACGATAACATTATGTTTGAACAAATATATTTATATTTATTTATTTATTTTTAACGCCTTAGTCTTTTGCCCTGATAAAGCTGTAAGTGGCAGCGAAACGTTGGCTTCAGACTAAATGTAATATTTTTTTGGACTGCAATCCTGTTTATTTTTCATCTAATAATTAATAATCAGTAATATTTTAAAAAAATATTTAATAACTATGTATGAAGATTAATAAAATAGTTATTGATCTTTATTTATAATAACTGATCTTTTAGAATTAAGATGCATTGGGGTGTTTTATATTGGGTTTCTTAGACTCGCGCAACCACTAATTTCATTTTTCAAATAGTAATAAAATATTTACTAGAATTACAGGGTCCAATAGAACTATTTTTTCCCAACATTAAATTCCAGCCCCTCGTTTATCCTAGGTAAAACCACGAAATATAGTTCTTGTCGTTCCTGAAAAATTAGGGATATTATATGGGAACCAACACAGAGCGAAGCTGAGTAATTGGGTTCCGGCGGATCGCCAATGTCGCGATTAGTACTCGTATTTTACTTTGCCTTTTAATACTTATGAAAAAAATATCACTGATAATATTTTAAGACATTTCTTTATTAGGTATTATTACAGGTTGTTTTTTTTTTATAAAACAAATTTTGAACACAATTACAAATTACATTCTTTAAAGATCACAATTAGAAATGTCAAATTTAATATTATAGACATGTTTTTTAAAGATCAGTTATAATTATATTAAAAGATCATTCATGTATTTTTGAATATTAAAACTAATTTCTAAAAGATCCTAAATAATTATTAACTTATCAAATAATAGTTTTTAAAAGATCATTTCCTTTTTTTGAAATATCGGTGTGTATTTAATCTTCATTTTTTCTTCTTTATGGTATTTTTATGTTTAAATTTCAATTTATGATGTGAAAGTAACATCCAAATTATATGTCATTATTGAACAAAAAATATCAGGTAAATTGAGTCTTAAATAGTTTTCTCGAAGTTCCAAAAATACTATTAATGTTCATTAATAATTTTTTGTCAACATAACAAATCTTTATTTTTTTAATAAATTAATTTCTGAAGGAGAGAAATACCCAGCCGTTGATGAATTGTAAGATGTAATAATAAGGTTTGCATAGTCCAAATAAATTGAAAATTTATTGTAGGGCGTTTCGGGCCTAAGACAGGACTATCTTCTGCAAAGTGGTGAGGTGAATATACAATAATTCTGATTGCATTTTCAGATACATGAAATACTATATTCACCAACTTCGAATTGATTCGGAAGTTAGATGAAATGCGTTATCGTAAAAATTATTAATGTAGCCAAATTAGATTCATGTGACTTATACAATTTTAAATTTTTGTAAAATGAATCAGAATTATCGTATATTTACCACTTAGATGAAGTGAGCCTGCAGGCCCGAAATATCCTATAATAAATTTTCAACATACGTGGACCATACACGCCTTATTATTACACCTTATAATTTAATGCATTAAGAAATCTTTTATTATTGTTTATATCGTTGTAACGTTATTAAATCTAATCCTTTAATTTTTGACAAAACTTTGTTAAATAAAAATAAAATAGTAAAATAGCCGAGAACCTAGTTACTTCCTTGCTTCGTAACTTTCATCAATTAAACTTTAATGAGATGAATTGAAAAGAAAAAGAAGGTTGAAAATTTGTGCATTAATCAACGCTACACGTTTCAGGAAATGTAGCTAAAATGAACAGAGTAACTTTCGTAAAGAATATTTTTAGAAATTAATAAGTCAATTGCTTGAAATTTGATTTAAAGAGCGAACGTGAGATTTCGTGACATTAATTTTTAACATGGGATTTTTTTTTTAATTTAAAAACTTTGGCAGTTCAAAATTCAGAACTTTATTCTCGACTTGTACAGATAATTTAAAAAATCTGATGTGGCCAGCACATTACCTTCCGTCAATTTTATGTATTTTGTACAAATCTCATACCGAAGGTTCCTTTGAAAAGATATATATATATATATATATATATATATATATATATATATATATATATATATATATATATATATATATATATATATATATATATATCCAAATCCAATAGGTTGTAACACGAACATATACTATTTTCTACAAATTCCATACTATTCTATATGTACTTGACACTGATACATTTTTAATTACGTGCCAACAGAGATATTTATTGATATGCGGTTGGCATCATTGCGTTGCGCATAACCTCCCCTATAACCACATGTTCTTGGATTGTTGATATCAGTTTTAGTTTTCGTGATATTGTTATTTGAGTGCAACGTGTTTAAGTGATAGCGATTTTTGAAATGTGTGATTTTCTGGAGCAACAATGCAACGTAAAAATTTGGGTGAAACTGGGGAAAACTTTCACAGAAACATTTCAACCTTTGAAACAAGCTTACGGGGATGATGATCTGGATCGTAATAGAAAGTGGAAGAAACAGAGGAAGACCAAAGATAAGATGAAAGTACTGTATTGCGGAAGACTTGAGAGAAAAGCCACCGAATGAAGACGACCCGCAAAACAAAATGAATGAAAGAAGAAAATAAAAAATAGCGACCCCTAACGAATGGGAAAAGCTAAAGAAGAAGAAGATGTCAGTGTCAAGTGCCATTTGCATAGTTTGTTTATGAAATAATTTTATTTGAAATTTAGAACCTTTTGCAAGAAAATTTATGTATGGAATTTGTACATACTACACAGGATTGACGGAAGGTGGCCGTACTGGCCACATCAGATTTTTTTTATCTCACACGAGTTTTTTGATTCTTTTTTTTACATTTATTTTTTGACCTTTTTGGATTAACCTGACAACATGTTGTGTTTCGGTATATTCAGGAGCGTTATATTTAAAATATTAAAACACTTTTATTGAAGATTATTTATTTATTCTCGCACATTTTACACATACACTATCAACTCTCTCCCAACGCCAACTATATTACATTCCACTACACTTACCTAAAAGTGACGGAAGGTAAAAGAAAACTGTTCTCTCATGTCAAATGCAATGCCTATATTATCACGGATTTTCGTGTTCGTTTTGTATACTCGTATACTATATACGTACTCACGTACAAGTAGATAATTAGTCATTTAGACCTACGTAGTAAATTAATTTAATAAGGTACTTAATTCGTTTACGAACAACCACGGTTTCGAATTCCAATCAATGTACGCACGTGTATGTTTGTGCCTCATCTAATCCCTAACACGAATCACTTCTTAAAATTGAGTGTGTTTATATTATTTTTCTATGTAAATGTATATGGGGACGTTAGATCGAATTTTTAAATCAAGGGCAATACATTTCTCATTCAGAGATAGGAACCTATTGGGAAATCGTTGAAAGAGTACCTCCCACTTCTACCCATTTATTACTATGGCGCAAGAAATTTTGTGATGTAGGAAGACGTTAAAGGTCTAATAGAACAAAAGAAAAACAACTGTTTTTCTATTTCGGTGTCTTTACCTATACGTCTATAAACGCACTGAAAACACGTCGTTAAAAAGATCTATAATCACACTATCTTTAGTCATTTTCGTTTTCTAGAGGTCGTGGTGGTATAACTGCTTTCAAAACTGATACATGAATGGCATAATCTCAAAATGCTTTCATTTAACAAAGAATTTTCATCTGTGAAGTTAGCGGGAAGCGCTAATAACATTACCTCAACAGAAAATATTAGAATACAGTTCGAATACAAGATCTTAAAATTTTTCTGAATGATAGTATTTGAGTTAGTGAAATTTTTGTTTAAGAATCCGTTGGAAGCAATATCAAGGCCTTAACGCCCGTTTCGAATTAAAAACAAAATAGCGGCAGTGCTAGAATTAGTGGCATTGGTAGTGTATGAAATTTATAGTAAAAATTATTTCCGTTCTCAATGAAAAATTATTGAAATTATAGTTTCTAGAGCCGTTTTCTTTTTATCAAGAGGATCAATTCTTGTTTTACTGTTTCTTCGTCTCTACCCATGCGAAGCACCACTTTTGAAACAAGATCAAATAGATTCTGAATTGATTCCGAATGTTAATGTTAATAGAAGAAATTAGTTTGTTTGATTCAGAAATAGAAACCTTATATCATGTTTTATTACCTTACCCATATTTAAACACTAGAAGTTTGGAGTTTGCAAACTTCTACTGCTACCGTTGCCACTGGGCTAGTACTAATTTTCTTAATTTTTGGATATGAATGACTACGTTTACCATAACGCATTCAATCTTTTACTCATATATATATATTGAGCGATGCAGGAAAATAGCAAAAATCAGCAAAGGCGTAATATTAAAAAAAATACATATCTTTAGTTTTTACTTTAATTACCAATAACATTTTGAATTTTAATTTTATAACAATGTAAAACAAAAGAAATATAATATTAATTTTACAGTACTTCCTTTTCTGATGATGTTCCCAAATTCAAATTTATTAAATGTCATCTATTTACTTCTGATGCAGTATTGAACAATTTTACAAAGAAAAATAATAATTGTGATCATATGTTTTTCAAAATTTATAAACCATTTTTAAATCTCTGCCAAGACTCCCTTCTATATTCCATGCTCTTGGCAGCAATCTGCGCTGCTGGTAAATTTTTAAGTGAGACATCAGTTACAATACCCGTCTAACATGCTTCTGAAAGTGTACCCGCTAGACACGGGGCATCCGGCAGAATGAAATTGACACCGAATGAAAAATCAATACGTGCGAACGTGAACAGAGTGAGTGATAAGTGATCTAGTGAATGTTTTATAGATGATGGGCAGCCGAGAGCAGGCCAGCTCTCTGGAGGAGGCCTTTAGGGAGCCTCATAGATCGGGGTATCCCATCCCAACTAGAATGGTTCCTGGGATTTGCGGATGAAATATTTAAGGAAATAAATATGCCACTACCTTGGAGATTTTTTTTGACAGAGGGTGAAGTGTGGTGAATATGGAAAAACAATAATGGAAGTCCCTTGTCACTCTTGTAAGTGAATTTTGTATGCTTTGAAAATTTGATGTTTGTTCTGGAGATTATTTACATATATTAAAGGAAAAATATTAAAAACAAGAACAAATTTTCGCGATAGGTTGAAATGTTTTACTGGCATTGCAAACAAAAACTGTAAAATTGCTAATTACAACAAAGGACATATTAATAATACCCTTTAGAATATTGATTACAAGAATGAATTCAACAAAGGATATTATATTTTAATGAGCGCTATTTACATATAATATATTTAATTTGATTAATTAGTTGAACGAAATATGAAAATAACTTTACCTCCATCTGGGAAAATATGTTAGGACAAATTACGGATTAATGTTTTATGTGGGTGTTCCATAAATGGGTAGGTGGATTGGATTGACGTTATTACTTATTTATGGAGTGTACGATAATACAGATATGTATATGATAATCCTAACGATAATATATTAGTTATTGAATGGTACCAGGAATATGTATTGCTTCCGGTGGATGGAAATAGTAATTCGATTTTTTTATCTTTTATTTAAACAGTCAGAGTTTATTATT